>OX336396.1:216567254-217167254 GCA_946902985.2 Meconema thalassinum | reverse complement strand
CCTTACTGGTCGATACGCCTGGGGATTTAATTGAGTTTTTGAATGGTGTGGACTCCATCTTGAGGAAAGAAATCATGATGAAAATCAATAAATGTAAAACAAAAATACTGGAATGCAGCCGAAATAAATAAGAACCCTCTATGGACATCAAATTGGCAGGTGAAAAGCTAAAGGAAGTAGGATACTTCTGTTAATTAGGAAGCAAAATAGCCAGTGATGGACTGAAACAAAGAGGATATAAAAAGTAGGTTGGCTCAGGCATTTCTACGAAAACGGAATCTATTGACATCGAATATAGATTTAGGTATTAGTAAGTCATTTTTGAAAGCCTTTGTCTTGAGCGTGGCACTATATGGAAGTGAAACTTGGAGTATTGGTGCAGCAGAAAAAAGAAGCGTTTGGAATGTGGTGTTACAGGAGAATGATGAAGATCAGATGGGTAGATAGGGTAACAAATGGTGGGAGAGTAGAGATGTTTCTGGCGACTGCTAATGAAGAGAAGACACCCAGGAATAGCAAACATAGTTATGGGAGGAAGGGTCGAGGACAAGAGCTGTAGGGGTAGACCAAGGTTAGAATATGTTAAACAGTTTGCCTCGGATGTAGGGTAGGGTAGCTATGTAGAGATGAAACGATTAGTTCAGGACGGGGAGGCATTGAGTGCTGTATCAAACCAGTCAAAAGATTGAAGACTCAAACAACAACATGAAACAACTGTACAGCTACATGCACAGACGTGTTTTATACCTATATTGTTTGTTTCCTGTTTATCTTCTTCCTTCCTAATATCGTTCTCTTCTTTCTAATTTACAATATAAGCAGTCTAACAATGTTCAAAAATGTTCGTTTCTGTTTATGTAGTAGGCTAATGAATGATATTTCACAGTAATTTATAAATTACTTGGTGTTAAATCTTAAACCAGCACGTTCTATCACCAAGGAAGAACATAGCCTTATTTGTTAAAACTTCTAATGATAAGTAAATTTAGGATATTTATGGTCTAAAAGATGTGAGAAATATGCAAACAAACATGACCTTAAAACAGCTAAGCATGATCCAAAAGTAACACAATATATATTTTAAAACATTCATGCAAATTTAATGACATGGAATTTGTTCTTTTGAAAACAAATATTAAATCACGCTATTTTGACATTAAACTACAATATTTAAGTTTCTCTGTGTAAAGTTTTAAGCTTCCATATAAACACACATTGTCATCTAGTGTAGTATTCTTTCACATTTCTTGTCCCTGTAAGGAATGAAACCATATTAAGCTAACATAGGATGTATAATTGCTGCATTAATTACACAGGAATAGAGTCTTAAGTTATACACAGAGATCTTTCTTTACTTGAATCTTTATATTGTCCCATATATCACCTCTTTTACACTACCGCTAATGAGGCGTCTTAACCACTGTATATATTTTAAAAGTGGTCACGTTCCTCACTTGGTAAATGACCTACACTCGACTCGCAGCAAGACGACTACTTCTGCGTTGGAGCTAGCCATGGATCAGTTTCGCTGTTGAAGTGTGCGATCAGTAACCCTTTTCTACGTCGCTTCGAGCTGCTTTAATTGTGTGTCCGTTTCGTTAAAGATATTTCAGTACATGAGGAATTTCTGCAATTTATTCCAATTAATGATACAGATAAAGTCATCAAGATGGGCAGATTTTGAGAGTCAATAGCAATTGCAGTAGGAACACGGAGAGCAAAACATTATAATTCTCTCACATGATATCAATATTATAAGTAACCACATAACTATGGTCATGATGATACCACTGCATCGTTTCAGTTTTTCCCGAGCTCTCAGGTGTGCTGAAATGGGTTGTTCTCTGGAGTGTTATCGGGCGAGGATCGGACTGTGGTATGCGAAGGGTAGTCGGGATTTCCGGTGTTTGTGTGCGCGTACGGGACCTAGCAACTTGTGGCTCATAGCCCTAGTGATAGCTGCATTGCTAGTTATTGGTGGAGTGGAAGTGAATCCAGGGCCTGTTACTCCAAATGTGAATCAGGCAAATGATCCAGTGGCAGCTTTAAAGTGTTCGACGTGCAGTAAAACATTGAAGAACGGTGTTCAGTGTGGATTATGTGAGAAATGGTTTCACTTCGGCTGTATTAAGGTCAAGAAGGAGGATTGTGATGTCGGGAATTGGTTTTGTAAAGTATGTGATACGCCGGACTGTTTGAGGGTGCAAATCAAAGCAAGGGATCAAATAATACAGGAACTTAGAGCAAAGCTTCGTGAATCAGAAGAAACGGTGAAGGATGTGACTGAACGGCTTTCTACTGGGATCAGTGTGGAAGAGGGCGTGCAGGAGTAAACTGAGGATGACGTTATCATAATGGGTGATTCTGTGATACGATGGAGTGCGAATATCTCGAGGAAATCAGGTGCGAAAGTGCGGTGTTATCCGGGGATTAAGATTGACCAGCTTGCCCAACAAGCGGAAGAAGCAAATATAGAAGACTGTGACAAAGTTAGTGTTGTTGCTCCATGTTGGGACGAACGATTTGAAGAAGACGGCTACAGCTGATTACATCATGGGGGAGCTCTACGAACTAGGCAGAAAAGCTAAAAGCAAGTTTAGAAATGCAAAAATTGTAATGAGTGGCATTGTTCGGCGGGGAGATGTTCCGTTAAGGCGAGTTAAGACTGTAAATGACCGCATGAACTGGGTATGTGCACAACTGGGATTAGTGTACGTAGAAACTGACTGCTGGATTGGTGGCCGTGACTTCGCCCGAGACGGGCTGCATCTAAATCGACGGGGCGCTTTCAACCTAGGGAGCCTACATGACAGGGTCATCGGTTCGTGCCGGCTTTTGTGAGGAGGATCGGGTCCAGAGGTTGCCAGCCGATGGGAACAGAAGGAGCTATTTCGAGATATTTGCTGTGGAGGTAAGACTCTAAGATTACTGCAGGTTAATTGTCAGAGTTTAGGAAATAAATTAATTGAATTTTGGAATCTTGTAGAGACGTATTCTCAGGACATTGTCATTGCAACTGAATCTTGGTTATATGAGGACATAAATAGTAGCGAAATAATTCAAGGGACCTACGAAATGTACAGAAGGGATCGGGGGAAGCGAGGTGGTGGGCTATTTATTTGTGTGCGCAAAAATATCGCTAGTTTCTTAAAGTAGGCTGATATGGATCATGAAATGTTATGTGTACAAATTTCGGATAAAGGAAATAAATTCCCTCTTCAGGTGATAGGGGCGTATAGAGCACCGAAAGATAACTTTTCTCTCCTCGAAACACTGCATGATACGGATAATGTACGGATAATGCTATGAAAAAGAGCATAATAATTGCTGGAGATTTAAACCTCCCCAAAGTCTGGTGAGTCAACTAGCTGTGGTCAAGCTCAGAGCGCTGCGAATAAATTCTTAAAGGAGGGGGGATTTTCCCAAGTAGTTGACTTCCCAACTAGAGACAATAATACCTTAGATGTTTATCTCGTAAGGCCTGTAGAGCTGTATATTAACTGTCTGAAAGTACCAGGAATTAGTGACCATTCTGGGGTTGAATTAAATATTAGATATGGTGACATTAGAAAATTAGACTCTGATGTAGCAAAAAAGATCATATTCCAGTATCGCAGGGCGGATCAGGGCAAGTTTCAGGGGTATTTGAATGAGCTATTTGTAGGATGGGCATCGGAAGAAAATCACATTAATATCATGTGGACTAACTTTTTGAAAATTTTAAATAGCGCTGTTGATAAATTTGTCCCATTTAAATTGCTGAAACAAAACCCAGATCCTGAGTATTACACACGAGGAGTCTAAAATGGAAAATTAGGAAATTCTACAATAAGAGACATGATAGTGACAAGTATATGTTGAAATTTAAGTCCTTATCAAGAGAGCTCGTCTTAAAAAAAGAGGGCTGCTCATGACAGTTATATGCAAGGTTTACTTGGTTCGGGAGGTGATGGGTGGAAACATTTTTACAGTTATGTTAGGAGAAGTAAGGGAAATTCAAATAATTTGTCGATGATAATGTCCGGTGACGGTAAATTAATTACTGAGAAACAGGCCATTGCTAATGAATTAAATGTCTTTTACGGTAGTGTGTTCAATAAATCCAATAGCTGTGTGTTGGACCTTAACGACGAATCAGGGGCTCCCCTGTTCCAAATAAACCAGTCAACAATTGTAAAGCTAATACAAAAACTACGTTTCAATGTATCAAAGTGTCCTGATAATATTGTTAGTGAAGTACTTAAACTAGGAGGTAGGGCCGTGGCACGATACTTGGAGGTGATGTTTAATGTGTCCATAAACAATGCGCAAATCCCAGATGACTGGAAAAGAGCTACGGTAGTCCCAATATTTAAGGGAGGGAGCAGACTTGAATTGGGCAACTACAGGCCGGTTAGTCTTACGTCCATCATTTGTAAACAGATGGAGCATCTCATTTGCGACTACTTGAGGGAACAGTGGGAAACATTATCATGGTTTAATGATAGGCAACATGGATTTCGGAAAGGTTACTCATGCGAGAGTCGGATGCTATCACTTTTTCAAGACATTAGCGAATCGTTAGACCATGGAGTTTCAGTCGACGCCGTGGTTATAGATTTTGCGAAGGCATTTGATGTCGTGCCGCATGACATGCTACTCCATAAATTAGCTTCGACGAAGATTGATAGAAGAGTAATTTTATGGATCCAAGAATTTTTGAGGGGTCGTTCCCAGAAAGTGAAAGTCGAAGGCATATTCTCGGATGAAATTACCGTAACGTCGGGTATCCCTCAGGGCAGCGTAATCGGAACTTTGTTATTTTTGGCGTTTATAAATGACTTACCAAATGGGATTCGCGGTGACTGTCGATTGTTTGCGGATGATTGTGTAATATATCGAAAGATACAGTGCTTCAAGAGGACCTGAACCTGGTCTATAAGTGGGTGATTGTAAATAAAATGAAAATAAACACAAGAAAATGTAGTCTCTTAAAAATAGGGAAAGTGCGAAGGCAGGATTTTCAATATAACATTGGCTCGGAAATACTTGTAGAAGAAGATTCTTGCAAATATTTGGGCGTTCACGTAAGGAATGATATGAAATGGAGTAGTCATGTAGGATGTGTAGTTTCAAAAGCTTACAAATCCCTGCACTTTGTAATGAGGGTATTAAAATGAAGTAGTACCTCTGCTAAAGAATTAGGCTATTTGTCACTTGTAAGACCTATTCTGGAATATGCCTCGGCGGTTTGGGATCCATATCAAGTAGGGCTCATCAATGAGTTGGAAATGGTACAAAGAAAGGCCGCTAGATTTGTGCTCAGTGACTTGAATCCCAGGAGCAGTGTGAGCCGTATGTTAAAGAAACTTGGGTGGGAATCACTGGAGGCTAGGAGGATGAAATCTAGACTCTGCGCTATGTACAACACGTATACAAATCAACCAGCCTGGGGTTAGCATAGCAAACGATTGGGAAAGCCCACTTACATGGGTAGGAGCGATCATCCTTTCAAAGTTAAGGGCCGACCACAGCGAACAAATTATGGTAAATATTCTTTTGTAAACCGTGCCATTGATAACTGGAAATCTCTACCTGCCGCAGTCTTAGAGCCTTTTCCCAAACATATAGGTGTGTTTAAGAAAAGACTGACTATTTGTGTAAATACTCCAGTTTAATTGTTGTATAATTGTTATTGAATTGTTATGTATAATTATTTATTTGTTATGTATATCCAATTTGCCACCGGGGGACTCACTCCCCATTGCAAATAAATGAATGAATGACTGAATGAATATGTTTGCATTGTATGCAACAAGGATCTAGGTGAAGATAAAAACTACAATTATAAAAGTACATAAATACCATATTAATTTTCAGGCAAAACAGATTCATACAGCTTTGATATGATTACAGATCAGAGAATTGTTATCGCAATCAATATCAAGTTGCTGTTTTAAAGTAAGGATACAATATTAATGAGATCTTTGGGACTGTTTCGATTGTTATCTACCCCAGATGTGAAAACTCAGGAACAAAGAAAACAATCTAAACACAATTCGATTTGTTTCGATTTTTCTTATCTTTCCTGATGGTTTCTGATAGTTTTAGGATCGAGTCGCGACCCACCTGTAACCCTTCCGCGACCCACTGGTTGGGAATTGCTGCTCTATTATATTAATAACCCCCCCCCCCCCCCCAGAAGGAAATCCTGCGTACACCACTGGTTATACACACCTACATGTCTTACCGGTGGCGCTACAGCTCATGAAGAACCTTTGCCTGCTCCACCACAAGTCTCCAGCCTTCAGGATTTTCTGCTCGTTTCTTCCAGTTTCTGTCTATAAGAGCGCGGAGGTCTTCCTCGACGTCATCCAGCTAGCGTTTCCTTGGGTGTCCAACTAACCTTCGTCCTTTTGGTCTACTTTGGAAGACTTGGCGCGTGACCCGACTTTCTGGCATACGCTGAATATGACCAAGCCAACGGATCCTTGCTCTTTTAATTTCTGTCGTCATAGGAGGGTCTTCAAAAAGATTATAAATATCTCTATTTGTACGCACTTGCAATTCCCCATTAACTTGGGTAGGTCCATCAGTATCTTCATTTCCCATCTGTTGAGTAGATCTTCACTGTGTTATCACCCATGTCTCACACCCATAGGTCCTACCGGTCATATGATCACTTTATAAATGGTTTTCTTACATCTGCGTCGGATTTTTTAAGAGCGTTTAAATCCCTCAGTATGCTTTCTATCGGAGGGGAAGTAAAGCCGGCGGTCCCATGTCATAGATTTATGGCATGAAAAAGAACCTTCCACTAACTACACTTGTGAAAAGCTAGTTCCAACATTCGCCGCCAGGTGGTGACTGCGATGTCATCTAGTAGCCAAGTCCGCAAGCTAGGTGTCGTGGATGGTAGCATTTGGTAGCAAAAGTAGGAACTACGATACTTGAAATTATTGTCTGCAGTCCTTACTTGAATTAAAACAGATAACACACACTAATACAGCCATCACAATTAACACCGGTTATCAGACAGATTCTACACACCCCCAAAGTACACGAGGCTAAATGACCGCGTTGTCGCAGCCCTTAAACTAAGGAACCAACCATCTACGTGATAATTTTCTGGATTTCAACAGATGGGTAGTGGAAAAATAACATCTATTACCAGCATTAATTCTCTCTTTAATTTCTTCCGAGTTGCTGTTCTCATCAGTTATGAGGGAACCAAGATATTTAAAATTACAAGTACGCTCAAATTTCTTCCACTATTAGGTCCCTAGGAATTGACCTTTCTCTTTCCATCACTACATACATTCATTCACATGCAGTCCTGCATCTTGTGATGCTCCTGATGGTTCCACATAAGCCTTCTCGACATCCTCCCGAGCTCTTCCAAGTACTGCTACATCATCTGCATACTCTAGATACTGAATGGGTTGATTAAATACAGTATCAGCGGCTCTCAAACCCTGTTGCAAATATCTTCTCATCGTGCCACATTTCTTACAAGGCCACATTCCGTTGACCCACAGACAAAAATATCAGCAGCATTTGTAATTGTCAGAATATGGGCATTTATGATATACAACCTCTGTCCAAAAAGTTCGGTGAATGGGTCTATATTACGAACGGATTGTTGGCTTACCTGAAACAGCAGGTACTGTCCTTCGAAGTAATCCCCGTGGATAGTTATGCACTTCTGAGAACGACTGAACAAGTCCTGGAAACTCCTGGCATTGTCCTCTTTAGGGATAGCCTTCAGTTACCTTACAAAAATAATAACAACTTTGTTTCTTGGACACACAAAATTTTAAAATTAATAAACCAGTTATAGGCTACAACATTCCAATGTATATTGTGTTAAAATTTGATTCGATCTGATGACGGGTTTTTGAGATAATAATTCTTAAATGTGACGCTTGGTTGAAACACGCATAAAACGGGCCCTTTTTGTGTTCCAACTGTGATAAAAAATATTAATATATAAATTATAAATTCCGAACCTACATGAACTAACGTAAAATAGAATGACGAAAATGATGATGTTATTGGATTTTATGTAGGTCTATTGGTTACTTCACAAACAACCTTCAAACTCGAGTGCACATAATATTTTGGTCGACAGTAGTTCAATTTTATTGACGGAAGGTGTAATTAAATGATTAATTAGTCATTGGTATTTCTGTTACTGCATAGAATAATAAAATATGTGGTCAATACATTCCTCTCATAAACCGCAAACGGTTTTGTTAATCCTAATGAAAACATTCCTTACAGAACTAAGGAAAATCTATGAATGCAAGGACGAAGACGAGAAGAAACAACTGAAAGACACCCTGATGACAGAAGCCATACCCTTCACGTATAATAGATTGGAGACACGATTGAAAAACAACAATGGTTATGTTGTAAATGGAAAGGTAAGCTTATTATTATAATTATGATGGTGATAGAGGAAAATCCCGACTATCCGAACTAGATGGGACCGAGGGTCATTCGGGTAATCGAAAATTAGGACAAACCGGATAAATTCTATTTCCGCGCTAAAGCGAGCATACGGCACATACGCCCTCCATAAATTCGATAGTAAGCTCATTTCCGTCTATAAACCAACCTTAAAAAGAAGGTTTTGAAGCAGTATTTTTTAATGATTGTGTTTGCTAAGTACAGTGAGAAGGAAAATAAAACTGTAAATACAGTACAAATGTATAGTTTATACCTACATAGTTGTAGTACATATCAACTAGGAGAAAATAGACCTACAATAAACATTACATGTTTATGCTAAATGTTTTGTAAAGTATTCATATTATTATTAAACCATTTTTGCTCTTTATGGACGGTATTTGAACTTAAGGTACTCACCGATCCTTCATTAGACATTTTCAAGAAAATGTTTGAAATTTTTATTATTATCTCATTAGAAAGTATGTCTTCTCAAGTTTCCAGAAAGATATTGTTTATACAAGTGGTACTGTTGTTTAGCTCATTTATATTCATTTTAATGATCGGTGTGCACGCTTTTCAGCAGCAGTCACTTTGTTCCATGTTCATCCAAAGCGCGGGAACATTTGAAGACCTTAATTCTCGTTCTCGGAAGTTAGTATTCCTTTTGGATACCAGATGATAGCACTAGGCTATTTGTACTCTTTGACTAAAGAGGAATTCTTTATTCCTTTGTTATGGGGTAATTTTCAAAGAGGATGTGAGAGGTAGAACGTTATTTTGTGCATTTGATCTTCTACGTTGTGATATGAAAGATAGGATCCAAGATTAGTACGCGAAAAGAAGAAAATTACGTGTTTCTAGGGAATCAACACGTTAATACTCCTAAGCAAACTGAAAATAATCATGTAACTTCAATTTGATATGCATGTCAACAATAATTGTGTGCAAAAAATTATGTGTATATGTTAGGTTCAGACAATGTTAATAATGGACGAACTCAGTGCTTTCAATTTGTCTTCTAAGAATGTTCTCTTTGATTTAGATTGCGTACAGATTGTGAATTCCTGATTGTTTAACATGTAGTAAGTTAGTTTAGTTATAAAGGAAGTACGTAACAATCGATTTAACTGGGCCATATCAATATTATTAGCATGTACGTGGGCCACAGGACCCTGCAGCTTGTAGTAAAATACAGTATTTGCCACTTAATGCTGGCAGTACGTCAGAGCTGGACATCCTTGTTGGGGAGCGCTTGCCACAAGGTTCGGATACTCCAAGCTGGTTGCCGAGAGCGCTGGCATAGCCTGATCACATAGATGGCTGATGACGTCACATTGTTGAAACCGACATCTCGATCAGCTGACTGAAGGGAACTGCGGATAGTGATAATAGAATTATCCAATATGAAGCTCCTTTTGTATTCCTTGACGTTGCTTAGCATTCGCCATTAGCCAATTGTAGTCGGTCTTGAGCCATTACCCTTCAGTCAGCTGATCGAGATGTTGGTTTCACGTCACAGTACAGGCGCAGTGTGGCAATGCGCCCTCTAAGCCTATCACCATGGATTGCAAGGCAGTGTGTAGTCGTGTGTGTACACTCTGTGGAAAACAAACTCTACCATCTCCAATGCTTGTGGTGGACTTAGAGTACATGTTATATTGTTAAAATGTAGGCTATGTCAAATAAAAAAGCACTCAAGTGTTACAGTTAATAGATCGTTGATATTTATAATAAGCTGCTAATTCATCAGGTTAAGAGGCTCAGTCTACGGCAAACTGCGCGTAAGTGGATTAAAAGTCTGTTTAACGATCGTGTGCTTTGAGTGTGTGCGGTTGGTTACAAGATGGCTCAAGAAAGTGTCAAGTTGAATATTCCAATGTTAAATGGTGGAAATTTTATATTTTGGAAAACAAAGTTGCGAGCCGTATTAGTGCGTGATGATTTGTGGGAAGTTGTCAGTGAACCAAAGCCTAAAGTAATTAACGCGGTGTGGCAGAAGAAAAATAACAAAGCCTTAGCGTACATTACATTGAGTGTTGAGGACAGTCAACTCATTCATTTTGCACACTTGAACGATGCGTGTGATGCATGGCAGGCTCTGTCGGGAAAGTACGAGAGATCCACGTTCGGAAGCAGGTTATATTTACGACGTAAACTGTACGGCATACATTATCGTGGTGGACCAATGAGCAGTCACATCGACGCAATTATGGAAGTAGTGGGTTTGCTACGCGAATCTGGTAGGCCACTTGAAAACGACGAGATTGTTGCGGTTTTGCTGGTGAGTCTTCCAGAATCTTATTCAGGGCTTGTCACAACGCTCGAGGGCCGTGACGAGGCAGATTTAACGGTGGAATATGTAACTGGGAAAATGCTTGACGAATACCAAAGGTGTGCCGAAGCTGGTGTGCCTGGAAATTGTGATTCAGAGGTTGCACTACAGTCGGCGGTCGCAGACTCAAGTAAGGTTAGTCGTGCTCATCAAAGTGGAACAACTAAAAATTCAAGAGGGAAACCAAATAAGGGTGGCAAAGAGATACGGGCATGTTACTTCTGTAATAAACTTGGCCATTTAAAGGCAGATTGCTATCGATTCAAGAAAAGTCAACAGCAGAGATCAGCAGGTTCAGAATCGGCAAGATCATCGGTTGAGGTTAAGGTATGCAACACACAGAACTATGCCACATTTAGGGCACTGGATCAACAACATGCTGCAAGTAGGCCTACTGGAGGATGGGGCATAGATTCTGGGGCAACCAGTCATATGACGAATGATAGGCAATTTTTCGTGTCTATTCGTGACACAAGTGCTACAGTCTTTCTTGCTGATGGTTCATCCGTGGTAGCTGCTGGAATCGGAGATGGACAATTTTACTGTGAGGTACCAGGCGGGCACCTCCAAGAAGTACTATTGAAAAATGTGCTGTTTATTCCACAATTGGATGATAGTCTACTTTCGGTGAGGCGCATAACAGAGCAAGGTCACCGAGTGACGTTCGAGAATGACACGTGCAGCATCTACAAAGAACATCAGGTCATCGCAGAAGCAAGGAACGATGGGAATTTATTCAGACTTCAGACTGTGGTACCAAGTTCGTCAGTTCATGTGGCGAGAGAAGATGTATGCCTACACCAGTGGCATCGTCGATTGGGACATCGGGATCCGGTTGCAATCCAGCGTCTGATCAATGAGGAATTGGCTACAGGAATCCAAGTGTCGAAATGTTCGGAGAAGGTGGTATGCGAAGACTGCATCAAGGGAAAACTAACCGAAGCAAAATTTTCTGAAAGTACATCCATAGAGAAGGAGCCCATGCGACTCATTCATTCTGATCTTTGTGGGCCCATGCAGACTGCAACGCCAAGTGGAAATAGGTAATTTCTATCACTCATTGACGATTACTCCCGTTTTACTATGGTGAGGCTGGTAAAATCCAAAGATGAGGGGGCAGGCGTCGTAGAAGACTACATTGCTGCAATGCATACTAGATTTGGAAGGAAGCCGATTGCCATTCGTACAGACAATGGCAAGGAATACGTTTCACAAAATCTGGAGAACTTTCTGCTGAAGGAGGGGATCCAACATCAGCTCACAGTCCCCTACACTCCACAACAAAACGGTGTAGCAGAGAGGAAGAATCGATCATTGACAGAATCTGCAAAGTGCATGTTGTTGGATGCTGATCTGAACAACCGCTTCTGGGGAGAAGCAGTTTTGATCGCAGCTTATTTGCAGAATCGATCAACGAGCCGGAGTATCAACAAAACTCCAGTTGAATTGTTTACAGGTGTGAAGCCAGGTCTGGATCATTTACGTGTGTTTGGATCTAAGGTCTATTCGCTTGTACCCAAACAAAAGCGAAAGAAATGGGACAACAAAGCAATAGAGGGCGTCCTGATTGGCTATGATGGAAATACCATAGGATATCGGAGTCTAGATCCAAAGACAGCCAAGGTTTGGATCAGCAGATCGGTGCGGGTAATTGAGAGTGTTGCCATAAATCCAGCTTCGGTAGGCAGTGCACCGAAAGAAGGGGTTAATGAAATCACACCGCAGCATGTAGGGACACTGAGGTAACAACACGGTGACTTTCAACAGAGGAGAGACTGTAAGCAGCATAGGAGATGAATGTGAGACTGAACCAGAAACTCCACAATTTCCACAAAGAGTTTCTGAACGGCCAAATAAGGGTATACCAGCAAAGAAGCTAACGTACAAGGTGCAGACGAATCAGACCAGAGAGCCAGCCTCATGGAACGAAATGCTCAAAATGTCACCTCGTGAGCAAAACTTGTGGACTGCTGCTGCAGAAGAAGAAATAAGCTGTCTCAATCAACATTGTGTGTGGGAATTAACGGAGCTTCCACCAGGGAAGAAGACTCTTTCTTATAAGTAGGTATTTAAGGCAAAATTGGACGGTAACGGTCAGATCCACACTTACAAGGCCCGATTGGTAGCCAGAGGATTTTCTCAACAATATGGTGAGGATTACGATGAAACTTTCGCGCCAGTGGTGAAGTTTTATTCGAGTTTTATTCAATGTAGCTGCACAGAGGGGACTTCACGTTCGGCATCTTGATGTGAGAAGTGCTTATTTGAACGGTGAATTAAAAGAGGAACTATATATGGAACAGCCACAGGGTTTTGAGGAACCCGGTCAAGAGAGCAAAGTTCTGAAATTGCGGAAAAGTCTCTATGGTTTAAAGCAATCGGCACACGTTTGGAACAAGACAGCTACATAGACATTATCCAAGTTAGGCTTTCAACAAGGAAATGCAGATCAGTGTCTTTATTCAAGAAAGGAAGTAGATGGAAGCATTACTTACATTCTGTTGTATGTCGATGATCTGCTGGTAGCCGGTCAGTCTGCAAAATTAACTGATAAAGTTGGTACAGAATTGCAGAATTATTTTGACATCAAAGACTTGGGTGATGTTAGTTACTATCTGGGAATTCAAGTGGAACGACAGGAAAATGGAACATTTTTGCTAAACCAAAAGGCAAAGATCGCAGCATTGTTGGAGGATCATGGCTTATCGGAGCCAAAACCAGCTGCGACTCCAATGGAAACCAATTTCTTGCCTGGTGAAGTGACTGCAAGTGCAGAGTTACCAAATAACACTCTGTACAGTAAAGCCATAGGGTCTCTACTATACATAGCCACAGTATCCAGACCAGACATCGCAGTCGCAGTGAGTCTACTTAGTCGTCGAGTGGAGAAGCCTACTCAACAGGACTGGAATGCTGTAAAACGAGTGATGCGGTATCTCGCATTTACAATACATAAGACACTTCGTTTATCTTCAACTAAAGACACAGAGCTCAAATGTTATGTGGATGCTGACTGGGCTGGTGACAAGACCAACAGGAAATCAACAAGTGGTTATGTTTTCTTTCTTGGCGAAGGAGTTGTAGCATGGTCAAGCCGGAAGCAAACGCCAGTTGCCATGTCGTCTACGGAGGCGGAATACATTGCAGCATCATTTGCCAGTCGAGAGCTGCTGTGGCTCAGACAATTACTTATGGACATGAGTTTACCGATTGTTGGTCCAACAACCATGTATGAAGATAACCAAGGTTGTATTAAATTAATTGAGTCAAATCGGTTTGGGGCTCGCACCAAACACATTGATGTATGTCATCACCAGCTTCGGGATCTTCGAGAAAAGGACAGTTTAGAAGTGCTGTATTGTCCATCCAACAAGATGCTGGCTGATGTATTCACGAAGCCTTTGGCTAGAGAATCATTCCAGAACATTGTGGAACAACTGGGTCTACAATGATACGAACCTATGACAGCGAGAAGGGTTGTTGGAGAGCGCTTGCCACAAGGTTCGGATACTCCAAGCTGGTTGCCGAGAGCGCTGGCATAGCCTGATCACCATGGATTTGCAAGGCAGTGTGTAGTCGTGTGTGTACACTCTGTGGAAAACAAACTCTACCATCTCGAATGCTTGTGGTGGGCTTAGAGTACATGTTATATTGTTAAAATGTAGGCTATGTCAAATAAAAAAGCACTCAAGTGTTACAGTTAATCGATCGTTGATATTTATAATAAGCTGCTAATTCATCAATCCTAAAGAAAGCTGGCATCAATCCTGGCAAAAGAAAAGACAGTGTCTGGCATAGGTGCAACAGATAAAGCACACATTAATCTGAATTTGAAACAGTCTACTCCAGAACTAAGACAACGTAGGAGTTACTCAGGGTCAGGGAACGCACAAAATTGATCTAAAATCCCAATCACCACCTATACTGCAGGAAGTTTTTAGGAGTAGAAAAATAAGGCTCTTTACTAAATGTGTACCTTAACTTTAAGTTACGTTTTCTCACACTTCATTTCTTTTTTCTATTTGTCTTGACTTGGGCAGTTAAAATGTCCACTTAGAATGCAGATAATAGTTTCATTTAAAAACTAAAATATAGAAGAATAATGGAGCTATGCTGTATAGCAAAATGATGCTCTTAAATTGAAATTAGGGATATCCCCCCCCCCCCTCAATTTCATTTTGCGTTTAATTAGAATTATATAAATTTTAAAACAAAGCTAATATATTTGCCTCAATCAAAGATACGAAAACGATTCTGCTATACAACATTCTGAACATACAGCAGAGCAATTTGCAATAACAATGACTCGATTAGTTTGAGAAAGAGCGAAGATATTGAGTCTTAAAAATGCATGTTATTTTTGTGATTAATATTTGAAAACAACCATACCCCCCCCCCCCCCCAATTATGTTTTATTTCATTTTTTGGCAAAAAAACACAGGTTTATATCCTTGGAATCAGTGATATCAATTTCAAAAGTGGTAGACACACATTATAATAAAATGTCATGAGCAGTGTCGATGAGTGGTACCTTAAATATTTCATGATGACACAATTTTCACTTCTCTCCCTTCTTCCTCTTCTCTTCCCAAAATCTCTTCATACATTGACTGTGTTCCTGTTTCCGTTGTTCTGTCCACAATGTTCTTCTCTTCATCTTTTCATTTGCTTTAAATTTTGTATCCTTAATCTTGTTTCTGAATTCTCCTTTGTATCCTATCATCAAGCCTGTATCAAGCCTTAAGGGTTCACACGGTGTCGTACAGCGGGCGAGAGCACTACTGATCGATCAGCCGGTCGTGGACACGACCTCGTGTGAACCGGTGGTAGTGGGAGTTGGGCTTGTGCCCGCCGTCGAAAAGGTTGGGCATGAAATCTCCGACTGGTTGGAATAAGCACGACTGCTTCAGTCGTATTCTTGCCGAAGGGGTGACAACATGTTTGTATATAAAATGAGTAGTGTCCAGGTGATGAAGTTTGTCGAGTTGTACTGCGAAAAGGAATGTTTGTGAAAAATAAATTCGGAAGCAAACAAGAATCGAGATGCTAGGGACGCAGCATTGCAGGAAAAATGCAGTGAAATGAACTTGGATGGTTTCGGGATTCGTGAAGTGGCATTGAAAATAAAAGTATTAGAACTTCCTATTATCAGGAAAAAGAAAATAATGAAACGGAATGAAATCAGAATTCGACAGTGCAAAGCGGCACAACGTCAAAATGCCCAGAAGAAACAAAACGTTCTCATATTGATGATCCTCCAGCAGGAAGCTCGTCAATTGAAAAGGAGACAGATGAAGTTTTAAAGACCCTCATACACATAAGGCCACTGCATTAAAAAAAAAAAAGACGCCTTCAAGATAGATGTATGCCACCTTCGCACATTTCGGAAGCAATTGAAAAGCTGGAGTCCGTACAATAGAAAAACTTGCAACGGAGACAGAGTTTGATGTTTGGACAACGAGCGAGAACACTTTTTCCGAGTGAACGGAACAAGGTCGCGGGTTCTTGAGTTGAATAAGCAAGTCGTGACGCATGCTCAAAACTAGTAGTGCTCTCGCCCGCTTCACGACACCGTGTGAACCCGCCTCTTCCTTTGTTTCATGTTACCAATTAGTTTTCTTTCTTGAGCAGTTTACTACATCAAAGAGCTTCTTTGCAAGTCTGTTGTTGTTGTTCAGTCTCTGTAAGTACCTTTGTACAGTATGTATTTATTTGTTTCCTTCTTTGTTTCTTCCCCCTAGGGGCTCACATCTAGTGGGTCGTGGGTTGGCGACCACGGGGTCCCAGCTGAGTCCGGCATTGTTTCCACTTACTTGTGCCGGGCTCCTCTCTGTCTTCTTTCCTGTCGACCTCACTTGGTCAACTCTTATTCTCTTCCGACCCGGACGGTATTAGGGTATCCGAGGCCTAGGGAGTCTCTTCCTTTCCCGCCTTAATTGGCCCTTGTCTCATCTCTTCTGATACCCTCCTTCTGCGAGGGGTCAGCCTTCTTTTTCTTTTCATGTTATCTCCTGCCTTCTCCTCAAGGCCCTCAAGGAGGGCGGGTGTATGTAGCCCCACCACTTTTGGTGCACCCTAGATAATGCTACACCCTCAGGGGCTCACGGCTGGTGAGTTCGGGAGTTGGCGACCCCGAGGGATTCCTGAGCTGGGTCCGTTTTCCCCTTATGTTACCTTTGGGACAGACCCTCTCCTCTTTCACTTTCCTATCTGCCTTTCATGGCTCTCCTTCCTTCCAAGTCCCTCAATTCGCATTCTTCGAGGGTTGAAGGCATTTCTTTTCCTCCTGTCCTTTATTTGCCTTATTCTCCTTTTGTTTTCCATTTCTTCTTCTAGTATGTAGGTTAGTAGTTTTAGTTTTAAATTTGCATTTCATTTTCATATTCACGATCACCCAAACCATCAGGGGCCGATAACCTAGATGTTAGGCCTCTTAAAACAACAATTATCATCATCTTCATCTTTGTTTCTTTGTTTCTTTGTTTATTCATTTGTTTATTTGTTTGTTTGTTTGTTTGCAGATAGGACTAAGCCCAATGTGGTAAATTACGATACAGTAAAACCATGGTTCTTTTTATAATAAACTAGCTGAAGTACCCGTGCTTCGCTACGCGTCATAAATAAAATAAAATGTGAAGATGACGGTTAAAACAGCGGATAGGCGAGGTGCTGCACAGAGGGAGATTAAGGATGGAACATTGTGTCCAACTACACCGCTCGGCGTGGACCGTGTTTTATAGCACAAATTTAGGTTTTACTCGCTAACGGTTGGAGATACCTTTCGGATAGAAAATGTAATTTTAAACCTCGTATATGCCATCAAAAGTGTGCTATTTCTTAGCGTTCTCTTTTTATTTGAAATGGAAATATGAAAGTTTGAAACCAAAGGGTGTAGTGACGTCACTAAAATGGTCGCCATCTTTAAATAGTGCAAAGTATTGAAATCAAAAGCAACCTATATGTTAACCAGGTAAATCAGCTACTTCCATGTAAAATTCATGTAAATCGGACCAGTGGTACTTGCGTGATTGAGTAATACACAGACACACACCATCTCATTTCTAGCCTCGCTTCGCTCGCGTCATAGTCGTGTCATATTGTTATTCAATGAAATGCAGGTTTAACCCCGTTAACACCCCTTTAGAAGCTGAATATCCAAAAATCCCTCCTTAGTAGACGTTTTCGACACACAACAAACATATCCCCAAAATATCATTCTGCTAACATTAATAGTTTGGGTTGGTCGATGAGAGTAAACATACAAAAATCCTTCCTTAGTGGACGTTTTTCTTCCAGAAATTCACACCTCCCCATAGGCCCCTTAATTGGATTTATGAAAAAAAAACGGTCGAACACCTATTTATTTTATTTATTTATTTATTTTTTAGCTGATTGATTTCCTCCGAGTTTCAAACTCCTGCCTATGTCGTTTAAGAGATACACGCTCCGTTAAGAATCTTTCAACCCCCACTTTTCATCCCTTTCACCTCATAATATACACTACATCGAAAAACCATTATACGTGTGTCAGCTTATCTTAATTGATTAGTATATATGCCAAGTATCACATCCCCAAATGAAACCACTCGTGAGATATTGTTATTCAATGAAATGCACGTTTACCTCCTTAACACCTATTTAGAACCTGAATATTCAAAACTCATTCCTTAGTGGACGTTTTCGACATACAACGAATATATCCCCAAAATTTCATGTTTCTAACTTCAATAATTTTAGCTTGGCGATGATGAGTGAGTGAGTGAGTCAGGACATTTTCTTTCATTTATTTTTGATAATTTCACCCCTCCCCATGAACCCTTTAAATTGGATTTATGAAACAAACGGTCGAACACCTATTTACTTATTTAAAGCTGTTTTCGCCCTGAGTTTGATGAGTGAGTAAGTGAGTCAATCAGTTAGGACACTTTCTTTCCTGTTTCTTTTCCCCCAGAATGTCACCCCTCTCCAAGGGCCCCTTAAATTGGATTTATGAAAAAACGGTCGAACACCTATTTACTTGTAATTTAAGCTGTTTTTCCCGCCGAATTTCAAACTTCTCGCCTATGTCGTTTAAGAGATACACGCTCCGTTATGAATCCCTCAACCCCCAATTTTCATCCCTTTCATCTCATAATATACACCATATCGATAAACCCTTAGATATATGTCTGATTATTGTTAATGATTAGTTTATATACCGAATATCACATCCCCAAAGAAACAACTCATGAGATATCGTTATTCAGTGAAATGCACGCTTACCCCCTTAACATCTCTTTAAAACCCGAATAAACAAAAAAACATTCCTTAGTTGTCGTTTTCGACATACAGCGAACATATTCCCAAAATTTCATTTTTCCAACTTTTATAGTTTTCGCTGGGCGTGATGAGTGAGTGAGTCAGACAGGACATTTTCTTTCAATTATTTTTACCAGAATTTCACCCCTCCCCATGGGCCCCTTAAATTAATTCATGAAAAAACGGTCGAACACCGATTTACTTATTTATTTAGCTGATTGTTTTCGCTGAGTTTCAAATTTCAAGCCTATGTCGTTTAAGAGATAGGCCTACACGCTCCGTTAGGAATCCTTCAACCACCACTATTCACCCCTTTCACCTCATAATAATACACCACATCGAAAAGCCCTTAGACACATGTCTGCTTATTTTTAATGATTAGTTTATATGCCGAGTATCACATCCACAAATGAAACCACTCGTGTGATATTGTTATTCAATGAAATGCAGGTTTAACCCCCTTAAGACCCCTTTAGAGCCTGAATATCCAATAATCCTCCCTTAGTGTGCGGTTTTGACATACAACAAACATATCCCCAAAATGCCATGTTTCCAACTTCAATGTTTTTGGCTGGGCGATGATGAGTGAGTGAATGAGTCAGGACATTTTCTTTCATTTGTTTTTCTTCAGAATTTCACCCATCCCGATGAACCCCTTCAATTTGATTGATTAAAAAACTGTCGAATAGCTATTTACTTACTTACTTTAAAGCAGTTTTCCCCCTGAGTTTGATGAGTGAGTCAGTCAGTCAATCAGTTAGGACACTTTCTTTTCTGTTTCCCCCCCTCCCCCAGAATTTCACCCCTCCCCATGGATCCCTTAAATTGGATTTATGAAAAAACGGTCAAACACATATATACTTATTTTTTATGCTGATTTTTTTCCGCTGAGTTTCAAACTCCTCGCCTATGTCGTTTAAGAGATACACGCTCCGTTAGGAATCTTTCAATGCCTACTTTTCACCCCTTTCACCTCTTAATATACACCACATCGAAAAACCCTCAGAAACGTGTCTTCTTACTTTTTAATGATGAGTTTATATGCCGTGTATCACATCCCCCAATGAAACCAATCGGGAGATATTGTTATTCAATGAAATGCAGGTTTAACCCCCTTAAGACCCCTTTAGAACCTGAATATCCGAAAATCCTCCCTTAGTAGACGGTTTTGACATACAATGAACATATCCCCAAACTGTCATGTTTCTAACTTCAATAATTTTGGCTGGGCGATGATGAGTGAGTGAGTTAGCCAGGACATTTTCTTTCAATTTTCTTTTTTCAGAATTTCACCCCTCCTCATGAACCCCTTAAATTTGATTTATGAAAAAAACTGGCGAACAGCTATTTACTTTAAGGCAGTTTTCTCCCCTGAGTTTGATGAGTGAGTCAGTCAGATAATCAGTTAGGACACTTTCTTTCCTGTTCCTCCCTCCCCCCCCCCCAGAATGTCACCCCTCCCCATGGGCCCCTTAAATTGGATTTATGAATAAACGGTCAAACACATATTTACTTATTTTTTATGCTGAGTTTTTTCCGCTGAGTTTCAAACTCCTCGCCTATGTCGTTTAAGAGATACACGCTCCGTTAGGAATCTTTCAATCCCCACTTTTCACCCCCTTCACCTCATAATATACGCCACATCGAAAAACCCTCAGACTCGTGTCTTCTTATTTTTAATGATGAGTTTATGTGCCGAGTATCACATCCCCCAATGAAACCAATCGGGATATATTGCTATTCAATGAAATGCAGGTCTACCCCCTTAACACCCCTTTAGAACCTGAATATACAAAAATCCTCTCTTAGTGGGCATTTGCGGCCCTTGGGGAAGCAGCATACCAAATTTCATTCCAATCCGTTCGGTGGTTTCTGAGATTTCGTGATGAATGAATGAGTGAGTGAGTGAGTGGTATTTGACAAATATATAGTAGAAGATAGTGTCAAGTCTTTGTTATGCTAAACTCTGTTGACAGTGCTGTGTGAGAAGGTGAGTAACTAACGGGATTTCAAGTAAAGATCCTCATTTTCTATACCGGTAGTTCAGAGCGCAACTGGCATCCAGTCGGCCGTGTCTCGACTTGAGCTAAGTTGCCATGGAAACTATCTGCCATGCCATTCCTTCATGAGTATATTTTATGATTTGATTAGCCTGTGCTTGAGTGCAAAAGGGTCGAAATCAGAAGAATGAGAAAGACTATCGAAAATCCATGTAGCCAGCGGTTCCTTCTGGGTCCTAAACTATGTGTATGCAAAATTTGGTTGGGATGGGTGGAACGGTGTAGATTTGTATACGGAACAGACCCACCCACATACATACATACATGCATACATACATACATACATACATACTGTACCCATGTGAGTAATCTCGATGGAAAATATGCTTCTGCCTCCAGCTAGCATCAGGGCTCGAGCGTGTACCGTTCTCCCACTGTAGCAGTTGCATATTTTGGATTTGAGGCTAAAAGGTATCAACTCTACAATGATAAGGCACAACTCTATTCTAAAACTTTAATTCTGTAATAAACTTCATGGCTTCACACAAACAAACAAATCCCACAACCACAAAAACAAACAAACAAAAATTATTTCCACAATCCACAAATATGAACATAATATTATCATAATAAAAATCATATTATACTCTAGTGCGCTGATGCACATACAACTTCAGAAACAAACTGTACTTTAATTCTTCTGTCATCCAATGTGACTTCATTATCTCTACAAGATTAATTATTCCTTAAACCTTGTCTTAATTTGACAATAATGTGTATCGTGTGTGTGTTTTGATATTTCTCTTCCCACCGAATGCTTTACATGCATTAGCCTATTCTGGTGTTGCACAGCAGTCTACGTACAACTCCATAATTATGTAAGCTACCCCTACACTTCCACTATTTATATAGTTCCACTGCATGCCGTGTGTGATTTCATATTAAAACATTAATTAATGCTGTGTCGGACGGTACTATTAAACTACCTTTGCGCGATTTGCCTGTGGCATCTGGTAACCCACTTCAGAAACAGATGTCAGTGACAGTACAAATGCAACGTCTAACCATTCGTTAGATAGCTAAAATCATGAACCATCAGGGCGATCTATAATTATCAATGTGTTCTTAAACCACATGACTTTATTACTCAAAATAACAATGTTTCATTTCATGTCATTAAAAGGGGCTAAAATCTGTTCCTTTAAAACTTGTTTTCACGGTTCCCTTCGACCGTCCAGACCCTCGTCCCGAGCGGCCGGTGTACAATAGAAGTGGAGTGAGGTCCTACAGCGTCTCCCCCCTCGCTTCCTGTCTGACTTCTTTCTACCCAAGCAGTAAAAGATTTTACAAGACAAACACTGAGGTCCCAGCGACACACATATCTCAATGGATTTAAACGGAATATTATGCAAATAGGTTCTGGATGAGCTTTCCCATTTACTCCTGCACTGAGGATATAATAATTGGCTCCAAACTAGGCCCATTTCAACATGAAGGCACGAGATTCATAACGCATTAGTCCATTAGGTAACCGGTATCTTTAACAATATTGCGGCCAGCCCATGCTGCCGTCTTGGATTCGCTTCAACGAGCCGAATCACTCAACAAATAGTTATCGGTGAATCAGATAGCGTGCAAGAGGTGTCCATTGTTTTCCTCCCACCTATCACGGGATTCGAACCCGGAACTTCCATATCCATCATCAGAGCTAGGGTCAATATCACTATATACGCTCTGGCATAAAATTCATCTCTCATTACGCCCACGGCATACGAGATTTCATACGAAGAATAGATACCCTGGTCCCTCCTAATGCTATGATCTACATCCTATAATTACCAAGAGAAATCTATCAATTACTCTATAAGCTTTTCACATAAGCTGCAAATTCAATTCACTAAAAGATCTTCCATTTCCTGGCATAATTATATTCTCATTAATACAATATTCTGATATCAAATTCTTTTCTTAATCCCGTAACGGAATCTTACTGTATAATCTTACTGTATAATCTTACTGCTTAGATCGATAAGTCTTGCCCTTTAGCGTAAATATTTCTTGTTTACAACATTTTTCCTGATGCGTTCGTTCATACCTTTTTATATTCATTATTATTATTATTCTCACTGACATAAATTTACCAAAATCCGACACAACTCATCTTACAAACCGAACAACCATGTTCGTTCATTACGTTTACATAACTGATTTGCCATTTCTAAATAATAGTGGTAACGACTATCCACTCACTGATGCAAAATAACATCTCAAATCTATTAAAATCAACACAATAATGAGTAAACTTGGAGAGTCCATCTCCTACTCTGATTCTTACTGGCATCTTTATAATTCTGAAATCACACTACATGCAGTGGCCTATATCTCTACTTCAACATAATTTGTGGGGTACTCACATATCTCAAGGCTCGTCACGGTGGTTCCAACCACTCACATCCTTCCTGGTCGCCTGCCATAAGCAGATTAGTGCGACATTTTCATCTTGAATACACACATTTTCTGACACATATTTTTCGTTAACCACACGACACTTTGCATTTCTATAAAGAAGCTATTGCTTCCAACACAAATGACACTTTAAAACACTTATTCAACTATTAATTTAAAATACATTTCACATATAATTTACATAACACACGTCACTCCGTACACTTTTCCTTGGTTGAAATTCCCTAGCAAAGATATCCAAAATTGCAGGTTTCGACGGCATCTCCCGTGCTCCTACCAACTCCTGATTGAAAGTCTGGTTCGCTTGCCCTCGGAATTCACCAACAGTTTATCCATACTCCTACGGTAAGCTTCCTGATTCGCATAACTATGCTAACTTTCGTCCTGAGCGTTATTATTTGGTATTCAAAGACATTACCAACTGCTTCGTAAGGTTTCTCTTAGCGCGTTCCATCGTAATTAGACATATACGATCAGTCAATATTTTATACATTGCGCTTAACACTGTGCATGACTTTACATAGATTATTATTTACAATAGTTCTGCAACTTCTCTCACACGTTGCTTCCTAAGTGAACACACATTGTTCATACTGTTTACAAAAACTGTGTAGCGACGACTGTTTGCGACTCTCGGTGACAAACTATATCCAACTGTGTAAGCTGCGTTAATACTGGCTGCAACACTGGCGTGCGCCTGGCGTGATGACTGTGTTCTAACTGCGTGAAGACTGAGTAAGACTGACGTGCTACTGGCTTGAGACTGAGGTTAGACTGAGCCTCTGCCAAGGGTCGACTCCCTTATATTGGATTCCCACGGAAAGTAGAGCTAAATTTTCCCGCGTTCTCTCGGCTCCTCTCCCAGCACGATTCTGGTCTCGAAACCATGCTCATCGGGTTCCTTTTCCTTCACTGATCCCAGAACTGTCTGCGTGCTGAAGAATCGCTCGGCCAATTAATTAATATTAATTCCTTTCTTCATAGCGTGGGGACGCTATCTTACGGGAAATCCCTGGCAACCTTGTTAAAACCAAACCGCGCACAACCATTGTCCCTGTTCTTCCGCACTTCGTTAAATGTGCGTCAATTTCGCAGATTAAAGGCTCTAAAATTAGCCTCCTGGCTAAAGATTCATCTGTGTGCCACTCTCATATCATTGTGTTACTCCAATCATGAGTAATCAATGATTTTCCTGGGGATCTTCCCACCCCACTCTTACATCCATTCTCAGTCGGGGAAAAACTGGGTCATTATTCAAGTCCCCAACCTCCTCCAGACGACATAACGAGGACAGCAAGATGGACGTGGCTCCATGCTGCACCTCCCACAATTCTGGGCCGATTAGTCAAACGTCAAACTCTGCACTTTTCGTGCTCCAAGTCCAGTATAGCCTACTTCAAGTAGTCTAATAATGCTGTATTTCGTTCAATTTCCTGCATTATTTTAATAAATAATGTCATTATCAACTGAAATCACACCAGTGATTAAATATACACTCTTCTCTAGGGGTTTTTACCATGAAACTCCCTCAGCAGATCTCGGGTTCGTTCCCTGGTGGAACCTTTGAACTGAGATCACAATCTCTGAGATCCACGTTCGATATCAGTCAGCATAATACCCTCGGGTTCAATACATACATACATACATACATACATACAGACATTCACTTTTATATATAAGATATACCTGTTAATGCACACAGTTTAAT
This sequence comes from Meconema thalassinum, assembly GCA_946902985.2. NCBI lineage: Eukaryota > Metazoa > Arthropoda > Insecta > Orthoptera > Tettigoniidae > Meconema > Meconema thalassinum. The sequence goes on along the minus strand of OX336396.1, from coordinate 217,142,017 downwards.
ATTTCACGGAAACAATAATAATAATAGTCTAATAATAATCAAAATAATAATATTACATTGTTATACTGTATATTAATCCTTTGTGAGTGAATCCTCTCTTCCCGAAGGCAGTGCAACACTCAGGAAAAAAAAACACTGGATGCATTCGCATGAAACCTTAGGTTTTTGTGCAAACATATTTCAAAATACGGTTCACGACACGGGGGAACCCTAGCATCACCTATCGTTAGACACAAGTTATCAAAAGATTTGCATTAGAAAGAAGTTAAATTGTTACCGAAATTTCAGATTAGTCATTATAAATGATGATGATGATGATGTACAGAGCTCTTCTCATTTCAGCTCTCCTGGGGAGATATTTACCTGGTGACATTGCTGGACAACCTAGAAGAAACGATTCCTGAAGACTTGAAGAAGGCATGTCCACTGACTTTGGCTCTTCAGAAGAAGGTCCATGAACTCCCTGGAATCAAGGAGTGGGTAGAAAAGCGGGCGCCCAGAAATCAAAGCACTGCAAAAATTCTCCAGTGAATAACACATTTAGTTATGAAAGCTGTTGTTATACATTAATTTATTTTTAGATATTATTCTTGAAATAACATGTGCAGTATTATTAATACATTTCATTACGTAGGCCTACTACCAGGGTCACCCATGAATTCCCTGACCCCTCCAACAAAATTCTTCTTGAGCCCCGTGTCCTCATATTTTGTAAAAAAACATAGTCTACATTGCCTTTGGTATAAGTAATATTCAATCACAATGCAATTCATTCTCATTTTAAGCTCGGATAAATATTCTAGGTTTTTGTCTTTTTCGGGTTTTATCCTAGGTGCATCAAGTCAGGTTCATCAGCCGTATCTTGGTACACCCTGCCCGGACCACTAATTTCGATAATTTCTGTGATTGTAGGCTAGACCTAGCACTGAAGATGGATTAGATAAGGCTTTATACTTTTATGGATATAGCCTTTAAAAATCGCAATAATTATCTTTTTAAACAAATTTGCCTGGTTTGCTTGCATAGCAACTTTTTTTAAAGGCACTCTTGAAAATGGAAATTGTAACACCATAAAGGAATCGATTGTTTGTGTTGATTTTCAAGATATGGAACGACGCCATTTTGGTGAGTAAAGGTCTATTTACACTGAGCAGTGACGTGACCGGCACGTGATTCCACCTGCCGTGAACCAACAGTGATCTCTACTCACACTTAAACCTGGCATGATCGGCATCAGGCAGTGTTTTCTATATGGCTGATTGCTCTTGTTTTGTATGAAGAGGAGGAACACAAGTAAAGGGTAAAAGAGAATAAATACTTGTAGGTGGAGCAACAAAACACTACAAAACGTCCAAGAATTTAAATATCTCGGAAGAAAAATTACCAAAGATGGAAGAAGCAAGAAAGAAATCAAATGTAGAATTTTACAAGCCAAATTAGCATTTCACAAAAGAAACGTTTATTCACTACAAATTCCATTAATCTTAAAACCAGAAAAAGATTATTAAAAGCGTATGTTTGGAGTATTGCCCTTTATGGTTGCGAAACGTGGACAATTTTGGAAAAGAAGAAAAAAGGAGGTTAAATTCTTTTGAACAATGGTGTTATAGAAGAATGCTAAAAATTAGCTGCACAGAAAAAATAACGAATGCTGAAGTATTTAAAAAGGTGGAGGAAAATTATACCTTATGGAAAAGCATAAAGAGGAGGAGGACTAGACTAATAGGACATATTTTGAGACACGATAGCCTGCTGAAAACTGTATTGGAGGGAATGGTTGAAGGCAGAAGATGTCGAGGTAGACCACGCCTACAATATGTACAGCAAATCTTGTCTGATGTAGGATGCAGAAACTATGAAGAGATGAAGAGGAAAGCTATAAATAGAACCGACTGGAGAACTGCCGCAGACCAATCCATGGATTGAATACTTAAGAAGAAGGATTTAATAACTCTTTATTACGTGGATCTCATAACTTTGAATGTTCTAAAAAAATATTATATTTACTGTAGAAGTTTAGGTATGTTACTGTAAAAACGATCATAAAGTTAATTTAAAAAAGTATTTACTTACCACTTTTTTCCATTTCCTTTCCTATTTTACTCCATTTATTATTCTTAAAATCCGTGTCCATGTACTTGGGGTTGTACAGATCATACAACACAGGATAATTGCGCACTTGTTCAATAAGTTTTTCATCATTCATCTTTAAAACTTTGAAATGATCCTGTGACATGGCCGTGAAATGAGAAAAATATCTGTGTGACTACTGTCGACCAAAATATTATGTGCACTCGAGTTTGAAGGAAGTTTGTGAAGTAACCAATAGACCTGCATCAAATGCAGTAACATCATCATTTTTGTCGTTCTATTTTAAGTTAGTGCATGTAAGTTTGGAATTTTTAATTCATATTTTAATATTTTTTTATCGCAGTCGGAACACAAAAAGTGCCAGTTTTTAAGAATTATTACCTCACAACCCCGTCTTCAGATCGAATCCAAATTTTAACACAATATACATTGGAATGCTGTATAACGGGTTTATTAATTTCAAACTTTGTGTGTCCAAGAAACAAAGTTGTTATCATTTTTGTAGAGTAACTTTTTCTCGGCTCGGGGTGGTTGGAAGCTGTACAGCGTTGCCAAGATGGAGCCCATCACGCCACACGGCGTGCCTCGCTCGTCGCTCGGAAGTGATGGGCCCCATATCAGCACCGCTGTACATCATTCCTCGGAGCGGTTAGCTGGTGAACATGTCTTATTTCCCCGTACAAATACAAACCGATATAAAATAAGTGAATTAATTTACGTATTTCACAGTCATACAGCTTATCATTTTGATGTATAAGGATTACAACGCGACCAAGAACTACAATTTCCTACCACCGAGAGCAGAGAAAAAGTCACCTTACAAAAATGATAAGAACATTGTTTCTTGTACACACAAAATTTTGAAATTAATAAACTAGTTATACAACATTCCAATGTATATTGTGTTAAAATTTGGATTCGATCTGATGACGAGTTTGTGAGATAATAATTCTTAAATGTGACGCATGGTTGAAACACGCTTAAAAACGGGCACGTTTTGTGTTTCAACTGCGATAAAAAAAATATTAAAATATAAATTTAAAATTCCAAACCTACATGAAATAACGTACAATAGAACGAGAAAAATGATGATGATATTGGATTTTTTGTAGGTCTATCGTTTACTTCACAAACAAGCTTCAAACTCGAGTGCACATAATATTTTGGTCGACAGTAACCTGACTGTCACGGTACGGCGACGGTTAGAGCACTGACTGCACTGTCACGGCCAGGTGCCGGGTGAGTGTAAGCGATACCACTCAATATCCTGGAGGAATATTTTCAGGCTCGCCGGTAGAAGCGCGAGCCGGTCACGGCACGGTCACGCCACTGCTAAGTTTAAATAGACCTTAAGCGATTACATTCGCAAACCCATTAGACTAATTATGCAGGTCTCCCTACGTGATTGGTTGCCGAGGAACCACCTCCAGTATAGCAGTCTGTGCAGTGAACTATTTTCTGTCAAACATAATAATAATAATAATGATAATAATAATAATAATAATAATAATAATAATAATAATAATAATTACTTGAAAAGGCACAACCAAGTGGCCAAAATAATGCACCTACACCTTGCACAAAAGCACTTATTATCTGAAAATACTTTGCCTTACTATCAGTATGTTCCTGACGCCGTTTTGGAAAATCCTAGTCACAAGTTGTTATGGGACCGATCAGTTATTACTGATAAAAACCATACCAGCAAAGCGTCCAGATATCGTTCTTGTGGACAAGGTGCAGAAGGGAACCTTCCTCATTGATATTGCAGTGCCCAATTCCCATAATCTGCAACAAACCTGCTGTGATAAGATCACCAAATATCTGCCCTTGGCTGAGGAAATACGGCAAATGTGGAGACAGGAAAGTGTAGTGGTTCTGCCCATAGTCATTTCTTCTACCGGCATAGTCCCTAAATCGTTGGCTTGCAATCTGGAAATATTGGGAATACATCCTGGTCTACATATCACCATGTAGAAGGCCGTCATCTTGGAGACCTGTTCCATTGATCGATCGTTTCTCTAAGTGCCACCTTAAGAGAATTAGCCGTACCGTCTTGCAAACAAGCCGACGATATGTTGGTATGTCCCACTTATGTGGTGAAATTAATGTGATAACAATAATAATAATAATAATAATAATAATAACGAGAAATTCCGTGACGAACTAAAGAGCCTACTTTTCTTAAAATTTAAGATTCATGCCAATGATTAATCTATATGGATCTATCTAGAATAATGACGAAATTAAGTTGGTAATATCGAAATTTCTAATTAGTTCGAAATACTGTATACCTGTAATAATGTAGCCTACTGTCGGGGAAATAAGTATAGATACTCGAGTTAAGAGGTCAATAAAACCTATACCCCTAGTCTTACATAAGAACAACCTACACCAAAATTTTCCTTGTTTTATTTGTCGTTTAACGATATAGAGTAAATATTTGCATTGTATCTCGTTAAAATTTTATAGCAGATTGAACAAAAAAAGTACCGGTTTTTCTTACCAAGTTCACGGAGCGCTCACTTAGAAGGATCATTACGTTAAAAGTATTGATCGGATCGTAACTAAACTCTAATACGTCTTAGAGGAACTTATTGTTAACGCGTATATGAAGTTTTAATCTGATCTGATGTTTCTTTAAATAGTTGTTGTGAATTTTGTAAAACAACTTTTTATCGGGCCTGGGTGGTCATAGCAGTATGATATATGGCTTGTTATGAGGCTCATAGCAATGCAAGGCAAAACGAAAAACTACATTTTATCTACTTTGGTAATTGCTTTTATATCGATTGCTATTTAATCAGGTGGTTATGTGAGAAGAATGTATCGTAGCAAGCGACGGGAACAATGCGCTCAATCGAGGAAACTCGTGCGACGTTGCCCTGTGAAACATAATACGCGCGCGTTCCAAGCTTTACAGCTTGGAACGCGCGCGTATGTGAATTTCTGTTGTTGTTGTTTTGCAATTTGTGTTAGGCCGGTATTACACTACCGAAGAAATTTGACAAATAAATTTTATCAAATATTTTATAAAACTGAACTTTTATCAAAGTTATACAAAGCAATCATCACACCATTACACTACATCAAATATTTTATCATAGTACAGCAAAATGGATGAAGGACAGTTCCTTGTTCACTTAACTATATTATGGTAGTTGAAATTCTGTGATGGCATACCGGTATATAGAAGAAACGAAAAGATGAAGTGAATGTCTATGGGTTAAACCATGGATCGCTCACGTGACAAGGAAGATATTATTTTATACGAGTAAAATCTTGGGGAAGGAGCTGCAGTACGAGGACTTGAAAAATTACATTAATTAAAATAAATTAAAAACCATAAGTGAAATTGACGAATTATAATACAAATATTATAATATATATTCGCCTCCGTGTTGTAGTGGTTAGCGTGCTTAGCTGCCACCCCGGAGGTCCGTGGTTCGATTGCCGGCTCTGCCACGAAATTTGAAAAGTGGTATGAGGATTGGAACGGGGTCTACTCAGACTCGGGTGGTCCAAATGAGTAGAGGAGGGTTCGATTCCCACCTCAGCCATCCTCGAAGTGGTTTTCGTGGTTTGCCACTTCGTCTCCAGGCAAATGCCGGGATGATACCTAACGTAAGGCCACGGCCGCCTCATTCCCTCTTCCTTGCCTATCCCTTCCAATCTTCCCATCCCTCATGAGGCCCTTGTTCGCTTTGCAGGTGACGCCGCCTGGGCGAGGTGCTGGTCACACACCCCAGTTGTATCCTCGATCCCGAAGTTTGAAAATGGAGGCGGTAAATGCGGGATCCATCGCTGAGTCCGAGGGAATAGCCAACCCTGGAGGGCAATACGACTAAGAAAAAAAACCACTAACACTATAATTCACGTCTATTTAACTTAACTATTTAATTCTTCTTTATATCCTGAAATATGCGTCCCTTATGTACAGCGCTAATATCCTCTGCTAATTTTACCTACAAATTAGAGAAACGTGTCTTATTTCATTTCCGCAAGTAGTGAAACATTTCGCAACACCTTTTTTAATGAGGGCTTTGGATCTCCATTGGCAGGTTTTAAAATGGTGTGTCAGCTGAAAAGCTATTATTATACGGTAAGATTAATTGTTTGAAGTAAATTACACTTTGAGATAATAAGATTATAAAACTACTCCCTTATTAACCGTCTGAAAAATCACTGCCCGATGAATCAGATGAACTGTCATTTAAGTTTATAACAAGTGGCTCAACAACGAGGACATCTTCTGTTAGCCAATCCTTTTCCCAGTAATGTTTCTCTATTTTTTGGTGTGTTCGATGCACTTTTTCCATAGCTCCGGTGTTACAGACCTCAAGGCTTCTTTACAGAGATCTCGCATCACCTCCATTGATCTTCCTCTCTCCGCCTGGTTACTCATATTCACTTTAGCTATTTTATTTTTCACGTAGGACCAAACCAGCTCTATGGGGTTGAGCTCACAATGAGCAACTGGCAGCCAGACGAGTTCAACGTCAGGACGAAAATTCTTGAATATCTGTTCCAGCTTCTTTTTAGGTGCCCTGAAGTTAGGTTTGGCGTGAACAATTAGCTCTGCTTTCTTCATACTTTCATACTTTTGGATTCTGGGAGGGAGGAAGAGGAATATCTTTCATTGCAGCGGCACATCTCTTCACCGTGGCTATCGACCTTCCAATACACTTGGATACTTTTTGCTAAACCCTCTTATCATTATTACTTTCTCTCTCGCTTCTAAAAAAACCATATTGCACTTATAATCATGGCAAATTCTCTCTCCGTTAACTGCGTTTAAGCTGGCATCTTGATCGATGTAGGTAATACAGATAGTGATAGTTGCTGCTTGTTGCTAATGACTCAGCGAAGAACAAAGGTCAGAGTTAGGTGTGCGTATGAACGAGCGCGCAGGGAGTTCGAAATACGGTAGTCAACTGGCAACATTGCCAGGCTGCTAATGTACTATCGCCGCCCACAATGGTCCATTTAAATATCAATCCATATAAAATCGATTATCACAAGTAGATAAAATGTAGTTTTACGTTAAGTCTTGCATTGCTATGAGCCTCATAACAAGCCATATTTCAAACTGCTATGACCACCCAAGCCCGAGAAAAAGTTGTTTTACAAACTTCACAACAACTACTTTAAGAAACATCAGATCAGATTAAAACTTCATATACGCGTTAACAATATGATCCTTTAATATGTATTAAAGTTTCGTTACGATCAGATCGATACTTTTTACGTAATGATCTTTCTAAGCGCTCCGTAAACTTGATAAGAAAAACCGGTACTTTTTTGTTCAATCTGCTATAAAATTTTAACGAGATACAATACAAATATTTACTCTATATCGTTAAACGACAAATAAAACAAGGAAAATTTTGGTGTATGTTGTTTTTATGTAAGACTAAGGGTAAAGGTTTTATTGACCTCTAAACTCGAGTATCTAAATTTATTTCCCCGACAGTAATATAGAACTACAGTTGGCAGCCCTGGTGACTAAATATATTCTTAGTTCCATCGCTTATGGTACAGACTACAAAATTTGGGTGAAGTCCAATGGATAGCATGGACGTTACATGCAGTTAAACATTGGATCTAACAGCTCGCGTAAAATCATGTTGGCAACAATGACATACCTGTATCGGTCAGAATAATCTGAAATAATCTGATCTATTGTTGTGTCAATTTTGAATGAAATCCATTAGTTAGTATAGAAGTTGCATGCATTTTAAAATTGGACCTATCAGCAGGCTTAGAATCATGTTGGCAGCACTGGCGTAGGCCTATATTAGTTACTCTAAATTAATCTAGAATGCCAGGTACTATACGTGTGCAAAGTTTAGAGCTGTTGGCTTGCATACTTTCTGATATATTGATATTAGGGTAACAAAAATAGAGACAGCATTTATTAACAGTTGGCAGCCCTGGTTACTCTTAAGACTCGGCATAGTCATATCTGTTATGGTACACATAGCACACACGAAATTTGGTTGAAATCCAAATGATAGTATAGAAGTTACATGTATTTAAAGTTGGACCTCTCAGCAGGCTTAGAATCATGTTGGTAGCACTGACGTATATAAGTTACTCCAAATTAATATAGAATGTCAGGTACTATACGTGTGCATAGTTTAAAGCTGTCGGCTTGCATGCTTTCTGATATATGGATATTTGGATAAAAAATATTGAGAGCATTTATTAACAGTTTGGAGCCCTGGTGGCTCTTAAGAATACGCTCAGTCATATCTGTTTATGTACACATAGCACATACGAAATTTGGTTGAAATCCAATTGATAGTGTAGAAGTTATATGCATTTAAAATTTGGACCTATCAGCAGGCTTATAATTATTTTGGCAACACTGCCATGTATGGCCTCCTGTAAATTAAACTGCAATATTATTATCTGTACGTGTGCAAATTTTGAAATAGCTCCCATTCATACCTTCCAAGATATGGAAAATGGAGCTCAAATTTCAATTGTGATTTTTCAGCAGATGGTAGCACTGACATCATTTTCAAATATGGCCGTGAGATATTCAGGTATAGATCTTTACTCCTACCAATTATTGTTTAGATTGCTGCAGGCCGTTTAGGAGTTGATAGGGGGGGGGGACACACACACACACAGCCAGCCAGACAGACAGACAGACAGACAGACAGAAGGACAGACAGACACAAATTTGCCCGATCTCATAAGTCTACTTTTTCCTCATTTTTGCAAAATGTGAAAAGTGGGCTAAAAATAATAGACTAATAATAATAATAATAATGACTAGCATTACCAGTCGCGGCTTCGCCCGCGAATATTCTAGTTGTAAAGAGTACACTTAGCAAAATCTCAATCATGAATGCTATGATTGATTTATCCTTGGTATGAATAATTAGACTTTACCAATTCAGCTACCGGTGCAGTGGTTAGGGGTTTGTCATTCCTTCATAGGTATATCAGAGCGAAGTTAGTTTTCTTGGAATATCACAGACACTGTTAATTTAAGGGCCTTTAAATGTGGTTTTCGGAGACCCTTTATAGTCGGGTGAAAAAGACCTTTCTTACCACACTCACACGTGAAAATTGCGTGAAAAAATTCTAGAGTGCCCCTTGACCCCCTTAAGCGCATTATACTGTATGTATTGATTAATTTTACAGCTGCATTTGGTTCAGTGATAACCTTATAACCGTCTGGAAACTTTCACAGTAATGTAATAATTGGAATTCATTGCGTCTTACAGAAATAGATGGACCTGTGAGATTCTGTTACCATGGTTACCGTGTTGCATTCTTTCATTATTTCATTGTAAATATACATGTTTTAAGGTATTTGTTTAATTGTGAGGCATTTAAAGAGTAAGTGAGTGCGTTTCGCTTACGCATTGGGTTATGCTAAACCTGTAGGTACCCCATATGTGTAGGTTGGTGTTAGTGGGACCTTATTATCAGTACAAAATTGGAATTGGACCTTAGCAGAATAATATAGGGAGGGATGGGTCTGTATTAAAGAGAATAGTTACCGCTAGCTGTGGAGCGCAGCTGTAGTGTATACATTACGTCAACTCGCCTCGTTATGGCTGCAGCGAGCGGTTCCGGGACAAGAGGGGGAAGCATGTACAGGCATACAATGAGAACACACCGCACAGCGCACGAGCCAGCATGAATCATGCACACAATGAGTATCGTTGGCGACAACTGCACGTCTATCGCAGCCGTGTGGCCGGGCGGAGCGCATTAGTACCGATTTCCGCCACCGGTAACAATTCGCTGGTAGGGTAGTATCTCTATGGACTGTAGCTGCACGTGTAGGCCGGCAGATATCTACAACCAGTTCAATGGGTACAACGGGTATGGCAGCAGTGGTCAACCCGACACACCTCACTCTCTGTTTGCACCAAGGAAGAACAGAGTTCCGTAATCTGTTTTATTAGGCTACTTTTCTCATTTTGTAAAAATTGTTTTATCCAAATGCCAATATATCAGAAAGTATGAAAGCAGACCGCTTTAAACTATGCACACGTATAGTACCCAACATTCTAGATTAATTTGGAGTAACTAAAGGACCTCAGTACTACCAACATGATTCTAAGCCTGCTGATAGGACCAATTATAAATACATGTAACTTCTATACCATCAATTGGATATCAACCAAATTTCGTATGTGCTATGTGTACAATAAGAGATATGATTATGCGTATTCTTAAGATCAACCAGGGCTGCCAACTGTTAATAAATTCTGTCTCTATTTTTTACCCTAATATCAATATATCAGAAAGTATTCAAGCCAACAGCTCCAAACTTTGCACACGTATAGTACTTTACATTCTAGATTAATTTTGAGTAACTATTATAATTCAGTGCTTGCAACATGATTCTAAGCCTGCTGATTGATCCAATTTTAAAATACATGTAACTTCTATACAAATGAATGGATTTCATCCAGAATTGGCACAACAATAGATCATAATATTTCAGATTATTTCCGAGCAACATATTGTACCCATATGACGTCATGTGGAGAACATGTATTCACATCCCGACTGGCTCCGTCCTTTCGGGGCATGGTGCGTCTCCCCACTACTCTACAAGAAAAGGTAAACAACTTCCTAAAATACAATATATAATTTTAAATCATGGCTATAATACAACAATAAACATCCAATTTACATTTAATTTAATCCCACAAATCAAAATAAACCTTTTGATCACCCAGATGATAATGGTAAAAGGGACACTGAATGCTGATCTACATCATCTGTGGTCCGCAGCTGAGATCGCAATTCGACCTCACCAGGCATACTGCCACAACTCTTCCTGTGAGTCTATGAGTCTGGCTCTGGTGTCTCAATACACCCTATTCTACACTTCACTAAACAGTTCCATTTATGGTAATGCACTTTTTGTCATCTGCCAATGTTCATATCTTATGCACACTACTTAAACAATAATAATAATATTCAAAACAAATCAATAAACATGACATCAACTGTACATAAATAGCACTTGACGTTACAGTACTTATTACATGACTATCCATAGTGCTTATGGAATATTTACTTTACTTCATGGTTTTAAAATGCGTTAGCTATTGTTGCGATAGGTTACTTGTACGACAATGTACTTTAATTCTGTGTATTGTTTCCTTCCTCCGCTCTCTCCACAAACACTAACAATGGTACCTTCTCATCTACATAAACAAATACTAGTCTGCTATACGATACTATACGTCTTTAAGTCGTTCAAAATATAAGTCGATTCATAGTTATGTTTGCATCAAATCCACATTCACGGTACCCGTATGCAAATATGCATCTTAAACTGGGTTTTAAACTTCAAATAATGTGTCAGTTCCTCTTTTAGCACAGTTAGTGTTTAGAACAGCTAACTTGACTAAATATTACTCGATTTCAACAATTAAAAGATGGATATGACATCCTTATAATGCTAAGAATTGATTTCTGAAGTCAAAATAAACAATTTCTTATTAATTAATATGCCAGACCATGATAACGCAGTCTCCAGTTCACTTTACAATAGGGTTGGTCATAAAACTACCACCCGTCGTAAATACAATAGCTTACGGTTGGGTCGCTAGGAACCCATGATGACCGCCTGGCCTGACCCTCGGCCGACCAGCTCTCAGCTCCCACAGCTGTCTTAATTACTCATTCACACACACCAAGAAGATTTTTACAGTTGTACTCTCACTTTGCATTTAGTATAAGGCGCAACATTAACATCCTATTAAAAGGTTAACATTAATTGGCTCAATGTGGCTCAATAACATAGATATAGCAATGGAATGGGTTTGGTTAGGCACGAAAGTCCTGGGGAACGGCATACGGCTTTTACTGGTGTGGTCTAGTGGTCTTACTGCTTGCCACTGTCACGCACGAATTATCGGTAAGGCGTCCTTGACCCTTCCGTACAAATGGATTCTCGCATCACATTGCGGATCATTACAAGGAGTAGCTAATTGAGTTGGCAAACGTTAATCCTCAAAAGCCCTCGCGAGGCTGGTATGGTAGCTCAGACGCCTGTCTGTCTCCATCCACCATCGTCAATACAACAGTATGCCCCATAGCTATACATCAATACAAACCTTCGTAGACTAGCCTGTATGGTCCTGACAATGTCCTAGAAACGTTCCTTGCATTAATTAAGTAATCATCTTGATTTTACTCTTTAATTGCTCGCATATCAGCGGCATAAATATTAGGTCTGTCGGTATATCACAGATCATATGACACTTCTAGTTTCCCTTCCATCTAGCGTTGTTAATGATTTTCACATCATCCCTTATCATACTGGTATATGTTTTACTGGCATTTTTACTGGCTCTTTAACATTCAGCGTTCTATATTATATCATTTGAATTGGTACTCACATTTGTATTCTGGTGGTCGAATCTCATGATACTCCATATAACCCACCATCTTGCCATTTACTGACGAATCATGATGGATATGGTATATTTCCTTTGCGGACACAATACACTTTTCACTCTTATAATACACATTTTCACTTTTGTAACACACATCTTATTTTTAACACTGACATATATTAACATTTATATTGCCCAGACACTTTTTCACACGATTTGCCTCTTTGGCTTCATATTTGTGTGATCACAGAGTTGGGGCATGGTGGCGCAGCGGTTAAGCTGTATGCCTCTCACCAATGTGGACCGGGTTCGATTCCCGGTCAATGCATGTGAGATTTTCGATGTGAAATGCCATGTCCTGTGGTTCGGATTCCACGTAAAAAGGAGGTCCCGTGGCTCATGATCTCGCGATTAACGGTCACGTTAAACTACAAGCTGCTTGCTTTTTGATCACAGAGTTGCAGGGGCGTGATTTCCGACATCTAACTCCAATTGAAGTCTCTATCAAACGCGATCCTGGCTAACCCTCGTTCAAACGGCTGCTAGTGTGAATGTTCCTCCACGTCTACTACTCAGTGTCTTTGTCTGTACTTGAATAATATCACAATGCCTGTGACATGGTTTCCCATCCCATGATCTATAATAATGGATATAGTGTGACCATTGTTGATAACTAGATCATGACCTGCGCGCTTTTTTCAAATTACCCATATGACGGTGTAATTTACTGTTCATACCACATTATTTCAGTTACTGCGTGGCTTGATAACTATCAGCTTTACTTGGCTTATTATTATTATTATTATTATTACGGCGTCTGCGCACTCGTAATTCCGTCCTATCATTTCAGTACTAAAGAACATCTTCCTGACTGAAATACTTCTATTGCCGTTAGCTTACTTTTCACTCTTGTATAAATACTTTGCTCTTGTAGTTGCGCGGTCTTTGTTTATAAATTTCCGAGCGAAGGAGTAGCACCCTCCTCGCGTGAGCTGTCCTAGTTGACTGACTTCTCCATGGCCTCCTACCCTATTTAAAGTTTCCCTCTCGAAACATAGTTCTCTCAAATCCACGGAACGACCTTTCCTTTAAACCTGCAGTTTCCAGGGCTGACAATGCCTTCATCTGGTCCAATTTTCCACGGAGGTTACAATTCCATCCTCGTGCCAGTGATTTAATCGTTCAATTAATTAATATTAATTTATCTTGCTGATGGCTTGGGTACGCTATCTCCGGGATTTCCCTTCATCTTCTTCCGCTAATGTCTGACATCCGCGTTTCTGTGTTCACAGTCCGTGTAATGCTTATTATGCTCCGATAAGCATACTTCTTGGAATCATAATTATCCTCTTCGGATTTTATTCATCTATGTGTTGATTTCAACTCTCTGGGATGCCTCGTTTTTATGTAATCAATTATTTCCATGTGGCGTCCTCCCCACTCCAACCTTTTTCCTTATGTTTCTGTGATTCCCACAGTCATTAGTCTCTGTCTTGGCTCCCCTTCGTAGACGTAAAAAGTCCCTGGGTGCCAAGCTGACACGCCTCTCTGAACAAGCTAATTTCTCACTTGTCAGTTCTGCCTCGAAACTGTGCCTTTTGCTCAAATACAGCATCTTACAGTACTATGAATACCTTTTATTTTGTACAATATTGCTTATAATTCCTACAAGACATCTGGAATTAAGCTGATATTTCATGACTAGTCTTATATTATATGGTTCTTGGTTACCATGAAGTTTTCCTTCCTCAAAGACCTCTGGTTCGACACCCCGAAAAATCATATGCGTGATTTTTCCTCTCTGGAGCATCAGATTCGACGCCCGTCAGCACCAGTACCATGGGTACATTATTTCCCCAGTTAACTTAAAAAAATTCAATGGACAAGTGAATTTCTTTTAAGCATTTGCTGACTGAGCTCGATCTGCCTTTCATTGTTTACAGTAGGCGGTCGGCGACCCCGTCTGGCAAGTCTGCTGTTCTCCCCCTCTGTTGTGTCTCAAGGCTGTCTCGTATGAAAGCGTTTTCCTGTCTGAGGGCTCTATTCATATTGTGGAGTTCCTCGACTGCTTCCACGAGCTGGTCATAAAATTCGAGCAGGCCACAGTCGCACGGTTTCTCTCTTTCTTTTTGCTGGGCAAGCTCCTTCTTACAAATGCCTTCACAGTAGTGTGGCGGATTCTCTGGCCTTTCTGCCTGCGCGCACATGACTGCCCTGTTCAATTGAGTGTGTGCGGCTTCTTCTTGTTCTTCAAATTCTTCCGAAGGATGATATAACTTTAAGTTTGCGGCATTCATAATTACTTCACTTCCATTTTCCTTGTGTTTCACTTTATATGCATTGTTCTGCAGGTCTTTAATGATGCTATAGGGTCCCGTATAGTTCGGAATGACATTTTTATATATCCTGCTTTCTGGATCGGAGCTGGCTGGCTTTCTTACAAGTACCCACTCTCCTTCGAGTAGTGGTCTGTGATATCTCTTGCCACGATTCCTTCGCTGTCGCCTCTCCGCTTGCGCCTTGAGGTACTCGAAGATTCGCTGGATCCTCAATTCGCGCGAAGGTTGCGCGTCTACAGGTGTCTGTATCACTCAATTCCAAGGTCTCTCTGGTTCTTGGTCGAGATGTAGTTTCACAGGTATCTGTCCTGTAGCTTCATGGACTGTATTGTTGATAAAATACTCAATAATGTCTAACACATCAATCCATCTCCAGTTTTCTTCAGAGCAGTATATCTTCATGTACTTCTGTAATTCTCTCATGACTCTCCCGACTAAATTCGGCTCCGGGTGTCTTATTGTGGACAAAATATGCTAAATTTTGCATCTCCCTGTGAAAATCTACACTGGTAAAACAGCTTCCGTAGTCGGATAGTAGATTTTGCGGCTTCCCCAAGATTGGAATAACTCGTTCCTGCAATCTATTGAGTACTTGCTTTGTACTGGTTTTCTGGATAGGACACAGTACTACCATCTTCGAAAAAGCATCCATGGCAACAAATATATTCTTGTTACCCCTTCTAGCCCTCGGCAGGCTCATTAACTGGCAAGGTTTCTCTGGCAAGAGCGGTTTTGGTCTTTGCTTCATTAAATACGAGTTGGGTTTTACTCGTTGGCATATATCACAGGTCCTTATGGCGTTCCTCACAGTTTCCCTCATATTTGGCCATATAAACGCTTCTTTTAGTAGAGCAAGATTCTTGTCTACTCCAGGGTGACCAAACGCCCTGTGCGCTAACCATACAAGTTTCCTCTGCAGCGCAGGTGGAATGACGATTCTTGGACAGGTGTGTTCAGCATCACTCCATTTATGCAACATCTGATTATACCACAAATAGTCCGTTGACAAAGACTCGGCCTCCAAATATCTCGGTGTGTCCCTTACAAGCTATCCCTCGAAGTAGTCGATCATTACCCGTATCCAGGGGTCTTGACGTTGAATCTCGGTGATGTTCCTCAGCTGGTCCAGGGTCCTTTTATCACGGTCTTCAATTTCCACCGCTAGAATTTCCTCTTCTCCCATGGCTGCTGGATATCTGCTTAGTAAGTCGGGATCACATTTTCCTTACCAGGACAGTACTCAATTTTGACATTAAATTGTTAGAAAAAGAGGGGCCATCTTGTTAATCTCTGACTAGACAGATCAGTCTTTAACAAGAACGTCAGTGCTTTATGGTCTGTCCTCAATATAATTTCAAATCCATACACGACCTTCCTCCAACACTGAAAGGCATATAGTATTGCGAGATGTTCGAGTTCAGTAATCGTGTAGTTTTTCTCATGGGATTTGAGTCTCCTGCTTATAAAAGCAATAAAAAAATTCTCATCGGGCCTGTCAAAGTTTTCTTGATAAAGCATCACACCAATGCCTATCAATGACGCATCCGTCTGTATAAAAAACTTCTGTGTATAATCAGGGTATCCTAATTTCACGTAGTCCATAAGCATCCTCTTCGACTCCACGAAGGCTTTCTCACAGTCCTCAGTCCAGCGACACCTACCGCCTTTCTTCAAGAGATCTTGCAGTGCTGCTACTGTTGCTGTATAGTTTGGGCAATGGCTCGAGTAGAATCCAATTACGCCGAGGTACTGCCTGACGTTCTTCATCTTCGTCGGTCTAGGAAAATTCCTAATGACCTCCAACTTTCCAGGGTTAGGTCTCATTCGGTGTGCATCCACTACGTGACCTGGGAATTTGACTTCCCTCTGACAAAATTTGGATTTCTTTAGATTAACCTTGAAGTTTGCTTCCCTCAGGTCATCTAATAATTTCTGCAAATCTTTCAAATGTTCCTCTATCGTCTCAGACGTGAGCAGAATGTCATCCACGTATCTTATGGTTTTAGCTTTTACCTCTTCGGATAAGTTCCGGTCTAATGCGCTTATTAAGGCTGAGCCTGCTGTTTTAAGACCGAATGGTAATCGTACGAACGAATACGTGTGTTGGTCAAAAAGAAATCCAGTCAATAGACTTGTTTTACTTTCCAACTCAATATGGTGAAAGCTTGCCGTAATGTCAAGATTTGAAAAGATAGTCTTTCCCTTGAATTGCCTGAGAATCTCCTTGATTGGCGGCACCTGGTCGAATTCTGGTATGACTCTGATATTCAAATTTCTCAGGTCCAAACATACTCTGACACTGCCGTCTGGTATCGGTGCTATGACCAGGGGGCTAACATACGGTGTTGCTGTCTTAGCGATAACGCCCGCCTCCAAGATTTCTTGAATGGCCTCCTTGACTTTAGGGTAATGTTTCTGAGCAACAGGATATGGATTTTGCTTAAATGGCGTCCAATCGTTGACTTGGATCGCATACTGGAAGTTCTTGATTTTTCCGGGTCTCGAATCGAAGACTTCTTTCCGCTCAGCTAACAAATTTCTTAGTGCCTCTTTGTGCTCTGGACCTATCTTAGCTTCAGTTAACTTCTCTTCTAAACATGTGCCGAATTCAGGTTCCAATTCCTTTTCCAGATCCGCAGCTAGCGTTACCAACTGTTCTTCAATGATTTCAGCGGCTAACATTTCTTCTGCGGTCTTTTCTTCGTATGTATGCCATACGCTTTCTTCTGGCCTCATGTCATTCTGTTTCAATGATATCTGCATATCTGTGGCTTCATTTTCCGCACGGAACATTACAATGTCCTGGGATAAGTCAATCACAACTTTATACTCTCTAATGAAGTCCGAGCCAATAATCATATTAAACGGGAGTCTGTTTACTAACAAGAAATTCTGAGTGAACATAGAATTTCCTATTTTTAAATCCAAGAAAACCTGGTATTTACAAATCATCATTTTATCAGGTATAATGCCTTTTATTTTCACGCTTGAAATAGGTATTTTCAAGACATGACCCTTGCTCTCTATTTCATTTAACAGTGCTTGAGTGATTAAGCATACTGTCAAACCCGTGTCCATCAGACTACGTATTTTCATGCCTACAATTTCCACAAGGATAATGGGTAATTCCCTCCTTACAATGGTCTGTCCTTCTCCTGTCTCTTCAATAAGATCTTCAGGCTTGGCAATCCAGTTGACAATATCGACTGTATTCAATCCTGTGGTTCGGCTTACATGTTGGCCTTTTAATTTCGAAGTTTTTTTTCTTTGGCACCGCCTTTTTCAGCGCGCTTTCTTTCTTCTTCATGCTGCTGCAATTCCAGGCTTTTAGCTCCATCGTTATTATTATAAACATACGGCGATTTCCTATTTCTTATTGCCTTATCCCACTTTACTTGAGATGGTTTGTTTTCGTCATCCCTTTCCTCCATGTACCTTAATGAGGCGTGGTATCTTTCTTCTATCTCGTCATCAAAGCTTCGGCTTTGTTCTTGACCTCTCCATTGTTTATCGTTTCTCTGACGGCCATACCCTCTTCTATTGTTATACGGTCGTCCTCTCGAACCGTGCTGATCCCAGGGTCTTCGTACCTGCGTATCCCGGTTTGAGTTCCCTCGGTATACTTGCTGTCTCCTTCTTTCTTCATTCTCCGCTGGGTGCCAGTCAGAATTCATTGTTTCCGTGCTTGTAGACTTATTATTTTTACTAGGGACTCTAACTGGTTCAATTTGTGTGTCTGCCACGTGAACTTGTTCTGTGCTTCTGCCCTGCCTCATGTTATGTGATGTCGTTAAGTCCAACAGTCTCAAAACTGCTTCCATTTTCAACAGCTGTTTTTGCATTTGCTGATATCAGCAATCTTTGCACTTCGCATGGCAACTGCTTTGCGATGGCTATACATAGATCTTGGTCTGAAGGGGCCTGGTCAAGTTCACGGAAACGACAAAGCTGTTGTACGAAAAACTCCGCATATTTAGTTGGATTATTCGTACCAGTTGAAGTTGGTCTCCATCAAGGATCTGCACTGAGTCCCTATATCTTTGATCTGATAATGGATGTTATCTCTGAAAGCCTTAGAGAACCTGCTCCTTGGTGCATGCTATTTGCAGATGACATTGTACTATGTAGCACTAATCAAGAACAACTCGAACTTAAACTAGAACACTGGAGAAAAGCATTAGAGGACAGGGGTCTTAAAATCAGCCGGAATAAGACTGAATACATGTGCCTCGGTGGAAAGGGAAATGGCAGTGTGAAGATGGACGGAAATCAGCTCCAAGCAAGTAATAGTTTCAAGTACCTTGGATCAACGGTATCTGACGATGGCAATCTAGACCTGGAAATTACCCACCGAATTCAGGCTGCCTGGTTAAACTGGAAAAGGTTGTCTGGTGTCCTCTGTGACAGGAGACTAAATGTCCAAGTAAAGGGGAGAGCCTATAAAAGTGTGGTGAGACCTGCCATGCTATATGGAGCAGAAACTTGGCCAATAGTACAGTCGCAAAATAAACGGCTGGATGTAGCCGAAATGAAAATGCTGAGATGGATGTGTGGTGTTACTAGGAAAGACCACATCAAGAACAGCTTCATGCGAGGAAGTGTCAAGGTAACCCAAGCATCAAGGAAAGTTCAAGAAAGGCGGTTGCTCTGCTATGGTCACATTAAGCGCAGGGATGAGACCTATGTGGGAAGAAGAGTGTTGGATCTTGAGCTGGAGGGCAGGAGGGAGAGAGGCAGACCGAGAAGAAGATGGATGGACTGCGTGCGGGAAGACTTCGCAGAAAAGCAGTTAACCGAAAACACCATTTGGGACCGAGGGAAATGGAAAAGACTTGCCAAAAACGTCGACCCCGCATGAGCGGGAAAAGATGAAGAAGAAGAAGAAGAAGATTCGTACTGTAACGTCTTGAGTATAAGTCCAACCTCAAGTTCTGTTGTACAGATGGATCTCAATAACGCCTAAGAAACGCCTGGCGAAACTCCTCTACCGTATCAAATGTATACCGGAAGCTTCTAAACCAGAGTGCACACTCTCCTTCAGTGAGTTTTTCTATTGCTCTTAGCCTTCGTTCTGGTGGAACTTTCGTATCATTCAGGTATTCAGTAACCTCCTTTAACCAGTACTTCGGTGTCATCGTGGATTGATTTCCCGAAAATGTTCGTGGTTTTTCCTCGTTAGCTCTTATAACCGTGATTATTTGGTTTTGAGCATTATTTTCGTTAGGAGTTGACATGGCCATTGGTACACCTGGAGTCATGTACGGACTCTCATTTGGTTGTATAGGATTTCTTCGCGTGGGCTGGGTTTCGAACTCCGCCTATCTGTTCCTCTGCGTCTCGCCTATGCTTCCTTCATTGGATCTAGGATTTCTTAATGCATTTTCTTCTTGCGCGATCATCCTCGTTTCCATTTGGATTTTCTTATTTTCGGCTCTTTCCAAACGTGCCAAAACCTCCTGTTCTATTTTCATCAGACGGCCTTTATTTTCATTAGATATTTTGAAGATTTTCTCTTTATCGTCCCTGAGGCTTTCCTTTATGTGGGAAATTTCTCCCAGCTAAATCTTCTTTCAATACGGTTAGCGTATTTTCATTAGCTTCGTTCTTTAATCCTTCTCTGATCTCTAATTCTCCTTTTAAACCTGTTATTTCTTTCTGCACATTCCCTTGTACCTTCGAGATTTCTGTCTGCATTTTCTTAATGTCGTCCCGATTTTCTTCCTGTTTCTTATGAATGACTGCCAAGTCGTTTCTATCTTGATCCACTTCATTGTTGACTTTGCTGACTTGTCCCTTAATATTTCCTACTATTTCTTTATTCTCTTCCACGGTACTCTTTATCTCTGCGATCTCGTGGCATTGGTCAAGGACATTCTTATCCTGTTTTCGCTGTTCCCCATCCACGGTCCTTGCATAGCCTGCTAATCTTCCGCTCCATTTAGCGTCGCTTTCTTCAATTCTCTGGTCTACTGTATTTGTGAACATGTTAAATTGTTCTTTTTGACGTTCCGTGTTCGCAGTGTTTTGGTTCCGTATGTCTTTAAGCTCAGATGACATTGAATCTAATCTCTCGTTAATTTCGCGTTGGGACTGTTTGCACGCTTGCAAATTACTCTCGAGTTTTAATTCGATAGATTCGAAACGCTTATCGTTCGCTACCTGCATCTCTGCGATTACGCTAGTGACATTTTCAATAACCTCTTCCTTAATGGAAGTTTTAACATTTTCTAGCTTCAAGTTACTTCAGCTTGATTAGCTTCTAACTGCAAGTTTACATCAGTCAAATTAAACCTATATCTTTAACTTCAGCTTGATTGTCGGCCAACTTTTGGCTTATTTCGGCCTGGAATGCCTTGGCATTCTCTTTGTTTTCTGCATTGGAAGCGTCAAAATGCTCCCTTAGTCCACTAATACATTTAAGTATCTCCTCCGTACTCGACATTTTATCAATCTGGTTCTTGAGAATACTGGTGGGTTTATGTTGAATCATAAGGCTGCGTTATTTTAGAAAGCGGATTCCGGTTGTTACATAGAATGTATTATTATTAATATAGTGCTCATATGAACATGAATAATCATTGGGTATAGAGGATGGTACCCGTATCCCTTCTTATCGTCTGACAATGCATAAAAATAGACTCACAATTTCGTTCATCAAAATTCCGACAAAATTAATTTCTATGGTTTTCCCAATGAAAACCATGCTATCTTATGGGGTTTAATAAATCCCATAACCCCCACACTCTTGGGCGCCATGATAAATTAAATGAAAGAGAAGGGAGTTTATCCATGCTTTGCCCCAGACACGGGCGACATGATAAATTAAATTGGTATTATCAACATTTATATATGGGCTTGAGAATTATATCGACTATGGGATGCGGCCTGCCCTATATCTCCCCTATAAGCTTTATAATGATTACTTCTATCCATGATTGTATCGGCCGTCTTAGTAGTCCTAGTAGTTCAGATCCAAATACATAACGTCGACCCATGTACCCATATGACGTCATGTGGAGAACATGTATTCACATCCCGACTGGCTCCGTCCTTTCGGGGCATGGTGCGTCTCCCCACAACGCGAACACATATTCAGGATCCGAATACTACCAGGTACTACTCTACAAGAAAAGGTAAACAACTTACGAAAATACAATATATAATTTTAAATCATGGCTATAATACAACAATAAAACATCCAATTTACATTTAATTTAATCCCACAAATCAAAATAAACCTTTTGATCACCCAGATGATAATGGTAAAAGGGACACTGAATGCTGATCTACATCATCTGTGGTCCGCAGCTGAGATCGCAATTCGACCTCACCAGGCATACTGCCACAACTCTTCCTGTGAGTCTATGAGTCTGGCTCTGGTGTCTCAATACACCCTATTCTACACTTCACTAAACAGTTCCATTTATGGTAATGCACTTTTTGTCATCTGACAATGTTCATATCTTATGCACACTACTTAAACAATAATAATAATATTCAAAACAAATCAATAAACATGACATCAACTGTACATAAATAGCACTTGACGTTACAGTACTTATTACATGACTATCCATAGTGCTTATGGAATATTTACTTTACTTCATGGTTTTAAAATGTGTTAGCTATTGTTGCGATAGGTTACTTGTACAACAATGTACTTTAATTCTGTGTATTGTTTCCTTCCTCCGCTCTCTCCACAAACACTAACAATGGTACCTTCTCATCTACATAAACAAATACTAGTCTGCTATACGATACTATACGTCTTTAAGTCGTTCAAAATATAAGTCGATTCATAGTTATGTTTGCATCAAATCCACATTCACGGTACCCGTATGCAAATATGCATCTTAATCTGGGTTTTAAACTTCAAATAATGTGTCAGTTCCTCTTTTAGCACAGTTAGTGTTTAGAACAGCTAACTTGGCTAAATATTACTCGATTTCAGCAATTAAAAGGTGGATATGACATCCTTATAATGCTAAGAATTGATTTCTGAAGTCAAAATAAACAATTTCTTATTAATTAATATGCCAGACCATGGTAACGCA
Organism: Meconema thalassinum; assembly: GCA_946902985.2. NCBI lineage: Eukaryota > Metazoa > Arthropoda > Insecta > Orthoptera > Tettigoniidae > Meconema > Meconema thalassinum. The sequence continues at coordinate 217,119,148 of OX336396.1, read as the reverse complement.
GTCTCCAGTTCACTTTACTATAGGGTTGGTCATAAAACTACCACCCGTCGTAAATACAATAGCTTACGGTTGGGTCGCTAGGAACCCATGATGACCGCCTGGTCTGACCCTCGGCCGACCAGCTCTCAGCTCCCACAGCTGTCTTAATTACTCATTCACACACACCAAGAAGATTTTTACAGTTGTACTCTCACTTTGCATTTAGTATAAGGCGAAACTTTAACATCCTATTAAAAGGTTAACATTAATTGGCTCAATGTGGCTCAATAACATAGATATAGCAAAGGAATGGGTTTTGTTAGGCACGAAAGTCCTGGGGAACGGCATACGGCTTTTACTGGCGTGGTCTAGTGGTCTTACTGCTTGCCACTGTCACGCACGAATTATCAGTAAGGCGTCCTTGACCCTTCCGTACAAATGGATTCTCGCATCACAATGCGGATCATTACAAGGAGTAGCTAATTGAGTTGGAAAACGTTATTCCTCAAAAGCCCTCGCGAGGCTGGTATGGTAGCTCAGACGCCTGTCTGTCTCCATCCGCCATCGTCAATACAACGGTATGCCCCATGGCTATACATCAATACAAACCTTCGTAGACTAGCCTGTATGGTCCTAACAATGTCCTAGAAACGTTCCTTGCATTAATTAAGTAATCATCTTGATTTTACTCTTAAATTGCTCGCATATCAGCGGCATAAATATTAGGTCTGTCGGTATATCACAGATCTTATGACACTTCTAGTTTCCCTTCCATCTAGCGTTGTTAATGATTTTCACATCATCCCTTATCATACTGGTATACGTTTTACTGGCATTTTTACTGGCTCTTTAACATTCAACAATTACTGTGTGATTCAATTTCACTCATTACATCTGATCATGTATAACATTACTTTCTGACACATTATGACATCGTTCTTACTTATAATCTTTACCTTGTAATTACCTGGGATTTGATGCAATTTTATCACTTCATGCAAACATGCTGAATATTTCATTATTTCGACTTTTCTCACTTATAAAGTTACTGTTTAACTTTACTATTATACTCATTTTGGTCTTACGCAAATCCGCTGTAAGCCAAATCCTTCTCAATTTGCAAATGCTTCTATATCAAATACGAGGAAGGCAATCACGTATAAATATTACTTCAAAATACCTATTTTGACATGATTTCGACTTAAACGTATCGTATCGCTAGCGTTCTACATTATGTCATTTGAATTGGTACTCACATTTGTATTCTGGTGGTCGAATCTCATGATACTCCATATAACCGACCATCTTGCCATTTACTGACGAATCATGATGGATATGGTATATTTCCTTTGCGGACACTATACACTTTTCACTCTTATAATACACATTTTCACTTTTGTAACACTCATCTTATTTTTAACACTGACATATATTAACATTTATATTGCACAGACACTTTTACACACGATTTGCCTCTTTGGCTTCATATTTGTGTGATCACAGAGTTGCAGGGGCGGGATTTCCGACATCTAACTCCAATGGAAGTCTCTATCAAATGCGATCCTGGCTAACCCTCGTTCAAACGGCTGCTAGTGTGAATGTTCCTCCACGTCTACTACTCAGTGTCTTTGTCTGTACTTGAATAATATCACAATGCCTGTGACATGGTTTCCCATCCCATGATCTATAATAATGGATATTGTGTGACCATTGTTGATTACTAGATCATGACCTGCGCGCTTTATCAAATTACCCATATGACGGTGTAATTTACTGTTCATACCACATTATTTCAGTTACTGCGTGGCTTAATAACTATCAGCTTTACTTGGCTTATTATTATTATTACGGCGTCTGCACACTCGTAATTCCGTCCTATCATTTCAGTACTAAAGAACATCTTCCTGACTGAAACACTTCTATTGCCTTTAGCTTACTTTTCACTCTTGTATAAATACTTTGCACTTGTAGTTGCGCGGTCTTTGTTTATAAATTTCCGAGTGAAGGAGTAGCACCCTCCTCGCGTGAGCTGTCCTAGTTGACTGACTCCTCCATGGCCTCATGCCCTATTTAAAGTTTCCCTCTCGAAACATAGTTCTCTCAAATTCACGGAACGACCTTTCCTTTAAACCTGCAGTTTCCAGGGCTGACACTGCCTTCATCTGGTCCAATTTTCCACGGAGGTTACAATTCCATCCTCGTGCCAGTGATTTGATCGTTCAATTAATTAATATTAATTTATCTTGCTGATGGCTTGGGTACGCTATCTCCGGGATTTCCCTTCATCTTCTTCCGCTGATGTCTGACATCCGCGTTTCTGTGTTCACAGTCCGTGTAATGCTTATTATGCTCCGATAAGCATACTTCTTGGAATCATAATTATCCTCTTTGGATTTTATTCATCTATGTGTTGATTTCAACTCCCTGGGGTGACTCGTTTTCAGGTAATCAATTATTCCCATGTGGCGTCCTCCCCACTCCAACCTTTTTCCTTATGTTTCTGAGATTCCCACAGTCATTAGTCTCTGTCTTGGCTCCCCTTCGTAGACGTAAAAAGTCCCTGGGCGCCAAGCTGACACGCCTCTCTGAACAAGCTAATTTCTCACTTGTCAGTTCTGCCTCGAAACTGTGCCTTTTGCTCAAATACAGCATCTTACAGTACTATGAATACCTTTTATTTTGTACAATATTGCTTATAATTCCTACAAGACATCTGGAATTAAGCTGATATTTCATGACTAGTCTTATATTATATGGTTCTTGGTTACCATGAGGTTTTCCTTCCCCAAAGACCTCTGGTTCGACACCCCGAAAAATCAAATGCGTGATATTTCCTCTCTGTAGCATCAGATTCGACGCCCGTCAGCTCCAGTACCATGGGTACAATATGCATGACTCTGTTGCCACCATGATTTTACGCGCTGATAGGTCCAATATCTAACTACATGCAACGACCATGCTATCCATTGGACTTGAACAAAATTTTGTATTCTGTACCTTAAGAGATGGAACTAATAATATATTCAGTCACCAGGGCTGCCAACTGTAGTTCTCTATTAGGCTACATTATGCCAGTTATATTTCGAACTAATTATAAATTTCGATATTACCAACTTAATTCCGTCATTAATCTAATTAGGTCCATATAGATCAATCATTGGAATGAATCTTACATTTCGAGAAAAGTAGGCTCTTTAGTTCCTCACGGAACTTCTTGTTTTTATGTGTAACGTATTTCCACTCGATAGCTGGATATTCTTTGTGGGAGTGATTTTGGAAAAGGGACGGATGTAATGAGTGCGCGCGGTGGCAGAGATTGGTACCACGACGTACTGTTGGCCATGTGACTATGTGGAATGTATATCGCATACGGTTTACTTCAAGGTTTGGAGGCCCCATTAAATATAGTCCTACAATAAATCATCTTCAAGTTGTCGATCTTTGGTGTGAAAATATTCATTATATCATATTTGCTGAAAACAATTATGATTTATTAAATCTTCACACTTTTGCTGTATTCTTATTTAATGTACGCATTCGAGGTACTGTCGGTCAACATACAACCCTATGTGGAATGTGTATCGCATACGGTTTACTTCAAGGTTTGGAGGCCCCATTAAAGATTCTTATTTAATGTAAGCATTCGAGGTACTGTCGGCCAACATACAGCCCTATGTGGAATGTATATTGCATACGGTTTACTTCAAGGTTTGGAGGCCCCATTAAAGATATTCCTACAATAAATCATTGGCACTGGAGTTTTACAAGTAGTTATTTCAATGACCAACAGAGTTCACTGTTAACAAGGGATTTGCGCTCCCGGCAGACACATAGTAGGATAACATGTCACATGTTACACATCGTATGCGACTACTGCAGGCTAGTTTTTTGTTTGTTTGGTCTGAGAGCGTAACAGGAGCGGGAATTCATAGAAGACTTATAAAAGGAATTGATAATGTGCGTTGAGTCATCTTACAAAATTACAATTTGGATCTGCAACAAGTGCGGGGATCGGAGGTTCGAATCCCGGCACGGACATCTTGAGTGTGGGGTTTTCCCGGATTCCTCTGTACTCTCTTCAAGCAAAACATTGTCCCCGTATTGTTCTGAAAGTTATCCAGCATCTTATACATGTTTCCTTGAGAATATTGTCCGCTAGTCCTAGTACTGTACTGACCTCCGTATTTTGGAAGTCTATGAGAAATGGGAGCCCTAATGCAGGATACACACATAACACTTTAGTGTAACGGGTTGTTGTATTTCAGGCTGTAATAAATTGATTGCAGATACTTACTGACTTGCCTACGTATTATTATAGTGATAATTGAACCAAAATGTTTTATTAGATCAATTAAGTTCTATTCTTACAGAAAAATATATTATGTGAATTACAATAATAGTATCACAAACCCGATAATGATAGCTGGATGCCGCATTGATGTCCCATGCAGGAAAACCAACACGTTACTTGACTACTTAGAAGAAGAGGGCTTTTCCTTAACGAACAAAAGAGATGAGAATACATAGCTTTCAATGGCACAAGCACGATAGATCTTGCATTCATAAGCAACGACATAAAAACATTACATCAAGAAGTACTAATCAATGTTGTAGCAAGAAAACACCTCCCATTAACAACCACCCTCTCAGTTAACATCGATATAAACATTCAAAAAAGTTCCAGAACCCCTATTTCGCGGAAAATAGACATGAAAAATGAGCACTATAGACATGGAAGGAATCACGAACATAATCAAATCTGGAAACATAGACGCCGCGCTGACACTGATCGAGAATCATATCAAGGACGCAACTCCTAAGATACATCAAAACACATGAAAAGTAAAACCATGGTTCACTACCGAATGTTACCAACGGAGGAAGGCGGCGCTAGCAGCATTACACAAGATAAAAAAGGCAAGTACACATACTGCACTACAAGAGTATGTGAAGAAAGGAAGACATTATAAGGAGGTAGTTAAAAGTGCAAAGGAAAGCTATCAACAATTGAAGGAAGCTCAACTAATACAGGAGGCTGAAACAAACCCTTTCTCAGCCCTAAATTCCAGAAGACTCAAATTCCCAAAGGACATTCCTATGACAACGTGGATTCAGCATCTTACCGCAACCCTACAAGCACGGGGCACCAGACCTACAGTATTCAGGTTATCAACCCTTCTCAACTACCAGTTGGGTAGATTATAGGTTAGGGAATAACCCACCCACCAAGGGAAGATGATGAAAAGAAGGAAGTAGATTTTGGAATTGGAAAAGAAGGATAGAAGAATAGGAGGAGAGTCCCACAAAGTAATAAGTTGAAGTTTAAATACACTTAGAAGAATTCGCCAATAGAAATTAACTCTCGGATACCTAAAGTAGGTACGAGCTTGGTCAAGGCTAACGGGAACCGCAGCTAGGACTTGAGCGGTTTGCGAGAGAGAGGCTTTGGTATATTTCCTCCCCAGCACGTATAAAAGTACTATGGGGAAGGGTGATGGTCTGGCAAGACTTAAAGGAACAAATTTACTGTATGTTTTCTCAAAGAAATTAGGTTTTACAAGGTAATTCGAAGAATGCCAATGATTTAACTCAAGCTTGGTATTTTCAATTTCCAAAATTGTGGAGTTCCTGTAAGGGCGACCAAGTGTCTCTAAGAAGGAATATGATAAAAGATTATGCCTTGTTGGGTAATCTTGGTAAATGAACCAATGGTTGCATTGTGCAATGGCTAAGCTTTTACTCAGCGAGGAGCCGGCTAAAAGTTTAGACAAAAAGAAACACTTATTTTTTAGAAAACTGACCATAAGTTTTCGGAGAGGGTCTCCACAAGCAGGTAGTTGGCTGAGCAAACTTTACTTGCCTTACTGGCCAATTAGAATTAGCTATTATCGCTAAGAAGAACTTTAGTAAGGTGAAAATTAAGAGTTTCTGCCCAAATGCAACAAATGGTGAAAGCTCTGTTAATGATTTTAATATCATTGAGTAAGGAGAGTCAAGGAAGACAGGATTTTGCCTAAACTTTATATTCGAAAATGAAAAAGCAAAGGGAAAAGATGAGTTTATTTTACAATTAGAAAAAATTTGAGGGAATTAACAAGTATGTAATATAACTTTAATTAACATAGTTCATTTGAACTTTTTAATAAATAGGGTCGCAGACCTCTCCACATTAACCGATTGCTCCAGGCAATTGACAATTTAAAAGGTTTCAAACCTTACATGTTTCTGAAATCTTTATAAGATTTGAACAAATGAACAATAAAATAATTAAAGCTTGAACGTAAATTGAAGTACAAAAAGTGCACCTTAAGAAATTCTGGAGAGAATGTTCTAGAGACAGTGACAACTTTGAAAATAACAATAATAACAACGTGAAAAATAAAATAGAAGTTCCTATAACTTCTTATATTTATACAGAGTTAATATGAGAATTATGCAAAGAGGGCAGGTCACTTACTGTGAACCTGAAAAGTTGATCAGAAGGAAGGTTCTAGACCTCTGATGCTTTGAATAAGCCTCGCCAGTCAAATGAGGCAGTTTTCATTTAGCGAGACCAAAAAATAACTCACTCAAGAGTTGAGAGAATTGTTTTCCCTGCCTTTGAAGGGAGGAACAATTTAAGTTTGAAACGTGTGCTAGACACGCAATTATGCAGAATTACTTAATGATAAACCAACAAAAATGGAAGGGCACTTCTTAGAATGACACCTTATAGAAAGTTACGATTTCATAAATAATGGTTGTTAGTAGAAGGTTAAGGAAAAGATCATTGGGATATAGGGACAATGTTCATGGCCGTATTTAATATAACCGGACGATCGCGACGCGGTAGAAAAGTGGAGCAAGCACTGATTATCACTATAGTCTGTAAAGATGGATGCAAAGTTCACTGGAGAAACACTGAAGTTTATGAGAAATAAAAGTTATTGCAATTATGGAGATAACTGATTGCACTATGTAGGTGAAAGTCTATTTCTTGAAAAAGTGGTAATTTACAATGAAATGCGCCATAGAATTTTCCAGAGGTTCCAGCGGAGGACGAAATTTCACTATTGTAGTAATTTAGTTTTAAACAAATTTCTCCCAAGTACGTGAGAAATACATGATGGCAGGACTCGCAGATAGAGAACAAGTTCTAGAAGGTTCCAGAACGACCTTAGCAGAAAATGGGGTTGAGAAAATCCAACGGAGGAAATAGTTTTATGATTATAGGCAGTGGGTATTAGATAATATCCCACGTAGCGAGAGGGTTTCTCGTTTGAATCGCTTAAGAAAAGCTCTTTTTAGTAAGGTTGGCTTATACAAGAAAAAAGCTCAACATGGCAAATCCCACGAAGAGTGATTATTGCCCCAAAGTAAATAGTTTCACACTGCCTATAAAAGATAGTTAAAACACGAGGAAGTTAAAACCATGAAGATGAGGTTAAAACTTGAATCAGGTACTTATCTTTGTTGCATGGCGAAGGTGAAGTTCTTCACTAATACTTAAAGTTCCAACATGGCGTGGAATTTAAAAACTGCCTCGTTAGGTCAGGAGGCTGGCTCTGGTTGAGCCTTTACTGATTACTGCGACTGCCGACTAAGAAGAAGTGAGAGCAGCAAAACGAAGCACGGAAGGTCCTAGGAAGGGGAGAGAGTGGGGGTAGGAAACAAAAGGTATACATATCAGCATAACCAACTTATTAACAATAAATTCTCTTCTCTTGCTGAGCTGGTCTTCAAGGAGTTGATAGATGATACTAGCGCAGCATGGTGAGTAAAGAAGTAGACGTAGTCCTCTTGCTCAAGGAGAAAATAGCTGACGATGGTACCGAGATCTGGTAGCCAAATGGATAAGTAAGTCATCTTGCACGATGAGGAAGTGAGTAGCTTCAGAGGTTCGCTACTAGATGGCGCTAGGTGGATCACAGAAGTTATATATCTGAAACATACTTATGAAGACATAAGAGACATGCTCAACAGGGAGAAAACAGATGATCACTGTTGGTGTTTGGCGAGGAGGAAGGAAAAAATGAACATGCAAAGAGCAATAGACATTATATCTCTCGTACCGTGTATTCAAAGAATACACCACCAGTGCCGATCACGGCGGAAGATGTCTTAATTGAGATAAACAACTGCGCAGAAAAGAAAGCATGTGGTCCAGATACTATTCACTATGAGCACCAGAAGATGTCAGCATCGCTGTTAAAAGGGCTATTGACAGAGATAATGAACGAATGTTTACTTCAAGGTCACATACCGTCAAACTAGAGAACTTCGACTTTGAAGTTGCTATATAAAGGAAAAGGTAATACAGGAGACCCGAATGCCTATCATGGTATCGCTTTGAAAACACAATCTTTAAGATCTTTACGAAACTACTCACTAGGAGACTCAAAGATTTAGTTGACAACAAGATACCTGAAGAACAGTTTGGCTTCCGGAAAGGAAGGAATACACTACAAGCCATTAACCGAATGTAGAAGACGCGCTTAGACAGAAAAGAGGAAAGCTATATGCAGTATTCGTCGACTACACCAAGGCGTTTGATCTAGTGAGTAGAAACACTTTGCTCAGGAAACTTGAAAATATGATCGGGAAAGAACATTACCTTTTTGGGATAATAAGGGACATTCTCCACAAAAACAGCCTACAAATAGACGACAGTATAAAACAAAAATGAGTTTTTAGAAAGAAAACACGTTGTTCAGTAAAGAACATACAGCCTACTTTCTCCTAAATGCATGGGTATTGTTATAACTCTTTGACCTTTTCAAGGAGTATAATTGAATGTTGGTATAGTAGCTTGTTGAAATACAACGTGCTATACGGATATTAAACATGAATATGAGGTGCCCTTTGCTATTGCTACCTCTGTAAAAATTTCATTCAATTCGGTTTCACCGTGTTTGAATTGATATGGGGAATCGATTTGCACACATACATGGCCGCCAAACGCAAATTATTGGGCTGATGCCCTTGTAGTTTAGTCAAAAGATTCTTTACACATAAAGGTATAATGTTGCAAAATTTGGTGGATATCAGATGATTAGGTTGGTCGTAATTTGATTCAAGCTTTTAACATTTGGGTGGCCGCCATTAAGTTTTCGTCAAGATGGCGGTTACATAAAACATGACACTGGAGTGCCCATTGCTAGTGCTACCTGTGTACCAAATTTCGTTCAATTTGGTTTCACCGTGTTTGAATTGATAGGGGGAATCGATTTGCACACATACATGGCCGCCATCTGCAAACTATTGGGCTGATGACCTTCTAGTTCAGTCAAATGACGCTCGCCATAAAAATATATGTTGTTGAAAAATTTGGTAGAGATCGGATGATTAGGTTAGTCGTAATTTGATTTAAGCTTTGAACATTTGGGTGGCCGCCATTACTTTTCCGTCAATATGGCGTCGATATAAGACATGACACTGAAGTGCCCTTTACCAGTGCTACCTCTGTACCAAATTTTGTTCAATTCGGTTTCACCATGTTTGAATAGATAGGGTGAATCTATTTGCACACATACATGGACGCCATCCGCAAAGTATTGAGCTGATGACCTTGTAGTTTGGTCAAAAGATTTTTCGTACATTAAGGTATAATGTTGCAAAATTTGGTAGAGCTCAGATGATAAGGTTGGTCGTATTTTGATATAAGCTTTTAACATTTGGGTGGCCGCCATTACGTTTTCGTATAATGTTGCAAAATTTGGTAGAGCTCAGATGATAAGGTTGGTCGTATTTTGATATAAGCTTTTAACATTTGGGTGGCCGCCATTACGCTTTCGTCAAGATGGCGGTGATATAAAACATGACACTGAGGTGTCCTTTGCTAGTGCTACCTCTGTACCAAATTTCGTTCAATTCGGTTTCACCGTGTTCAAATTGATAGAGGGGGACAGACATTCAGAGTCCACACACACACACTCACACACACACACACACACACACACACACACACACACACACACACAGACACACAATTTTTGGACCTGTCTAGATCTCATAAAGTCTACTTTCATTTTTTGCAAAAATCGAAAGTAGGCTAAAAAGGTCTTGATTCCTCTAGTGGAAATTTGTTTTCCTTCTGGATTAATGTGTAACAATTCAAAATCATATTTGGAAATATTAACTTCAATGGTTACAAATCGACTTGTAAATTTTTCATCCAGAGGGCAGATGGGCTGATAATTTCTGTACCCACACACACACACACACACACACACACACACACACACACACACACACACATACACACACACACACACACACACACACAGACACACAATGTTTGGACCTGTCTAGATCTCATAAAGTCTACTTTCATTTTTTGCAAAAATTGAAAGTAGGCTAAAAAGGTCTTGATTCCTCTAGTGGAAATTTGTTTTCCTTCTGGATTAATGTGTAACAATTCAAAATCATATTTGGAAATATTAACTTCAATGGTTACAAATCGACTTGTAAATTTTTCATCCAGAGGGCAGATGGACTGATAATTTCTGTACCTCTGGGACAGTGAGCATTTTTGTAAATAACATGATTGATCGATACCAGGGCGAACTGATATTTTTCCTGGATATCAAAATAAGTAAATAGGATTACTTTTGATGTGTAACATCTTTCCACTCGGTTGCTGGATATTTTTGTGGGAGTGATTTTGAAAAATGGGACGGAAGTGGAACGGATGGAAGTGTGTAAGACGCACTGCAGCTAGATCGTATCCCTCCTGGCTGATTTAGATTTAGCAGCCAGGAGAGATGCGATCCGATCCAGCTGGCAGTGGTAGCATGTGGAATGTATATAACATACGGATTAGTTCAAGGTTTGGAAGCGTCATTACATACATTTCTACAACGAATCATCATCAAGTTGTCGTTCTTTGGTGTAAAAATATTCTTTAAATCATATTAATTATGATTAATTAAGAGTCGGTCCTTCAATCTCTGGATAAAAATGATGGGCATCCACTCGCCGAGCAATTTTCCTCAACACTTTCATACTGAACGGTAAACGCTCATGCGAACTCTGGTGTCAACTCATTGAAACACAAACCACATGTCTTTGTATCAGTATTTAAATGATGATATGATTTTATATGAAACATTGTAACTAGTCGGCAAAGCCGGCATTATGTTTCTGAACAATGGCTATGCAGATATTAACCCACATTGCGGTAATGCAGTGATCAATGAAATATTTGTATATCGATGATTTTATACGGGAACTGGGCTAGCCTTTCTTAGACCACTATAGGAATTCCCTTTACTGTCAAGTAGGCGCATTCATAACTAATTTAAAACTCAATTCCACGCAGGAACGATATCGCAAAAAAGGAAAATATTAATGGAGCATAAAAAAATACTTCCATATTACTAACGGCACGTGAAAATTAGTACCTGTCTTGTTCTCCAAATATCTGTGGTGTTGATGGCTGCATGTATAACATCTTCGTCTGCTAATCATAAGGTCTTAGGTTCTAACACCAGTCCCGGCAATTATTTTTGATGCCGGATTATCGATTTAAACGATATATATAATAACATTATGCGTCATTTTAACAGAATCTACATGAAATTACGATTTATCTAATTTTCATTTCAATAGTTTGCACCAAGCAGGAGTTGGGAAATTTGATTGTATTGGACATTATTTCCAGTAGTCTATAGATAGGCTAGAGACCAGTAGCGTAACCAGGATTTTAGTTTGGAGGGGGCCCATCAGGTCCACATCTATTACTGCAGGAGTTCATATATTTAAGCCTTCACCCCCTCCCCTCTCCTAATAAAATCTAAAGGACCGGAGCGATTTCAATGAAACTCGGTAAACACATACTACTACCTCGTCCGACCTCGACCGTGCCTTTCAAATTTTGATACGTTTCACCAATTCAACACGCGGGCAATTCAAAATATTTCACTGGCATTCTATATCTCCGCAGCGGTAACATATATCACCCTGAAATTTTATACAGTGATAAAGGGTACTACTAAAAGTTTGCCTATGTTACTTTATAAAACCTGTTAAGTACAAACCGAACATGGCGGCCACGCGAAGTTGAAACATTTTGATGGATATTTCACGCGATTTAACCATCCGAGCGCAGTGGAACTTCAAACGGTAAATGTTTATACAAATTCTAATCTACTGCCATCTAATTTAGTTCAATTGTTTACATAACTTCAAGATGGCGGTTGTGGGAAATTTTAAAATTAAGTTTTTATTTCGTGTGTCCTAATCATGCGATCGAAGTGAAAGTTTGAATAATGAACCTACGCAATAATTTTCATCTAATGGTACATAATTTTTAACCTCCTGAGAGGCCGAGTGCAGAGCTTTTGTAGTCGAGACCCTTGGGCGACCTGCGCGTCGGGATGAGAGATCGAATGGATGAAGACGAATGAAACTGGGCAAGGATGTGGAAGGAAGCGGTCGTGTTCTATCACAAGGTACCGTCCCAGCATTTTCCTGGTGTTGAATATGGGAAACCATGGAAAACCATTTCAAGAAGCTTGAACCCGCGCGTATACCGAGAGTCAGCAGAGAGCTTGGCCCCATGGCCTAACGATGCGCTTTAGCGATCGTAGCTACCACTGTCGGTTGTTCGAATGAACCTACGCAATAATCTTCAGCTAATGGTGCATAACCCTATGGCCTACATACAGAACAATCCAACATGGCGTTCCTTTTCATAGGCGGGAGAATTTTTTAATAAAGAAGGCCAGTAAGATATATGAAAATAGGCTATATAGTTCTTCACGTAACTACTTGTTCTCATTATAAGTAATTTAGGGTTCACTTTTAGCTTAGGACAAAAATTTTCAGTCTGTTCCTGTCTGTCTGAATTCCACCCTTCGTTGCTTTGTTTTGAGGCAGCTCACAGCTCTGGCAGTCTATATTTGTCTCTGTCTCTCAGATTTTCAATTATCAGAATATTACTATTATGGCATATTCACATGTTTCAGTTCAGAATGTTCTTTACATTAATACCGCACTATGTCTTGGTGTTTTTAAATAGTTTATTTACCAGAAATACTTTTAGTCAATTGACTGAATATGTCCAAAACAAAACCCATCAGGAGTGGATAACAGGAATAAGGGATACTCATAAAGGCATCAAACAAAGAAGGTAAGTTGCAAAACATTTAGGTCTATTATTGTTAGTGTAATTTATACAGTGCTGTTTAAAGGTAATACTAACGATCGCCATAGACCTCATTCTTGTTTATTATTATTATTATTATTATTATTATTATTATTATTATTATTATTATTATTATTATTATTATTATTATTATTATCTATATATTTAAAACACTAAGCTGTTTTTTGTACACACGAAATTGTGAAAACGACTTAACCGATTGGCTTCGTAAGAAATTCTAACGAAAGCTCTTGGCATGCAGATTTGCAGAGTTTCTTTAAAAGGAAAATGTATGTTACGGTATATTTTTAAATGAATAAAGAAATATGTAATATTTGACACTCCCGCGCATGCGCACAATGGCCTTTCTCAACAAGGAAAATGGCGATTCCGGTCGCGACTAACTGAGATCTTTGTTTATGAGAATTAAAAAGGGTCTCCAATAATGTTAATTATGTTTTTACAATATGCATTGAAATAGAATTATATTAAATAAACCACGAATTGAAGGACTTAAAACTGCAGGATGAGTGTGTATACTGGTTAGATAGCTTAATACTGCAGAGTCACATAGTTGTCTGGATGGCCGAGGGGATAAGCTTACTGCCCAGAAATTTGTATTATGCATGATCGAGAGGGTTCGATTCCCACCTCGGATATGTTTTTTTATTTTCGTTTTCTTCCTTCCTACGATTGGTATTACATTGTAGAAACATATTTCACTTTTATCATTCCCGTAAAGTAACGAATTCTCTGTTGCCATCCTTAGCATGGTCGAGAGGGTTCGATTCCCACCTCGGATACGTTTTTTTAATTTCATTTTCTTCCTTCCTACGATTGGTATTACATTGTAGAGACATATTTCACTTTTTTCATTCCGGTAAAGTAAATAATTCTCTGTTGCCATCCTTTGCATGGTCGAGAGGGTTCGATTCCCACCTCAGATATGGTTTCTTTTTGTTTTCTTCCTTCCTACGATTGGTATTACATTGTAGAAACATATTTCACTTTTATAATTCCCGTAAAGTAACGAATTCTCTGTTGCCATCTATATATTTAAAACACAAAGCTGTTTTTTGTACACACGAAATTGTGAAAACGACTTAACCGATTGGCTTCGTAAGACATTCTAACGAAAGCTCTTGGCATGCAGATTTGCAGAGTTTCTTTAAAAGGAAAATGTATGTTACGGTATATTTTTAAATGAATAAAGAAATATGTAATATTTGACACTCCCGCGCATGCGCACAATGACCTTTCTCAACAAGGAAAATGGCGATTCCGGTCGTGACTAACTGAGATCTTTGTTTATGAGAATTAAAAAGGTTCTCCAATAATGTTAATTATGTTTTTACAATATGCATTGAACTAGAATTATATTAACTAAACCACGAATTAAAGAACTTAAAACTGCAGGATGAGTGTGTATACTGGTTAGATAGCTTAATACTGCAGTATCACATAGTTGTCTGGATGGCCGAGGGGATATGCTTACTGCCCAGAAATTTGTATTATGCATGATCGAGAGGGTTCGATTCCCACCTCGGATATGTTTTTTTATTTTCGTTTTCTTCCTTCCTACGATTGGTATTACATTGTAGAAACATATTTCACTTTTATCATTCCCGTAAAGTAACGAATTCTCTGTTGCCATCCTTAGCATGGTCGAGAGGGTTCGATTCCCACCTCGGATACGTTTTTTAATTTTCATTTTCTTCCTTCCTACGATTGGTATTACATTGTAGAGACATATTTCACTTTTTTCATTCCGGTAAAGTAAATAATTCTCTGTTGCCATCCTTTGCATGGTCGAGAGGGTTCGATTCCCACCTCAGATATGGTTTCTTTTTGTTTTCTTCCTTCCTACGTTTGGTATTACATTGTAGAAACATATTTCACTTTTATAATTCCCGTAAAGTAACGAATTCTCTGTTGCCATCTATATATTTAAAACACAAAGCTGTTTTTTGTACACACGAAATTGTGAAAACGACTTAACCGATTGGCTTCGTAAGACATTCTAACGAAAGCTCTTGGCATGCAGATTTGCAGAGTTTCTTTAAAAGGAAAATGTATGTTACGGTATATTTTTAAATGAATAAAGAAATATGTAATATTTGACACTCCCGCGCATGCGCACAATGACCTTTCTCAACAAGGAAAATGGCGATTCCGGTCGTGACTAACTGAGATCTTTGTTTATGAGAATTAAAAAGGTTCTCCAATAATGTTAATTATGTTTTTACAATATGCATTGAACTAGAATTATATTAACTAAACCACGAATTAAAGAACTTAAAACTGCAGGATGAGTGTGTATACTGGTTAGATAGCTTAATACTGAAGTATCACATAGTTGTCTGGATGGCCGAGGGGATATGCTTACTGCCCAGAAATTTGTATTATGCATGATCGAGAGGGTTCGATTCCCACCTCGGATATGGTTTTTTATTTTCGTTTTCTTCCTTCCTACGATTGGTATTACATTGTAGAAACATATTTCACTTTTATCATTCCCGTAAAGTAACGAATTCTCTGTTGCCATCCTTAGCATGGTCGAGAGGGTTCGATTCCCACCTCGGATACGTTTTTTTAAATTTCATTTTCTTCCTTCCTACGATTGGTATTACATTGTAGAGACATATTTCACTTTTTTCATTCCGGTAAAGTAAATAATTCTCTGTTGCCATCCTTTGCATGGTCGAGAGGGTTCGATTCCCACCTCGGATATGGTTTCTTTTTGTTTTCTTCCTTCCTACGATTGGTATTACATTGTAGAAACATATTTCACTTTTATAATTCCCGTAAAGTAACGAATTCTCTGTTGCCATCTATCTATATATTTAAAACACAAAGCTGTTTTTTGTACACACGAAATTGTGAAAACGACTTAACCGATTGGCTTCGTAAGACATTCTAACGAAAGCTCTTGGCATGCAGATTTGCAGAGTTTCTTTAAAAGGAAAATGTATGTTACGGTATATTTTTAAATGAATAAAGAAATATGTAATATTTGACACTCCCGCGCATGCGCACAATGACCTTTCTCAACAAGAAAAATGGCGATTCCGGTCGTGACTAACTGAGATCTTTGTTTATGAGAATTAAAAAGGTTCTCCAATAATGTTAATTATGTTTTTACAATATGCATTGAACTAGAATTATATTAACTAAACCACGAATTAAAGAACTTAAAACTGCAGGATGAGTGTGTATACTGGTTAGATAGCTTAATACTGCAGTATCACATAGTTGTCTGGATGGCCGAGGGGATATGCTTACTGCCCAGAAATTTGTATTATGCATGATCGAGAGGGTTCGATTCCCACCTCGGATATGTTTTTTTATTTTCGTTTTCTTCCTTCCTACGATTGGTATTACATTGTAGAAACATATTTCACTTTTATCATTCCCGTAAAGTAACGAATTCTCTGTTGCCATCCTTAGCATGGTCGAGAGGGTTCGATTCCCACCTCGGATACGTTTTTTTAATTTCATTTTCTTCCTTCCTACGATTGGTATTACATTGTAGAGACATATTTCACTTTTTTCATTCCGGTAAAGTAAATAATTCTCTGTTGCCATCCATTGCATGGTCGAGAGGGTTCGATTCCCACCTCGGATATGGTTTCTTTTTGTTTTCTTCCTTCCTACGATTGGTATTACATTGTAGAAACATATTTCACTTTTATAATTCCCGTAAAGTAACGAATTCTCTGTTGCCATATATATTTAAAACACTAAGGTATTTTTTGTACACTCGAGATTTTGAAAACGACTTAACCGATTGGCTTCGTATGGCATTCTAACGAAAGCTCGTGGCATGCAGATTTGCAGTGTGTCTTTAAAAGGAAAATATATGTTACGGTATATTTTTATATGCTTAAAGAAAAGTGTAATATATGTGGCAATTGCGCGTTGCCACAATGGCGTTCCTTCATGAGAGAAATGGAGGATAAAAGATCCACCGTATCGTAGTGTGATCTTTGTTTATAAGAATTGAAAAGGGAAATATCGCTTATGTTGTATCCCGATATAAACTGGAATAGAATCATGAAATAAGGGAAATATTGATGAACTGTAACTGGCAGTTGAGTGCGTTTGTTGTTTACGTCACTTAATATTGCACTCTAATTTCGTTGTCTGGGTGGCTCAGCGGCTAACACTGTGGACAACGAAATTGACTATGCATCGTCGAAGGAGTTTGATTCCCACCTCAGACATGTAATTTTAATTCCCAATTATTCTATCTTGCAATTGGAATTACATTGTCTAAACATATGTTACGTTTATTATTCCCGTAAGGTAAGGAATTCTCCATGATTTACGTTGCCAGATACTTTTAAATTATTAAATAAAAATCGGCACAATCGCTTCGCCTTGAGAGAAAATTGTCGAACATAATTCATTTGATGGACTCAGACATCGTGGTCACTCAGCCCCGTCTACTTTAGTGTGTGAGTGTAAACCTTTCTCTGATAACCTGTGTTAATGTGATGGCTGTTTTGATGTGTGCATTTGTAATTAGTATGGGGAATGGAGAGTTGACGACTGAGGCTTTAAGTTAGGAACTATCCCGGTATTTGCCTGGAGTGGAAGTGGGAAACCACGGAAAACCACATCCAAGATTGTTGAGATGGGAATCAAATTTTGCTCTTCTTAGGTTTGCCTCAAGAGTGCGCCCCGTTCCAGCCCTCAGACCAGAATTAAATTTCTTGGCAGAGCAGGGATCGAACCTGGAATCTGGGGCGATAGCTCAGAATGTAGCCTTAAGACTGGGCTTCCCTGAGTTAATACGATCTTCGAAAAACACTGAACATATAATTCTAAAACTCCCTCCATTACGGTGGCTGGCGAAGTGAGTCCATGCTCATTCCAGTAGTGGCGAAGTGATTCTATGCTCCCTTGCATAATTTACTGTCATGGAAATGCAAAGTATTGTACCTTCAACAGGTGATGGAAATTGATTATTTAGAGCAGTTTCATTCTGTTTATTTCAAAATGAAGTTCGTCATCCTGAGTTGCGCTTGCAAGCAAATTGCAAAAATTGCAAGGATTTTATTATTGGCGATCAGTCTCATCGCATTCTCATCAGCAACCAACTTGAGAATGGAAGTCTCTGAACTTAGTTGTATAAGTGAATATTATTGTTCATTGATTATTTTTTTAGAGTACATAACAATGAGTCTAACCACGCAGTTGATTTTGGCAATGGAAGTAAGTTATTATTTGCTATTTAATATTTGGCAGCTGCGTTGATGCAGGCCACTATAGTGTTATTTAATATGACGTTAATTTGGGGAGAAATGCTGCTATAAATAAACCCAATTTACGAAATAGAATATTAGCCGCAAACAAGTGGGAAATCGGAGAAAAATACGAAGCCACTTTTAAACTCCAATATGAATACGGCATTTCAGATACAATTCCAGATACTATACCGTTACAGTGTAGGGTCCTTGACGAACAAATGTAAACATTGTTCTGCACTGTATTTCTCTTGAGAGAAATCTACACTTGGTGACTTTGACCTTTGCTGTTGTAATGGTAAAATTAATCTGACTAAATATAAAATATTTGACATGTTGCAACAATTATTTTTCACTGGAGATGATATCTCAAGGAATTTCAAAGAGACTATCGGCAGTACAATGCTATATCCTTCGTTTCATTTGGTGCCAATGTTACTGTGCCACACCCATACGGTCCACATTGTTTTAAGATGTATGGAGGTGCACATCATCGCATTTCTTCGTTTTATTCCAAAATTATATGTGACGGTTTGCGGCCAGTTTTATTAGACTACTCAGAGTTCTTGAATTCCTTGGAAATAAATGACTTGCCTCCACATATTCCAAACGCTTGAACCGTTATGCTGCTTAGAAATCTGAACGTTTCCCAGGGGCTCCTAAATGCAACCATATTGCTTGGATTTGGAAATAATAAGTGCAGTTAAAATTAGGCAGAGAGGGCTAATCCTTCTACTTGATTTAACAGCATCCGATAAAACACTATCATTTTGTTTTAAGAGGCAATATTTTCCAATTTATTTGGTACACTCTGTCACAATCAATGAAGCTCAAGGGAAAACTCTGGAACGTATAGGTCTCAATTTGCCTCATCAATTTTTCAGTCATGGCCAGCAGTATTTTGCAATGTTGAGAGTGCAATCTTTTGACGCCCTTATAGTTTCAATAGAGCCAAAAAATAATCGTACAAAGAATATACAGTGGGGCTACATAAGAAAATTCTTCAGTAAATATTTTTCTATTGACCGTCAATTTTGACGGGTTTCAACTAGTCTATATATTTAAAACACAAAGCTATTTTTTGTACACACGAAATTGTGAAAACGACTTAACCGATTGGCTTCGTAAGACATTCTAACGAAAGCTCTTGGCATGCAGATTTGCAGAGTTTCTTTAAAAGGAAAATGTATGTTACGGTATATTTTTAAATGAATAAAGAAATATGTAATATTTGACACTCCCGCGCATGCGCACAATGACCTTTCTCAACAAGGAAAATGGCGATTCCGGTCGTGACTAACTGAGATCTTTGTTTATGAGAATTAAAAAGGTTCTCCAATAATGTTAATTATGTTTTTACAATATGCATTGAACTAGAATTATATTAACTAAACCACGAATTAAAGAACTTAAAACTGCAGGATGAGTGTGTATACTGGTTAGATAGCTTAATACTGCAGTATCACATAGTTGTCTGGATGGCCGAGGGGATATGCTTACTGCCCAGAAATTTGTATTATGCATGATCGAGAGGGTTCGATTCCCACCTCGGATATGTTTTTTTATTTTCGTTTTCTTCCTTCCTACGATTGGTATTACATTGTAGAAACATATTTCACTTTTATCATTCCCGTAAAGTAACGAATTCTCTGTTGCCATCCTTAGCATGGTCGAGAGGGTTCGATTCCCACCTCGGATACGTTTTTTTAATTTCATTTTCTTCCTTCCTACGATTGGTATTACATTGTAGAGACATATTTCACTTTTTTCATTCCGGTAAAGTAAATAATTCTCTGTTGCCATCCATTGCATGGTCGAGAGGGTTCGATTCCCACCTCGGATATGGTTTCTTTTTGTTTTCTTCCTTCCTACGATTGGTATTACATTGTAGAAACATATTTCACTTTTATAATTCCCGTAAAGTAACGAATTCTCTGTTGCCATCTATCTATATATTTAAAACACAAAGCTGTTTTTTGTACACACGAAATTGTGAAAACGACTTAACCGATTGGCTTCGTAAGACATTCTAACGAAAGCTCTTGGCATGCAGATTTGCAGAGTTTCTTTAAAAGGAAAATGTATGTTACGGTATATTTTTAAATGAATAAAGAAATATGTAATATTTGACACTCCCGCGCATGCGCACAATGACCTTTCTCAACAAGAAAAATGGCGATTCCGGTCGTGACTAACTGAGATCTTTGTTTATGAGAATTAAAAAGGTTCTCCAATAATGTTAATTATGTTTTTACAATATGCATTGAACTAGAATTATATTCACTAAACCACGAATTAAAGAACTTAAAACTGCAGGATGAGTGTGTATACTGGTTAGATAGCTTAATACTGCAGTATCACATAGTTGTCTGGATGGCCGAGGGGATATGCTTACTGCCCAGAAATTTGTATTATGCATGATCGAGAGGGTTCGATTCCCACCTCGGATATGTTTTTTTATTTTCGTTTTCTTCCTTCCTACGATTGGTATTACATTGTAGAAACATATTTCACTTTTATCATTCCCGTAAAGTAACGAATTCTCTGTTGCCATCCTTAGCATGGTCGAGAGGGTTCGATTCCCACCTCGGATACGTTTTTTTAATTTCATTTTCTTCCTTCCTACGATTGGTATTACATTGTAGAGACATATTTCACTTTTTTCATTCCGGTAAAGTAAATAATTCTCTGTTGCCATCCATTGCATGGTCGAGAGGGTTCGATTCCCACCTCGGATATGGTTTCTTTTTGTTTTCTTCCTTCCTACGATTGGTATTACATTGTAGAAACATATTTCACTTTTATAATTCCCGTAAAGTAACGAATTCTCTGTTGCCATATATATTTAAAACACTAAGGTATTTTTTGTACACTCGAGATTTTGAAAACGACTTAACCGATTGGCTTCGTATGGCATTCTAACGAAAGCTCGTGGCATGCAGATTTGCAGTGTGTCTTTAAAAGGAAAATATATGTTACGGTATATTTTTATATGCTTAAAGAAAAGTGTAATATATGTGGCAATTGCGCGTTGCCACAATGGCGTTCCTTCATGAGAGAAATGGAGGATAAAAGATCCACCGTATCGTAGTGTGATCTTTGTTTATAAGAATTGAAAAGGGAAATATCGCTTATGTTGTATCCCGATATAAACTGGAATAGAATCATGAAATAAGGGAAATATTGATGAACTGTAACTGGCAGTTGAGTGCGTTTGTTGTTTACGTCACTTAATATTGCACTCTAATTTCGTTGTCTGGGTGGCTCAGCGGCTAACACTGTGGACAACGAAATTGACTATGCATCGTCGAAGGAGTTTGATTCCCACCTCAGACATGTAATTTTAATTCCCAATTATTCTATCTTGCAATTGGAATTACATTGTCTAAACATATGTTACGTTTATTATTCCCGTAAGGTAAGGAATTCTCCATGATTTACGTTGCCAGATACTTTTAAATTATTAAATAAAAATCGGCACAATCGCTTCGCCTTGAGAGAAAATTGTCGAACATAATTAATTTGATGGACTCAGACATCGTGGTCACTCAGCCCCGTCTACTTTAGTGTGTGAGTGTAAACCTTTCTCTGATAACCTGTGTTAATGTGATGGCTGTTTTGATGTGTGCATTTGTAATTAGTATGGGGAATGGAGAGTTGACGACTGAGGCTTTAAGTTAGGAACTATCCCGGTATTTGCCTGGAGTGGAAGTGGGAAACCACGGAAAACCACATCCAAGATTGTTGAGATGGGAATCAAATTTTGCTCTTCTTAGGTTTGCCTCAAGAGTGCGCCCCGTTCCAGCCCTCAGACCAGAATTAAATTTCTTGGCAGAGCAGGGATCGAACCTGGAATCTGGGGCGATAGCTCAGAATGTAGCCTTAAGACTGGGCTTCCCTGAGTTAATACGATCTTCGAAAAACACTGAACATATAATTCTAAAACTCCCTCCATTACGGTGGCTGGCGAAGTGAGTCCATGCTCATTCCAGTAGTGGCGAAGTGATTCTATGCTCCCTTGCATAATTTACTGTCATGGAAATGCAAAGTATTGTACCTTCAACAGGTGATGGAAATTGATTATTTAGAGCAGTTTCATTCTGTTTATTTCAAAATGAAGTTCGTCATCCTGAGTTGCGCTTGCAAGCAAATTGCAAAAATTGCAAGGATTTTATTATTGGCGATCAGTCTCATCGCATTCTCATCAGCAACCAACTTGAGAATGGAAGTCTCTGAACTTAGTTGTATAAGTGAATATTATTGTTCATTGATTATTTTTTTAGAGTACATAACAATGAGTCTAACCACGCAGTTGATTTTGGCAATGGAAGTAAGTTATTATTTGCTATTTAATATTTGGCAGCTGCGTTGATGCAGGCCACTATAGTGTTATTTAATATGACGTTAATTTGGGGAGAAATGCTGCTATAAATAAACCCAATTTACGAAATAGAATATTAGCCGCAAACAAGTGGGAAATCGGAGAAAAATACGAAGCCACTTTTAAACTCCAATATGAATACGGCATTTCAGATACAATTCCAGATACTATACCGTTACAGTGTAGGGTCCTTGACGAACAAATGTAAACATTGTTCTGCACTGTATTTCTCTTGAGAGAAATCTACACTTGGTGACTTTGACCTTTGCTGTTGTAATGGTAAAATTAATCTGACTAAATATAAAATATTTGACATGTTGCAACAATTATTTTTCACTGGAGATGATATCTCAAGGAATTTCAAAGAGACTATCGGCAGTACAATGCTATATCCTTCGTTTCATTTGGTGCCAATGTTACTGTGCCACACCCATACGGTCCACATTGTTTTAAGATGTATGGAGGTGCACATCATCGCATTTCTTCGTTTTATTCCAAAATTATATGTGACGGTTTGCGGCCAGTTTTATTAGACTACTCAGAGTTCTTGAATTCCTTGGAAATAAATGACTTGCCTCCACATATTCCAAACGCTTGAACCGTTATGCTGCTTAGAAATCTGAACGTTTCCCAGGGGCTCCTAAATGCAACCATATTGCTTGGATTTGGAAATAATAAGTGCAGTTAAAATTAGGCAGAGAGGGCTAATCCTTCTACTTGATTTAACAGCATCCGATAAAACACTATCATTTTGTTTTAAGAGGCAATATTTTCCAATTTATTTGGTACACTCTGTCACAATCAATGAAGCTCAAGGGAAAACTCTGGAACGTATAGGTCTCAATTTGCCTCATCAATTTTCCAGTCATGGCCAGCAGTATTTTGCAATGTTGAGAGTGCAATCTTTTGACGCCCTTATAGTTTCAATAGAGCCAAAAAATAATCGTACAAAGAATATACAGTGGGGCTACATAAGAAAATTCTTCAGTAAATATTTTTCTATTGACCGTCAATTTTGACGGGTTTCAACTAGTCTATATATTTAAAACACAAAGCTGTTTTTTGTACACACGAAATTGTGAAAACGACTTAACCGATTGGCTTCGTAAGACATTCTAACGAAAGCTCTTGGCATGCAGATTTGCAGAGTTTCTTTAAAAGGAAAATGTATGTTACGGTATATTTTTAAATGAATAAAGAAATATGTAATATTTGACACTCCCGCGCATGCGCACAATGACCTTTCTCAACAAGGAAAATGGCGATTCCGGTCGTGACTAACTGAGATCTTTGTTTATGAGAATTAAAAAGGTTCTCCAATAATGTTAATTATGTTTTTACAATATGCATTGAACTAGAATTATATTAACTAAACCACGAATTAAAGAACTTAAAACTGCAGGATGAGTGTGTATACTGGTTAGATAGCTTAATACTGCAGTATCACATAGTTGTCTGGATGGCCGAGGGGATATGCTTACTGCCCAGAAATTTGTATTATGCATGATCGAGAGGGTTCGATTCCCACCTCGGATATGTTTTTTTATTTTCGTTTTCTTCCTTCCTACGATTGGTATTACATTGTAGAAACATATTTCACTTTTATCATTCCCGTAAAGTAACGAATTCTCTGTTGCCATCCTTAGCATGGTCGAGAGGGTTCGATTCCCACCTCGGATACGTTTTTTAATTTTCATTTTCTTCCTTCCTACGATTGGTATTACATTGTAGAGACATATTTCACTTTTTTCATTCCGGTAAAGTAAATAATTATCTGTTGCCATCCTTTGCATGGTCGAGAGGGTTCGATTCCCACCTCAGATATGGTTTCTTTTTGTTTTCTTCCTTCCTACGTTTGGTATTACATTGTAGAAACATATTTCACTTTTATAATTCCCGTAAAGTAACGAATTCTCTGTTGCCATCTATATATTTAAAACACAAAGCTGTTTTTTGTACACACGAAATTGTGAAAACGACTTAACCGATTGGCTTCGTAAGACATTCTAACGAAAGCTCTTGGCATGCAGATTTGCAGAGTTTCTTTAAAAGGAAAATGTATGTTACGGTATATTTTTAAATGAATAAAGAAATATGTAATATTTGACACTCCCGCGCATGCGCACAATGACCTTTCTCAACAAGGAAAATGGCGATTCCGGTCGTGACTAACTGAGATCTTTGTTTATGAGAATTAAAAAGGTTCTCCAATAATGTTAATTATGTTTTTACAATATGCATTGAACTAGAATTATATTAACTAAACCACGAATTAAAGAACTTAAAACTGCAGGATGAGTGTGTATACTGGTTAGATAGCTTAATACTGAAGTATCACATAGTTGTCTGGATGGCCGAGGGGATATGCTTACTGCCCAGAAATTTGTATTATGCATGATCGAGAGGGTTCGATTCCCACCTCGGATATGTTTTTTTATTTTCGTTTTCTTCCTTCCTACGATTGGTATTACATTGTAGAAACATATTTCACTTTTATCATTCCCGTAAAGTAACGAATTCTCTGTTGCCATCCTTAGCATGGTCGAGAGGGTTCGATTCCCACCTCGGATACGTTTTTTTTAATTTCATTTTCTTCCTTCCTACGATTGGTATTACATTGTAGAGACATATTTCACTTTTTTCATTCCGGTAAAGTAAATAATTCTCTGTTGCCATCCTTTGCATGGTCAAGAGGGTTCGATTCCCACCTCGGATATGGTTTCTTTTTGTTTTCTTCCTTCCTACGATTGGTATTACATTGTAGAAACATATTTCACTTTTATAATTCCCGTAAAGTAACGTATTCTCTGTTGCCATCTATATATTTAAAACACAAAGCTGTTTTTTGTACACTCGAGATTTTGAAAACGACTTAACCGATTGGCTTCGTAAGACATTCTAACGAAAGCTCTTGGCATGCAGATTTGCAGAGTTTCTTTAAAAGGAAAATGTATGTTACGGTATATTTTTAAATGAATAAAGAAATATGTAATATTTGACACTCCCGCGCATGCGCACAATGACCTTTCTCAACAAGAAAAATGGCGATTCCGGTCGTGACTAACTGAGATCTTTGTTTATGAGAATTAAAAAGGTTCTCCAATAATGTTAATTATGTTTTTACAATATGCATTGAACTAGAATTATATTAACTAAACCACGAATTAAAGAACTTAAAACTGCAGGATGAGTGTGTATACTGGTTAGATAGCTTAATACTGCAGTATCACATAGTTGTCTGGATGGCCGAGGGGATATGCTTACTGCCCAGAAATTTGTACTATGCATGATCGAGAGGGTTCGATTCCCACCTCGGATATGTTTTTTTATTTTCGTTTTCTTCCTTCCTACGATTGGTATTACATTGTAGAAACATATTTCACTTTTATCATTCCCGTAAAGTAACGAATTCTCTGTTGCCATCCTTAGCATGGTCGAGAGGGTTCGATTCCCACCTCGGATACGTTTTTTTAATTTCATTTTCTTCCTTCCTACGATTGGTATTACATTGTAGAGACATATTTCACTTTTTTCATTCCGGTAAAGTAAATAATTCTCTGTTGCCATCCTTTGCATGGTCGAGAGGGTTCGATTCCCACCTCGGATATGGTTTCTTTTTGTTTTCTTCCTTCCTACGATTGGTATTACATTGTAGAAACATATTTCACTTTTATAATTCCCGTAAAGTAACGAATTCTCTGTTGCCATATATATTTAAAACACTAAGGTATTTTTTGTACACTCGAGATTTTGAAAACGACTTAACCGATTGGCTTCGTATGGCATTCTAACGAAAGCTCGTGGCATGCAGATTTGCAGTGTGTCTTTAAAAGGAAAATATATGTTACGGTATATTTTTATATGCTTAAAGAAAAGTGTAATATATGTGGCAATTGCGCGTTGCCACAATGGCGTTCCTTCATGAGAGAAATGGAGGATAAAAGATCCACCGTATCGTAGTGTGATCTTTGTTTATAAGAATTGAAAAGGGAAATATCGCTTATGTTGTATCCCGATATAAACTGGAATAGAATCATGAAATAAGGGAAATATTGATGAACTGTAACTGGCAGTTGAGTGCGTTTGTTGTTTACGTCACTTAATATTGCACTCTAATTTCGTTGTCTGGGTGGCTCAGCGGCTAACACTGTGGACAACGAAATTGACTATGCATCGTCGAAGGAGTTTGATTCCCACCTCAGACATGTAATTTTAATTCCCAATTATTCTATCTTGCAATTGGAATTACATTGTCTAAACATATGTTACGTTTATTATTCCCGTAAGGTAAGGAATTCTCCATGATTTACGTTGCCAGATACTTTTAAATTATTAAATAAAAATCGGCACAATCGCTTCGCCTTGAGAGAAAATTGTCGAACATAATTCATTTGATGGACTCAGACATCGTGGTCACTCAGCCCCGTCTACTTTAGTGTGTGAGTGTAAACCTTTCTCTGATAACCTGTGTTAATGTGATGGCTGTTTTGATGTGTGCATTTGTAATTAGTATGGGGAATGGAGAGTTGACGACTGAGGCTTTAAGTTAGGAACTATCCCGGTATTTGCCTGGAGTGGAAGTGGGAAACCACGGAAAACCACATCCAAGATTGTTGAGATGGGAATCAAATTTTGCTCTTCTTAGGTTTGCCTCAAGAGTGCGCCCCGTTCCAGCCCTCAGACCAGAATTAAATTTCTTGGCAGAGCAGGGATCGAACCTGGAATCTGGGGCGATAGCTCAGAATGTAGCCTTAAGACTGGGCTTCCCTGAGTTAATACGATCTTCGAAAAACACTGAACATATAATTCTAAAACTCCCTCCATTACGGTGGCTGGCGAAGTGAGTCCATGCTCATTCCAGTAGTGGCGAAGTGATTCTATGCTCCCTTGCATAATTTACTGTCATGGAAATGCAAAGTATTGTACCTTCAACAGGTGATGGAAATTGATTATTTAGAGCAGTTTCATTCTGTTTATTTCAAAATGAAGTTCGTCATCCTGAGTTGCGCTTGCAAGCAAATTGCAAAAATTGCAAGGATTTTATTATTGGCGATCAGTCTCATCGCATTCTCATCAGCAACCAACTTGAGAATGGAAGTCTCTGAACTTAGTTGTATAAGTGAATATTATTGTTCATTGATTATTTTTTTAGAGTACATAACAATGAGTCTAACCACGCAGTTGATTTTGGCAATGGAAGTAAGTTATTATTTGCTATTTAATATTTGGCAGCTGCGTTGATGCAGGTCACTATAGTGTTATTTAATATGACGTTAATTTGGGGAGAAATGCTGCTATAAATAAACCCAATTTACGAAATAGAATATTAGCCGCAAACAAGTGGGAAATCGGAGAAAAATACGAAGCCACTTTTAAACTCCAATATGAATACGGCATTTCAGATACAATTCCAGATACTATACCGTTACAGTGTAGGGTCCTTGACGAACAAATGTAAACATTGTTCTGCACTGTATTTCTCTTGAGAGAAATCTACACTTGGTGACTTTGACCTTTGCTGTTGTAATGGTAAAATTAATCTGACTAAATATAAAATATTTGACATGTTGCAACAATTATTTTTCACTGGAGATGATATCTCAAGGAATTTCAAAGAGACTATCGGCAGTACAATGCTATATCCTTCGTTTCATTTGGTGCCAATGTTACTGTGCCACACCCATACGGTCCACATTGTTTTAAGATGTATGGAGGTGCACATCATCGCATTTCTTCGTTTTATTCCAAAATTATATGTGACGGTTTGCGGCCAGTTTTATTAGACTACTCAGAGTTCTTGAATTCCTTGGAAATAAATGACTTGCCTCCACATATTCCAAACGCTTGAACCGTTATGCTGCTTAGAAATCTGAACGTTTCCCAGGGGCTCCTAAATGCAACCATATTGCTTGGATTTGGAAATAATAAGTGCAGTTAAAATTAGGCAGAGAGGTCTAATCCTTCTACTTGATTTAACAGCATCCGATAAAACACTATCATTTTGTTTTAAGAGGCAATATTTTCCAATTTATTTGGTACACTCTGTCACAATCAATGAAGCTCAAGGGAAAACTCTGGAACGTATAGGTCTCAATTTGCCTCATCAATTTTTCAGTCATGGCCAGCAGTATTTTGCAATGTTGAGAGTGCAATCTTTTGACGCCCTTATAGTTTCAATAGAGCCAAAAAATAATCGTACAAAGAATATACAGTGGGGCTACATAAGAAAATTCTTCAGTAAATATTTTTCTATTGACCGTCATTTTTGACGGGTTTCAACTAGTTATCTCTTTATTTACTCAACTTACAGTCGGTACCATGACTCATATCGGTACATTACGTACAAGAAAATGAGTCAAGTAACACTTAAGCCTATTGCATACATTTTCGAATAGCATAGATGTTTGACAGTTAATTTTGTCTTCTCTTCTTATTTTCCACGTCTCTTTTTCACAGGAGGGTCCAAAGAAAAATCCTAATGTGTATTCAAAAACCCTCTAACGATGCTGCAGGTTTTCAGAATTGCAGCCTTTTGTGCATTAGTATGGGTGAATATGGGAAGATTTAGTGTAGCTAGATTTACTGAAAAGGATTTAGGTGTCAGGCCAGTGGGAGAAAGGAGGAAAGGAAGAATCGTCACATTTTTTGTCTCAAGATTCTAGCAACCTCCATAGCTAGAGGAGTATATTTTTCAATCTTTTCTCTGTATTTATGGAGGATATTATGGTCATTCGGAACAGATATGTCAATCAAGTACGTGTGATGGTTCTTCTTATCAGTTAAAGTTATGTCTGGTCTATTATGAGGAGTTGTTTTGTCTGTTTGAATAGTGCGATCCCAATACAGCTTGTAATCTTCGTTTTCCATCACACTTTCTGGAGAGTATTTGTAATAAGGCATCCTGTCGTGTATGAGAGATCGGGTTAGGGCGAGTTCTTGATGAATGACTTTGGCAACATCGTTATGCCTCTCAGTGTAAGATGTTGGCGCTAGAATTCTGCAGCTGCTGGTAATATGCTCTATGGTTTCTGGACCGGTATTGCACTTCCTGCATTCATCATCTATAACAGCTCTGATCTTTCAGGATGTGTTTCCTATAACTTTATAACTTATTATTATTATTATTATTATTATTATTATTATTATTATTATTCAGATGAAACTGTAACACACTTTAAATAATAATAAATAAATACGAACCTTAAAAAAATCGAATAACTTTACATTCTATCAGTGAGCAATGCGTCTTTCTCGTGCTGTGCTTATATAATGAAATGGGGCCTGAATTTTCTACACCTACAATATAAACTTTTCATAACTTACCGAACACGTATCCAGTTTTGCCTTCTTTACGACAAAGCAGTCGATCTTCTGAACACTCGCTATTGTGACAAAAAGAAGAAAGAAAAGAGCCACTATCAAACAACTCTCGACTCTTCCCAAATACTACCACTTACAAACTGTACCTCTCCTCTCGCACAGACACTCAACCACCGTAAATCCCGACAGTGGCAACAATCAACCACGCTGCGTCAGTATTGTAGCCTGGGACATTTAAACACTGCTATTTCCAGGAAATGGAAATTAAAAGCTGTCGATCTGGCCCTCTCCAGATAGGTCTCTTGCTAATTAGCAATCTCCTAATTTCTTGGTAGACTTTTGTCATCATCTGTATGGCCAGTACTGAGGCGCCTACTGTTCTTTTCGTTGTAGTTTCTAAATTTGTTTGAGCCGCTGCTAGAGACTATGGTTTCATTCCTCCTCTTAATTTACAATATAATATGTGATGCTTGTTCAAACAAGTGTGACAGTAGCATATCTCCAATTCAATCTACACATTCATCATAGTACCAGAATGAAAACGGAGCGTAAATTAACATTTTAAGAATGTCCAAGCTGTGTAGTATACGAGTAGGATAACATGTCAGATGACTTCACATACATTTCATCTCAATTTCATAGTAGGATAACATGTTACACATCATATGCGACTAGGCTCGTTTTTTTTGTGCGGATTTATGTTTATTTTAAGTGTTGCCTTTTATTTGCGTCTCCCATAGAAAATTAGGGGCCCAGGAAGCCGCTAGGATGTATTCTCTTGCAGGACTGGTATTTGTTAATTCTTTCCTCCCTGTGGAAACCATTATATGTTTATTGATAGGATGCTGGAAGTTTTTACAACAACAACAAAAAGAAGATCTTGATTCCCTTAGTGGAAATATTGTTTTCCTTCTGGATTAATGTGAGACAATTTAAAATCATGTTTGGAAACATTAACTTCAATGGTTACAAATCGACTTGTAAATTTTTCATCCAGAGGGCAGGTGGACTGATAATTTCTGTACCTCTGGGACAGTGAGCATTTTTGTAAATAACGTGATTGATTGATACCAGGGCGAACTGATATTCTTCTTGGATATCAAAATAAGTAAATAGTATTATTATTATGGGGGTTTAAAGCCATTTTTCAGTGTTGCCTTAGTAAACAAAAGTTTGGTACTTTTCAGTCGGTAAACACGAATGTACCCAAAAGAGTTGGGTTACACCCTAATCCTGAAAATATTGAGTGCGGATTTATGTTTATTTTGTGCGTTGCCTTTTATTTGTGTGTCCCATAGGAGATTAGGGGCCCAGGGAGCCGCTAGCATCTATTCTCTTGCAGGACTGGTATTTGTCAATACTTTCCTCCCTGAGGAAACCATCATTTGTTTATTGTTATGATGTTGACAGTTTAAATTGAAATGAGATTGTTTATAGTAATCTGTGTTAATCATGGTTCTAACGTTTCCCTCTGCCCTGCTGTAGAATGGACCTCGATGTCAGCCCTTCTAGTTTTGAATCGATGTTTATTTAAGCCCGAGACGTTTTGAGTCTCATGTTCTGCTGATGTCGAGGTTTATGCTTGTGTGGTCGTTGGACCTCGGTCAATCGGGCACAGTATATAGACACTTTGATGGATAAGATATAAGTTATCAGTATTAGTTTTGTATCTCGGCATGACTATTAGCTGCAATAAATGATTATTATTAATAATAGTATCAACAGGTGTCATCAGTAAGTTTAATTAACTGATTCAATACCTATACTTAACGCAATGTCTGAAAAGTGCGGTGAATGGGTCTATATTTCGAACGGATTGTTGGCTTACCTGAAACAGCAGTTACTGTCCATCGAAGTAATCCCCGTGGATAGTTATGGACTTCTTAGAACGGCTGTGCAAGTCCTTGAAACTCCTGGCATAGTCTTCTTTAGGGATAGCCTTCAATTGGGTCGTCACATTACGTTGGATGTCCAAAATGTCCGAAAACCTCTGGCTCTTCAGGGCTTTTCGGCGACCCTGGACCCCGATACTTCATACTTTGACGCTTGTCTTCGAGGTCGTACTTCAGGCACCAGGTCTCGTCACCCGTCACATTGGTGTCCAGGACCATTCCATTCCACGGAACATTCACCCTTCTCACTGCCACCCGTCGAACTGGTGTGCATGATAGGTTGCACAAAATCACTCTTCTCACTGCCGCCCTTCTATCAGGTGTGCAAGGCAAGCTGCATAAATTCACGCCTCTCTCTCGCTTTCAATTTAGAGTTTTGATGACCTAAACTGAAGGCTATCCCTAAAGAAGACTATGCCAGGAGTTTCCAGGATTTGTTCAGTCGTTCTAAGAAGTGCATAACCATCCACGGGGATTACTTCGAAGGACAGTAACTGCTGTTTCAGGTAAGCCAACAATCCGTTCGTAATATAGACCCATTCACCGAAATTTTCAGACAGAGGTATTATGGTTAATGGCTTTGCTTCAATTCCAGTAATATAGAAAAACAAAGTGAATTGACAACGTGTAAATCATATTTTGGAAAATAGTCTATTAATAAATGTTTATCGTGACAATCTCATCTCTGTAGATTCTTCTTCTTCGCGTGCCGTCTCCTCTAAGAAGGTTGGCGATCATCACATCAATCTGGTTTTTGGATCTAGCAGCAAAGAAAAGTTCACTGGAACAACACTTGAACCATTTTTTTTAGGTTGTCCAACCAAGAGATCCTTCTTCTGCCTCAACTCCTTCTGCCCTCAACCTTCCCTTGAATCATTTCTTGTAGCAGACGATACCTGTCTCCAGTGATGGATTACCCATTAGGCCCGACTAGGCCCAGGCCTAGGGCCCCCAATTATCTGGGGCCCCAAGCAATTTCTAATTTAGTTCAATTTTATTCCGAAGATTTACAATTTTTTTATCCAGAACTGAGACAGTTTCAGCATTATATTAAATTACGATGTCCCTCAAAAACTGAGTTCACTCATTCTGAACTTTACGAAATTCTTATTCGAAACAAGCCTGAGTCTGTTTTCCTGAACGTTGAAATTGCTTTTCGCATTTTCCTGACCCTCATGATAATGAATAGTTCTGCGGAGCGCTCTTTTCAAAATTGAAACGGATCAAAAGTGCGCAAAGAAGTATCATGTCACAAGAACGATTAGACATGCTAAGTTTAATGTATATCGAGTCAGATGTTCTGCGGGAAATTTATTTTGATGTCATTGTAGACGATTTCATTGACCGAAAAAAACAGAAGAAAAAAATGATTAGCCTACATTTTACAGAAGTAAAAAATAGTATGATTTGTTAAATTGTTCATCAAATCATCTGAAATGTTTTCAAATAACGATGATCGTTCCAATTGAAATGTATGTATATAGGCCTATGTATATATGATTTAATAAGAAGTGTATTATTCATCTTGAGAAAAAGAACTCTTGTATATACTTTATTAAATGTACAGGTGCTAAAAAATAAAAATTATTTGAAAAAAATAAAGGGGCCCCAAAAATCTGAGGGACTTTGGCCTCATTTTACCTTAATCCGGCACTGCCTGTCCCCTCTCATTATATGACCCAAGTATTGTAACTTACTAATTTTGACACAGGTAACCATCTCCTAATCTTTACCTATACTACACAATATCTCAAGATTTGTGACTCTATCCATCCAGCATACTCGTAACATCCTTCGATATGTCCACATCTCAAACGCCTCTAGTCTGTTAATCATATTATCTTGTTTGAGTGTCCAAGTTTCCATACGGTACCGTAGAAGAATACCGAGAACACATAACATTTTAGCAACCTTAATTTTAAATTTATACTAAGGTCTCTATTGCACAATACAATTCTCATTTGATTGAATGCACTTCTGGATTGTCCTATCCTGGCCTTAATTTCTTGAGAGCAATCATTGGTATCATTGACTATGGTTTCTAACTACCTGTATTTCTGAACTCTTTGATCTACTTCACTTTTGATTATCAAATTTCCTGGATTATTTTCTTTAGAAATTACTGTGAAACTGGTTTTTCTTAACATTTAGAGGTAAACCACATTTCTCGCTTGCTTCTACCACTCTATCCGTCGACAGTTAAAGATCTGTAGATTAACGACTCGTAAATGAATTCCTCAAGGAAAAAATCCAAATTGTTTAACATTGACATTCTGCTTTCATGGTTATAGCAGTTATGGTCATAGATGTTAAATTAAATGACACAATGAGAATGATCACAGGCACGATCAGATCAACTCCTATTCAGTGGCTGCCTGTATTAAGCCATATTCCCCCACCCCACCTACGCAGATGCACTGCTTTGATGAATGAATACAAGAAGATCCAGATTAATCAAAGACTGCCCATTCATGAGGATATCCACGACCTACATATACAGTAGATACACTGAAGTCAAGATATCGACCCATCTGCACGGCGGAGAATCTTGTAATGTGTAATTTCAACCTGACTGAGAAATGGTCTAATGAATGGAGACAATTCGCCCCAGCCGAGTCTTTGGAAATGCCATGCATCGCACAGAAGGTACCTGGCTTTGAACAACCTCGGAAAGTATGGTCCAAGCTAAACCGGATCCGAACCAACCATTGTGTGTGTGCGCAGATCTACTATACAAAATGAAGAAAAAGTCATCATCTTGTTGCGACTGCGGTGCGGAGAGGCAAACTGTGAAACACATCACCCAAGAATGCCCACTGAGTCGTTTCTACGGAGATTGAAGTGAATTTTTCCTGGGGACGCCACAAGCGATTAACAATGTAAACAGTGTAAATATTAATCAGTAACTCATGTATATGCCATACGGTAAATAAATAGCAGTTAAAAATAACTAAGGTTATTTATTTCAACACATTTGCCTTATTTGCTTGCTTAGCTCGTGGTGTAGCTGCTAGCGCTCTTGGCTGTCACCCCCGGAGGTCCGGGTTTGAATCCCGGCTCTGCCAAGAAATTTTAATTCTTGTGTGAGAGCTGGACCGAGGTACACTCAGCCTAGTGAGGTAAAGCTGACAAGAGAAATGTTATATTCTCACCTCAGCTATCCTGGAAGTGTTTTTCGTGGTTTCCCCAATTTCTACTCCAGAAGTGTATTTACAAATACACACACTAACTAGTACAGCCATCACAATAAAACAGGTCATCACACCAATTCCGCAATAACTCAAATACACGGAGCTAAATGACTGCGATGTCGCAGCCCGTAAAATAAGCAATAACAAAACAAATAGTTCCGTGAAGAACTAATTATATAGCTTATTTTTATGCAACCTTTGTTAATTGCCTCTATCAACATACAAAAATCCAGTTTGATTGCTGTAAGATTCGTAGGTATTAAGACCGTCAAAATATGTCGGACGGTCACCCGGTTGGATTTTTATATATGTAGGTTACTGTAGGTCCAAGAGTTATGTACTATTACATGAAGATTATTGTGTAGGTGTATTATTCAAACTTCATTCGCATGATAAGGTCTCAAGAAATAAAAAAAAGAGATTTTAAAATTTAACACGGCCGTCATCTTGAGGTTATGAAAAGAATTGAAATAAATTAGATGCCGGTGGATTAAAATTTGTATAAGCATTTGCCGTACCAAGTCTCACTGCGTTCGGCTGGTTAATTCGCGAGAAACGTCCATTTACATATTTACATTTCGCGTCGCCGCCTTGTTGGATTTGTGCTCACCAGGTTATTGAAAGTCCCATAGATGAACTTATGTTCATTGCCTTCATCAACATACAACATTTCAGTTTGATTGCTGTCATCGATTGATAGATATTGAGAACTGTCTAAATATTTCGGATGGCCGCCAAATTGGATTTTTAGCCTACTTTTCACATTTTGCAAAAATGAGGAAAAAGTAGACTTATGAGATCGATCCGGGAAAATGTGTGTCTGTCTGTCTGTCCTTCTGTCTGTCTGTCTGTCTGTCTGTCTGGCTGGCTGGCTGGCTGGCTGTGTGTGCCCCCCCCCCTATCAACTCCTAAACGGCTGGAGCAATCGAAACAAAATTTGGTAGGAGTTAAGATCTATATCTGAATATCTCACGGCCATATTTGAAAATGATGTCAGTGCTACCAACTGCTAAAAAATCGCAATTGAAATTTGAGCTCAATGTTGGATATCTTGGAAGGTATGAATGGGAGCTATTTCAAAATTGGCACACGTATAGATAATAATATTGCAGTTTAATTTCCAGGAGGCCATATGTGGCAGTGTTGCCAAAATGATTATCAGCCTGCTGATAAGTCCAATTTTTAAATGCTTATAACTTCTACACTATCAATTGGAATTCAACCAAATTTCGTATGTTGTATGTATACATAACCAGATATGACTGAGTGTATTCTCAAGACCCACCAGGGCTGCCAACTGTTAATAAATGCTCTTAATTCCTTTTATCCAAATACCAATATATCAGAAAGTATGCAAGCCAATAGCTCTACACTATGCACACGTATAGTACCTGGCATTCTAGATGAATTTGGAGTAACTAATATACGTCAGTGCTGCCAACATGATTCTAAGCCTGCTGAAAGGTTCAATTTTAAAATGCATGTAACTTCTATACCAACTAATGGATTTCATTCAAAATTGGCACAACAATAGATCAGATTATTTCAGATTATTTCTGACCAATACATGCATGACATTGTTGCCAACATGATTTTACGCGCGCTGTTAGATCCAATGTTTAACTGCATGTAACGTCCTTGCTATTCATTGGACTTCAACCAAATTTTGTATTCTGTACCTTAAGAGATGGAACTAAGAATATATTCAGTCACCAGGGCTGCCAACTGTAGTGCTCTATTAGACTACATTATGCCAGGTATACAGTATTTCGAACTAATTAGAAATTTCGATATTACCAACTTAATTTCGTCATTATTCTAGGTAGATCCATATAGATTAATCATTGGCATGAATCTTAAATTTTAAGAAAAGTAGGCTCTTTAGTTCTTCGCGGAACTTCTTGTTATATAAAATATCGGCCATAGAGTTATGTATTAACAGATGACTATTATTGCGTAAGGCAAACGACCTCACTCCTCATCTTGCCTAGTACGCCTCAATATAGCGCTGCCTTGGATTTTTGTGGGTATCTACCCACATAACCTAACGGCGGTACTTTTTGAGGATCCAACCATCCTTCGGGCTGACTACCTAACAGATCATTGCGTAGGTTATTTATTCAAACGTTGACGTCGATCGCATGATTGGGACACAGGAAATTAAAACTTAATTTAAAATTTCGCACAGCGGCCAACTAGAGGTTATGTAAACAATTAAAGTAAAGTAAATGTCAGTGCATTACAATGTGTATAAAAATTTGCTGTACCAAGTTTTCTGCGCGCAGATGGTTAAATCGCGAGAAAAGCCGATTTAAATGTTTCAACTTCGAGTGGCCGCCATGTTCGTTTTGTACTTAACAGGTTTTTGAAAGTCACATGGGTGAACTTTTAGTAGTGCCCTTTATCATCGTACACAATTTCAGGGTTATTTAATTAATAGTTTCGGAGATATTGAATGCCAGTGAAATATTTCACACAGACGCGGAATTGGTGAGACGTAATAAAATTTTAAGGGCACGGTCGTGGTCAGCCGCAATGTTACTATGACCTTACCGTGTTTAATTGAAATCGCTCGAGCCGTTTAGATTTTATTAGGGAAACACACACACACACGGACAAAAGGTGATCTCATAAGCCTATTTTTTCATACTTCATAATTGAAAATAGGCTAATAATAATGACATTCCCGGTGATCCTCAATGACTTCCTTCTCAAATCCTTGCCTAACCTTATACTAATGAGAACCGGTCAGAGGTCACCTGGATCTAGGCGCCTGGACATATCTCTGGTCTAGAATCACAAGACACTACCAGTTAAAGGATTAAGATGAGTTGTTCTTTCTGGAGTCCGAGGTGAAAGCCAGTCTTGGATAAACGGATCCTTTTAAGTACTTAAATCCTTCCTTCCTTCCTAAATAGCTTACGTATTTCTAATCTGAAGAAGTAAACCAGCGATATTCCATGTTCCTTCTGTTTGAATAAACATGCAATCAATAGGTCTACCTCTCATTTCACTGCTTAATATGACCTATCTAAATAATAATAATAATAATAATATCCGTCTTAAATCCCTTTTAACTACTGCGCTTTTACAGCTGCTGGGATGTCGGGATTTTGCACTGAGAGAAATCATTAACGTGCCAGTAAATCAACTGACATGGCGCAAATGCGCACCCTCAAATGTCAACTGATTGCGTAAGGATTTGAACCTGCACACTTGGGCTCAGCAGGCGAGAATGTTACTGCTGTGCCACGCAACCAGCCAGCAGTATTCAACAAGTAATCTTAGCATGCGATCTCATAATTTTTTTTACAGTTGTAGAACTTCTGACATTGACTGGAGTGGGTCGAAAGTCAGTAAACATCATTCGATTTTATTCAGATACCGGTACTTGTCTTTATCTCTCTGAGAAAGGAGTCAGCAACCTTCTGAGAAATACCAGGAAGAAAAACATGGAGCGAGCCCATCATGGTGACAAGTGCTATTTACAGCTGCGAGGCTTGTTGAGTCAAGGTGATTGTGACTCATGATAATATGTTCCAAGGCTCGTACTAGTGATAATAGAACAATAGCCCATCTTCTCAACAAGGTCAGCGTTACTCACCATTACCGAGCTCTGGCTGGCGCTGATGATAACTACATCAAGTTGTGTTATATACCTAATGCCCTGCGCGGATGCGGATATCAGCTGATAACCGCAACATTTTTCACCATGCGGATATACAAAAGTTTATATGGCTGGGCGGATAGCGGATAAACTGCGGATAATGTTTGGAATAAATTTGCGGATAGTTTTTAGAATACAATCCGAACTTGCTGAATATCATTACTAGGACCCGGATGTTTATGACACATTTTTCTGTTATGTTTTTCCCTTTTTTCATGACAAACGTAAGATGGTCTAAGCTAATCTCATTCAAATTATGTCATCAAGCGTAATTAATACTGCGAACTGTACACGGTTGCAATTCTGGTTGTATAACATTCATTTTAAACATAGCACATGACATACAGTACATAGCCTAGGGGGAACGGCTTTCTCCTCAAATGTCTTAAGGTGTTGCTTTAATACTTTATGCTTTATCTAATTAAAAACATTATTGTTATGTCAGTAGATTCGAATAACAAACGTGTGGATGCGGGTCGGATGTGGATAACGTTTTGTTTATCCGCGCAGGGTTGTTTCTATATCTCAGAAAAGCGGCTTCGGTGGCGTAGTTGGTAGCATGCTGAAATGCTGTGCCCAGGATATCGGGTTCAAACCTGGCAGCAGGGGCCGATAACCTAGATGTTAGGCCCCTTAAAACAACAATTATCATCATCATCATCAAACCTGGCCGAAGTTGTCGTATTTTTTAAGAGCGTTAAAATCCTTCAGTATGCCTTCCTTTGGAGTGGAAGTAAAGCCGGAGGTCCCATTTCATAGATTTATGGCTTGTAAAAGATCCTTTCACAGACTAAACTTGTGTGAAGCTAAATTTCTAGGTTAGATTTCGTTGGAACGCTCTATTAAAGTTCCAACTTTCACCACTAGAGTAGGTACCATTGACATCTGGTAGCGAAAGTTGGAACTACTTGAAATTGAACGGAACTTGTAACTCACCCTATGGGTGTCCACTAGAAGCGGCTACAGCCTCAGGCGAGCTGAACATGTCCTCGGACACTCCCGGCACTAAAATCCATACCATAAATAAATAAATATATCTCAGAAGCACTGTCAGCTGGATCGCATCTCTCCTGGCAGCCAGCTGGCAGTGCTCAGAAGAATTAATGGCTGCTTGAGCTTTTAGCTCGCACGTGCGCTTCATAAGAAGGGAGGTAGTGCACAGTTCGCTACTCCTGTGGGGGTCCGGGCGCGAAGCACCAAGAGCCCGCTGATGAGCCAACTTGGTGTTCCTGGATGAAATCCCACACAATATTGCGTAGGTTCATTATTCAAACGTTGACTTCGATCGCATGATTAGGTCACAAGAAATAAAAACTTATTTTTTAAAATTTCGCACAGCCGCCATCTTGAGGTTATGCAAACAATTGAACTAAATTAGATGTCAGTGCATTACAATGTGTATAAGCATTTGCTGTACCATGTTTCACTGCGCTCGGATAGTTTAATCGCGAGAGAGTCTATTTAAATGTTTCAACTTCGCTTTACCGCCATGATTGTTTTGTACTTAACAAGTTTTTGAAAGACACATAGGTAAACTTCTAATAGTGCTCTTTATCATCGTACCATATTTTAGGGTGATATCTGTAATAGTTTCGGAGATATAGAATGCCGGTGAAATATTTCGCACAGCCGCCATGTTGGATTGGTGAGACGTAATAACATTTGAGGGGCGCGGTCGGGGTCGGACGAAAAAGTACTATGACCTTACTGAGTTTCATTGAAATCGCTCCAGCCGTTTAGATTTTGTAAGGTAGGGACACACGCACATACATACGCACACACATGCGCGGACAAAAGGTGATCTCATAAGCCTATTAGAAAGCTAACTATTGCAATGGGTACCATGTTTCGACTTCCGGAAAATTTCGACATATTTTCACGTTTCACATCCCCTAGACCCCAAAACCACCGTCAGTTAAAAAGTTTATATATAATTTATGTATATATAAGTATATATATATATATATATATATATATATATACATATATCACTTTCTTGTGGACACGATAACTACCGCAATTTTGCACCAATCAATTCGAATTTTTTACATAATAGGTATCCCTATAAAATCTCGGTCGAGTTCGTTAATGGGCACAATCGGTCGACGGGGGTGAAAATGGGGGGCTTTTTTTTCGAAAAAGTGAAATATTGCTATAACTCTCTTAATATTTGAAATATCGAATCCATTCAAAGTTAATACTATGTGTCGAATAAGGCCCAAACATTTATGTTTGAAGAGTTTTTTTATAGCACCAACCATTGACCAAAGGGGTGGGAAAAGTGGGTTTTTCGGGAAACATTAATCATATCTCTCTTAATAGGCACAATAGCAAAACCGTACAAAACGGACAATATTCCCCTAATAATTACCTAAAACTTTTGTCTGAAAGAATTTTTGTTATGACCCACCATTAGGCCAAGGGATGAGAAAAATGATTTCAGAATTATAAGAAAATGCCAAGAGCTATCAGAGGTTGACATGACAACACTACTAAATTGATGAGGGATGAGCCATCAGACGTTGCCATGACAACGCACTTGCACGCGATCACATTCAGTTTTCCATCTGACTAAGTGAGAAGCGGCCTCGGTGACGTAACTGGTAGTATGCTGTACTTCTATATCCAAGCAAGCGGGTTCAAACCGGCCGAAGTCATTCGGATTTTCTAAGAGCGCTAAAAATCCCTCAGTATGCTTTCCTCTGGAGGGAAAGATCCAAAGTTCGTTGCGAGTTGCTGGTTGCGGTAGCATCTCGTAGCCAAGTTCACAGCTAGGTGTCGTTGACTGTAGTATCTGGTAGCGACATTAGGAACTACTGCTTGAAATTGACCGTCTGCAGTCCTTACCTGAATTACAGACTAATACAGCCATCACAATTCACACCGTTTATCAGACAGATTCTACTCTCACCCAAAGTACACGGGGTTACATGACCGCGTTGTCGCAGTCCCTAAACTGAGGAACCAACCAAAATCTCTGCGGGAGATATAATTTTGCGTGAAGAAGTAACAGACCGTAACATAGTTACACATCAGTGTCGAAACCTTGCATCAGGACAGTGTGACCACAAGTATAAAAATATACCCAAAATGACAAGAAGGTTACCGTCCCCATAAGACAATAAAATGTTTAAAATATGCATAAAACGACGGAAAACAAAGTTAATTAAGCTCCAATTATAAAATACTTTCTCGCAATAAATGAGGCCTGATCCTTCTACGAAAACGTGCATATTCTGCCTAATTTCGCCTATCCCCAAATTTGCCCGATGAAATCTACCTCCGCCTTCCGGCGTGCCGAGAGGACTTTTTTTTTACATAAATGAGAGTAGGCCGAAAATTACTGGTTAAAAGCACTTTAAATGGAAATAAATTAGTACTAGAAGACCCGTGCAGATCCGCATTTCAACAATCCTACAGCACTTCTTTCCATATGACCTTTGCTGTTCTAATGTCTTCATACTAGTGACCTGAACAGACATTTACTGTACCGTTGCTTTTGGGTAAATGATGGAGTAGACATGAGATCAAATGTGTGGGTTTCTGCTTGTCTTCTGTGTGTCCCAACTTATCTTTAACGGTTTACCCAACGTAAGCTTAAAAGGCACACGGACGGCTGTTCCCTGACGCAATTCTGAAAAGTCGAGGTGAATAGCGAAACTCCAAACACATAGGCCATACTCTTCTCCAAAGTATTAACTCGACACGACTCAACAGTTTGATGCTGGCCGAAGCTGGGGTGATAGGGTCGCTTGCAAGCTCGTAAACTCGCTCTGAAGCTAGTAATTTAAATTTCCACTGAATGGAGATTGCTAGAAGAAATGAAAACGTAAAATCACGTATAGTAGGCGATGTGGGAGCTGTCGCGGACTCTTTTTCTGAACAATTCTCAGAGTATATAGATATTTTTAACAGTTTACCCAGCGAAAGCTTAAAAGACACATGGAGGGGTGGGTTTTCTTTCGACTCGATTGAAATCGTTACTGCTCGGCTTCCTTTGGTCATAAATAAATGTTTTTCTACCGAATCCTTCCTCGAGAAATCCCTTACAGAATAATGAAATCCGCATCAAAATCCATCAAGTTGTTCTCGAGATTACCCGTTACATCCAAGAATCGGGGACTTTGTTTTATACTAAGTAGATAGAGATATCCACACAATTTAAGGCCACAGCGGTATAATTTAGTGTTCTGTCTACTTATGATGCCAATGGTATAAATTTAAAGAAAAATATGGGTCTCTTAGGTTTGAATTTAGAGATTAAACTCTTGGGTAACATATAGAGGAGTGCACATTAATAGAATTAAATAATTTAAATAAGTCATATTTTCTTTATTCAAAATCATTTTATTTTCCAACTGCTGGCATATTTTGTTGTCCTACTCAGTAGTGTTTCCTCCCCCTCGGACTTACACAATTTCCCATAAGGAATTGCGTCTGGAAACTTTCAGATTAGGGGATTCCGAGGGATATCTGGGCTAGGTCCGTTTTCAATTTTACATTGACTTTGAAATGCACCCTCTAAGTCAGGTGATTTCAATGCATAGTTCATGAATCGTTGAATAGTTTAATAGAGGATCAAAAAGACCCCAAATCCCTCTGCTCTAAATTCACACGAAAAGTCGAGCGAAGTAATAAAAACAAAACGTGTGGCATTTTGCATTTGCAAGGCTCCTATGTTAGTGTAAATTCTAAAAAATCGTTTTAATTTGAGTTTCTTGAATGAAAATATAATTAGGAGTCTTGGATACACATTTTAAGTAATTTCAGCG
Organism: Meconema thalassinum; assembly: GCA_946902985.2. Lineage (NCBI taxonomy): Eukaryota > Metazoa > Arthropoda > Insecta > Orthoptera > Tettigoniidae > Meconema > Meconema thalassinum. The sequence continues at coordinate 217,075,571 of OX336396.1, read as the reverse complement.
CTTTGTAAACATATTTAGTACATTAAACCGTGAAAAATAAAAATGCAATTTTGGAAAAATGACATCGAATCTAATAATTTGCACACCTCTGTAAAGACAGCTATCGCTACCACCTCTACAGATAGAATAGAAAGTAAAGGCGATTGATGTGAAATGAAAAGACAACTCACACAGAAGGAATTCATATTTATTAAGCTGTAAATTTAATTGACTGTATCTTAGTTATAGAACTGAGGGAATGAAAGAACAGGATGTAGGATAGTAATCACCGATGTAGGACAACGGCACACTTTTTACCATTACCACAGGACAGTTATCGTATTAGGGACGCGGACGTCCTTGTATAATTGTTATTTAATCTGTGCTCAGTTTGCCGAGGTATGTGCTGCTCCGCAGCATTCGTTTCAACATTCTAATAGTAGGACATTTGCTTTTCGCTTGCCTTTTGGTTCTATTTTAATTTTGACGTCATGAAAGGATTTTAATCGAGATAGTGCGGCATACAGTTGTCAATGGCTAAACACCGGTTGAGGTAAATAAATGACTACTTGATCTAGTGTTTGACCTTGAACTTTATTGATAGTTATACAAAAAGCCAAACGTACTGGAAACTGCCTCCTTTAGAAGGAAAATGGCATAGAAGTATCTGATGGCGTAAGGTCAAGGCGAAGAAGTAAGACAGTTTCTCCAACATTTCCAGGTGTAAGCAATTGTAATGCATCTTCCGAACCAACAGTCTAGTATCGTTCAACAGACCTTGGGTAACATTAATATCTCTCAACAATATCACAATAATTGAGCCTTCTTTTAATCGAAGGATATGAGGCGGCAATCCACTTATGTCTATGCTGTCTAAAAATTCTGTTGGGAATTGTAAACGTTCACTCTTATCCTCAGTAATCAAATTATTCACACTGATGTAAGTCCTCGATGCTCCTGGGATAAGCTCTTAAAATTTGCATTGATTTCTTTACAGTGTTCATTTCTAAAATAGCTAAAATAGCTAATGGACAATTCATTGGTAAATTTATCTGAGGGAAATTATCAATAATAGCTGGCAAATCGAGAGAAGTAATGAGAAGGCCATGGAGCTTTAATGTGTTAGAAATATGTATAAGAGTGAACTGATATGAAATGTTAGGTTCGTGAAACTGCAGATGATCTTCTGATAATGAATTCTTGAAAATGTCCCATAACTGTGTTGCATTTGAAGGGGTCTGGAAGATACATATGTAAGAAAACAGTTGTCGTAACTGAGAAGGCATCTGAAATTGTGACGCTTCTACCAAACAACGCTGCCATTCGAAATCATCAATCAGTAAACCTCGCTCCATAGCTGTTTTTTAAGTAGAATAGACAACGGCTTTGTATACAAGATGTATAACACAATTTACACTCGCCAAATCAATACTTTACTTTACTAAAAATACTATAGGTACTGTACCCGTTCGTCCTGGGGATGCGATGACCCATCTGCTATTACATCGCATTCCTGGATTTCCAGGACAGAGCGGAGTTAAATGAACATCTAGTCAAATAAGGAATGTGTCGGAAATTCAGTTGAAATATCACAAAAGTAGAGGGTAACACGAGATAAAGTATCTCCAGGGTCGTTACGGGTTTAAATTTAATTTAAAAAATACAAATATAAATGGGCGCCATCAACTGAATCCCTAGCAAACCACATCCTTCCTGGTTAAGCCTTAATTAAGACAAGGAAAGAAATAGGAAAATCACATCATCATCAGATCACAACTAAGATAAAAACAAATTTATTCAACTTTGATAGTCAGACAGACATATTAAACACTCATCCTACCTGAGAGCATGGTCGAATGCCAACGTTAAATTGTCATTGTCCAGAAAATCGAACCATCTCCATTCTACTCAAAGTGTATTTAATCCACATAAAATAGGAAAAATATCTAAAGTTCTCTTGGGTTCTCAGGATCACCGTAGCACTATGTCTTTGCGTCACTGACATTCGTGATAACTGAGACCTAACTTCTCTTTAAATTAACATCATGAATGTGGATGTAAAAATATTATTAATCTGTCTAAACACACATATTATAAACACATATTTTAAATATCACATAATTTATGGCTTGCATGGCATTATTCAAATGCTGAATATGTTAGTAAATTGCTCCTAAACATCGAATAATTAATTTACACTATTTACACTGTCATTAATAATTGCTTGTTTGTGAATCACAGAAAATCCACTACTCATTGGTTATAATCATCATCATCATCAAAATTAAATATTTCTCACATTAGTTCTCATCTCAAAATTCAATATATTCATGTCAGAATAATTAATTCATTATCATCAAATCATTTAAATGAATATTATAATTATCAATTCTTTATGCTCTCTAATTATTCACAAACTCTCGTTTCATCATCTCCTTCAGATTAAATCATCTTAAATCATCAATATAAATTGTTTAATTCATCAACTCAAGTTGCAATTCTTCAAATCATTCAAATTATATCTCTCAATTAAATTTATTTAAATCCATTTAAATTTATTAATCATCAGCTTCTTTATTTAATTATCACCTTCTAATTCAGTTATTCATCATCTATTCAATCATCTATTAATTTCTTTAAATCAGCTTATTTATTCAATCTTTAATTCATCCATTTATTCAATTCATTGATTTATTCCAAAATTTAATTTATCAACTTATTTAAATTTTATTCATCTGGTTATTTAGATTTTCATTATTTCATCTAGTCATTCTGATTTTTATTTCATTAGGTCAGATCATTAATATGCTTAAATTTCAGATTATTATTTCATTAATTATTATTATCAGAAAATCTTGTATTATCAACATTATTTATTTGTTTAATTTCCTAACAAATTGTTTAATATGGGTTATAGAACGTTGTCTTACAGTTTTATCACTTCCAAGTTATATCTCGTATTTAATTATCATGCCAAAAAATATTATTGCCTTCACAAATTCACGTTGGATCTCACTATCCACAACTTCATTATATATTCTCACTTCATCAAATATCACATTTGAATACCACAATTATTCCACAAAACTCCATAAATATTCAGCGCACAGCATGAATCTCAAAAATTATGCTAGACTGGGTTCGACAACCTCATGTCTGCTTCAAAATACATTAGCAATATTGCAACTTCCACTTGGCAACTTCCACAAAATGCCTATCACAAACTTCACTTAACCACGTTGCATGATCTACAAAATATACATAACTGGCCTCAAATTATCAACGCACACAATCTCCAATAACTGTAATTAATCTGATCACATCTAGACAACTTCTTAAACAATTAGGAAAAATATTACCTTTGTAATCGTCATCAAATTCAAGATCTGCTTTCAAATAGCATAAATTATCTTAAAATTCTCATAATTCACTTCACAGAAAAACACCAATGTGCTATAATCTCTACATCGAAATATGCAATACTGATCTGCCTTAAAATAAATCTGACCATTAATGATTCATCTTACAAGATTCAATTACTTTAAATCCTTCTCAAAGATATAAAACTCAACCATAAAAATTATCAAAAGCATCAACTGTATCAGCTGTTAAATGCAATTACTCTCAAAAGAGTATTGGATTGGCAAACAAGAATTACGAAATGTAACCCTGCTGACATTTATTTTTAATTTATTTAACAAAATTCGACTGATATGTGACTAGTAGTTCCTTGTTTGATCCTCTTACAATCTCAATACACTCGGATGATAAAAATGAGTTCCTCAATGGCAAGTAAGATGAGTATCCTCCACACAATCGTATAAATACGAAAGGCCTTGCCCCGTCGTCTAACATGATAATGCCCTGAACGATGGGTAAAGATGTGTACCACCACGCAATCGTATAAATACGAAAGGCCCCATCTCGTTGTCTAATGAGTGAATGTACCAGATTGGAATCAACAAGTCTCTAGTTGTCATATAAAAGCGATATTCATTCACTTGAGTGAATAACATCTTAATATCTCCAAACAATCCAATGGAAAAATCCCTACTGATGAATAATACACACTCGCTAGTATGCAATGAACTGACGAAGTGATTTAAATAATCCAATTGCAGATCACGAGTTCGAAATACTCGCCACAAAAAAATAACTATCCAAGAAAACTATTCTTACTGGAAAATGTCTAAAAGACCAAACATCTGCTTAATAAAGCCAACCAATGGTGAGAATTTCGTATAATGGTGCCTGCCATATCATATGGTAACGCCATATTCTAGCAAAATTTGGAGCAAATAATGTTTAAGCCATGTCTAAATAATTGTAGAACTCCTACTAGAAAAATATATACATGTATGCCCAGTGTTCATGAAAATATCATATCAGAAAGTCATAACTCTTACAGTACCTTCTCATATCAGCTGTTAATATATTTCAAAGATCGTCGATTATCCTCGTGTGTAATAAATTTCTCGAAAGATCGACGTAAATCTCGTATCACCCACGCAATAACGATCGCCTTCATATCCCAAGTGAATCAGCTGTTACACCTCCTCTTCTTCAGGAATCGAATCCATCGCTCCGTGGTGCCATCGCGTCTCTGTCTTCGTTTACTCCGACATGATGAACTGCATGTTATCCATAGCGGATACTGTCCAAATTCTTACGTAAAAGTTCATAAAAGCAGCGTACCCCATATTCTTCTTTTATGTTACGCCACTGTCCCATATAATGTTCGATTTGCTTGTTAAAAGTTCAATCTCCACAGCGGTTAAGTCTCACTTGCAGAAAATAAATTTTATTTACGAGAGTGTATAAGTTTTTGAAACACCCTGTAGCTGTGTTCGTACTCGATATTTTATAACAATTCATGAAAAAGAATTATGTTAATGCACGTGCCAATGTTCATAAGTGCATATAATTGTAACAGTTCGTTTGCTTAAAAGCGTTAATGTTAGCTTGACCCCATGGTCGCTCTACATGTTCCGTTATGAAATGCATAGTCGTAATGTCATTTGAATATCTAAGTTCATTTGAAGTTTACTATTGCAGTATATTATAATTATCTGCCTGCACAATTCTATTACTGAATACAAGTCCCAACTCAATGTTGTAACTGAATGTTGAAATGAAGTTCAGCTTCTTTAATATTGCCTGCGTATAAAAGTCGGAACTAGCACGCTCTGATCTACTGCACTGTTCCAGAATGATCTACGCTTAAAGCCGGCCTCGCCGTACCGCTTTGCTATACTGTTCTGCGTTACAAAATGCAGCTTGAAATAAAGTTCTCAATCTCGTATTATAATGTTGTTCTGACCCCGGCCTTTCTCCTGCTTCCACGGCCCGCACAGCTTGCCTCCTAACCGGTCCTCGCCGTCTACCGTGCGTTGCTCGCCTTGGCTCACTGACCTACTTCCTGCTCTCTGCCTGGTGAAGCAATACTGTCGCCTTCACTTTACGTAACAAGTTCTGTGCACCGCTCAGCTTTGCCGTACGCTCTGCGCATGTGTACCACTCAGCCCTGACGACTGAACTCGACTGATGTCTCTAAACTCCGTTGACCAGCTCCTACCTGGCGCTGTCAGGTGATGCTCCCCCACTTTCTACGGTCGTGCGTCACAAGTATAATCTCGACCACCATCATCTCGGCTATTAAGTTATACAATAACTTAAGGGATTATCTGTCCTTCTTCAAGTTATTATCATATATAATGCTTGACATTTCTTCTCTTTTGAGATGATATAATACTATGTTCCATTTAGATCTTAATAAAACTTCATATTTCCTCCCATAATTCCATCTGCTTGACTGGCAGTGCCTTCTTAATCCTTGGCCTTCTACGTCATTTCCTAACATTCCTCTCGACTCGATGTGAGCGCTATCTTTACAACTCTTCCCATAAATCTCAACTACGGCTCAATGTCAGCTGGCGTAGCCGATAGCCTCAACTAGGTATCGGGTACAGTACATGTTTCGGAAACTTGATATGTTTCCTTCTTCAGCCCATATGTTGGTGTGAAACATCATATGACATCGAAATCCTAACCAAAAATAAAAATACAGTTCGTACTTTTTCTCTTGTTCTTCATTTGTTGAGCCTGTGTCATTAGACATATTAATATCACGGCTTTGTATGTTCGTAGATCCTGGAAGCTGGTAGCACCAATGACTTGAAGCAATAGCAGGCTTAAATAATACCTTTCTGTTTCTGTAGGCAAAAATAATACAGTCTGCCTATAGTTTTTTAAACATTTTTTTTTTGCCACTGGTAGTTGCTCTTATTCAAGACGTACTGGTGTTTCAGTATATATACTGTATATACGGACTTCTGCCGTGCGAATCTTGATTTAACTTCAACTATGCTTGTAATTCCGTGTTGCGCAACTGTGCTCGAAGTAAAATATCTGGAGCGCTATCATTTTTAAAATAGATATTTTACAAGTTTGGCAAGTGAACCGGTAATCGCACGATAGAATGTGACTGTTCATGCATGTCAAATGAAAATATCCTGTATGAGGTTTCTGTGGCACCTACTTATCGAGCAGTTAGGAAAGAAGTAATTTCATCGTAGTTCACCGTTTCGCCTTCAGGACAGATTTTAACATTGCAGCAGTCATAACCTTTATACACATATCTGTGGATGTAGTTAACACTCCGAACACTTGAGCATATTTCAACATTAATATGAGCTTGAAAGTAAAGATAAAGGGAACAATGAATCGACTATCGATTTCACTGCCTATGCCTCGAATTGTTTTTATAATAATTCGTCCATTATTTCTTCTCCTATACGAAGGATTACTATTGGCATTATCTTTGGTCTCTTCCAGAAACTGTTTAGGGAAATATTTCTTACATACGCCATCTTTCATACAAACTGAAGAGGGATTCAAAGATCCGCAAGGATCATGTACCGTATGACGCCTTACCAACTCGTATAGCGCTTCATCCTTGAGATCTGGTATTTCGCCTGACACCACATTGTCAATGTCAGAAATTTCACTAGCGCTTAGAGACAGCCCAGCGGGGCTAACGAAGCCACCCGTATCATTTGTCTCTGAAAATTATAAGATGTATAATTGGCCATATGAACTGTTTTGCTGTTTTCTGGCATATAAAGGGGAAATTCTGTGATGAATGACACCATTGATTTTAATACAATGAGGCCCATGGATCGGTAGTATCTCAACAGTAGCACCAAAGGATACAAACAACATAGCATTATTATACTGACGAACAATTTTCCTAGAAGTTTTACTGATTTCGCCACAATTCGTAAACAACTGCTCAATTTCTGGAAGTATTGTGTATGGTGGAAGTTTCACTTTGCCATCGCTACAACAAAGAGAATAGTGACCACACTTAGTTTGAAACTGTAAATCAACCACTGATTCGAATGACTTGGCATCCACGCTCTCAACTGAGTTAGCACTGATACCGGTATTTAGGATGCCATAATGACCGTTCCACCCATCCCCAGAGTAGCAAAGAAATTATTCTATTTGCTGGCATATTTTCGGCTTTTACACTACCGGTATGCGTTTTATTATTAGTAATTATGTCAATATTCATTTTGTAAACTTGAGCAGCGGCAACTAACTCAACATGACCTGCATGAAATCCATTCATTGACATATAAACTTTGTAATCATCGCTCGTATTGATAGAAATTTCATACGTATCGCTGATGCCAATCAAAAACTGAGAATTATTATTCCAGTTGTCTGTAACATGTTTAACAATTCGCTTTCTAACCTGTGGAAATAAACTCTGATTTTTGTACACACAATATGCCAATGACCTGAACAGACAATTACCGTCATCTTTTTATAACATTTGTAATTGAGGGTCGCCTCTTGGTGTATTCTTGGAATACACGGTATGATAGAGTATATTTTTAATGCTCTTTTCTTGTTCATTCCTTCCTTTTTCTCAAACACCAACAGTGATCTTCCAGTTTCTCTTTGGTGGTCATGTCTCTTATGTTATTCGTGAGTCTGTTCTAGACATATATTCCCCATGACTCACCTAGCGTCTAGCAGCGAATCTCTGAAGTTCCTCAATTCTTCCCTGTACAAGAGGACTTTCTTATCCATCTCGCCACCAGATCTCGTCACCATCGCCAGCTATCATCTCTGTGATCAAGAGAACTTCGTCTACTTTTTCACTCACCATGCTGCGCTAGTATCGTCTGCTATCAACTCTTTGAAGACCATTCATCAAGAAAAACATTTATTTTTTCAAGGTTGTCTATTCTGATATGTCTTCCTTTTGTCTCCTACCCCCACTCTTTTCCTTTCCTTGGTCCCCCTGTGCTTCGCTGAGCATGTCTCACTTGTACGTCGACCGTCGACTCAGTCAAGGCTCAACTAGAGCCAGCCTCCTGAACTAAGAGGCATTCTTCAGATTCCACGCCATGTTGGAACTTTAATCGTCAAAGGGAACTTCACCTTCGCCATGCAGCAAAGATAAGTGCAGACTTCAGGTTTTAACCTCATCTTCATCGGTTTTAATATATACATGCTTTTAATAATCATTTATAGGCAGTGTGAGATTACTTATTTGTGGCAATAATCATCCTTCGCGGGATTTTCTATATTAAGCTTTTGTCTGTCTAAGCAAATCTTAATAGAAAGCAGCATTTCTTATGAGAAATCTTCTCACAACGTGGGAATTACCCTTTGTCTATAAAATTATTAAGCTCGTTCCTCCGCTGGATTAATTTTGGCCCTATTCTTCTATTAGGATCGTTCTGGAACCTTCTAGATTCTGTACTCTATCTACAAGTCGTGCCATCATGTATTTTCCACTCACTTGTGAGAATACTATTTAAAAAATGAGGAATCTTCCTTATGAATTAGTGCTCAATAGCTAATTTTCTTCCACCGTTGGAATGTTCTATGGCGCATTTAATTGTAATTCACAACTTTCTCAAGCAATAGACTTTCGCCTACCTAGTGCAACAAATTATTTTTCATCATTGCAATAACTTTCTTTGCCATAAACTTTCGTGCTTCTACAGTGAACTTTTCATCCATTTCAGCAAACTATAGTGAAAATCAGTGCTTGTTCACCATTTCCACCGCGTCGCGCTCGTTCGATCATTATAAGTACGGCCATGAACATTTACCTTCCATCCCAATTGATCTTTCCTAAACCCTTTACTAACAAACCATAATAATAAACTTGTTACTTTAGGTCCTTTTCAATGAGGTGTCACGCTAGAGACGTGCCCTCCCAACTTGATTACATATCATTAATTGATTTCTGTATAACTACGTGTCTTGTACACGTTTCTAATTATCTTGTTTCTCCCCTTTAATCAGGGAATATAATTCTTTCAACTCATGAGTGAGTTATTTCTATGTTTCACGAAAGGGAAACTTGCCCCATTTGTCTCGTGATTCCTACTTAAACATAGGAGGTCTAGAACCTTCCTTTTGACTTCATCTTCAGGTTTCACAGTAAGTGACCTGCCCTATTTGTGTAACTCCTAAAAGTAATCCAGTATAAATATAGGAAGTTATAGAAACTTCTCTTTTATTCTTCCTGCTGTTTTTTTATTATTACTTTCGAAATTGTTACTCTTTTCAAGATATTTACCTAGAATTTCTTAAAGTACACACCTTGTACTCGATTTATTTTCAAACTTTAATCACTTTAATTGTCTTTAAATTTTGTAATTTTTCTTCGCTATTTCAAATTCTTGCGAGGATTTTATAAAGGTTTGAAATCTATTGAATTGTTAATTGCCTGGCGCAAACTTTAGATGTTTTTTCGGAGGTCTGTGACCCCAGTTGTTACAAAGTTTAAATTATATATTTGGCAAAAAACTACTACTTATTTGTTAAATTTATTACGCTCTTTTGCATTGTTAAAATAAATTCAAACTTTCTTTTTTGACTCATCATTTCTCTAATACTACAGTTAAGCAAGATCCTGGCTTTCCTAACTCCTCCTAGGTTCATGCCCTACTTAATGCAAATAAATCTATTAACAGGGTTTTCACCACTTGTTGAATTTGAACAAGAACTCTTAGGCATAACTGATTTCAAACTCTCCTCCTATTTCTCCATCCTTTTTCTTTGGTCCGAAACCCATCTCCTTCTCTTTATAGGTTTCCCGGTCAATGCATGTGAGATTTTCGATGTGAAATGCCATGTCCTGTGGTTCGGATTCCACGTAAAAAGGAGGTCCCGTGGCTCATGATCTCGAGATTAACGGTCACGTTAAACTACAAGATTCCTTCCTTCCTTTTCCTTCTCTTTATCATCTTCCCTTGGTGGTTAGGTTATTCCTCAGCCAATAATCTACCCACCTCTCACTCATCATATGAATCATCATTTTGATTGAACACGCAACCTATAAGGACGAATGATGAAACAAAAAGAAGACAGTTGGTAGCTGGTGAGACCAAAGACTATATAACAGAAAGATCGGAAACACAATACAAAATGGCGGTTCCAACATGTGACTGTAGTGGCATCTACTACTGACCCGAACATGTAAAAGTTAATTTGGTAAACAAAATAATCGCGTATAGTATAAAGCGCCAATGCCCCGCTCTCGCCCCGCACCACTTTTCATCCCTTCCTATCACTCTTTTTATTATTGTTTGCTTAATCGAAAATTAATGTTTTTCAGTCGGTCAACACGATTGTACCCAATTGTAATTGGAGGTTCCCTAATCCTGAATAATATTACATGACATTAATAAACAGGCTACTCTTGGATGACCAGTTTCAATCGTCAATCATCTAAGTGTATTTATTAATCTCATGCTTTTTTTTTCCAGGATTAGGGAACCTCCCATTACAATTGGGAACAATCGTGTTGACCGACTGAAAAACACTAAATTTCGATTATTAAGGCAACACTGAAAAATGGCTTCAAATAACATTTCGTATCTCCAATTTACACATCCTAGTGTAACAATCACAATAACGCAGGTTATCACAAAAATTCTACACACACACACATGTACACGGGGCAAAATGACCACGATGTCTATGCGGCGCAAATGAAATAACAACTGTCTACACATGAAAGTTGCAAAATGGTAATAGGTCAATGTAGGAATGTTGGCCACTATTTTTCTGTCAGGATAGCATTACATTACATTTTATTAATATGCTGATTAACTGCGCATACGATAGCATAGAGAATACTACAGTCCAATACAATCCCTGATTCACAATCGGTCAGTTTTCCCATGTGTCCATTAGTAAATTTTGATTGGTTGGTTCTTAAGTTTAGGGGCTGCGATAAGGCGGTCATATAGCCCCGTGTACTTTGGGTGTGTGTAGAATCTGTCTGATAACCAGTGTTAATGGTGATGACTGTATTAGTGTGTGTACCTGTTCTTTAATTTAAGTACTGCAACTTATAATTTTTCAAATAGTTCCCACTTTTGCCGCCAAGCACCACCTTCAACGACTACTAGGCCAAGTTCAGAAGTTAACTACTAGACGCCACCGCACTCGGCCCTTGGCAACGAACATAGAAACCTAAGAGCGTTGTTTACAATCTTAACATATCCAATTTAGCTTCACACAGGTGCAATTAGTGGAAGGTTCTTTAACATGCCTTAAATCTATGACATGGGACCGCCGGCTTTACTTCCCCTCCAAAAGAAGGCAAACTGTTTAGCAAATTTTACCGGACTATCATGATACCGTGTTAGTCGTTGTCGCCTAGCGACAATATGTCCGTCAATTTATTACATTCTATTTTCGTGTGACCTAGAAGAAATGAATATTCGCAATTATTTTAATACGTGGATGATATAATCAAGTAAGGTGGGGTTCAATCGATAATGCGTGACGGACATTACATTTTAAGACAACAAACGTCGTCGTAGCGCAAATACTTACCAAGATATTTCAGTTTTAGTAAAGGGTGAAATTTCTACCAAATTAGGGGCAGATGACCTCGTAATTCCGCCCCTTGAAACAACAATAACTAACTAACTAACTTCCAAATTATTTTAATATATAAGATATCTTATCAGCCTACAAGTGGCCATTAGATAGACAGTTTTATGCAAGTCATGGATAGCTACGTAATCTTCCACATAAGACAGGTATAAAAAGGCAAGTGTTGTTAACAATCAGCATTCACTTGACAAGTAAACACTGAAGAGAACACAGCATGGCTCCCAAGTTCGTAGTCAACTACTTTGACTTGAGGTGGGCCGGTGAGCCCATCAGAATGCTTCTATCTTACGGGCAAGTCGAGTTCACAGACAACCGTATCAAACCAGAGGATTGGCCAAAGATAAAACCCAGTAAGTAAATTGTATTATTAGCGTTGTTATTTCATTAGAGGGGCTTGGACATCGTGGTCATTTAGTCCCGTGTGCTTGGGTGCGTGTGTGTATAGAATTGGTCTGATAGCCTGTGTGATTGTGGTGCCTGTAGTAGTAGTAGTAGTTGGTTGGTTGGTTCCTCAGTTTAGGGGCTGCGACAACGCGGTCATGTAGCCCCGTGTACTTTGTGTACGTGTAGAATCTGTCTGATAACCGGTGTTAATTGTGATGACTGTATTAGTGTGCGTTATCTGTTTTTAATTCAAGTAAGTTAAGGACTGCAGACGATAATTTCAAGTAGATCGTACTTTCGCTACCAAATGCTACCGTCCATGACACCTAGCTGTGAACTTGGCTATTACTAGATGCCATTGCAACCAGCGCCTGGTGACGAACGTTGGAACTTAAAGAGCATAAATCAAACCTAACCTAAAAAGTTTGCTTCACACAAGTTTAGTTAGTGGAAGGTTCTTTTACATGCAATAAATCTATGACATGGGACCGCCGGCTTTACTTCCCCTCCGAAGGAAGGCATGGTGAGGGATTTTTAAAGCTCTACGACTTCGGCCGGGTTTGAACCCGCGATCTTGGGCATAGAAGCTCAGCATGCTACTCACTGAGGGAGGTTTTTTTTCGTATGGCTTTTAGTGCCGGGAGTGTCCTAGGACATGTTCGGCTCGCCAGATGTGGTAGCTGCTTCTAAGCGGACATCCATTGGGTGAGCTACAAGTACCGTCGCGTGTGGAGTGTTGTCTGGGGAGGAAAATTTGAATGTAAGGACGAGGAGTTGGAAGGTAGCGGCTGTGGCCTATACTTAGGGACCAACCCTGGCATTTGCGTGGAATGAAGATGGGAAACCACAGAAGACCATCTTCAAGGTTATTGGCGGGGGGGGGGGGGAATTCGAACCTCCTCGCCTCCCGGATGTGAGCGACTGCCAGCAGCCATGCCGTAACGACCACGCCTAACTCACCCGATAGACTGTGGGAGTAGGATATTCACCAACTAAAAACCCCTGCCCTCTTCTGGAACTGCTTGATGGCATTACGTCAGAATGGTGTGATTAACTTTAGTTTCTTCCTTTCTCTTCGTTCTCCTTCGTCCTAATAACGCACGTAGCCATTGCCTTTACTGTGTTCCAGGCACGCGGGCTCGCCAGGATGATCTCAATCAGATTCCCTGTATTGAGTGGTCGGCCAAGTTGTTGACAGGCTCTCCTTCTTTCTCCTTCGTCCTAATAACGCACGTAGCCATTGCCTTTACTGTGTTCCAGGCACGCGGGCTCGCCAGGATGATCTCAATCAGATTCCCTGTATTGAGTGGTCGGCCAAGTTGTTGACAGGCTCTCCTTCTTTCTCCTTCGTCCTAATAACGCACGTAGCCATTGCCTTTACTGTGTTCCAGGCACGCGGGCTCGCCAGGATGATCTCAATCAGATTCCCTGTATTGAGTGGTCGGCCAAGTTGTTGACAGGCTCTCCTTCTTTCTCCTTCGTCCTAATAACGCACGTAGCCATTGCCTTTACTGTGTTCCAGGCACGCGGGCTCGCCAGGATGATCTCAATCAGATTCCCTGTATTGAGTGGTCGGCCAAGTTGTTGACAGGCTCTCCTTCTTTCTCCTTCGTCCTAATAACGCACGTAGCCATTGCCTTTACTGTGTTCCAGGCACGCGGGCTCGCCAGGATGATCTCAATCAGATTCCCTGTATTGAGTGGTCGGCCAAGTTGTTGACAGGCTCTCCTTCTTTCTCCTTCGTCCTAATAACGCACGTAGCCATTGCCTTTACTGTGTTCCAGGCACGCGGGCTCGCCAGGATGATCTCAATCAGATTCCCTGTATTGAGTGGTCGGCCAAGTTGTTGACAGGCTCTCCTTCTTTCTCCTTCGTCCTAATAACGCACGTAGCCATTGCCTTTACTCTGTTCCAGGCACGCGGGCTCGCCAGGATGATCTCAATCAGATTCCCTGTATTGAGTGGTCGGCCAAGTTGTTGACAGGCTCTCCTTCTTTCTCCTTCCCATCGAGAACAGTATAAAAAAGTACCTTCCACTGTATCCCTTTCAGAACAAGCAAGCAAGCTTGTAGTTTAACGTGACTGTTAATCTCGAGATCATGAGCCACGGGACCTCCTTTTTACGTGGAATCCGAATTACAGGACATGGCATTTCACTTCGAAAATCTCACATGCATTGACCGGGAACCCGGACCGCCTTGGTGAGAGGCATACAGCTAGACCGCTGAGCCACCACGCCCCCCTCCCTTTCAGAACTGTGCCAACAACCATCTCCCAGCATCTTCACCATTTTCATGGCGTACGCCCCAAATCTTCCATGTCCTGTCAGGAGCAGCGACAGAAAATAGTCTACTTGCCGACGACTGCATTTCAGCCAGCCTCCTGTATCTGGTACAGTGAGTCCGGGAATGTTCTCCGCAGCGCCTACATGCGTCTGCGAGAGCTAGCTACAGAAGTTACGTTGGCAGCACGGTGCCGCTTGCATCATAACAAGCGAACAGTAAACTTTGTACTCATCACAGCCATTCATAACAGATGCTGGAAGTGCTGATGACACATACGCTCGCTAATTGCAATACACACTGAAGATATCGACATGCTACAGCCCACACGTGTGGGATTCACCCTGTCAAGGACATCGTGCTACCAACTAAACCGATGAGGCAACCACTCACAGCTGCACGTAACCAGTGCGGAGAACATTCTCGGGTGCCCGGGGGGTTTATAAGTAGTAGTTGTAGTAGTAGTAGTGTGTATTTGTAATTCAGAGGGGATTGGGATGGAGGCTGCCGTGGCCTTAAGTTAGGAACTATCCTGGCATTAGCCTGGAGTAGAAGTGGGAAACCATAGAAAACCACTTCCAGGATGGCTGAGTTGGGAATCGAATCCACCTTCTCTCAGTTTTACCTCATGAGGCTGAGTGTACCCCATTCCAGCCCTCAGACCAGATATAATTTCTTGATACGGCCAAAACACACAAAAATGTGTTGGTAAACTACTCAAACGAAAGGAAATTATTACTCTTGTATTGAAGATGTGTTGACATTATTTCCGCTTCATGGAATGCTAAAGCGAGAATGGTCTGGAATGCTTTAATAGTACATTATGCAACGAGCCTATAATGGCAATAATTAAGACACAAGTATGTTTGTAAAACGAGCGTAAGCGAGTTTTATAATTTCCATACGAGTGTCTTAATTACCATTATAGGCGAGTTGCATACGACTGTTTATGATCGACGATAATTATAACTTTATTATATGTTTTAACATAAATATTCATAAATATCTGTTGAGATTCAGTCACTAGAATTTTGTGATCGGAGTGCAGCGCTGGGTAGGATATCTCTGTATTCCAAGCTCTCTGACCGACCGACGCATGCGCTCTGTGTGCTTGGCAATGGATTTTGAACGCATGCGCGAAGGTATCCTTACCTAATTGGTCACACAGCTGTTTCTTGAGCTCTGATTGGTGGGAGAAACTGTTTCATAATGAAAAATAGTGTTATAATGATCCTCATTATGATACAGTTTTCTGACACATAGTGTTTACATTTCGACATCGTCGAACATAAAATTAAATTATCGTACTTACAATTTCATATTTTTCGAGTGTAGGCCTACCACTTTTCGTGCCAGTTAGTGTATGGAAGCAAAAATCCTCATGTGTGATATAAAACTGTATTTGAAAGAAAGATCCATTTCTATATATATAGTATACTGTAGTCTATGTCAGGCACAGTCAGTGATTACCCCTGTGACTTATTGATAGTCATCGCGAAACACATATCTTTGTAAATTGAAACCGTTACAATTGGGCAGTCAATGAGACTATGGGAATCTTTAGATTGAACAAAATTGCACATTCTTTGCATCCTGTGAAACCTGTGGCATTGTTGACATTATATGACTTGAAACCTCTTCCAGTACATTATGAAGGTGGAATTATATAATAGCAACACTGGGGCACTAACTTTTAAGGGAAGGCAAGTCATTTCATATCCCCTGAAGATTCAGCATTTTCATGAAGTCCATAACTGATCTGATCCTTTTTCAAAGGATATCTAGTTCGGGTGTTGCACAAATTAAGACTACAGTATTCAAGATCATGTTGTGTTAGATTAATTACTTAAGTTGTAGAATCTGTCCTTACTTATTGCATTTTGTTTTAATAGATAAAAAATACCTTACATGTACAAATAGCATTGATTTTTGTTGTTGTTAACAGGTACACCTAATGGCCAACTTCCCACACTAGAAGTTGATGGAAAGGTATTAAACCAATTACATGCAATCTGTCGGTATTTGGGCAAGGAGTTTGGCATCGCTGGCAGCAACAACTGGGAGGCAGCTGAGATTGATGCTGTTGTGGACAACATCAATGACTTAAGAAGTCGTAAGTTATTATTCTTGAATTACAGTAATACCTTTTCATTTGTTACTTTATCTACCCATCTGATCTTCAACATTTTCCTGTAACACCACAATTCAAATACTTCCATTCTCCTCATTTCTGCTGCGCCAACAGTGCAAGTTTCAGGCCTGAGCCAGCCTACTTTTTATATCCTCTTTGCTTCGTCTGTCGCTAGTTATTTTGCTTCCTAAGTAGCAGACTTCATTAAAAAATAGTGGTTATGTCCACCCAATGAATTGCGACAATGATTATATTGTTGACTTGAAAAACAATCTTCTTCGCATCAGCCAAAGTCATTCCAACATGACTGGGTACGTGACGCAACGGTAACGTTCTCGTCTGCAGTGCCTAGGATTGCAGGATTGAATCCTGGCGCAGTCATCTGGCATTTAAGGGTGTGTAAATACGAGGGAACCGTGTCAGTAGATTTACCATCAGTAGATCCCCATCGGGGCAAATTTCCGGCACCCCGGCGTCTCTAAACGCCGCAGTCGTTAAAAGGGACCTAAAACCAATAACATCATTATTATTATACGGTATTGTTTGTAGAAAGTGAAACACCAATAACAAGAGATGTGACCACATTGCACTTTGTACCACAGATTAGGGACATGACAATACATTACTGATTAGAAGGGCAGTCCGGTACATGCACGTTGACGGCCGATCTTCAGTACGGCGTCGCGCCTCCACGTGCTGCACTCAGAGCCGCTAGACGTCATGGCATGGAATCATACAGCGCTTGAATGCGCTGCTGGGGAATACCGTCCCACGTGGTTTGTAGGCGCGTCCACAAAGCATCAACAGTGGTGGCAGGTGGACCTGAACGAACAAGTTGCCGACCGACCATATCCCAGGCATGTTCGATGGGCGACATGTCAGGCAAACGGGCAGGCCAGGGAAGCAGAGGTATCCGTCATTCTGCGAAGAAGGCTTGCACATTCCTCGCCACATGTGGACGGGCATTGTCCTGCTAAAATATGGCCTGAGGAATGGCCTGCAAGAGGGGCAGTGCAGCGGGCTGTAAAACTTCCCTGTTGTAGCGGTCACTGTTCAGATTGCCCACAAGTCGTACGAGGCGTGAACGCCTGTTATAGGCAATTGCGCCCCAAACCATTACACCTGGTGTTTGTCCGCTATGCCTCCCAACAATACAGTCTGCCTGATTGCGTTCTCAACGGAGGCGTCGAACGCGTATACAGCCATCACTGTAGGACAGGTTAAAGCGGGACTCGTCCGAAAACACTACATTTCGCCACTCAGCTGCCAGTGTCGGCGAGCACGTGCCCATTGTAGTCGGAGGCGTCGGTGGTTCCCAGTCAATGGAAGCCGATGCAGTGGCATGCGTGCTACCAGTCCAGCCCTCAAAAGACGGCGCCGCACCGTCAACGCAAACATATCCACCCCCGTTGCAGTGCTCCAACATCGAGCCAACACCGAGGACGACGCTGTTCTTTCCGATACGGCCATGCAGAGAAGATGGCGGTCGTCTAGTGCTGTGGTCACGTTGCGTCGTCCTGTACCCTATCGTCGTTGTGTACGGCCCTCCTCTCTCCACTAGATCCACATACGTCTTACTGTTGACGAAGCGTGCCCTGTACGAGCCGCAATGTCCCGGAACGACAGACCCGCCTCCCGGAGCCCAAGCATTCTGCCCCGTTCAACCGCACTCACATGCTGATAGTCCACCCTGTGATGTCGGCGAGGCATCGTTGCACTTGCTTACACGTTTCCACTTGGTATGATGGCTGCACGCCGACAGAGCTGTGCGGAACAATGACCTGTCCGGTCCCACGACAGAGGGCACTGGTGGGCCAATGTGCATGCCATATCTCTGCGATTTCAATCACTTAAGTATGGTACCGCAGGTTTCCGACCATTTCTTCTGGGTGTTTCACTTTCTACAAACAGTAGTGTATTAGTCTATCATTCCAATAGACCCTTGCCCTTCGAAGAGCATTTCAGTAATACTTTATCATTAAGCAGGGCCCGGATAATTATGTGCTTGAAACTCAGCAATTCTTCTAGGTTTGTGCCGTGTCTTGTGTGGGGTTTCGCCTAAGACTCCAAGCTGGCTCATAAGTGGGCTCTTGGTGTCCCGCCCGGATCCCCCACAGGAGTAGCGAACTGCGCGCTACCTCCCTTTTTATGAAGCGCACCTGCACTTTAAAGTGGAAAATATGTGATTAAGTTTCCAAAATATGTTCTTAAATTTGTATCATATATATGTCCCCCAGTTACTCGAAATATAGCGTAGTTAAAACGTTTAGCTGCCTGGATAATTCATAATCCTGTCTACAGTACAAATGTTCCCGCTTAATAAGCCGGGGCTTGCCTCAGTTTCCGAATCTTACAATACTTTCTGCAAATGCGCGATGCGAAATCATGCATGTGCTGTTTTCGAATTTTATTCTAAAGAGCAGAAGAAAATATCACTTCAAAACCTTTCATATCACTCTGTTAATACTCGGAAGTTTTTCAGCCGACTATGATTTCAAGTAAAAATTTCGGTCGGGGTAAAAATATTGGAGGCTTTAATGAGAATGTTGACTCCAACCCTCCCCCCCCCCCCCCTTGCTATACTTGAGGGGGGAGATCTAGCTTAAGAGAGGATTGAAATGTCAATATTCATTCGATTGTTGATCATGCTGCAAATATTGTTGACAAATGATACTCATATCAAATAGCTTATAAAGATAATAGCGGAAACTCGGCCGTTAAAGCATGCGTTCGCCTGGAGACAGCGATCACAGTGCCATCTCTTGGTGCGAGTTGACAGCATTTCTCTCCTTGCCACCCACAGCTAGCATTTTTGAGTGTGCACCGACCGAAATTGCAAGGAAATATTAGGACATTGGTTTTAATCTATCCTTTTTGACATACTGGTATTTAAAAACGAGTTGAACACGCTTAATTACATTAAAAAAAGTTACCTTCTTATATATTTCCCAATAAAGTCAGTAAAATTAACATTTGTGTTTCTGAACTTGTTAGATTGCACCAACCTCCTTTAGCTTTAATAGTGCAATACGTACACTTAAGAGGCAGATGACCTCACTGTTCCGTCCCTTATAAAAACAAATAACTACGTACACTTTCAATCGGAAATATTGAAGCATGTTGTTAAATGTTAGGCCTACTGTACCGTAGAGTCACCTCGTTCTATAATTATGCAGTTATTTCAATATTAACATTAGGCCTACTATCAACAACCTATAAAGATCATATTCTTGACTTGACAAGTTTTTATTCCTGAAATCTTTCTCCACAATGTGGTCTGAACATACAACGTGAGTTCTCTTTAAATGTTCTGGGCCATTCCTTTTCAATACGTCATCTAAGTCAGCCGTTCGGCTTCGAATAACCCACTGTGTGCATCTATAAATAAATAAAGAACAGGCTAAAATATGCTTAATTATATTGTAAAAGCCGGCCTCGTGGTGTTGGGGTAGCGCGCCTGCCTCTCACCCGGAGGCCCCGGGTTCGATCCCCGGCTCAGGGATTTTAAAACAGACGTGAGGGTTGGAACGGGGTGCACTCAACCTCGTGAGGACAATTGAGTAGCTGTCTGACAGTGAGACAGCGCTCCAATCACGAATACCAAGATTAACGGCCGAGGGGACCCGACGCGCTGATCACGCGTCACCCCAATATCTGCAGGCCAAATGGCAGGGGAGCGGTCGCTTGGTCGGCCTTAGCCCGTCATGGGTTGTATAGTGCCAGGGGTTGACTTTTGTTGACTTTTTTAAATATTGTAAAAGCATTCTGTATTAAAAGAAAACCGAACTATCAGTGTAATGGTAGGCTACTTGTTTACAATAAATTCATACTTACATTTCCTTATTTCTTGGGAACCTGAAGATAGATTTTGGGTCACTTTGTTGATTATAATTATTACAGCCATATATGGCACAAATACTCCCCGTACCAACCATTATAATTGGATAATTAGATCATCCACAGGTCAATAATTTCTTATAATTGTGTGGTTGGATCTCACGGTTGTAAATCAGCTGGTCTTACGTTGCCAACTCGGACCGCTAGGCGGTGCTGGGAAGCGCTGTCTCCTGTTTTGGCGAGGAGTTTCCGCTATTATCTTTATAAGCTATTTGCTCATATCACAGTAACGGCATGCTTGTGGTAACCAAAACCAACTTTTATAAAGTCAACATTCTTATCTTAAGAGTTATTTTTTAGAAAGTTTTCAAAATTTTCCAAATTTTTTACCATTCATCATCGTTTCCCTCAAATATCCCAAGTTTATTGGAAATCTCGTACTTTTCTTTTTATAAGGTGTGTATTACATCTGCACCTACAAAATGTACCTTATTCACTAACATAAACTGTAAATTAAGTACTTTTATTGTATTTTTATGCACAGAAGCTGAGAATAGATCTTTTTGTTTTTGTTTTTAGAATAAATACAATATGTAAAAACAAAACAAAAATCCTAATGACCTGAACGAGGTACATTTCTTAGGTGCAGATGTAATACACACCTTAATAAAAGAGAAGTACGAAATTTCTTTTCCCCCGTACAGGATTGGCTCCTGTCACAACCACAAGATTTCTAGGAACAGGGAATCCTGTGGCTAGTGAAGCAATGGGACACCTGTGCACAGGCCTGTGGTGATTACTTTTGAATAACGAATAAATTGTACCCACAGTATCGTTTGTACCTTTTCATTTGAACATCCCTTATAGCATTGATTCTATATCTTGGATCTTTTTTAATTCAAATAATTACATTCTTACAGAAATGCAAAAGTTATATGAATGCAAAACTACAGCTGAGAAGCAGAAATTATGTGAAACACTGTTGAACGAAGCTTTGCCTTTCTCTTGCAAGAAATTGGAGCAGCGTCTCAAGAACAATGGTGGCTATATTGTCAATGGAAAGGTAAGATCGCTTCATGCAGAACTTAGCTTGTGTATATTCGTTTATTGATTTATTTTAGAAAATTGAGACATTTTGGTTATCAGCACTAGGAAGTTTGATGTGAGCAGAATTTATCTGATGACCAATATTACTGTGGAGACTGTAACAATGCGTATGAACACACCTTGTCAGCAGATACACCTGGAGATGGTGACTGGCCGATCGCCCAGGCGACCGCTAACTTGGGTCTAATTAAAGAAGATACAGGGAAGGGATTTTTGAAGGAAGTCGGCCATGGACCTATTGAAAGGAATCGTCCCGGTATTTGCCTGGTGGTGAAAATGAGAAACCACGAAAACCATTTTCAGGACTGGCAAGGTGGAATTTGAACCCACGCTCTTCCGATACCAGCGAGGCACACGCTAGCGCTCTCGGCCACAATAATTTATGCTTTTTTGTTGTTGCTGTTGTTTCGTTTTAATTTTTATAATTTTCATTTTATTACCGTATTATTTTCTTTCATGTTTATTTTTATTTTAATCGCTTATCCTCCCAGCTCTGCTTCACCCACGAGCTCTACGGCGGATCATTCCTCTACCGTCGCATGGACGATGACTGGGAGTTGGTTGGTTCCTTAGTTTAGGGGCTGCGACAACGCGGTCATGTAGCCCCGTGTACTTTGGGTGTGTGTAGAATCTGTCTGATAACCGGTGTTAAATGTGATGACTGTATTAGTGTGTGTATCTGTTTTTTAATTCAAGTAAGGACTGCAACTTTGAATTTTTCAAATAGATCCTACTCTTGCCACCAAATGCCACCGTCAACGACTACTAGGCCTAGTTCAGAACTTAGCTACTAGACGCCACCGCAGTCAGCTCTTGGCAACGAACGTAGCAACCTAAGAGCGTTGTTTACATTCTTAACCTATACAATTTAGTTTCACACAGGTGTAATTAGTGGAAGGTTCTTTAACATGCCATAAATTTATGACATGGGACCGCCGGCTTTACTTCCCCTCCGAAGGAAGGCATGCTTAGGGATTTTTAACGCTCTTAAAAAATCCGACGGCTTCGGCCGGTTTTGTCAGGGAGTTGAACACACTTTGTCAGCAGATACAACTGGGGATGGTGACAGGCATTTGCCTGGTGGTGAAAACCATTTTCAGGACGGCTGAGGTGGGATTCGAATCCACATTTCCTTCGTATTTATTTATTTATTTATTTATCGTATGGGAGTGTCCGAGGACATGTTCGGCTTGCCAGAGGCTGTAGCTGTTTCAAGCGGACACCCCTAGCACTGCCATGGCACTGCCCCTAGGGTGAGCTACAAGTTCCGTTCAATTTCAAGTAGTTCCAACTTTCGCTACCAGATGTCAATGATACTTAGTAATAAACGTTGGAACTTTGATGGAGCGTTACAACGAAATATAACCTAGAAATTTAAGTAGCTCCACACAATTTTAATCTTTGGAAGGATCTTTTACATGCCATAAATCTATGACAAGGGACCGCCGGCTTTACTTCCCCTCCGAAGGAATGCATGCTGAAGGATTTTAACGCTCTTAAAAAATCCGACGACTTCGGTTGGGTTTGAACCCGCTATCTTGGGCACAGGAGTTCAGCATGCTACCAACTACGCCACCGATATAATAGGCTATTTTAACAATCATAATCTAATGGCGCCGGCCCCGTGGTGTTGGGGTAGCGCGCCTGCCTCCCACCCGGAGGCCCCGGGTTCGATCTCCGGCTCCGTCAGGGATTTTAAAACTGACGTGAGGGTTGGAACGGGGTGCACTCAGCCTCGTGAGGACAATTGAGTAGCTGTCTGGCAGTGAGACAGCGCCCCAATCACGAAAACCAAGATTAACGGCCGCGGGGACCCGACGCGCTGATCACGCGTCACCCCAATATCTGCAGGCCGAATGGCTGGGCAGCGGTCGCTTGGTCGGCCTTAGCCCGTCATGGGCTGTATAGTGCCAGGGGTTCACTTTTTTTTTATAATCTAATGGCACTAAATTTTGTAGCTTACTTTTCGTAAATCATAGAAGGCGTTAAACTCCCGTGACTTGTTACAGAAAGATGCCATCTGGCGGGAGGAGCCTTAATCACCGATATTGAAAGTTATAATAATAATAATAATAATAATACTAATAATAATAATAATAATAATAATAATAATAATAATAATAATAATAATAATAATAATAATATGGTATGGCCTCGGGTGCCAG
Source organism: Meconema thalassinum (assembly GCA_946902985.2). NCBI lineage: Eukaryota > Metazoa > Arthropoda > Insecta > Orthoptera > Tettigoniidae > Meconema > Meconema thalassinum. The sequence goes on along the minus strand of OX336396.1, from coordinate 217,051,746 downwards.
GTTCAAGCTTTGTTATTTGACACCCAGAGGGTAGCTTGCATGTCGAATTTCGTTGTTCCTTGGCTATGAAAGTCAAGGAGGTTAGATGTTAGATATCTAAGCTCCTTGAACACTATAGCGCTTTCTAGTCGAGAAATGAGGAACTTTGTGTTGGCGGAAACTCCCGAGATTAATTTTGCCATTATGAACTCGGCCTACTGAATTCAAATGAATTCTTTGACATGCCAACATCGCATGACATGCGTGTCGTATTTTTGCTGCCTTTCAAGAATCACTTACCACGGCCAGGAGCGAACCTGCAATCTTGGGGTTAGTAGACCGACACGTTGACCACTCACCCACCGTGGCAAGCTAGAAAGTTATATATTCCAGCACATAATTTGTCAATTTAATGGTGTTTGTGAAGACAGGTCAAATACCTAGAGCTATTTACTGCATCACATGGAAAATCTTGTAATAGATGGGAGAGGTTTTAATGGAAAACACCAGTGGGATTTATGAAAATAGGCTATTTAGTTCTTCACGGAACTGCTTGTTTCTCATCATGTCTATTTCAACTACTATGATAGGCTAAATTTCGTTTCTTTCCCACTAATAAGTTTTTTGACTAGGTACAGTTCAATTAGAATTTGTTATGATGATGATGATGATGATGATGATGATGATGATGATAACGATGCTGATGATGATGATGGTGGAGGTGATGATTTTGATGGTGATCTTAGTGGGGGGGATGCTGATTTTGATGGTGGGGATGATGATGATGGCAATGATATTGGTGATGATAGTGGGGGTGATGCTGATTTTGATGGTGGGGATGATGATGATGACAATGATATTGGTGATGATAGTGGGGGTGATGATGATTTTGATGGTGGGGTGATGATGACAATGATATTGGTGATGATAGTGGGGGTGATGATGATTTTGGTGGTGGGGTGATGATGATGATAATGATGGTGGGTGTGATTATGATTTTGATGCTGGTGATGATGATGATGATGGTGGTGGTGGTGGGGTTGATGATGATTTTGATGGTGGTAATGATGATAATGATGATGATATTGATGTTGATATTAAATAAAGAATAAAGAATAAAGAACAGCCTCGAATGACCCTTAAAGGGCAAAGGCCTCCTATAAAAGGGTAGCTTTTTTCACTCATGTGGTGAGCTAGTCACATTGGGTTTGTGCATGGTAATTGTACCTAGGTATGGTCTGTTTTGTCTTATTTTGTACTGTTACACTTTGACTTTCTCTCCCAGTTTTCCTAGCGATGCACTTGACTTAAATTACTTTCACTTGCGCTATAGTCTGTCTTCCATGGTCCTCCACTCAGTTCTACTTCTTGCTTCTCTCGTCCACTGTGGGCCTACCTGCGCTATGTAAAAGTCGGACCACCTTCGCCTCGGTCTTCCTATCTGTCGTTTACCTCTCCATGTGTCCCACATTGTAGATTTGTATGTCCACCTGTCGTCTCGCATCCTCGCGATGTGGCCTCCCCATTTCCATTTTTGTATAATGGCTTTTTTCTGCGATATCCGTCGTTGATGACATTTGTGCCAGTTTCTCATTTGATATCCTGTCTGATCTTGTTACTCCAAGTATCTTACGTATCATCTTTCTTTGACTTACCGTACTTGAAGTGTGTTTATCTGTCTGCGCGTAGCTGACCACGTTTGGCTTCCATATAATAGTGTTGGGAAGACGCATGATTCTAGTGTCTCAAACTTCAATCTTCTGCTCAGCTTCCTGTCCATGAGTATGAATTGTAGTGATCAGAATTTTTTCCACGCTAAGGCAATTCTTCTTTTTATCTCTTTTCCGGTCTTGTCCTTGAATGAGATAAATTGCCCCAAATATATATATATATATTCCTTTCCTTATGGTAGTGTTCTTCCTCCCACAGAGACTGGGGTTTCTGCACTGTTTGTCATCACCTGTGTCTTTGTGTTATTCATTGACAGGCCTGCTGCTTTGCTTTGGGCGTTGAGTTGATGTAGCATCTTCTGAAGTTCTCCTGGTGACTTTGCGAAGAGTACTACGTCATCCGCTAATCTTAAGTTTGTTAGCCGATTGCCATATATGCTTATTCCTTGTTTGTTTGTCCATTTAATCTTACGGAATATGTCCTCCAGCACGCACGTGAGGAGTTTGGGCGAAATTGGATCTCTTTGTCGCACTCCACGTTCCAGACGGAATGGGTGACCTTCAGTTTCTGTTTTCACCTTTGCAAAGCTTTGGTTGTAGATGTTTTACAATAAGCGGATGCATTTGGTCTCGATTCCTTGTGCTGCCAATGCCTGTAGTATACTTGAGTGTTCGACTAAATCGAAGGCTTTGCTGAAATCAACAAAGCCTAAGTAGGTATAGTGGTAGGTGGAATTCTTCAGACGTTTCGATCAGTTGGTTCACAGTTTGTAGATGGTCTGTTGTGCTGAAGCCGGCTCTGAAACCCGCTTGTTCTGGGGGTTGATTCTCATCTAGAATTTTCGTCATCCTTCTTACAAGTATTTTAGTAAATAGTTTGTTAACATCACAGCAGTGACAAAGAGGAAATCTGACATTCTACGGATCGGAGCGTGGAATGTTAGAAGTCTGCTAGGAAGTGGAAAGTTAGAAAACTTAGAAAGGGAAATGGATAGGTTGAGGTTGGATTTGGTTGGGATTAGTGAAATGCGCTGGCAGGAAGAGCAGGACTTTTGGTCAGGAGACTATAGGGTCATTAGCACTAAATCAAACAATGGCCAAGCAGGGGTTGGTCTCATATTGAGTAGGAAACTTGCCCAGCGGGTGGAATATTATGAGCAATATAGTGAACGGTATATTGTAGCAAAAATCAATACTAAACCTACGTGCACCACAGTGGTACAAGTCTATATGCCAACCAGTCAAGCTGATGATGAGGATGTTGAAAAGGTCTACGAAGAAATAGATGACATTCTGATGAAAATGTTATAGTAATGGGAGATTGGAATGCTGTGGTAGGAAAAGGAAGAGAAGGGAAGATAGTAGGAGATTTCGGATTAGGTGAAAGGAATGATAGAGGAAGCAGGCTGATGGAATTCTGCACCGAACATGAGTTGGTCATAGCTAACACCTTATTAAATAAACACAATAGAAGAATATACACATGGATGAGACCAGGAGATACAGGGCGTTACCAAATCGACTTCATTATGGTCAAGCAGAGGTTTCGAAACCAGATTTTGGATTGTAAAACATATCCTGGTGCTGACATAAACTCTGACCACAATCTGGTTGTAAGGAAATGCAGATTAAAGTTGAAGAAACTGAAGAAAAGTCAAAAGCCAAAAAGGTGGGCAATAGACAGACTGAAAGAGAAGGATGTAAACGAAAGATTCAAGAAGAAAACGAAGGACTAATCAAAACCCCTAAACAAACTTCAATTGCAGACGAATGGGCACTTTTGAAGAATGAAATAACAAAATCCGCAGAAGAAAACATTGGTAGGAAAGAAAGAATAGGTAGAAAACCGTGGATCACTCAGGATATACTAGAATTGATGGATGAAAGGCGGAAACATAAGAATCTAAGAGATGAAAAGGGGAAAGCAGAAATTAGACGTCTGAGAAATGAGGTTAACAAGAAGTGCAAGGAAGCGAAAGAAGAATGGTTGAAAGAGAAATGTGCAGGTATAGAAAATTGTCTGAAATTAGGAAAAGTAGACATAGCTTATCGAAGGATTAAGAATACTTTTGGGGCAAAGAAGACTAAGAGCTGTAATATTAAGGACACAAATGGAAAGCCTCTGACAGATAGGGAAGAAAAGGTTGAGAGATGGAAAGCTTACATAGAGTGCTTGTATAAGGGAAAGGAGATAGAGAATCATGTAATGGAAAGGGAGGAGGAAATTGATGAGGATGCAAAAGGAGATTTAATATTGAGATCAGAATTTGACAGAGCATTAGAGGACTTAGGCAGGAACAAAGCACCAGGCATAGATGATATACCGATTGAGTTGCTACGCTGCATAGGAGATGAAGGTCTGATCAGGTTATTTCACTTGGTGTGTAGGATTTATGAGACAGGTGAGGTACCCCCTGATTTCAAGAAGAATGTTATCATCCCTATACCAAAGAAAGTGGGAGCTGACAGATGTGACGATTACCGTACAATCAGCTTGATTACTCATGCTTCAAAGATCCTGTCTAGAATAATTTACAAGAGGATTGAAAGCCAGATAGAAACGGAGTTGGGTGAAGACCAGTTTGGTTTCAGGAGATGTGTAGGAACAAGGGAAGCTGTACTAAGTCTTAGGCTGATTTTGGAAGGTAGAATAAGGAAAGATAAGAGAACGTTCATGGCATTTGTAGACTTAGAAAAGGCTTTTGATAACGTTGATTGGACTAAATTGTTTGACATTTTGAAATCTATTGGAATAAAGTACAGGGATAGGAGGGTGATATACAATCTATACAGAAACCAGACAGCAGTCATTCGAGCTGAAGGACATGAGAGAGAAGCTGGTATTCAGAAAGGTGTAAGGCAAGGCTGCAACTTATCACCCATACTTTTCAATCTTTACATTGAACAAGCAATGAAAGAAATTGGAGACAAATTTAAAGTGGGAGTGAAGATTCAAGGAGAAATAATTTCAACTCTGAGATTTGCTGATAACATCATCTTGGCCGACAAGCCTGAGGATTTGAATTAGTTTTTGAATGGTATGGATTCCGTCTTACGGAAGGAATTCATGATGAAAATTAATAAATGTAAAACAAAAATACTGGAATGCAGCCGAAATAAATCAGAAACCTCTATGGAGATCAAATTGGCAGGTGAAAAGCTGAAGGAAGTAGGAGACTTCTGTTACTTAGGAAGCAGAATAACCAGTGATGGACGAAGCAAAGAGGATATAAAAAGTAGGTTGGCTCAGGCAAGGAATGCCTTTCTACAAAAAAGGAATCTGTTGACATCGAATATAGATTTAGCTATTAGGAAGTCATTTTTGAAAGCCTTTGTCTGGAGCGTGGCGCTGTATGGAAGTGAAACTTGGACTATTGGTGCAGCAGAAAAGAGGAGAATTGAAGCATTTGAAATGTGGTGTTACAGGAGAATGATGAAGATCAGATGGGTAGATAGGATTACAAACGAAGAGGTATTAAGGCGAGTGGGAGAAGAGAGATGTTTCTGGCGACTGCTAATGAAGAGAAGAGATAGGTTGGTAGGACACATACTAAGACACCCAGGAATAGCAAGCTTAGTTATGGAAGGAAGGGTCGAGGACAAGAACTGTAGGGGTAGACCAAGGTTAGAATATGTTAAACAGATTGCCTCGGATGTAGGGTGTGGTAGCTATGTAGAGATGAAACGATTAGCTCAGGACAGGGAGGCATGGACAGCTGCATCAAACCAGTCAAAAGACTGAAGACTCAAACACAACAAACACAGTTTGTATATGCAAGACATCAGACTAATAGGCCTGTAATTGTTTATGTTATCTTTGGTGCCTTTTGTGTGAAGAAGAATTGTTGTGCTTATCTTCCATTGAACAGGTATTTCTTCTGTGACTTGTATTTCGTTGAAGATCTTTGTTATGATGGGTATTAGTTTCTCTGCTTCCCACTTTATAAGTTCATTGCAAATTTCATCCTCCCCAGGTGCTTTTTCATTTTTCATTTCCTCTATCACCGTTCTGACCTCACTTTGCAGAATTGGAGGGACATCTTGGGTGTTGGATGCATTGAATTTGGTGGATTTCTTTGTAGAAAGCCGTTGCTGATTGAAGTTTATCGTTTCTAGATGTCACAGTATCTCCTCTTTGGTTTTTTGTTCCTAATACCCATTCTCTGCCTCCTTGTAGTTCTTTCTTTGTTATTAGACTGATATGGAGTTTCCCAAGAGTTGTCTCGTTGTTATCGAACGGTAAGCGCGTATGTCCTTTCTGATTTCTCGTTTCGTCAGTTTGTCAATTTCTGCGTACCGGTATTTTATCTTATTGCGTTATGATTTGTCTCTATCCTTTAGTAGCACTGCTCTTCTCTCTATTAGTTCCTTCGTGTCTGCGCTTAGTTTGTTTCTATTTGATTTTGCTCTTGAATCCTTTGTTGCTTCTTTGCCCGCCTTTTGAATAGCTTGTTCCAATTATTGTATTGATCTTGGATTGTCGACCCTGAGTTGTGCCCCGCTTGTGATAGTTGTTCGTTGAGCTCTGTGTGTTGATATTATGACGATTTTATTTTTTATTATTCGAGTCAGAAGCACCACAACATACACAAGAGGGATGATACACAATATTACAAAGGAATAATACAATAATATATACAACAATGTCTCGAATAATTAGATTTTCTTCACCCAGAAACGGGCCACTGTCACACCCCTTTCATGACCCTCCATTAACTCCTGCGTTGTGCAAGAACACGGGCACAGTTCACAGGAACACAGGTGTACCATGGTCTGTCTCTCCCCACACTCACAGAGTCCTGATTCCTGTAGGTATCCCCATTTGAGGAGATTAACTTTGCATCTCCCAACACCACTCCGAAGTCTGTTGAGTGACCGCCAAGTTTCCCAGTTGTTGTTGTGGCCTGCTGGAAGCCTTTCCTTGGCCTTCATCCAATCATCCAATTATGATGATGATGGTGGGGTGATGATTTTGATGTTGTTTTTTTTATACGAGGGATTGTGGAAAATCTGCTTTCAGACGCTTGAATAGGGTCCGCACGCTTCAAGTGTGTGGGGCTCTCACCCACTAAAACCCACTCACCCTTCTCCCACGACGTGTATATCCGCCCCGGAACCGTTCTCGCATTACTTCAGGGCGGCGTCGTTTATGAAGCATCTTAAGCTCCTTCTTCCTTCAGTTCTTCTTTACTATTGACCATAAGCGTCTAGATCCCGCTTCTTTAGGCGCAAAGTACTCTCCACATACACTGCCACCTGATCCTAGGATTCCTGGTTTTGTAGCATGACATGGACTATGTTGTCTGGCGTGAGCTCTCCTTGCACTACCTCCAAACATCTTCTTGGTGGCAGCCAATGGTCACATGTAAAGAAAGTATGGAGTGCATCATCAATTTCACTGCAGTATATGCACCGGACTACTCGCTCGCTCTAGTCTGTAGAGGAATTGGCGAAAGTATCCGTGACCTGTCAAGAACTGCGTCAGATAATAGTTCACCTCACCGGGATTCCGGTTGACCCAATCAGCCAATGATGGTATCAGCTTCTTCGTCCTTTTTCCCCAAGGCTCATTTTCCCATCTCTCTTGCCATCGCCTCATCCTTTGGCGAAGCGCCAGCTCCTTTGCCTGTTTCCATCTCAGCTCTCCTTGGGTACGCCAGTTCTCCTGTCTTTCTAAGGCAAGTAAGTCAATAGGAGCTACTGCTGCCACTATTAGGATCGCAGGTTCTGACACCGTACGATATGCGCACGCAATTCGTAACGCTGCTCTCCGCTGTACTGCAGCCGTCCTTCTCCGATATTTATCAATCCTCAAGGACTCACTCCAAATTTCAGAACCATATACGATGATAATGATGATGATAATGATATTGATTGTGGTGGTGTTGATAATGATGATGATATTGATGATGATGGTGATATTGATGTTGGTGGTTATGATATTGATAATTATGTTGATGATGATGATGATGATGATGATGATGACAAACTTTTAACACAGGCTTTCACATTTCAGCTCTCTTGGGGTGATATTTACTTGGTAGCATTGATGGACATCATAGAGGATATGATTCCTGAAGACTTGAAGAAAGCCTCCCCCTTCACTTTAGCTCTTCGGCAGAAAGTTAATGAACTTCCTGGAATCAAAGAGTGGGTTGCTAAGAGGGGACCTAATGACTTTAGCATGGCCGAGTTGCTTAAAGTTCATTAATGTATTTGTTTTACACCAATATTACTTTTGAAATAAAACGTTTTTTAATAGATTGTGGAAATTATTATTTTGCTAGTGGACCCAAACGAAAACTCTCGCATGTGTATAAACCACCCTCCCGGCTTTATTAGTATGCGGGTTTGACGCGACACAGTTCTGACAGGGGCTATTGTCTTGGTTATTTGTTAATTTTGCAATTTTGTTTATATATATATATATATATATATATATAACATGTTCTGCCCTTATGCAGGTCTTCACACAGCAGCTTTCCATGCATCCCTGTCTTCAGCCGTTCTCTTTGTTTGGTGGTAATTTCCTGCTATCTTGACACTGTCTAACAGCTGGTACGTTCTCCGTCCTCTTCCTCTCTTTTCGGTTACTGATACTTCGAGAACATCCCTCAGCAATCACAGGTGGTTGGGTGGTTCTTAAGATTAGGGGCTGCGACAACGCGGTCATGTAGCCCCGTGTACTTTGGGTGTGTGTAGAATCTGTCTGATAACCGGTGTTAATGTGATGACTGTATTAGTGTGTGTATCTGTTTTTTTTAATTTTAAGTACTGCAACTTAGATTTTTTCAAATAGTTCCTACTTCAGCCGCCAAGCGCCACCGTCAACGACTACTAGGCCAAGTTCAGAACTTAACTACTAGACGCCACCGCAGTCGGCTCTTGGCAACGAACGTAGAAACCTAAGAGCGTTGTTTACATTCCTAACCTATTCAATTTAGCTTCACACAGGTGCAATTAGTGGAATGTTCTTTAACATGCCATAAATCTATGACATGGGACCGCTGGCTTTACTTCCCCTCCGAAGGAAGGCATACTGAGGGATTTTTAACGTCAGCAAACACTCACTCCGCAGCCAGTGCCCAAGCCAGTTCCTCTTCCTTGCATGGATGGTATGTAACAGCCTCCTATTTTCTCCTCATTCCGGACCCTTTCCACCCAGGATATCCTTTCCATCCTCCTCCATAACCACATTTCAAACTCTTCTAGTCGTCTTCCATCATTCTTCCTTAGCGTCCAGGTCTCGGCTCCGTGTAGTGCCACACTCCAAACAAAGCATTTTGCCATCCACTTCCTTAACCTCAAGTCCAAGCGTCCACACCATAATCTCTTCTTTCTGTTGAAGGCTTATTTAGCAACTTTATAAACAAAGAAATACAGAGAGTCCAGTTTGTATGTATCAGAGACCCTCGCTAGCCTGCTCGCCCGCGGCGCGAGCCTGTCTCCCGCCAAGCACTTTGCCGTTTTGCGGCGCTCGCGCGGCATTGAGTCATTGAGTATAGGAATTTGTACTTAAATTTGTACTTCAATATGATCCTTGACAATTTTTTTTGACGAACTGACTTTCGGAGAGCTATTGTCAACTTATTTTCAACAAGATTCTGCCACTGCTCACAATGACGAAGCATCCATGACTGAATTGCGTCGCATTTTTGGTACTAGGATTATAAGTCGGAACGTGTGGCCCCCGCGAAGCCCAGACTTATCACCATGTGACTTTTATTTGTTGGGGTCGCTTAAAAATAGAGTGTATGCGAGAAACCCTCACACTATAAATGAGCTTACAGACCATATTACAGCTGAAATACAGTCAAACGGTGCTGAGGAACTTCAGAGAGTAAATGCCAGTTTCATAAAAAAGGTGCCAGCGATGTGTAGCAGTGAATGGCGAACATTTTCACCACCAGCTGTGAGCTAGGTAAGTACAAATTCCTATACGCAATGACTCAGTGCCGCGTGGCGCCGCATAACGGAAAAGTGCGTGGCGGGAGACAGGCTCGCGCCGCGGGCGAGCGGGCTAGCGAGGGTCTCCGATACATACAAACTGGACTCTCTGTATATTTCCGTTGATATTTCGAGAAATGCAAGATTTTTCCTGTACTATTGAGACAATTTGGAAGATTTTGTGCAAACCGTACCTTCTAACAATGTGAAACATGCACCATATGTATGATTGAACTTTTAAATTATGACTGAGGAGGATTTCCTACTGCGAAAATAGATGATGACTTTCAGTCGGTCAACACAGAATAATTCGAATTACTAAAATTCAAAATACTAAAGGAAGTAGGAGACTTCTGTTACTTAGGAAGCAAAATAACCAGTGATGGACGAAGCAAATAAGATATAAAAAGTAGGTTGGCTCATGCAAGGCAAGCATTTCTACAGAAAAGGAATCTGTTGACATCGAATATAGATTTACGTATTAGGAGGTCATTTTTGAAAGCCTTTGTCTGGAACGTGGCGCTCTATGGAAGTGAAACTTGGACTATTGGTGCAGCAGAAAAGAGAAGAATTGAAGCGTTTGAAATGTGGTATTACAGGAGAATGATGAAGATCAGATAGGTAGACAGGGTAACTGCTAATTAAGAGAAGAGATAGGTTGGTAGGACACATACTAAGATACCCAGGAATAGCAAACTTAGTTATGGAAGGAAGGGTCGAGGATAAGAACAGTAGGGGTAGACCAAGGTTAGAATATGTTAAACAGATTGCCTTGGATGTAGGGTGTTGAGATGAAACGATTAGCTCAGGACAGGGAGGCATGGACAGCTGCATCAAACCAGTCAAAATACTGAAGACTTAAACAACTACAATATGCGAATAATTACGTGAAATTAATTATATGTGATTTATATTGTTGTGGACTGTTGAAACAAGAGAAACATTGGGGATGACAGGTTTCGCTTGTCAAGCGAGCATCATCAGATCCAAATCTACAAGACAAATAATAGATCTTCAACACACTACCATCTGCCCTCTAAGAACAACAAAGAAACCATCAGAAAACTTAGTAAGTGAGGTAAAACAGCTTAGGCTTTCACGGCCGGCGTTCATAATTCAGTACAAGTTTTTCGGGCTTGTAGGCCGTGGTCCAGACATGATATCTCCCTACGTTTCACCCGAAACTGCGTCACTGAAATAATGGGTAACCGTTACCCATTATTTCAAGCCCCTTCCTCGTTCCACAGCTGACCAAGGAAAGGAGCGGAACCCTTGAAAATGCCGGACGCAGTTTCCGGTGAAACGTCGGGAGATATCTGGTCTGGACCACGGCCTACAAGCCCGAAAAACTTGTACTTAATTATAAGTGTGGTAACTCTTCTTTTCTTCAGTTTCCGGTTCCAGGATCTTCATCCGAGACCTCCACTCACACACTATCATAAGGCTATTTGTACGATGGGTTCGCCACACCCCAAAGGTAGAGAAGGGCCAATTAAGTTGGGAAATTGAAAGACTCCGTAGGCCTCGGATACCCTGCTACCGTCGGGGTCGGAAAAGAACAAGTGTTGACCAAGGGAGGCCGACAGGAAAGATAACTGAAAGGAGCCCAGCATAAGAAAGTGGAAGCAATGCCGGACTCAGCTGGGGTCCCGTGGTCGCTGAACCACATCCCACAAGTTGTGAGCCCCTGGGGGAAAGTGGGGTAATTATTACTGATAAACATTAAGACATTCATCATCATCATCTTGCACAGATTCCAGCCACTGGCCGGGTCTGTTTGGAACACAAGCCTCTCCAACGTCTTCTGTCTTCCCACCATCTCTCAGCCTCCCTTGTCCAGTCTTCTCCTCTCTTCTTCACGCTTTCTTCCATCCCCTTCTGCCACCTGTCTCTCGGTCTTCCTCTCGGTCTCTTTCCTTCCCACTTCATCTCGTGTATCCTCCTGGGTATCCTCTTCTCCTCCATTCGTTTAACATGTCCATACCATCTAAGTCTAGATTTCTCTATACCATCCTGCAATGGTTCCTCCTTCATTAATTCTCTGGTCCTCTCATTTCTTATTCTGTCCATCTTTGTAGCTCCAATACTGCTTCTCAAGAACCTCATCTCAGTGGTCTGTATTTTGCTCTTCTTCCTTCCTTTCATAACCCAGGTCTCTGAGGCATACGTCAGGATAGGGACATAGTACGTCCGATATGTGATCTTTTTGCTGTTCTAAGGGACATCCTTGCTCCATAACATGCTTCTCACACTCCTCCGGAATGCTTCTGCCTGTCTCCCCCGCTCATTTATTTCTCTATTGTTTGTTCCATTATCTTGTATCCGGCTTCCCAGATACTTGAAACTCTCCACTTTCTTCAGCTGTTCCCCACCAATTGTTATTCCCATTGTGGTTCTTTCCTTCTTCCTTGTTGTGATCACCATCTCACACTTATTTATGCTAAATTTCATCCCATATCCTTGTATTATTTCTTCCCACACGTCCAACTGTTCCTGTACCTCCTCCTCCTTGTTTCCCCAAATCATCAAATCATCCGCTAACACCATTGCTTTCATCTTTCCTTCCCCAATTACTTGTGCCACTCGGGTCATTATGTCATCCATCACCACAGTGAAAAGTAACGGTAACAGTGCACTTCTTTGTTTCAGGCCGTTTCTCTGTTCCAACCAGTCCGATCTCTCTCCTCACACTTTCACACAGCTCACGGTTCCCTTGTACATCTCCTTTATCCTCCTTATAGTCCATTTTTCTACTCCTCTATCCTCCAGAGACTTCCATACTTTGTTTCTGCATACACTGTCATATGCTTTCTCGATGTCCAGGATGGCCATCAGTAGATCTGTTCCATACTCATAGTGCTGTTCTTGTAACTGCCTTACAGCAAAAATCAAATCCACTGTGGACCTTCCTGACCTGAAGCCATGTTGTTCTTCCCTCATCCCTCCTTCTATCCTTGTCCTAATTCTCCTTTCCAAAACTTTCTCAAACATCTTTGCACAATGACTCATCAGTGTTATTCCCCGATAGTTTCTGCATTCTGTTCTACTACCTTTCTTGAAGATCGGGACAATTATTCCCTTTTTCCAGTCCTCTGGGGTTTTCCTTTCCTTCCATGCTGTCTTCATCACTCGGTAAAACCATTGTATCCCCACCTCTCCTGCTGCTCTCACCATCTCCACACTCAACTCATCCACACCCAGTGCCTTCTCTCCTTTCATCTTCCTTACTGCATCTTCCACTTCTTTCCAAGTTAAGGCATCTGTGGTTAAGGCTAAATGTCCCGTTTTTTAGTTTGTAATTCTGACACCACGTAGCAGCACCAAAGTGAGACAATTTCTTTTTTCAGTTTTCTCTTGAACGAAAGCTCGTATTTGCGATCTGAAAACCACTATGTATACTAGACTGCAATTGAATTGATATTAATTCAATACATTTTCTAAATTGTGAAAAACAAAAAAGTTACCAACAGTTTTTTATACCTCTTCTTAAAATATGAAAAAAACTGGTAATACGAAAATGGAGATTTATTTCCTATTTCCAATGCATTTCTCAGAATTAAAATCGGGTGAATGGAATCGACAGTATTAGTTTGGAATTGTTTTGAAAAGGGTGGTAGGCGGCGCGGCTCCACAAGATCTCTTGCGCAAGGAAATTGATGAACACGCTGACAGGGCGGAGGGAGAAGGGAACAATTTGACGATATGAAGGAGTTGTCTTCCTCTTGTCACAAATATTATAGTTCGACGAGTTACGTGTACAAGTGCCTATGCGTGGAACAATATCTGAGCAATAAAATTATACTGTAGTAGTGTCACAATATGTAACGTTGACACAATGTGTTCGTACAGATACTTTTCTTACTTCATCTAACATTCTTGTTGATAATAATACATTCTAGGGGCTTGGAACATCTTGGACATCAGTACCTTTGGCTGGCTGCGTAGCTCAGCGGAAACGTTCTCGCTTGCTGTGCCCAAAGTTGTAGGATCGAATCCTGGTGCAGCCAGTTGGTATTTGAGGGTGCGCGAATGGGAGGGAGCCGTGTCATTAGATTTACTGGCACGTTAAAGATCCCCTTCGGGGCGAAATTCCGGCACCGTGGCGTCTCTAAAAGTCGCAGTAGTTAAAAGGGACGTAAAACCAATAACGTTATTATTATTATTATTATTATTATTATCATCATCAGTTATTATGTGTGTAACCGTATTAGAGTCAGGGACGGGGCAGGTGCCCTGAAACTTCACGTACGGTACGGTACTATCTCGGCATTTACCTGGAGGGATTGTGGAAAAAACGATGAAAACACACTCAGGATAGATGCTGACAGCGCTGGATTCCCTTCTAGGTAACTGTTTTAGAGTTATTTGAGGATAAACTCCAGAACAAAAACATATTGTTCCGACATTAGTAATACTTTTTAGGGCATAATTCTTACCGCACAGCACAGCTACTGGTTTCACTCGATGCGAAATTGAATACTGTATAGAAAGATATGACTGGTTTGTAGTTAGCACGTTCTTGATATTTTAGAAAAAACATGGACAAGATATGTTCGTGTTCAGGTTTATTGGGAATATATATTCTAAAAACCATCCGATGTGGACGTCCAACTCTAGGTAACGTCTTCTAGACATAACAAACAAGACCACAAACCGTGAAAAATTCTAATCAATGGAGCCAGCTATTATCGATTTATAAGAGGCCAAATGCGCACGCACATGGACCTACATACATACATACATTTATTTTGGTGATTCGTATGGTTCTTTGGTTCTTTTGACTCTTAATTCCCTTTTTTTCATGGGATATGAAACGACTCCGTGAGACCAATCACTATAACTTACTTCAATTTTCATGGAGGTAATAATAAAAGTTCATTTATGTAGGGCATTTTATTACAATAAACAAATTATGAAAATGCATACCAAGAGCAAAATTATTATGTAGATAATAGAATTAAAGTTCCTAAGATATTCTCATCTGCCTATTGTTAGCACAGGCACTAGTACTGAGTACTACAAACAAACAAAAATATTATACCTAATTATTTCCTGTTCTTGAAATCAATTTTTTCCATATCAAAGATAGCGTTTCATGATTTACACACACTCAGTATTTTACTTCACCTCAGGTTCTCTTATATCCATTTATCTGGTCATCCTGGGATCAATCATATCAGGCAACAAGGTTTTCTCGCAGCAGAATGTCAGTTACATAAGCATTTTTTGTCTCCATAACTTTTCGTCCCTCTTTACTGTTTCTATGTGAATATCCTTAGGCGTCCATAACACAAAATAACATATTTCCCGCTATATTATTTCCAACTGGCCGTGGTTCTGGAAATAAAAATCATGTGAGTGTTAGAGAGTTAACAATCTGTTCTGAGTGGCACTGTTCTTGACATTCTCTGGGCATTCCTTTTCGCTTACTTTCTGCCAAAAGAAATCCCTTTAGCTGTTTGCAGGCTTCCAGTATGGTCATATTCCATTCAGAATAAGGGCACTTGACTTCGACTATAGCGTCGTCTCATATTAATCCGTCTGGGGAGGCACCTAACAACCCATAAGTTTTATGTACGAAAAGACCACATTCTTCGACTTTTCTACCGATTTCTCCCCTAAATTTCGTTTTGCAAATCGCTCATTATCACAGTCATACTGCAATGCTTTTGAGTGAAATTCGCCGTACAGAATGTTTTTTGCTACTGGAGCCCATTTAGAAGTAGGTCTCCTCTTGCATACATATCCAAAATTGGATGCCGTAAGTCTATCCTTTCTAGCTGTGTGCCACTTTTCATTTTCCCTTTGCCCCTTGTTTCCTTTTCCAGTTTTTGTATATATGGCCTTCATTAAGCGTTAGTTGCTTGATCTGCTCATCACTAAACTCTCTCAACAGTACCTCATCGAAATCCAACTGCATTGATCCGTTTCCATAATCACGTGGGACAATACGTTTCATTTCATTAGACTGTTGACGGGACATTCTTTTCCCTTCTCGCGACGCAAATGAACTTTTTCGGAGAACTGCTCTGCTTCTTTTTCTGCTGAGTGCTGTGTCCTTCACTATTGTGGCAGTTTTATTTTTCTAAACTGATTCCATTGTTTTATAGTGCCAGGATGGCCCAAACTGAAAGACCAGCCCAGCAGCTTTGGTTCTGTGAGTGAAGGAACCTCGTTTCCCTCGATTGTTCTGCTTACCTCCCGTGAATTTTGCAGCAAAGGACATATAATTTTCGGCTGACTTGCAGGTGGTGTTTGATACTAGCTGGGAAGTTTTTGCAATTAGGGGCTGCAAGCAATAACGCATGAGTTTGGTTGCAGTTAGCTGTTTGTCTTCATCTTGCCCGCTGGTAGTTCAAAAGTACTGTTTGCAGTCTTTATGGATCCCAATCCAATCCAGTATTTTCGGAAACCAATGTTCCATTTTCACATTCGCTACGCCTTTATTTCTCCACACAACGCATTATTTTCATTTGAAGTCGAACTTGCTTCTCTAAAAAAATTTGACACTGAATAGTTTGTGATTTTGTACTCCTACACTTATGTATTAGAAGTGAAAAACAAACTACACCTGTGGCGCGACAGCCCATGAAGAGCCTAGGCCTACCAAGCATCCGCTGCGCTGTTCAGCCATGTAGCCTGCAGATTTCGGGGTGACGTTTAGTCATCCAACTTGTAGGCTACAGGTAAAATATAAGTGAAATCATAACTGCTCAGTGCATTACAGATTCTCTAATGCAAACGTAAAGAAATACGAGTTCAAACATAAACTTGGAAAAAAATATGGGTGTGAAGAGGTGTTTTTCTTATTTTTGTAGGGCCTGGCTTCCTTTCCTTGGTACTTAGTCGCAATCTCCCCTGGGATTTAGTGGAACGCCCTTGAATCGATTTTGGTGGTGGCTCAATTTTTCAACAAAAACGAAAAAATAACTCCACGTGATGACCGTAATGTTCTCCACCAGTCGTAGCCTACCTATATGTACATGTATCTATTCTACTCCCATAGCGTAGCGGTCAGCATGGTTCGCTGCCGCCCCGGAGGTCCTGGGTTCGATTCCCTGCTCTGCCACGAAATTTGAAAAGTTGTATGAAGACTGGAACGGGGTCTACGCAGCCTCGGGTTGTCCAAATGAGTAGAGAGGGTTCGATTCCCACATCAGCCATCCTCGAAGTGGTTTCCATGATTTCCCACTTCGTATTCGGGCAAATGCCGGGATGGTACTGTCCCCGTTTACTCGGATAGTAGGCTGTCAGATATCCGCCCCCTCAATCTGATTGCCAACAATCAATCGCACCGGCTCAGCTACATCAATGAAAATGGCACTGACAGATACTATCGAGATATGAGCACAGAAGTTAACAGGAAATCATTGTGGAACACACCAAAATAGACGGGGGTACATACTTACCGTTACTTATCTCTTAAAAATTATCTCGGGGATTGAGTTGACAACAGGATCACTAAAGTCTGTTCACACAATAACCTCCACCATGACATTTAAAAATGAACCAGAACGAAGACGAGAACTTTGAACTGTACAAAAGCTTTATTTCAAATGAAGAGTATGATTTTAATAACACAACAAAATACACGTGGCTATCAGTAGCCCATGTCAATCTGACTACGTCCTCCTGTAGGACTTGCAAAGTTATCATACAACATGATATAAAACATATTAGCTCCCACGAGCTCCAAATAACGTAATATTCATAACACAATTGGATTGGAAAGGAAGTGAGGACGAGACATATATAGAGCATTTGGTTTCCTTTTAATAAACATGACAATTGTATTAATAGTCGCAAGGCCAGAGTGGACGACCTCACCCGCTGATAACCAGATGTTGGGACAGCTGCGAGCTACCCTCCAACCTGTCGCATACTTGTCAAATGGGCTCCCTTCACATGCTACATTACGTAAGAATACAGCTCTCTCTCAAGCTTTAAATGTCCGCAAGACAACTCAAATATATATTTACGGAATTCTTTCAAATACTTTACTCACATCCTACTGGATTATTATGACAATCCTTAAACTTGTTAAGTTCTCTTCCAAATGTTTAATAAGCTCTTAAATGTTTATAACAAAATCACATAAATTATTTATAACAATTAGAAATTGTTTATAATATTTGTCCAAGACAATAAAAATATTTTTAAACACGCCTTTAACACCACTTTCGTTCCACATTATTGTCAAAAATATTTACAGCAATTATTTACAATATTAACATTGAAATTATTTAAATTATTAATTTAAGAAATACATTAACCACATGTTCATCCGGTTGGTAGTTTCATAATCGGGTCCATATAATCGACCAATGAAGGTTAGTTATACATATTAATGTCACAATCTGGTTTAATAAAGGTTTTAATAATTATTTGTGACGGTAATCTTCATTCAAAATCTTATCTCAAATTCTTTCAAAACTCGTGTTAATTATAACAGTTAATTCACTTGATTAATTTTCAACGAACTATGACAATTCACTCCAGCGGAAAATACTTCGCTAACACGATAATGCACAAACTGCATTAAAATTAGGCCCAAAATTCATCATATATTAATCTATATGGCATCAAAACTTCCACCGAACTTACAAAAACTTCCACAAATAATTCTTTATCATTAATTCCTGTGGGAACCTCCTTCATATTCAAGGGCACTATACATCAGCGACTTTCAACACTTGCGCTGCACTAGCGATTATACATTCATAGTTCCACTTAAAAATTCTTATAATCATTAATTGTTTCAAAACTGTTATCATTTAACCTTCGTGGATTTCATTCATGAATCGAAATGAAACGAAAATTTGCCAATCACAAACAAATTTAATAGTGAATACGCTTATATACGCCTGTCTGGTCTATCAAAATTTTAAGATTAACATCTTAAAAGAATTGTAGTATAAAAATACTATCATCAAATAAAGTGTGACTAAAACTGTAAAATAGTCGAATAGAATCCAATTAGACTGGGGAATGCAAACATCGTTATATAAATCTCTAATTGAGAAAAACTCCTAACAAAAGTTCTTGACTTTAATGCATTCAATAATTCATTATTAAAGTTAATCTTTCACAAAAATGTCTATGATGCAATGATCGTTCATAACTGACGATAAATGTCTGTGTTGCAATCAATTCAAGTAACGACTAGTATTTCCAAAATCGTCGACAACGTAAGAGATTTTAACGCTCTAAAATCATTTAAATGTTCTTCCTTCTTGATGATGACAGAAAATTGGTCAAAGTAATTAAACTGGGGTAGAATTACTTTAATAAAGTGACACGCTGTCTGAATTTAAATCTGCCATAAAAATCATTAACTTACAGTCAAATCGTGACTACAAAAATAAATAAGCAAATTACTGAAAAATCTAAATATCAGTCTCAACTGATCCAAAATCGTTTAACAATGCCCATGACATAACAATGTCTTAATAAATCGTCGAAAAAGGCATAACTCATCAAGGTGTACTGAGAATATGAATCTCAACAAGAAAATAGGGCAAAATACATGAGGACAAAAATATGGGAAAAATGGTTGCTCAAATATCATTAAGAAACTCAAATACAATAAACGTTCACGACTACGTTATCTGCCGATTGACGTTCCAGAGGAAAATTCCCCAAAGAAGACTGCTGATGGATCCATTTCACCAAGTTAAAGCTGAGCTCCATCCTCGAAACAGGAAATAGCACCCTCGGAGAATCGAACTGCTTCCTTCTCCGGAAATCGCACTGCTCCGTGAAGACGAATAGACATCCTTCCGGCAATAATCTGCTTTGTGAGTCGGGATAACCCTGACCTCTCTTGAACAAATCCCTGAAGTTCCAGTAGACAATCGCCATGAAGTTTTGTAGAAATTTCCGAAGAAATATTCATATTCAATGAGTATGTAATAGATTCCATTGCTGTTCGATAGTATTCAGCCTTTAATCACGAAACATGGGTGTAGATGGTATTCGCCACATGTTCGCTTGTGTGGAATAGCAATTAGCGAAGTTCCATGTTGCTATCTTACTCCGTTGAAATATGTCCCAATCGCATTAAGTCCTTTAGCCTTCCACTTTCTCTTCGGTTGTAGTAATAGAAGAACAAACTGCCGTATTAAATTGCTCCATTATACTGTAGTGTCGTGTAACAAAAGCAATCAGAAGTCTCCCTATTTCACTAGCAGCGTCAGCCGTGGCGTAGATTCTGGCGATACAATAGTGCTTCTCAGGTGGCGAGATAATCACTTTTGTCAGTCGTCGAAACTTGCTAATATCTTTCAAACTAATTACTCGAAATTGTTCAGCTTTTCTATATTACTTCATGTAGCACTGCACAATAGAATTAGCTTATCGGCGAGCGCTAACTGTTCAAAGCTAAACTTGTAGATGCGTTCGAAGGTGCGTTTTAACTTCACCTAGTTTGACTTGAATCTCGTTAATGCAGTGGCTTCACCACGCGTTATAAAGACGACTCCTTTCACTACTTTCACTTCGACGTCTCACCAAAATGACTGTATAAGAAAAGAACTTTCACAATTAGGCTTCGATGATCTGAGAATGATATTCTGAGAATGATCGGAGAATGAGACTCCTCTCTTCTGCGCAAGGCCTTTTATTAACTTCATGAGGGGCGTTTCCATCCCTTCCATAGCGTGATACTGCGTCATCGTTAGAAGTTCCAACTTCGTTAATACAAGACGGATTTTCAAAATTCAAAAACTGAAAATAAATTTCACCAAAATTCCAAATCAATGCCTTTACTGCAAATGGATTTCCACAATTCTGCATTCCAAAAGTAATAAAAATACCATAGTTTCAGCAATCTCCGTCTTCCTTGAAACTATCGTTCATTGGTTCAAGCCTCCCCTCCAATAGCATAGTTTCTTCCTCAGCAGAATTCCTCGTTTCCTGCGACTGCGTCGTAAATCTCGGAACATTCTCGACTAAATGCTGACGTCACTGAGAATCTCAGCTCAAGTAGCTTGCTGGCATAACGTTTACGTCATCCGTGCTTACGTCATGACTACCCACGTCATAACTATGACAGTCATAACTTTCATTATAATTTCAATATAGCCACCGTGGTCTCTATATAATTCAATTACGGGGGCATTCTCCTCTCACCACGTTTTAAAAACAGTTGCAAATTGTTTTTAAACTCAGTGTTACAAGTACCTCAACTCTCTTGAACACGAATTTTGAATTATTACTGGCTTACTCTAGTATGATATTTCCTCTATGTTCCTTAATCATAAATCTCTTCTACTCTGGGTTGTGTGTGGTTAATGTATTCTCTCCTCTCTACTTTCTCTTCTGTCCAGTATTTCTATTTTCTAAGTTCTGCTGGCTCGTAGAAGGTCCAGGATCGATTACAACATCCTGCCTTTTCTTTTGATTTTCGGTTTCTTTATCCCGTAATTCTTTTAAGTATTGCTGGCTTTCCTTCTCTCTTTGCTGATACTGATCGGGTGTCATAACCTGACCTTGAGTATTCTGGTTTCTATTTTGGTTTTGGTTATTCCTATTATAATTTCGGTTATACCCATTATTGTTGTAATATCTGCCTCTTCCATTGTAGTTTCCTCGATTGTAGTTCCAGCCTCTTCTCTGTTGATACGGTCGGTAACCTTGTGATCTGTTATTTCTAAACTGATTATTCCTGTGAGGACCTACATTGTCAGTTTTCTCCTCATCTGGCTTGTCAGTTTGTTGGACTTGGTCCATATATACAGTATTGATTTCTTTAAACTCCTGCCTTTGACCTTTCT
Source organism: Meconema thalassinum (assembly GCA_946902985.2). Lineage (NCBI taxonomy): Eukaryota > Metazoa > Arthropoda > Insecta > Orthoptera > Tettigoniidae > Meconema > Meconema thalassinum. The sequence goes on along the minus strand of OX336396.1, from coordinate 217,030,376 downwards.
GTACTACGTTAGGCATTGGGCTTGTGTAGTCTAACCTCCTCAGTAATTCATCCATGCTGGTTAAATCCCTGATGTTTGATGAAATAATTAATCTTCTCACCTCAACTGGCAGCATACGAGAAATCGCATCAATTAGTTGCTCCGTTGACAATGGGGGTTGTAAAAATCTCAAGCGGGACAATTGACTCGTAAAGAAATCAGCGTACCGCGTTGGAAGAGTACCTGAGTATTTTCTTGAATACACTTCCGCTCTTAACGAATTCTGCGCTTCTATGGACCAAAATCGTTTGATTAATGCCTCTGCAAACTCGTCAAAGTTACTGAATGTGTATCTAAATGCGCAAAACCATTCGAGGGGTCCTCCAATCAAATATCTCTCCACTATCTTCATCTCTCTCTCTCTGGGAATGTGAGCTTCGATGAAATAATCTTTGAGGTTCCTTACATATTCGATAGGTGTCAAACTATCAGTGTTACTGAATTTTTGCGGTTTGTCTTCGAAATTCCTGATGACCGTCACGTTCCTCGGATATGAATCCGGATAGTTTTTCCCACTATCTCGATAGTTCCACTCAGGTTCCATATTCCTCTCGTCATCCTCCTCTCTGAATCTGGATATACGTTCTTCAGGAGTCACGTCTCTCTCTTCTGGATCTAGGTTATATCTTCTGGTATAATTCCTATTAATTTCGCAAGCCAAGCCTTCTGTATCCTTGTCAGTGATTTCCGTTAAGACTTTCTTGATTAGCTCTTCTTTGTAGTTCTCCATCAAACTAGCCTCTCCTAACTTCAAATTTTGCAGTTTGCTCGTCGTTTCATTTACATCAGAGACAACTTTATGAATCTGTTCCTCTAATGTAGATTTTAATGTTTGCATATCCTGATCTAGTTGTGTTCTATCGTCAACTTGTTTTTCGGATAGCGAATTTATCCTGACGCTTAAATCTTTCCTAATCTGTACTACTTCCTTGTTAATTTCTATTTGAGTACTGGCAAGTTTTCTTTCAATCCTTTCCTGAATTTGGGTTACATGTTCCCCACTTGACTTATTCCACTCGTCTTTCCATACTGCTACGTTTGCCGTTAACATTTCTGCTATGTCTACTTCGATATCCTCTTTTAATAATCTATTATGGTCTAATACCTGGGTTCTCATGACCTCTACATCATACTTCAAACCTGCTAAAGACGTTGTCGTTCTAACTGACTCATCAACTAATCTAGTCGCTAATGCAGTTATATTACGCGTACAAAGGGTTTTTGAGTTTTCTATTTCTTCCCTGACTTTATTTACATCAGTTTGGACTCTAGCAATATCTACGAAAACTGTGTTGACCTCTACCTGAATCTTAGTTATGTCACTTTGCACCTCAGTTATATCCGAATGAATGTTATTAATATCTACCTGAACATTGGATACATCAGTTCTAGCATTTTGAATTTCTCTTTGGACTTCCTCGACCTTGTCTTGGACAGTCGCAACATCATTTTTAACAACAACTACTTCGGCTCTAGCACAAGAAATATCCCCTCGGACATTAGCTACATCTAGATTTAATATTGTAAGATCTTTCTGTACTTTAGACACATCAGTTTTAACATCAGACACATTTGTGCGGATGTCACTTACAGTATTCTCAATTCCTAGGGTATTAATCTGTAAACGCGACATATTATCCTCTAAATTAGCAGCACTAGTCTGAATAACCTTCAAACTTTCACCCATACTAGCTTTCAAATTACTAGCATTCTCCTCCATTCGACTAGTATTCCTAGCTTCCATCTCCTTTATACTTTCATTCAGCATCTGCTTCATACTATTGTTCATGCTAGCTTTCAAATTAGCAGACATATTACTAGCATTCTCCTCCATTCTTGCATTCAAATTCCTAGCATTTTCCTCCATCATCTGCTTCATACTATTGTTCATGCTAGCTTTCAAGTTAGCAGACATCTCCTCTAACATCATCCTCATACTTTCATCTGCCATTACAATATTATTCAAAAATAGACTGCTGTAGGGACATACATCAAAAGAGCAAAATAACAACATTTGAGCAACACTTTTCACCATATATAAATTTGATCAATTTTCTGTCTTAAATCTAACTTATAACTACCTTATAATTAACTTTCGAAGATACTTCATGTTGAAACAAACTCAAGCACATGTTCAAATTTCCCTGGCTCATTTTAAAATATCCTAACACAAATAATTTACATTTAAAATCCAAATAATTTAATTTTATCTTTAATATGACTAAAATGTCATAAGCCGGTCAAATAAAATAAGATTCCAGATTATAGGCGATTTTTCTAAGTTTCCAGCCTATTTAACCTTTCTCAAGTTGTATAAGATCTGATCTTTTCTGAGTGTAATTTTCCTAATACAATACAACATTTAATTCCTATATAATCACACTCTTAAATACTACAATTGGCCTAGACATCTAACAAAGAATCAACCTCTTTATTCGAGTCTAATCGAACCTCACGTGTTAGGTTTGTCAATCTTACTAGCGTTCAACCTGGTAATCCAGTTATGTTGAATCGAGCCCCAACGTTTTAGGTGCGCCAATCTTACTGGCGTTCAACCTGGTGATCCAGTTTTGTCGAATTCGCGCCACGTTTTAGGGTCGCCAATCTTACTGTCCCCGTTTACCCGGATAGTAGGCTGTCAGATATCCGACCCCTCAATCGGATTGCCAACAATCAATCGCACCGGCTCAGCTACATCAATGAAAATGGCACTGCCAGATACTATCGAGATATGAGCACAGAAGTTAACAGGAAATCATTGTGGAACACACCAAAATAGACGGGGGTACATACTTACCGTTACTTACCTCTTAAAAATTATCTCGGGGATTGAGTTGACAACAGGATCACTAAAGTCTGTTCACACAATAACCTCCACCATGACATTTAAAAATGAACCAGAACGAAGACGAGAACTTTGAACTGTACAAAAGCTTTATTTCAAATAAAGAGTATGATTTTAATAACACAACAAAATACACGTGGCTATCAGTAGCCCATGTCAATCTGACTACGTCCTCCTGTAGGACTTGCAAAGTTATCATACAACATGATATAAAACATATTAGCTCCCACGAGCTCCAAATAACGTAATATTCATAACACAATTGGATTGGAAAGGAAGTGAGGACGAGACATATATAGAGCATTTGGTTTCCTTTTAATAAACATGACAATTGTATTTATAGTCGCAAGGCCAGAGTGGACGACCTCACCCGCTGATAACCAGATGTTGGGACAGCTGCGAGCTACCCTCCAACCTGTCGCATACTTGTCAAATGGGCTCCCTTCACATGCTACATTACGTAAGAATACAGCTCTCTCTCAAGCTTTAAATGTCCGCAAGACAACTCAAATATATATTTACGCAATTCTTTCAAATACTTTACTCACATCCTACTGGATTATTATGACAATCCTTAAACTTGTTAAGTTCTCTTCCAAATGTTTAATAAGCTCTTAAATGTTTATAACAAAATCACATAAATTATTTATAACAATTAGAAATTGTTTATAATATTTGTCCAAGACAATAAAAATATTTTTAAACACGCCTTTAACATCACTTTCGTTCCACATTATTGTCAAAAATATTTACAGCAATTATTTACAATATTAACATTGAAATTATTTAAATTATTAATTTAAGAAATACATTAACCACATGTTCATCCGGTTGGTAGTTTCATAATCGGGTCCATATAATCGACCAATGAAGGTTAGTTATACATATTAATGTCACAATCTGGTTTAATAAAGGTTTTAATAATTATTTGTGACGGTAATCTTCATTCAAAATCTTATCTCAAATTCTTTAAAAACTCGTGTTAATTATAACAGTTAATTCACTTGATTAATTTTCAACGAACTATGACAATTCACTCCAGCGGAAAATACTTCGCTAACACGATAATGCACAAACTGCATTAAAATTAGGCCCAAAATTCATCATATATTAATCTATATGGCATCAAAACTTCCACCGAACTTACAAAAACTTCCACAAATAATTCTTTATCATTAATTCCTGTGGGAACCTCCTTCATATTCAAGGGCATTATACATCAGCGACTTTCAACACTTGCGCTGCACTAGCGATTATACATTCATAGTTCCACTTAAAAATTCTTATAATCATTAATTGTTTCAAAACTGTTTTCATTTAACCTTCGTGGATTTCATTCATGAATCGAAATGAAACGAAAATTTGCCAATCACAAACAAATTTAATAGTGAATACGCTTATATACGCCTGTCTGGTCTATCAAAATTTTAAGATTAACATCTTAAAAGAATTGTAGTATAAAAATACTATCATCAAATAAAGTGTGACTAAAACTGTAAAATAGTCGAATAGAATCCAATTAGACTGGGGAATGCAAACATCGTTATATAAATCTCTAATTGAGAAAAACTCCTAACAAAAGTTCTTGACTTTAATGCATTCAATAATTCATTATTAAAGTTAATCTTTCACAAAAATGTCTATGATGCAATGATCGTTCATAACTGACGATAAATGTCTGTGTTGCAATCAATTCAAGTAACGACTAGTATTTCCAAGATCGTCGACAACGTAAGAGATTTTAACGCTCTAAAATCATTTAAATGTTCTTCCTTCTTGATGATGACAGAAAATTGGTCAAAGTAATTAAACTGGGGTAGAATTACTTTAATAAAGTGACACGCTGTCTGAATTTAAATCTGCCATAAAAATCATTAACTTACAGTCAAATCGTGACTACAAAAATAAATAAGCAAATTACTGAAAAATCTAAATATCAGTCTCAACTGATCCAAAATCGTTTAACAATGCCCATGACATAACAATGTCTTAATAAATCGTCGAAAAAGGCATAACTCATCAAGGTGTACTGAGAATATGAATCTCAACCAGAAAATAGGGCAAAATACATGAGGACAAAAATATGGGAAAAATGGTTGCTCAAATATCATTAAGAAACTCAAATACAATAAACGTTCACGACTACCTTATCTGACGATTGACGTTCCAGAGGAAAATTCTCCAAAGAAGACTGCTGATGGATCCATTTCACCAAGTTAAAGCTGAGCTCCATCCTCGAAACAGGAAATAGCACCCTCGGAGAATCGAACTGCTTCCTTCTCCGGAAATCGCACTGCTCCGTGAAGACGAATAGACATCCTTCCGGCAATAATCTTCTTTGTGAGTCGGGATAACCCTGACCTCTCTTGAACAAATCTCTGAAGTTCCAGTAGACAATCGCCATGAAGTTTTGTAGAAATTTCCGAAGAAATATTCATATTCAATGAGTATGTAATAGATTCCATTGCTGTTCGATAGTATTCAGCCTTTAATCACGAAACATGGGTGTAGATGGTATTCGCCACATGTTCGCTTGTGTGGAATAGCAATTAGCGAAGTTCCATGTTGCTATCTTACTCCGTTGAAATATGTCCCAATCGCATTAAGTCCTTTAGCCTTCCATTTTCTCTTCGGTTGTAGTAATAGAAGAACAAACTGCCGTATTAAATTGCTCCATTATACTGTAGTGTCGTGTAACAAAAGCAATCAGATGTCTCCCTATTTCACTAGCAGCGTCAGCCGTGGCGTAGATTCTGGCGATACAATAGTGCTTCTCAGGTGGCGAGATAATCACTTTTGTCAGTCGTCGAAACTTGCTAATATCTTTCAAACTAATTACTCGAAATTGTTCAGCTTTTCTATATTACTTCATGTAGCACTGCACAATAGAATTAGCTTATCGGCGAGCGCTAACTGTTCAAAGCTAAACTTGTAGATGCGTTCGAAGGTGCGTTTTAACTTCACCTAGTTTGACTTGAATCTCGTTAATGCAGTGGCTTCGCCACGCGTTATAAAGACGACTCCTTTCACTACTTTCACTTCGACGTCTCACCAAAATGACTGTATAAGAAAAGAACTTTCACAATTAGGCTTCGATGATCTGAGAATGATATTCTGAGAATGATCGGAGAATGAGACTCCTCTCTTCTGCGCAAGGCCTTTTATTAACTTCATGAGGGGCGTTTCCATCCCTTCCATAGCGTGATACTGCGTCATCGTTAGAAGTTCCAACTTCGTTAATACAAGACGGATTTTCAAAATTCAAAAACTGAAAATAAATTTCACCAAAATTCCAAATCAATGCCTTTACTGCAAATGGATTTCCACAATTCTGCATTCCAAAAGTAATAAAAATACCATAGTTTCAGCAATCTCCGTCTTCCTTGAAACTATCGTTCATTGGTTCAAGCCTCCCCTCCAATAGCATAGTTTCTTCCTCAGCAGAATTCCTCGTTTCCTGCGACTGCGTCGTAAATCTCGGAACATTCTCGACTAAATGCTGACGTCACTGAGAATCTCAGCTCAAGTAGCTTGCTGGCATAACGTTTACGTCATCCGTGCTTACGTCATGACTACCCACGTCATAACTATGACAGTCATAACTTTCATTATAATTTCAATATAGCCACCGTGGTCTCTATATAATTCAATTACGGGGGCAGTACTGTCCCCGATAATCCGGATAGTAGGCTGTCAGAAATCCGCCCCCTCAATCGGATTGCCAATAATCAATCGCACCGGCACAGCTACATCAATGAAAATGGCACTGACAGATACTACCGAGATTAGAGCGCAGTAGTTAACAAGAAATTATTGTGGAACACACCAAAATATACGGGGGTTCATACTTACCTTTTACTTACCTATTCAATTTAATCTCGGGTCTGGGTTTTCAACTGGATCACTTAATAGTATGCCCTCACAATAACCTCCACCATGATATTTAAAATGAACCAAGTTGGGTAGTTTATTTGCTGAGGAATAACCCACCCACCAAGGGAAGATGATTAAGAGAAGGAAGTAGATTTTGGATTGGAGAAAAAGGATAGAAAAATAGGAGGAGAGTCCCACAAAAGTTATGAATTTGACTTTCAATTCACTTAGAGGCGGTTGCAACTGCAAATCCGCTCTAGGATACCTAAAGTAGGTACGAGCTTGGTCGAAGCTGACGGGAACCGCAGCTAAGACTTGGGAAGTTTGCCAGAGAAAGGCTTTAGTGTATTTCCTCCCAAGCATGTATAAAAGTACTATAGGGAAGGGTGATAGTCTGGCAAGACAGATAGTAAAAGCTTTATTGAGTATGAACGAGGGCATAAACCTAGGAAGAGTTAGGAAAGCCAGGATCTTGCCTAACTGTAGTATCAGAGAAATGATGAATCCAAAAACAAATATTTAATTTATTTAACAATTCAAAGAAGTTTGAGGAAATTAACAAGCGTGTAATATAATTTGGACAAACATAGTTCATTTGAACTTTTTAACAAATGGGGTCGCAGACCTCTCAACATTAAATGTTTGCTCCAGGCAATTGACAATTTACAAGGTTTCAAACCTTACATGTTTCTAAAATCTTTATAAGATTTAAACAAATAAACAATGAAGCAATTAAAGTTGGAACGTTAATTGGAGTACAAAGAGTGTACCTTAAGAAATTCTTGAGAGAATGTTCTAGAGAAAGTGACAACTTCGAAAATAACAATAATAAAAACATGAAAAATAAGATAGAAGTTCCTACAACTTCTTATATTTAAACAGAATTACTATATGAGAATTATACAAAAGAGGGCAGGTCACTTACTGTGAAACCTGAAGAAAGTTGAAAGGAAGGTTCTAGACTTCCCAAGTTTGAGCAGGAATCACTAGCCAAATGGGACAGTTTCCATTTCGTGAAACCTGAACATGACTCGCTCAGGAGTTTAAAGAATTGTTTTCCCTGATTATAGGAAAGAAACAATGTGAATTTGAAGCTTGTATCACACAAGCAATTATGCAGAATTTAATTAATGTTAAACTAGCAAAGTTGTACGGGCACTTCGTGAGTGACACCTTATAGAAAAGTTACAATTTTATTAATAATGGTGGTTAGTAGAAGGTTGAGGAAAGATCATTGGGATATAGGATCAATGTTCATGGCCGTATTTAATATAAACGGACGATCGCGACGCGGTAGTAAAGTGGAGCAAGCACTGATTATCACTATAGTCTGTAAAGATTGATGCAAAGTTCACTGTAGAAACTCGAAAGTTCATGAAAAAGAAAGTTTTTACAATGCTGGAAAGAACTGGTTGCACTAAATAGGCGAGAGTCTATTGCTGGAGAAAATGGTGGATCACAGTTAAATGCGCCATAGAACATCCCAACGGTGGACGAAAGTTAGCTATTGCAGTAATTTAAGGAAGATTCCTCATTTTAACTAGTATTTTCACAAGTGAGTGAAGATTTCAAAACGGCAGAACTTGTAGATGAAATACAGAATCTAGAAGGTTCCAGAACGACCTTAGTAGAAAAAATGGGGTTGAGAAAATCCAACGGAGGAACTAACTTGTTGAGTTATAGACAGCGGGTATTAGATAATATCCCACGTAGTGAGAGGATTTCTCATTTGAATAGCCTAAGAAAAGCTCTTTTTTAATAAGGTTGTCTTACACAAGCAAAAGCTCAACATGGCAAATCCCACGAAGAATGATTTTTGCCCCAAAATAAATACTTTCACACTGTCTATAAAAGTATCAATAAAAGCATGTAGATAAAATTGATGAAGATGAGGTTAAAACCTTTAAAATGGTACTTATCTTGATTTCATGTTGAAGGCGAAGTTTCCTTTGAAGATAACTACTTTGCCAACATGGCGTAGAAGAGAGTATGCCTCTTGGTTTGAGGAGGCTAGCTCGAGTGGAGCTTTAACTGATCGAGTCAACTGCCGACTGCGAAGTGAGACCTGCTCAACGGAGCACGGAGGGACCGAGGAAGGGGAAAAGAGTGGGGGGTAGGAGACAAAAGGAGAACATATAAACATTGCCAACTTTAAAACAAAAAATTGATCTCTTGCTGAGCCAGTCTTCAAAGAGTTGACAACAGATGATACTAGCGCAGCATGGTGAGTAAAGAAGTAGACGTAGTCCTCTTGCTCAAGGAGAAAATAGCTGGCGATGGCAGTAAAATCTGGTAGCCAGATAGAGAAGGAATTCCTCTTGCACCAGGAAGAATTGAGGAGCTTCAGATATTCGCTGCTATGTGACGCTAGGTGGGTCATAGAATATATATCTGGAACAGACTCATACAAAATATAAGCGACCTGAACCCCTAAGAGAAAACAGAAGATCACTGTTGGTGTTTGACAAAGAGGAAGGAAAGAACATGCAAAAGCATTGAAAATTATAATCTCAGGTACCGTGTATTCCAAGAATGCACCATACTGGGAGGGGAAAACACCAACAGGGAACAAGAAAAACAAGTAAACATTTAAAGGTAATAAGCAATTGCGGAGAAGTAGTCTTGTGATCTGACCATTAGTGGTCAAGACTCTGACTACCCTGACTCTCCAATCTCTTCCAGGGTAACACTCGGTCACTCTTCCAAAAGGCCAGACTAGGGGGGGTGAAACATCCCTAACTAAGACCAAGTCTCCCACTTTAATGTCGGGACTGGAAAGAAACCACTTCTGTCTCCCTTGCAAGGAAGTTAAATATTCCAAGTTCCACCTCTTCCAAAAGGAATTGCGGAGGGCTTCAAGTTTACGCCAAACAATAGGTAAATCAGAATCCCTGAAAGAATTAGGAAGGGGAGGATGGGCAGAGAGAGAAGTGCGTGTAAGACAGTGACCAGGTGTGAGTGGAAGGAGGTCATCAGGGTCATTAGAAAGCGGAGTTAAATAACGAGAATTAACGACATCTTCCATCACAAAATAACTAGAAGCTGAGGGAAATAAAGCACTAGTAAAGATGGCGATACTATGCAAAAGGAGAATTAACAAGTATAAACAAAGCGTATAGAAACAAGTACATCTATTCAGGACAAGAATATACCAAATAAACAAAGAAACTATGCGAGTAGAAAGCAAGAACGCCATAGGTAACAACCTAGTAGCCATAAGCAATGACCTTAAGTCACAATAAGCATCAAAGGGGTCACTCAGAAAAATACTTAAGTCAGCGAGAAACGTGACATAACAAGTATGAATGCAAAAACACATCGAATGTAAGGACGAGAAAAAACAAGTTTGTTCATCAATGAACAATAAGATTGCAAAATATGTAAGCAAAGTGAAATACATGAACGCGTGAGAAATACGCAACGAAGTTTTGAAACAAGGATCGAAGCAGTTATAGAATACGAGCATGAGTAAGTGGAAGACACAGGCAAGCGCGGCCTTGACACACATAGTACAACGAGATAAGGCATATAAATAGCTGAAAGAGTCCTTAACCGGAACAAGTTTATTTTGGGAAGTAGGTGAACGGCTTCTGTACTTGCAGGAGCGACTCACAAGACGATCGTTGGCAGTCGGCCAGAGTTGAGATAAGAGAAACTTGTTTTGACCTTTGTCAAGCGTACAGGAAATAAACAACAACTTGGCGTTATCCAGGCTTGTATACAAACAAGTTTGAAAAACAAGCAGTTCGGAATAAACAAACAACACTTGTTGAATCAGCTGTGACTTAAAGCAGATATTCGGGTTGGACGACATGTAGTCAATCGTAACTTGGACGTGAACAAACAATTTAAAGCTATATGAAATAAAGTAAGAAATCAATTTCGCATAATTGAGAGGATCACGGAATCCGACAATTTTCGACAGGAAAAAGCTTAATTCTTCCGAGCAAAGAAGACAAGCTGGGACATTGAGAAGAAGGTTATGCATAAGAATAGTTATTCTAGATGCTATAGAATTCAGATTTTCAAGCGGTTTCATGAGCGACTTCCAATTGTGAGGAAGGAGGGAGGAGCCGACCGTGGCCATCCTTCTAAATAGCGAAAGAAGTGAAACATAGCTTACAGCGAAGTGATGGTGACTGATAACCATGGTTTTACACAAGGGGAAGATAGTTTTCGAGAAAGAGTTTAAGCAATTACCTGCTATAAACAAGATGTTCAGTAAAGAACATATAGCCTACTTTCTCCTAAATGCATGGGTATTGTTATAACTCTTTGTCCTTTTCAAGGAGTATTATTGAATGTTGGTTGTAGTAGCTTGTTGAAATACAACGTGCTATAGGGATATTAAACATGAATATGAGGTGCCCTTTGCTAGTGCTACCTCTGTACCAAATTTCGTTCAATTCGGTTTCACCGTGTTTGAATTGATAGGGGGAATCGATTTGCACACATACTTGGCCACCATCTGCAAACTATTGGGCTGATGTTCTTGCAGTTTGGTATGAATATGTTTCCCACATAAAGATATGGTGTTGCAAAATTTGGTTGAGACTAGATTATTAGGTTGGTCGTAATTACATTTTAGCTTTTAACATTTGGGTGGCCGCGATTACGTTTCCGTCTTGATAGCGGTGATATAAAACATGACACTGAGGTGCCCTTTGCTAGTGCTACCTCTGTACCAAATTTCGTTCCATTCGGTTTCACCGTGTTCGAATTGATAAGGGGAATCGATTTTCACACAAAGATGGCCGCCATCCGCAAAATATTTGGCTGATGACCTATTAGTTTGGTCAAAGGATGCTCCCTCCATAAAGGTATGTTGTTGCTAAATTTGCTAGAGATCGGATGATTAGGCTAATCGTAATTTGATTTAAGCTTTGAACATTTGTGTGGCCGCCATTACGTTTCTGTCAATATGGCGGCGATATAATACATGACACTGAGATGCCCTTTGCTAGTGCTACCTCTGTACCAAATTTCGTTCCATTTGGTTTCACCGTGTTTGAATTAATAGGGGGAATTGATTTTCACACAAAGATGGCCGCCATCCGCAAACTATTAGGCTAATGACCTAGTTATTTGGTCAAAGGATGCTTCCTCTATAAAGGTATGTTGTTGCAAAATTTGGTAGAGATCGGATGATTAGGTTAATCGTAATTTGATTTAAGCTTTGAACATTTGTGTGGCCGCCATTACGTTTCCGTCAAGATGGCGGCGATATAAAACATGACACTGGGGTGCCTTTTGTTAGTACTACCTCTGTACCAAATTTCGTTCCATTCGGTTGCACCGTGTTTGAATTAATAGGGGGAATCGATTTACACACAAAGATGGCCGCCATCCGCAAACTATTACGCTGATGACTTATTAGTTTGGTCAAAGGATGCTCCCCCCATAAAGGTATGTTGTTGCAAAATTTGGTAGAGATCGGATGATTAGGTTAGTCGTAATTTGATTTAAGCTTTGAACATTTGTTTGGCCGCCATTACGTTTCCGTCAAGATGGCGGCGATATAAAACATGACACTGAGGTGTCCTTTGCTAGTGCTACCTTTGTACCAAATTTCGTTCAATTCGCATTCACCGTGTTCGAATTGATAGGGGGGACAGACATTCAGAGTACACACACTCACACACACACAGACACACACACACACAGACACACACACAGACTCACACACACACATACACACACACAGACAGACACACGTTTTTCGCCCTGTGTTGATCTCATAAGTCTACTTTCATTTTTTGCAAAAATCGAAAGTAGGCTAAAAATGACATAAGAAGGTAAACGAAATAACACAAAGCAAGGCGAACTTGAATTGCCATTTTGTGCGGGAAGAAGGAAAAACCATTTAAACAACTTACAGAGGTAGCGTAGTTGTTCACGATAAGACATCGTTTCGGCAAGTGTTTTTCAAAAATATTGAGATCTGAAACATGAGCGTTCTCTTTTCCAGAAATAGGATTTATGTCAGCTGTAACGAAATGACATTGCGCTTTGGTTTGAAGACTGGGTTGTTGGATTTCACCAGTAATAACCCAACCAAAATCGGTGTCTCTGGCGACCACGGTTGGAGATAACTTGCGTGTTTGTTTGCGAAGGCACTTCCAAAAAACATTGGCACTGAAAAGTACATCAATGGGACTTTGAGCATTAAACTGAGGATCGGCTAACCTTAAGTGCGAGGGAATGTTTAAACTGGAAGTATTAATAGCGCTGCTAGGAGTGTCCTTGCCAATACTGGTAAGAATGAGGCAGTTTAAATTAAGATTGGTGTTTCTTTGGCAAACGTCTCTGATTTTCAATTTTGAAGACTGCAAGACTTGAGTTTTCAAATTGTCAATGCCGGTCACATTGATAGAAGTAGGCGATGACGAAAGACCTAGTTTTTTAATCAACGATTGCGAAACAAAGTTATGAGTTGAAGCGGAATCGAGAAGACCACGGGTTCTAAACCAATTTCCAAATTTGTCTTGGATTTCGAATTGTACAGTGGTCAAAAGGGTTTGCGCACTGTGATAAGTTTCGGCATTAGAAATGCAGGAAGAAGCATTAGTTTGTTCGGAGCTGCTCTGCATGGAGCTTGAAGAGGCAGGTACTGATGACCTCGATTTATCGTGAACGTGCAATAAAGAATGATGCGGTTTCTTGCAATGAAAACAGAGATTTGATGACGTACAGTTCGAAGAAGAATGCTTAGGTGATAAGCAGTTGAAACAATGTTTGCTATTCAAGACAAACTTCCTTCGATCTTCGACAGACAATTCTTTAAAGGATTTGCACGAATACAATGTGTGAAGCTTTTTACAGAGCGTGCATTTTAACGATTTGTTGAGTGGCCTGATTTGTTCTCTTGCATGATTGAAAGAAGAACGGGGTTGCTTGTTCTCGACAGATGGGGGCTGATGACCCTTTGAAAAAGCAAGGTTTTTCTCAAAAATGTGAGACTGATGATTCGTTTCGACCTTTTCGCACTGAAATGCGAGTGCTGTAAGAACTTGGCATCGGCTGTTAAGAAACGAGATTAAGTGTTCGAACGAAAATTCCTCTTTGCGGGCAAGTTCGACCTCCCAAGCCTTTAAAGTCAAAAAATCGAATCTGGATGTAGCTAGATGAATGAGTATGGTGTCCCATGTTTGGACAGGCTGCTTAAGTTGGTATAATGCTCTGACATTCAACTGTATAGAGTCTAAGAGGTTTCTTAAAGAGGTGACGTCATTAGGTTTGACGGCTGGCAGGCTGAAGAGACAGCGTATGTGGCGAGCTACACTCAAACGTAAATTGCCATATCTCTCTTTAAGGAGATTAAAGGCGATGTGGTAGTTGTCTGCGCTTAAAGGCAGTGACTCCACTAAGGCTAAGGCCTCACATTCCAAAGAGGTACGGAGGAAGTAGAACTTATGAATGTCTGGGATCTCGGTATTTTCATGAATTAGGGAGCAGTAAAGTTCGTAAAAAGAATACCATTCACCTTCCTTGCCTGAGAAGTGCGGTAGGCTTATCTTAGGAAGTAACGGTTTCGGTTTGTTCTCGTGAACTGAAGCGGGTGCGAACTGGGCCGGATTGATGACCTTAGTGTCCGGTTCTGAGATATTGCGGATCAGTTGGTGGGCCTTTGCAATCCCTTCAAAGTACAAGGGTTCGACCTCGTCCCGATCCGATTGAAGTTCTGGGCAAGCGGATTCAATCTCAGTTTGAGTTTGATCATAATAATCATAAGACCGTTCGTACAACTTAAGGCGATGTGTCAAGATGTCTAAATCACACTCGGCGGGATTTAATTTGCTGATGAAATTTCTGAATCTAGTGTGTTGCCCTTTATAGGAAGAACGTCTGGCAATGAGAGTTTCATCTTTTTCAGTAGGAGCCATGACAAAAAGAATAAATTGAAATACAACTCACGAAACTGTAGAACCTTGGAGATGCTGTCAAGTTTGCAGCAGCGAATGGGTAGAAAGAACAGGACACACCAAAGGAGACAGGAGCGGCCTCTTTCCCGTTCACAGGATTTGCATGATGTAGTTATAGCTGAAAAATCCAAAGCAGATATTAATAATTTGCAAAGTATTGTCAAATGACACTTGGCAAACAATGTAAATAGCAAATGGACTCTCCCGGGTTTCTGGTACCAAATTTTTTGGGTAGTTTATTTGCTGAGGAATAACCCACCCACCAAGGGAAGATGATTAAGAGAAGGAAGTAGATTTTGGATTGGAGAAAAAGGATAGAAAAATAGGAGGAGAGTCCCACAAAAGTTATGAATTTGACTTTCAATTCATTTAGAGGCGGTTGCAACTGCAAACCCGCTCTAGGATACCTAAAGTAGGTACGAGCTTGGTCGAAGCTGACGGGAACCGCAGCTAAGACTTGGGCAGTTTGCCAGAGAAAGGCTTTAGTGTATTTCCCCCCAGCATGTATAAAAGTACTATAGGGAAGGGTGATAGTCTGGCAAGACAGATAGTAAAAGCTTTATTGAGTATGAACGAGGTCATAAACCTAGGAAGAGTTAGGAAAGCCAGGATCTTGCCTAACTGTAGTATCAGAGAAATGATGAATCCAAAAACAAATATTTAATTTATTTAACAATTCAAAGAAGTTTGAGGAAATTAACAAGCGTGTAATATAATTTGGACAAACATAGTTCATTTGAACTTTTTAACAAATGGGGTCGCAGACCTCTCAACATTAAATGTTTGCTCCAGGCAATTGACAATTTACAAGGTTTCAAACCTTACATGTTTCTAAAATCTTTATAAGATTTAAACAAATAAACAATGAAGCAATTAAAGTTGGAACGTTAATTGGAGTACAAAGAGTGTACCTTAAGAAATTCTTGAGAGAATGTTCTAGAGAAAGTGACAACTTCGAAAATAACAATAATAAAAACATGAAAAATAAGATAGAAGTTCCTACAACTTCTTATATTTAAACAGAATTACTATATGAGAATTATACAAAAGAGGGCAGGTCACTTACTGTGAAACCTGAAGAAAGTTGAAAGGAAGGTTCTAGACTTCCCAAGTTTGAGCAGGAATCACTAGCCAAATGGGACAGTTTCCATTTCGTGAAACCTGAACATGACTCGCTCAAGAGTTTAAAGAATTGTTTTCCCTGATTATAGGAAAGAAACAATGTGAATTTGAAGCTTGTATCACACAAGCAATTATGCAGAATTTAATTAATGTTAAACTAGCAAAGTTGTAAGGGCACTTCGTGAGTGACACCTTATAGAAAAGTTACAATTTTATTAATAATGGTGGTTAGTAGAAGGTTGAGGAAAGATCATTGGGATATAGGATCAATGTTCATGGCCGTATTTAATATAAACGGACGATCGCGACGCGGTAGTAAAGTGGAGCAAGCACTGATTATCACTATAGTCTGTAAAGATTGATGCAAAGTTCACTGTAGAAACTCGAAAGTTCATGAAAAAGAAAGTTTTTACAATGCTGGAAAGAACTGGTTGCACTAAATAGGCGAGAGTCTATTGCTGGAGAAAATGGTGGATCACAGTTAAATGCGCCATAGAACATCCCAACGGTGGACGAAAGTTAGCTATTGCAGTAATTTAAGGAAGATTACTCATTTTAACTAATATTTTCACAAGTGAGTGAAGATTTCAAAACGGCAGGACTTGTAGATGAAATACAGAATCTAGAAGGTTCCAGAACGACCTTAGTAGAAAAAATGGGGTTGAGAAAATCCAACGGAGGAACTAACTTGTTGAGTTATAGACAGCGGGTATTAGATAATATCCCACGTAGTGAGAGGATTTCTCATTTGAATAGCCTAAGAAAAGCTCTTTTTTAATAAGGTTGTCTTACACAAGCAAAAGCTCAACATGGCAAATCCCACGAAGAATGATTTTTGCCCCAAAATAAATACTTTCACACTGTCTATAAAAGTATCAATAAAAGCATGTAGATAAAATTGATGAAGATGAGGTTAAAACCTTTAAAATGGTACTTATCTTGATTTCATGTTGAAGGCGAAGTTTCCTTTGAAGATAACTACTTTGCCAACATGGCGTAGAAGAGAGTATGCCTCTTGGTTTGAGGAGGCTAGCTCGAGTGGAGCTTTAACTGATCGAGTCAACTGCCGACTGCGAAGTGAGACCTGCTCAACGGAGCACGGAGGGACCGAGGAAGGGGAAAAGAGTGGGGGGTAGGAGACAAAAGGAGAACATATAAACATTGCCAACTTTAAAACAAAAAATTGATCTCTTGCTGAGCCAGTCTTCAAAGAGTTGACAACAGATGATACTAGCGCAGCATGGTGAGTAAAGAAGTAGACGTAGTCCTCTTGCTCAAGGAGAAAATAGCTGGCGATGGCAGTAAAATCTGGTAGCCAGATAGAGAAGGAATTCCTCTTGCACCAGGAAGAATTGAGGAGCTTCAGATATTCGCTGCTATGTGACGCTAGGTGGGTCATAGAATATATATCTGGAACAGACTCATACAAAATATAAGCGACCTGAACCCCTAAGAGAAAACAGAAGATCACTGTTGGTGTTTGACAAAGAGGAAGGAAAGAACATGCAAAAGCATTGAAAATTATAATCTCAGGTACCGTGTATTCCAAGAATGCACCACAAGTCGAAACAAGAAAATTTAAACTGCACAATAATTTATTTCATATAAAGAGAAATATAATTTAACAAAATTTAACAACAAAATATACGTGGCAATCAGAAGCCATTGTTAATGCAACATGTCCTCCTGTAGGACTTGTAGACTTCACATACAAAAATTCAGCTTTCTCTAGCTCAAAAGAACGTAATAATAATATCAATGCACTTTGGAATGGATAAGGGAGTTGGGACGAGACATATAGCAATTGTTTACTTGTTCATGAACTTCACATTTTATTTATAACCGCAAGGCTGCTATGTAGATGACCTTGGCCTCTATCATACAGTTACCTGGCCTCCTGCGATACACCCTGCACCATGTCGCATGTTTGCATCGTCAAATGGACACACCTGTCCAGCCAATGTTAGCATATGCTAGTTACCTCAGAGCCTAGCTCCTTTTCAAAACACTTTAAATGTTCACGTCTCAACTCAAATATTATCACGCAAATCTTTTAAATGCTCCGTTCAAATATCAATGGATTACTCTAATAATCTCAAATCTTGTTTAATTGTATAATCCAATTGTTGAACTAGCGTTGTTTAGAGTATACTAACGAAAACGCTTAATGTTTATAACAAAATGTTCATTAATTATTTATAACATTTTAAATTGTTTATAACATTGTCAAACGACAATTGAAAAATTTATACACGCCTCTATTAATCCCGTTCGTTTCAAATTATTATTAAAGATATTTATAAAGTTATTTACATTATTTATATTATTTATACTATTTATATTAGAAATACATTAAACCACACGTTTATCCGGTTGATAATTACTTAAATCGTGGTGATATAATCCGACCAATGAAGGTTAGTTATATTTAATTTTAGATTCAGGTTTAATAAGATTTAATAATTATTATTATTTGTGACGGTAACCTCCATTCAAAATCGTTATCTCAAGTTATATAAACACTCTTGTTAATTTTAACAGTAACTTCACATGATTAATTTTCAAAGGACCTAAACAATACACTCAGCGGAAAAATACCTCGCTCAAAACGCACAAAATTGCACCAAAATTGGCCCATAATTCATCATATATCTCATTATATATGGCATCAAAATCTTCCACAATACACACAAAAAAACCTCCACTTACAAATTCATCAACATCATTAATATTACTGTGGGAACCTCCTTCACTTATTACAGGGCATTATTCATCAGCGACTTTTACACGTCCACTGAACTAACGATTATACATCCATAGTTCCTCTTTAAAAATTCTTATATTCAATAATTGTATCAAAAACTGTTATTATATTTAACCTTCGTGGGTTTCATTCATGAATCGATATGAAGTAAAAATTTGCCAATCACAAATAAATTTAATAGCAAATACGATTAGACACGCCTCCCTGGTCTATCAAAATTGAGATTAATATCATCAAAGTATCGCAGTATAAAAATACTATCTTCAATCAAAGTTCATCTAAACTGCGTAAATAATCGAATAGAATACAATTAGACTTTGGAATGCAAACATTATTGTTCCAATCTAGAATTGAGAAAAACTCCTATCAAATGTTCATTACTATAGTGTACTCAATAAATCGTAATCAAAGTTCATATTTCATAAAATTGTCTATAATGCAATGGTATTTCAGAATTGACGATAAATGTCTATGTTGCAATCATGTTCATCAAACGACTAGTATTTCCAAGATCGTCGATAAAGTAATAGATTTTAACGCTCTAAAATCTTTTAATCATTCTTCTTTTTGAGGATGACAGAAAATTGGTCAAAGTAATTTACTGAATAGAATTACTTTAATAAAATGACACGCTGTCTGAATTCAAATTTGCCATAGAAAATCGTTAACTTTACAGTCAAATCGTGACTACAAAAATATGCAAATTACTGAAAGAATATATATATCAGTCTCAACTGATCCAAAATTATTTAAATACGCCAATGACATACTAATGTCTCAGTAAATCGTAGAAAAAGGCATAAATCAGCAAAGTGAACAGAGATATCAAGCAAGAATATGGGGCAAAATATATGGGACAGAAAATATGGGAAAAATGGTTGCTCAGATATCGCTAAATGGCTCAAATAAAACAAGAAACGTTCACGACTACCTTATCTGTTGATTGAAGTTCTAGAGGAAAATTTCCAAAGAAGACTGCTGTTGGTTCCATTTCACCACCGTAAAGATGTGCTCCGACCTCGAACCTGGAACCTGCGCCCTCGGAGAATAGAACTGCTTCCTCCTTCGGAAATTGCACTGCTCCGTGTAGACGATAGACATCCTTCTGGCAAAACTCTTCTTTGTGAGCCGGGTCCACCCTGGCCTCTCTTGATAATTCCCTGAAGTTCTGGTAGAAATTCGCCATGGAGTTTATTGCAATTATTTCCGCAGAAATGTTCATAATTGTGGAGTATGAAGATATTTCCACTGCCATTTGATGTAATTCAGCGATGGATTACGATGCATGAGTGTAGTTGGATGTTCACTACATGCTCGCTTTTGTAGAATGACGATTAACGAAGTTCCATGCTGCTATTTCACTCCATTGATATATGTCCCAATTGCATTAAAGTTTTAGTCTTCCATCTCCACTTCCGTTATAACAATAGTCGAAAGTACTGCCAGATTATATAGTTCCATTGTAGAATGTAGCGTTATATCACCAAATGTAATCTTCAGTATCACGGTTGCAATACAAGTGTCAGCCGTAGCGTAGAATGTGGTATTATAAAAGTGCTTCTCAGGTGTCGAGAAAATCACTTTTGTCTGCAGTCTTAAAATGCGAATATCTTCCAAAGTATAATAGTGAAAATGGTCAACTTTCGTACACGCCTCAATATTGTAATGCACAATTGAATTAGCATAAATGCAGTAGCTAACTCTTGATAGATAATCTTGTAGACTCGTTTATGTGTGCGCTCCAACTTCGCCTAGTTTTAGTAACCGTAAAATTGTACTGCTGCACGCTCCGTGCTTGTTCGATGCTGTGGGCTCTACCACACATGCTAATGACGACTTGCTTCACTGAATAACTCGAAGTCTGACAATATGAGAATCAGAAAAATGAGCCATGAGAGCTGAGAGATGAGACATAAGAACCTCCTCTGCTGTGCAAGGCCTTTTATCAACTTCTTAAGGGGCGTATCCATCCCTACCATAGCTTGTTCCTCCGTCATTGCTAGAAGTTCTAACTTTGGCTATACTTGACGGATTTTCAAATTTCAAAAACTCATAATTAATTTCTTCAAAATTCCAAATCAATGCCATAACTGAAAATAGTTTTCCACAATTCTGCATTCCAAAAGTAATTAAATATGGTAATTTCAGTAATCTCCGTCTCCCTCCAAACTATCATTCATTGGTTCGAGCCTTTCCTCCAATAGCGTAACTTCTTCCTTAGCACAATTCCTTGTTTCCCTGCGACTGCGTCGTAAATCTTAGATCCTTCTCGAACAAAATCATGACGTCACCAAGAATCTCAGCTCATCCAGCCTACTTGCATGAAGTCTGCGTCATCCGTGCTTACGTCATGAATATACACGTCACAACTATGACGGCCATAACTTTATTGATATATGCCAATACAGCCACCGTGGTCTCAGTATAATTCAATTTATGGGGGCATTCTCCCTTCACCACGTTTTAAAAACAGTTGCAAATTGTTTTTAAACTCTGTTATAAATATCTGAATTCACTTGAACACGAAATTGAATTATAATTGGCTTACTCTTGTATGATATTTCCTCTATGTTCCTTAATCATGAGTCTCTTCTTTTCTGGGTTGTGTGTGGCTAATGCATTCTCTCCTCTCTACTTTCTCTTCTGTCCTGTATTCCTGTTTTCCAAATTCTGCTGGCTTGTAGAAGGACCAGGATCGATCACTACATCCTGTCTTTTCTTTTGGTTTTCAGATTCCTTCTCTCGTAATTCCTTCAAATACTGCTGACTTTCTTTCTCTCTCTCTTGATACTTGTCCGGTGTCATAACCTGACCTTGAGAATTCTGGTTCCGATTCTGGTACTGGTTATTTCTGTTGTAGTTCCTATTTTACCCATTGTTATTATAGTATCTACCTCTTTCGTTATTATAGTTCCCTCTATTGTTATTCCAGCCTCGTCTTTGCTGATATGGACGGTAACCTTGTGATCTGTTGTTGCGAAAATAATTGTTCCTGTGAGGACCTACATTTTCAGTTTTCTCTTCAGCAGGCGTATCAGTTTGCTGAACTTGATCCATGTAGACTGTATTAATGTCTTTGAATTCGTGTCTCTGACCTTTTTGAACCAAATTTGGCATCGGACTCGTGTAGTCAAGCCTTCTCAATAGTTCGTCCATACTGGTCAAATCCCTGATATTTGACGATATGATAAGTCTTCTTACCTCCACAGGCAGCATACGAGAAATAGCATCTATCAACTGCTCTGTCGACAATGGGGGTTGTAAGAATCTCAAGCGCGATAACTGGCTCGTGAAGAAATCAGCGTACCGTGTTGGAAGAGTACCCGAATACTTCCTCGAGTATACCTCAGCTCTTAATGAATTTTGTGCTTCTATTGACCAGAATCGTTTTATCAGTGCCTCTGCAAATTCATCGAAATTACTAAAAGTGTACCGAAATGCTCTGAACCACTCAAGGGGTCCTCCAGCTAGAAATCTTTCTACGATTCTCATCTCTCTTTCTCTAGGAATATGGGCTTGAATAAAATAGTCTTTCAGGTTCCTGATATACTCTATCGGTGTTAGACTATCTGTATTACTAAATTTCTGAGGCTTGTCCTCAAAGTTTCGGATGACTGTCATATTTCTTGGATATGAATCCATGTAATTCTTCCCCTTATCACGATATTTCCATTCAGGTTCAATATTCCTATCCTCTTCTTCTTCCCGGAATCTGAATATACGTTCCTCAGGACTAATATCTCTCTCTTCAGTAGCGAGGTTACATCTTCTCACGTATTTTCTATTATCTTCACAAGTCAATCCTTCTGGATCCTTATCTGTGATTTCCGTGATGACTTTCCTAATCAACTCTTCTTTATACGTTTCCATCATGCTAGCTTCTCCTAGTTTCAAATTCTGAAGTTTGCTCGTAGTTTCATTGACATCAGAGACAACCTTATGAATTTGTTCCTCTAACGCGGTTTTTAATGCTTGCACGTCCTGACCTATTTGAGTTCTATCCTCTACCTGCTTTTCGGATAGCGAATCCATCCTTATATTCAAGTCCTTTCTAATTTGAACTACCTCATTATTTATATCTACTTGTGTACTGGCAAGTTTTCGTTCAATTCGCTCCTGAATCTGATTGACATGTTCCCCACTTGACCTGTTCCATTCATCTTTCCAAACTGTTACATTTGCAGTTAACATTTCAGCAATATCTACTTCAATGTCTTCCTTAAGTAAACGATTATGATCTAAGACTTGGGTCCTCATGACCTCTACATCATATTTTAATCCAGCTAAAGAAGCTGTTGTCCTAACAGACTCGTCAACCAATCTAGTTGTTAAAGCACTAATGTTACGAGTACAAAGCGTTTTTGAAGTTTCAATTTCTTCTCTAACCTTATTAACATCAGTTTGAACTTTGGCAATGTCTACAAAAACTGTATTAACTTCTATTTGTATCTTATTGATATCGCTTTGCATATCATTAACATCAGAATGAATATTATTTATGTATACTTGAACGTTTGACACATCGGTTCGAACATTTCTAATCTCTCTTTGAACTTCTTCTACCTTGTCTTGTACAGTAGCAACATCATTCCTAACAACGATTACTTCTGCTCTAGCACATGAAATATCACCCCGGACATTAGCAACATCAAGATTCAACATAGTAAGGTCTTTCTGTACCTTAGAAACATCAATCTTAACATCTGAGACATCTTTATGGACATTGGATAAATCTACTTTAACATCTGAGACATCCTTGTGAATGTCAGTCACGGCATTCTGGATTCCCTGGGTACTGGTCTGTAAACGCGACATATTATTTTCCAAGTTTGCAGAACTGGTCTGAAGAACTTTCATATTCTCCTCCATTCGACTAGTATTCCTAGCTTCCATCTCCTTCACACTTTCATTCATGCTAGCTTTCAAACTTTCATCCAGCCTAATAGACAAATTACTAGAATTCTCCTCCATCATCTGCTTCATTCGACTAGCATTCCTAGCTTCCATCTCCTCCAACATCTTTCTCATACTCTCATCTGCCATCTCAATAATATTTCAATAATAGACTGCGTTATGGACATACATCAAACAGAGCAAGATAACAACATCTGAGCAACATCTTTCACCATATATAAGTTTGAGCAATTTTCTGTCTTAAATCTACCTTATAATTAGCTTATAATTAACTTTCGTAGACACCTCATGTTGAAATAAACTCAAGCACATGTTCAAATTTCTTTGGTTCATTTCAAATATCCTAACACAAATAATTTACATTTACAATCCAAATAGTTTAATTTTATCTTTAATATGACTAAACATGTCATAAGCCGGTCAAATAAAATAAGACTCCAGATCATAGGCGATTTTTCTAAGTTTCCAGCCTATTTAACCTCTCTCAGGTTGTATAAGATCTAATCTTTTCTGAGTGTAATTTTCCTAATACAACACAACATTTAATCCCTATATAATCACACTCTCAAATTCTACAATTGGCCAAGACATCTAACAAAGAATCAACCTCTTTATTTGAGTCTTCACAATCCCATTGACATCGATAACTTGGTAATCCAATGTTATTCGAGCACTCCACGCGTTGATTGTGCAAATCCAACTGGCGTTCAACCTGGTAATCCAGTTTTGTAGATCCCCACGAAATTGCGGTGCCAATCCTACTGACAAGAAATTATTGTGGAACACACCAAAATATACGGGGGTTCATACTTACCTTTTACTTACCTATTCAATTTAATCTCGGGTCTGGGTTTTCAACTGGATCACTTAATAGTATGCCCTCACAATAACCTCCACCATGATATTTAAAATGAACCAAGTCGAAACAAGAAAATTTAAACTGCACAATAATTTATTTCATATAAAGAGAAATATAATTTAACAAAATTTAACAACAAAATATACGTGGCAATCAGAAGCCATTGTTAATGCAACATGTCCTCCTGTAGGACTTGTAGACTTCACATACAAAAATTCAGCTTTCTCTAGCTCAAAAGAACGTAATAATAATATCAATGCACTTTGGAATGGATAAGGGAGTTGGGACGAGACATATAGCAATTGTTTACTTGTTCATGAACTTCACATTTTATTTATAACCGCAAGGCTGCTATGTAGATGACCTTGGCCTCTATCATACAGTTATCTGGCCACCTGCGATACACCCTGCACCATGTCGCATGCTTGCATCGTCAAATGGACACACCTGTCCAGCCAATGTTAGCATATGCTAGTTACCTCAGAGCCTAGCTCCTTTTCAAAAAACTTTAAATGTTCACGTCTCAACTCAAATATTATCACGCAAATCTTTTAAATGCTCCGTTCAAATATCAATGGATTACTCTAATAATCTCAAATCTTGTTTAATTGTATAATCCAATTGTTGAACTAGCGTTGTTTAGAGTATACTAACGAAAACGCTTAATGTTTATAACAAAATGTTCATTATTTATTTATAACATTTTAAATTGTTTATAACATTGTCAAACGACAATTGAAAAATTTATACACGCCTCTATTAATCCCGTTCGTTTCAAATTATTATTAAAGATATTTATAAAGTTATTTACATTATTTATATTATTTATACTATTTATATTAGAAATACATTAAACCACACGTTTATCCGGTTGATGGTTACTTAAATCGTGGTGATATAATCGACCAATGAAGGTTAGTTATATTTAAATTTTAGATTCAGGTTTAATAAGATTTAATAATTATTATTATTTGTGACGGTAACCTCCATTCAAAATCGTTATCTCAAATTATTTAAACACTCTTGTTAATTTTAATAGTAACTTCATATGTTTAATTTTCAAAGGACCTAAACAATACACTCAGCGGAAAAATACCTCGCTCAAAACGCACAAAATTGCACCAAAATTGGCCCATAATTCATCATATATCTCATTATATATGGCATCAAAATCTTCCCCAATACACACAAAAAACCTCCACTTACAAATTCATCAACATCATTAATATTACTGTGGGAACCTCCTTCACTTATTACAGGGCATTATTCATCAGCGACTTTTACACGTCCACTGAACTAACGATTATACATCCATAGTTCCTCTTTAAAAATTCTTATATTCAACAATTGTATCAAAAACTGTTATTATATTTAACCTTCGTGGGTTTCATTCATGAATCGATATGAAGTAAAAATTTGCCAATCACAAATAAATTTAATAGCAAATACGATTAGACACGCCTCCCTGGTCTATCAAAATTGAGATTAATATCATCAAAGTATCGCAGTATAAAAATACTATCTTCAATCAAAGTTCATCTAAACTGCATAAATAATCGAATAGAATACAATTAGACTTTGGAATGCAAACATTATTGTTCCAATCTAGAATTGAGAAAAACTCCTATCAAATGTTCATTACTATAGTGTACTCAATAAATCGTAATCAAAGTTCATATTTCATAAAATTGTCTATAATGCAATGGTATTTCAGAATTGACGATAAATGTCTATGTTGCAATCATGTTCATCAAACGACTAGTATTTCCAAGATCGTCGATAAAGTAATAGATTTTAACGCTCTAAAATCTTTTAATCATTCTTCTTTCTTGAGGATGTCAGAAAATTGGTCAAAGTAATTTACTGAATAGAATTACTTTAATAAAATGACACGCTGTCTGAATTCAAATTTGCCATAGAAAATCGTTAACTTTACAGTCAAATCGTGACTACAAAAATATGCAAATTACTGAAAGAATATATATATCAGTCTCAACTGATCCAAAATTATTTAAATACGCCAATGACATACTAATGTCTCAGTAAATCGTAGAAAAAGGCATAAATCAGCAAAGTGAACAGAGATATCAAGCAAGAATATGGGGCAAAATATATGGGACAGAAAATATGGGAAAAATGGTTGCTCAGATATCGCTAAATGGCTCAAATAAAACAAGAAACGTTCACGACTACCTTATCTGTTGATTGAAGTTCTAGAGGAAAATTTCCAAAGAAGACTGCTGTTGGTTCCATTTCACCACCGTAAAGATGTGCTCCGACCTCGAACCTGGAACCTGCGCCCTCGGAGAATAGAACTGCTTCCTCCTCCGGAAATTGCACTGCTCCGTGTAGACGATAGACATCCTTCTGGCAAAACTCTTCTTTGTGAGCCGGGTCCACCCTGGCCTCTCTTGATAATTCCCTGAAGTTCTGGTAGAAATTCGCCATGGAGTTTATTGCAATTATTTCCGCAGAAATGTTCATAATTGTGGAGTATGAAGATATTTCCACTGCCATTTGATGTAATTCAGCGATGGATTACGATGCATGAGTGTAGTTGGATGTTCACTACATGCTCGCTTTTGTAGACTGACGATTAACGAAGTTCCATGCTGCTATTTCACTCCATTGATATATGTCCCAATTGCATTAAAGTTTTAGTCTTCCATCTCCACTTCCGTTATAATAATAGTCGAAAGTACTGCCAGATTATATAGTTCCATTGTAGAATGTAGCGTTATATCACCAAATGTAATCTTCAGTATCACGGTTGCAATACAAGTGTCAGCCGTAGCGTAGAATGTGGTATTATAAAAGTGCTTCTCAGGTGTCGAGAAAATCACTTTTGTCTGCAGTCTTAAAATGCGAATATCTTCCAAAGTATAATAGTGAAAATGTTCAACTTTCGTACACGCCTCAATATTGTAATGCACAATTGAATTAGCATAAATGCAGTAGCTAACTCTTGATAGATAATCTTGTAGACTCGTTTATGTGTGCGCTCCAACTTCGCCTAGTTTTAGTAACCGTAAAATTGTACTGCTGCACGCTCCGTGCTTGTTCGATGCTGTGGGCTCTACCACACATGCTAATGACGACTTGCTTCACTGAATAACTCGTAGTCTGACAATATGAGAATCAGAAAAATGAGCCATGAGAGCTGAGAGATGAGACATGAGAACCTCCTCTGCTGTGCAAGGCCTTTTATCAACTTCTTAAGGGGCGTATCCATCCCTACCATAGCTTGTTCCTCCGTCATTGCTAGAAGTTCTAACTTTGGCTATACTTGACGGATTTTCAAGTTTCAAAAACTCATAATTAATTTCTTCAAAATTCCAAATCAATGCCATAACTGAAAATAGTTTTCCACAATTCTGCATTCCAAAAGTAATTAAATATGGTAATTTCAGTAATCTCCGTCTCCCTCCAAACTATCATTCATTGGTTCGAGCCTTTCCTCCAATAGCGTAACTTCTTCCTTAGCACAATTCCTTGTTTCCCTGCGACTGCGTCGTAAATCTTAGATCCTTCTCGAACAAAATCATGACGTCACCAAGAATCTCAGCTCATCCAGCCTACTTGCATGAAGTCTGCGTCATCCGTGCTTACGTCATGAATATACACGTCACAACTATGACGGCCATAACTTTATTGATATATACCAATACAGCCACCGTGGTCTCAGTATAATTCAATTTACGGGGGCAGTACCTACTGTAAGGCCACGGTCGCCTCCTTCCCTCTTCCTTGCCTATCCATCCCAATCTTCCTTTCCCTTCCCATCCTTCATGAGGCCCCTGTTCGCTTTGCAGGTGAGGCCGCCTGGGCGAAGTAATGATCACCACTGCCCAGTTGTATCCAATTCGACCAAGTGTTCCCAGCTCTAGGACACTGCCTGGAAAGGCGGTAGTGGTGATTTCCCTCGCTGAGTCCGTGGGAACCACCATCCTGGAGGGTAATATTGACTACCGGTAAAAAAAAAAACTATTCTACCAGAAATACTGTCCAAAAAATGAAGTGCCGAAAATAGAACACCTAACGGGAATTAAAAAATAATACTGTTGCAGGTCAAATAAATTAAACAAAAAGTAATTAATGAGATCGATGAACTAAAAACAAGAAGTCGTAACTAGGAACTGGTAAAATATCAAAGGATCACTCAGAAATATCCAGACCTTGACAATAATTCAGAACTAACCAGCACTGTCAATCACAACATTGGAATAGATGCTCGGGAATTCCATACCGTCTGGCAAGGTTGTCGCTCCCCTCCCCTCCCCCCCAACCCTCCACCAACCCGCTCTCCATGACCTTGTTCTACTGCCGCGCCTTGTTGCAAATACAGTAACACTTTTATTCACAAATTTCCCAAAGTGATCCCGACGGTTCTATTCAACCGATTTAGGTTTTCGATGCGGCTTTGGAATCAGTGAGTAAAACTCAATTTTCGTATTACCCGTTT
Source organism: Meconema thalassinum (assembly GCA_946902985.2). Taxonomy (NCBI): domain Eukaryota; kingdom Metazoa; phylum Arthropoda; class Insecta; order Orthoptera; family Tettigoniidae; genus Meconema; species Meconema thalassinum. The sequence goes on along the minus strand of OX336396.1, from coordinate 217,001,576 downwards.
TCTTTCGAATTTTAATCAGATATTTGAAAAGCAAACAGCAACTTTTCTGTTTTTGAAAGTAAAAAGTAAGCAATGAATTTATATCAATTCTGCTACTAGACAGAGTACATAGCAGTTTTCAGATCGCAGATCGGAGCTCCCGTTCGATGCAAAAATGAATAAATAAATAAATTCAGCTTCGCTTGTGCTGCCATCTGTTGAAATATATTCTTACCAAAGTGTCGGGACATTTAGCCTTAAGTCCTTTTATGTTAGCAGTCCATCTTTCTCTTCCCCGATTTCTTCCTCCTCGCCGTGGTTTCCATTTGGGTTCAGAAGTTCTTCAAAATATTATTTCCACATTTTCTTCAGTTCTTCCCTATTTTCTATTTCTTGTCCTCTTTTGTTCACCATTCTAACATAATCCGTACGATCCTTCCGCCTCTTATTTTTTACCATCCCATACAGGATCTTTTTTGTACCTTCACTATCCTCCTTCATCATCCTTGTCCACCCTTCCATCCACTTTCTTCTCTCCTCTGCCACTACTCTCTTTGCCTCCTTCTTTCTTTTCTGGTACTCTTCCTTTGTCTCTACCGTCCTATTTTGATACCACATCCTAAAGGCTCTATTCTATTCCCTTACTATATCTTTTGTCTTCTCATTCCACCATGGTGTTTCCTTCCATCTCTTCTTACTACTTGTCCTCCCACATACTGCGTCTGCAACACCTACTAGTGTCTTCTTAAATCCAGCCCATTCCTCTTCCACCCCTCTTTCTTCACCTGTTGGAATTCCTTCGGATTAGGTGAAAGGAATGATCGAGGAAGCAGACTGTGGTGTGTGAATGTGTCTGGTGAGGGTGCATGTGAGTGGGCCTGGTGACAGACTGTTTTAGTGGTAGTATTTGTTTGTTGGTGAAACTTTAGTATTTTTTTCGTTAGTAGAATTTTGGTATTTAATTGTTAGTAGAAGGTTAGTATTTTGTAGTAGAATTGCTCTTTACTTATTCTGAAAGGGAGTAGCAGCCTTTCAGAATAAATCAATTCTTTACTAGTCTAATAGACGGTTAAGATATTGATAATATAAGCCAACTAATGGCTACACTGCGTTCTGCTGCACGGCTGAAAGCAACGGGAAACTACAACCGTAATGCTATTCCCGAGGATATGCACCTCTCTATGCATAATTACATGTGATGATGGCCTCCTCCCTTGTAAAATTTCAATCCGGAGGTAAACTAGTCCCCCGTTCGGTTCTCCGGGTGGGGACTACTCGAGAGGGGGTTAACATCACAGAAGTGACAAAGAGGAAATCTGACATTCTACGGATCGGAGCGTGGAATGTTAGAAGTCTGCTAGGAAGTGGAAAGTTAGAAAACATAGAAAGGGAAATGGATAGGTTGAGGTTGAATTTGGTTGGGATTAGTGAAATGCGCTGGCAGGAAGAGCAGGACTTTTGGTCAGGAGACTATAGGGTCATTAGCACTAAATCAAACAATGGCCAAGCAGGGGTTGGTCTCATATTGAGTAGGAAACTTGGCCAGCGGGTGGAATATTATGAGCAATACAGTGAACGGATTATTGTAACAAAAATCAATACTAAACCTACGTGCACCTCAGTGGTACAAGTCTATATGCCTACCAGTCAAGCTGATGATGAGGATGTTGAAAAGGTCTACGAAGAAATAGATGACATTCTGAGGTATATCAAAGGTGATGAAAATGTTATAGTAATGGGAGATTGGAATGCTGTGGTAGGAAAAGGGAGAGAAGGGAAGATAGTAGGAGATTTCGGATTAGGTGATAGGAATGATCGAGGAAGCAGGCTGATGGAATTCTGCACCGAACATGAGTTGGTCATAGCTAACACCTTATTCAATAACCACAATAGAAGAATATACACATGGATGAGACCAGGAGATACAGGGCGTTACCAAATCGACTTCATTATGGTCAAGCAGAGGTTTCGAAACCAGATTTTGGATTGTAAAACATATCCTGGTGCTGTCATAACCTCTGACCACAATCTGGTTGTAATGAAATGCAGATTAAAGTTGAAGAAACTGAAGAAAAGTCAAAAGCCAAAAGGTGGGCAATAGACAGACTGAAAGTAAAGGATGTAAATGAAAGATTCAAGAAGAGTATAAAGGAAGGACTAATCAAAATCCCTAAACAAACTTCAATTGCAGACGAATGGGCACTTTTGAAGAATGAAATAACAAAATCCGCAGAAGAAAACATTGGTAGGAAAGAAAGAATAGGTAGAAAACCGTGAATCACTCAGGATATACTAGAATTGATGGATGAAAGGCGGAAACACAAGAATCTAAGAGATGAAAAGGGGAAAGCAGAATATAGACGTCTGAGAAATGAGGTTAACAAGAAGTGCAAGGAAGCGAAAGAAGAATCGTTGAAAGAGAAATGTGCAGGTATAGAAAATTGTCTGAAATTAGGAAAAGTAGACACAGCTTATCGAAGGATTAAGAATACTTTTGGGGAAAAGAAGACTAAGTGCTGTAATATTAAGGACACAAATGGAAAGCCTCTGACAGTTAGGGAAGAAAAGGTTGAGATATGGAAAGCTTACATAGAATGCTTGTATAAGGAAAAGGAGATAGAGAATCATGTAATGGAAAGGGAGGAGGAAATTGATGAGGGTGCAAAAGGAGATTTAATATTGAGATCAGAATTTGACAGAGCATTAGAGGACTTAGGCAGGAACAAAGCACCAGGCATAGATGATATACCGATTGAGTTGCTACGCTGCATAGGAGATGAAGGTCTGATCAGGTTATTTCACTTGGTGTGTAGGATTTATGAGACAGGTGAGGTACCCCCTGATTTCAAGAAGAATGTAATCATCCCTATACCAAAGAAAGTGGGAGCTGACAGATGTGAAGATTACCGTACAATCAGCTTGATTACTCATGCTTCAAAGATCCTGTCTAGAATAATTTACAAGAGGATTGAAAGCCAGATAGAAACGGAGTTGGGTGAAGACCAGTTTGGTTTCAGGAGAAATGTAGGAACAAGGGAAGCAGTACTAAGTCTTAGGCTGATTTTGGAAGGTAGAATAAGGAAAGATAAGAGAACGTTCATGGCTTTTGTAGACTTAGAAAAGGCTTTTGATAACGTTGATTGGACTAAATTGTTTGACATTTTGAAATCAATTGGAATAATGTACAGGGATAGGAGGGTGATATACAATCTGTACAGAAACCAGACAGCAGTCATTCGAGTTGAAGGACATGAGAGAGAAGCTGGTATTCAGAAAGGTGTAAGGCAAGGCTGCAACTTATCACCCATACTTTTCAATCTTTACATTGAACAAGCAATGAAGGAAATTAGAGAAAAATTTAAAGTGGGAGTGAAGATTCAAGGAGAAATAATTTCAACTCTGAGATTTACTGATGACATCGTCATCTTGGCCGACAAGCCTGAGGATTTGAATGAGTTTTTGAATGGTATGGACTCCGTCTTACGGAAAGAATTCATGATGAAAATAAATAAATAAATAAATGTAAAACAAAAATACTGGAATGCAGCCGAAATAAATCAGAAACCTCTATGGAGATCAAATTGGCAGGTGAAAAGCTGAAGGAAGTAGGAGACTTCTGTTACTTAGGAAGCAGAATAACCAGTGATGGACGAAGCAAAGAGGATATTAAAAGTAGGTTGGCTCAGGCAAAGAAAGCATTTCTACAAAAAAGGAATCTGCTGACATCGAATATAGATTTAGGTATTAGGAAGTCATTTTTGAAAGCCTTTGTCTGGAGCGTGGCGCTCTATGGAAGTGAAACTTGGACTATTGGTGCAGCAGAAAAGAGGAGAATTGAAGCATTTGAAATGTGGTGTTACAGGAGAATGATGAAGATCAGATGGGTAGATAGGGTTACAAACATAGAGGTATTAAGACGAGTGGGAGAGGAGAGATGTTTCTGGCGACTGCTAATGAAGAGAAGAGATAGGTTGGTAGGACACATACTAAGACACCCAGGAATAGCAAGCTTAGTTATGGAAGGAAGGGTCGTGGACAAAAACTGTAGGGGTAGACCAAGGTTAGAATATGTTAAACAGATTGCCTCCGATGTAGGGTGTCGGAGCTATGTAGAGATGAAACGATTAGCTCAGGACAGGGAGGCATGGAAAGCTGCATCAAACCAGTCAAAAGACTGAAGACTCAAACAACAACAACAACAACGATTGTTATTTGTAGGTTAAACAATTAGGTTATTGAATGCTGATTAAGGTGCTATTTACCGATATTTGATCCATATGGACTTTGCCTTTTTCTGTATAAATATACGCAGGGAACGGAAAACTGATGATTGAAGATTATATTATCGTTTCATTACGGTTGGAATATCCTACGAGAAAAATTATAACTAGAAGTTCTCAGATATAATAGCACGCGTGGGAGGAAAACGTATCAATCATAACCATTTACCATTCCTTTTCACCCCCGACTGCAGACTTGATTTTATAAGTATTTTATGAACATTCTAGTAATTTCAATATTGCAAGCGCTTCGTTTTCACCAAGTAATAATACTGGAGCAAATATGGTTATTAAAAGGACAGATGGTGAGTAGGCCTCTCTTGCCTGGGCAGTTGTTATCTTATATAGCCTATATATAAAAAAGGATGTTCGTTTGTTCGTCTTCTATGCGTTCATAAACCATTCATCCGATTGCGATCAAATTTTGGTGAGTTGTTGTGCACTCTTCCGAAATCATTATAGGCATAGTTAATCCAATTTGCAATATATAGCGCTCGAGTAGTTTAACAAATGAGTGTTGGCGATGCGTTCATACAGTCTACAATTAATCCGATTGCGACCAAATGTTGGTGGGTTGTTAAGCACACTTCCGGGATGGTTATAGGCATAGTTAATCTAATTTACAATAGACAGCGCGCGTGTAGTTTAAACAAATGAGTGTTGGCTATGCGTTCATACACAATTCATCTGATTGCGATCAAATTTTGGTGAGTTGTTGTGCACACTTCAAGGAAAGTTATAGGCATAGTAAATCCAATTTACAACAGATGGTGCGCGAGTAGCTTCAACAAAATGGCGTGCGATTCGTTTCAACAAAGACCACCTGCGTTCATATAGCATTCATCCCATTGCGATTAAGCTTGGGTGAGATGTTGTGTACACTCCAGGGAAGGTTTCTGGCTTAGTAAATCAATTTTACAATAGGTAGCGCACGAGCAGATTCAACAAATGAGCGACGATGCATGAAACGTTTCAACAAAGTCACGTATGCGTTCATATACCATTCGTCCGATAGCGATGAAATTTGGGTGAGATGTTGTGTACACTTCAAGGAAGGTGTCTGGCTTAGTACATGCATTTCACGATAGATAGCGCACGAGTAGATACAAAAAATGAGCGATGGCACGCGAATCGTTTCAAAAGAGTCCCATTTGCATTTATATACCATTCATCCGATTGCGATGAGACTTTGGTGAATCGTTGAGAACACTCCAGGAAGAGTTTCAGGCTTAGTGAATCTATTTTACAATAGGTAGCGTACGATTAGATTCAACAAATGAGTGACGGCACGCGTATCGTTTAAACAAAATCCCGTATGCGTTCATATGCCATTCATCTGATTGCGATTAAACTTTAATGAGTTGTTGTGCACACGCCTGGGAAGGTTCGACTTAGTAAATCCATTTTACATTAGGTAGTGTACGAGTAGATGCAACAAATGAGTGACGACGCACGAAGCGTTTCAACAAAAACCCGTATGCGTTCATACACCATTCATCGATTGCGATGAAACTTTGTTGAGTTGTTGTGTGCACTTACGTGAAGGTTTCTAACTTACTAAATCCATTTCACAGTAGGTAGCGCAAGAGTAAATTTTAAAAATGAGTGACAGCGCACGAATCGTTTAAACAAAAATCCGTATGCGTTCATATCCCATTCATCCGATTGCGATGAAACTTTGGTGAATTGTTGAGCATGCTCCTGCGAATGTTTCTAAATTAGTTAATCCATTTTACGACAGTTTAGTGGCAGTTAACGGAAATTGAAAAAAGATTGATTCCTAAAGCACTTTAAGAAACAAAATTACAACGCCAAAACTTTCTTTGGTTGGCATTGCAACGCATGCCAGGTACAGCTAGTATTTCTATATTTCTTGTTTATGGGCTTCTGGTTCAGTTCCATTCCTGGAGTCATAATGATTTCATAATTTCTGGTATGCATCATGGATAACTTCAGAAATTGCTTTTGTGGAAAATTGGGCTTAAATGAGGACCCCATGATTCAATGTGATGGTTGTCAAAAATGGTTTCATGCCTCTTGTGTCCACCTCTCCAGTCTGCAAATCGAAATATTAGGCTCAAATAATGACTCTTGGCATTGCTGTGACTGCATCCTTCAAGGGTCAACGCAACAAAATCAGCCCAACACTCTACCATCGACTAATTGGATTTCCTGCCCGAGAAGATGTACCCATCAGAACCCCGAAAAACTATACAAAGGCATTAGTGGGCTTAAAATTCATTACTCTCGAAAGCTTAAAGAATATATCCCCGAAGTTCATCCCCCAACAACAGCTGTCGATAATGTGAAGGCATTTTCGCAGCAATTAGCAAGGATGAAAAGGGAAGTAAGGGTTTTGAAACGCATTCCAAAGCAGCTCGTATGGTGGTAGCATTCCGTCTTTCCCTCCTTATGGACGAATGCCAAAGGAAGAATTCATTTGATTCTTGGAAGGATCTACTGACATTTTGCTACGTAGCTTTACAAGTTCCTGAAAAGAAATCAAAGAATCTAGTCCAATTTATCAAGAAAAATGTTTCTCATCCTCCAATCGACTTTTCTCAGCGTGTTCCTCAAAGAAAAACTCAAAAGCCTCAAACTTCTTTATCACGGAGAGTGGAATCTAAACTGGCAGAAGGAGAGTGAGGAGCCGTGAAACTCCTTTCATCCTCAGATAAGCTTGCACCTATAACGAGGATACGTTTTTACATCTAAAGGATAAACATCCTGAACCAACTAGAGCACTTATTTTTCCCGATCCTTCTAATGAAAAAAATAAGTTCACAGTATCAGAAGATGTGGTGGTAATTCTCAGCAAATTCCGAAATGTGTCTGCAGGTGGAATTGTTGGTTTACGCCCACAACACTTCAAAGACCTAACTGCAAAGGGTAATGGTGTGGCCGGAAAAAATTGATTAACTTCTTTAACATCCCTCTGCAATTTTATGCTATCGGGTCAGGTGAATTCGGATATCCTTCCAATCCTATATGGGGCGAGTCTGTGTGGACTGAACAAGGAGGGTGGCGGGCTACGCCCTATTGCAATTGGTTGCACTCTAAGAAGGTTAACAGCAAGTCTAGCATGTAATTATGTTCGTGAAGATTTGGCAGAATACTTCAACCCTATCCAACTTGGCGTTGGCACGAGGGGTTCCTGTGAAGCTGCAATCCATTCTGCTCGAGCTTTTGTGAACAAAAATGTCGGAACCGACAAGATTGTACTTAAGATTGACTTCAGAAATGCGTTTAATAGAGTTCATCGAGATGTTCTGTTGACACGTTTCAAAGATAAAGCCCCTTCACTTTACAACTTCTTCTGGCAATGCTATCGAGAACCATCTTATCTAGATTTTGGAGACAAGATTATCCTTTCTCAATCTGGTCTCCAACAAGGTGACCCTGGAGTGCCCTTAGGCTTTTGTCTGGTCATTCAGCCAATTTTGGAGAAGCTTTCATCTGAACTGAATATTTGGTATTTGGATGATGGCTCGCTGCTTGGGGATCCGACTGTAGTTCTAGATGATTTTTCCTCGATTATTGCGGAATGTAAATCACTTGGTCTTAACATCAACCGCAGCAAATGTGAGTTGTTCTTCTGCGGTGACAATAAAGATGAGATTTTTTCTCGTTTCAACGAGTTATCCCCAGGCATTGAAGTGGTTCGGTCTCTAACTTTGCTGAAGGCTCCAGTCACTGAAGGCCCCATTGAACCCTCCTTATCCAGAACATTTGTCGAGTTAACTCTTCTGCTTGGGCGTCTGAAAGATTTGAAGTTTCACATTGCTTACTTTCTCCAAAAAAAACTGTTTCCTTGTTCCTAAGCTCATATATTTGCTTAGAAGTACCCCTCTATGGAAGATTAGACCGTCGATACAGAGAATGGATAATTTTGTGAAATGCACACTAGAGTCAACTCTTAATACAAATTTAAATAATAGAGCATGGACAATAGCCTCACTCCCTGTTCGTTACGGTGGAATCGGAAATAGGAAAATTGAAGATTTACTGCTTCCAACTTTCATGTCATCGGTGAATAGTGTTTTCTCTCTCGTCTAGTCAATGTTTCCGGTTATTTCGGACATTTAGGAATCACTTTTTACGCTGATGTCTTGGAATTATGGAACTACCAGTTTAACGATCCATCTATCCCTTCAGCTCCTGCGTTCCAACGTAATCGGGACGGTCTCGTTTGCAAAAAAATAATGGACAACCTGGAATTTCACTCAGATGAGGAAAAGGCTATTCAATTGGCTAGTTGGAAGAAAGAATCGAATTCATGGTTAAATGCCATCCCATCGAGAACAATAGGGACATTACTGGACAACAATACTCTAGTTTTAGGATTTCTATGTCTCTCCGCCTTGGATCAACGCTTTGTAAACCTCATACTTGTGACTGTGGTGAGGTCGTTTCCGCACGTGGTACACACGGTATTTCTTGTAAAAGGAGTGCTGGCCGACTTTCTCGTCATTTCTAGAAAAATGAAACGCTTCGGAGAACTTTCGCTACTGCAAAATTCCCGTCAATTCTTGAACCATCGGGAATTTGCAGAGACGACGGTCGCCGCCCTGATGGGATGACCATAATTCCGTGGTCGAATGGCAAATGCCTAGTCTCAGATACGTTGGCTCCTTCCTATATCTCATCATCGTCAAAAGAAGCAGGATCTGTAGCTGAGATCACCGTCACTCGGAAGCATAACAAATATAGGAAGATCATGGATGACTATATTTTTGTGGCCTTTGCTGTGGAGACAATGGTTCCTTGGAGTGAGGACGCAATAAATCTAGTAAACAAGCTAGGAAGAGTAATAGGTGGAGTCTCTGGTGATCCTCGTTCCAAAAACCTATTTGATACAGAGAATCGGCATAGCGATTCAAAAGGGAAACGCAGCCTGTGTTATGGGAACTATTCCACATACCACTTCAATGGACGAAATGTTTTATTTTTTATAGTTAATTTAATACGGATGTTTTATTTCAAGAGTGTATTGAACTGACTGATTAATGTAAAATGTGCCTGTTTGTGTAGCTGTAGAATAAAATTATTTTCGTTTATTAAATTATTCATTCCTTAGTATATTCCTTAACATGCGTTAAAATGATATCGTTCACACACATTATCACACAGCCTACACCTGCAATCCTCATTTGGTTCGTGATAATGAGCCTTCGTGTATAGTTTGTGGTGGAAACCGTGAATTGATATTCTTGTGATAGTGCTTCGTAGTTCTTGGTATGGACAAGCCCAGCTCCGGTTGAGCATGGCTTCTATTATGAAAAACTGTGGCCATATTTCACCACTTTTTGTCTACTTCTTTTAAAATGTTCCTCCACATTGGGCGTTGTTGGCAATGAAAGGTCATATCTCCAGTCTTCAATGAGGAAACTTTCTTTGACCAGTATATATGCCCAGGGCCGGTCTTAGGGGTTTCAACGCCCTGTGCGAAATTTGATTTTGCGCCCTTCTGTGCGAGGCGGGTTGCCTAACTCTGGCAAAAATTATGCGGTATCATGAAGAGGAATCATGAAAATATGCTTTTCTTGCGTCGTAGTAAGTGGATGGTCAAGGTAACATACAAAATATCGACTGTACGCTCGCATGATGCAAAAATACTGGACTTTATTATCTAATAGGTCAGGCGTAACATATTACAATAACTATTTTTTCAGTTGTGATGCGAAGTGTCAACATAACAAAATCACTGGAAAAATACACTTACAGGAATCAAGCTTTACTAATTCAAACGACTACGACACACAGGAAAAAACACACTAAAACCCAAAACCTTATGAGAAGGGAGCTTTCCGTGCTTTGAATGAAGCAAACTATTTGACTAACTGGGCTAAATCGAGTGAACGCACAACATCGTTCTCTATTGAAATCAAAGCAAGTTTTGGCAGTCTCTCTTGGCCCATTGTAGCACGCAGGTCGGTTTTAATCAACTTCAGTTTTGAAAAGCTACGTTCACCCGAAGCGATAACAATCGTTCGAGTACGGACCTCCAATGTTCTACCTCAGCACACAAAATTCGTTGATTAGCATCATCAACACCCTTTTTCTAGGATATACGCAACTCTCTTTCGGCCCATAATTGAGAACATTTAAAATGAGAAGGGGATCTTTCATGAGACTCCAAGGCTTGCGAAAAATGTGTCCAGTCACAGAATCTCGAAGTGACAAGAACTGCTGTTGACTTTCTGTCAAAGTGCTTACAACAAAAGCAAAATATTTCTTTAGAGAGTCAGAATATTGGAGCCAACTTCTTGGTACTTTTTCGCCATTCCGCAACTTGCGATAACAATGAAACTTAGTAAAATGACGGCCACCTCCAGCATCGTTTTTGAAGTTCTGATCTTTTATTTTAACTGGCCCTTAAACGATAAATTTATCTGTACATTCCGTGCTTCGGACCGGAGGCCAATAGGCAGGGTCTTGAAGTTGGCTGCAATCACTAATAAAGGGCAAAATGCATAATCCATTCCCAGCACCAGTACCGACACCAGAACCTTCACCGACTTCACCGTCACAAGTTAAATCAGCACCACAACTACCTAGTTCACCACTTTCGACTGTATGTCCATCACCAGCAAAATCACCAGAGTCGAAAGATTTCCACAAATCCTTCCCGCCTTCACCCCTGTCACAAGATCCAACACCGTCCCACCACCAGCAGTGCTACAGTCAGAGTCAATTCCTATTAAGGTGCTCGCACCCGTTACCGCACCTGAAAAGAGATCAAAATTCAGGCCGGCGCGAAGTCAAAACGCATTTCTGCCTACACGGATTATTAAGCCCATTCTACATTTAGTGATAATAAGGGAACTGTTTCCGATTTTAAGGACCTGTCTATAAACGTAATTTTACTTTGTTTTTATGATTGCTTAAACAAGAATTACCGAATAAATCTAAAATAGCACACTTTAGAAGGTAAATAACAGAGCGGTCTGCGTTTACTTAGCGTTATTCGCACAAGCAGTGCTTAAAACAATCTTTGCGACCTTTCTACTATGACCTAGACTACGACCAATGTAGAACATGCTTTAAGCAAAATATACAGTTTAACACGCTTTTATGAGAGTAAGAAAATGTTCTTGTTGAGATTAAAATATATACCTTCATCTTGCTCTGCAACTTTGACGGGTACATTATTGGACTGATCAGTAGGGTTTGTTTGAGAAGAACACCCGTCTATTGATGTTGAAGGTCGGATGAAATTTTTAAAAGCTTCTGCTGCCTTCTTGTCTTCTTCTGCATGTTGCAACCTTCGTTTGTTATTTGCAACTCCACTAGTTTTACCGGAGGAGGCCATTGTTGTAGGGTTTCTCGTTCTTCGTCCCGACTTTACACCATTCGCACCACGCACCCGAATGAACGTCAATTAGCAAGGGCCAAAACACTCCCGTGTATTGTGCTAATACGTCCTGCCATCTACGAGCGGGTCGACGCCGACTTCGCCCAGCCACACATGCCGTTTGTTATGATTTCTTGTTCTTTGCCTCTGTCTCCAGCTCGTGCCACACCCGCACCCCTTTCTCCAACGTCACTCCCCTCTCTCCCTGCCTTCCAAGCTTGCTTTCTTTCTCTCTACTTCGCCTTGCTACATCTCTGCTACAACAGCTAACCAAACCGAAATATCACGAAAATGCCCGAGCGCTGCCAAAGGGCGATTTGGTTGGTCCCGGACCCGGGAGTCGAGCCGGGTTGCTTTTCCGCGATAGTGAAAAGGCAAGGCAAGGGAGAGAAAGATATAGTGTTTGCTAATCACTATTCCACTGAGTTTAACTTCAGTCCGTCACAGTCTAAGGTGCGCGTAGGGTTTTCAGAAGTGAGAGATAACACCAGTTGAACTTCTTTTAAAAAATGATTCCCTTATTTGTTTGACGAACTCGCATTTACCTATCTTGCCATTTGTTCAATAGGAAATAATTCGAAATTTGCCTATCTTTGGGGGACGCCTTCGGTGCCCCCCAAACCGTTAGCGCCCTGTGCGACCGCACATGTCGTACACCCCTAAGACCGGCCCTGAAGCCAGTCTAGAATTATTCTGTATGAAGTTCCTGTCGATTGTAAAGTTATGCCTAGGTATCGAAAACTGCCAACAGTTTTCATTGTTTGCCCATCATACGTGTTTCTGTCTTGCGCTGGCACTCTCCCACCTTTCCGGAAAACCATACATACTGTTTTGTCAATGTTTAGTTCAAGATATTTGCTTTCTGACCATTCTAGTAGTTTGTTCATCGTATCATGGAGGTCCTCTAAGTTTTTGGAACCTAGCACCATGTCGTCTGCATAAGCATGATGGACTACTGTGGTGTTTTCTATTAATTTTGTTACGTCGGACTAGATCATTGTACCTACTTAACAGATTTATACTCACAATTTAATTTTTTTTAAACTGGAGCTGCTTGGTTTCTACCAAGATTCCTTAAGACACAGCATAGCCCCTCAGTCCTAGTTAGGACATTTTATTAGCATACATTTTGTGGAATAAATTTGAAATCAAGTGGTATTTTCATATCAGAAATGTCAGGTGTTGGCATTCTTGTAGATATGGTGCTGCAATATGGCCACAGAGTCAGCAATGATGTTTTCAGCAAGAGTGATAACCTAGTGATAACCTACGTGTATTTGTCTTATATTATTTAGGCCTATCATTAGCGGCTTCGGTGGCGCTGTTGGTAGCATGCTGAACTGCTGTGCCCAAGATCGTGGGTTCAAACCCGATTGAAGTCATCGGATTTTTAAGAGCGTTAAAATCCTTCAGTATGCCTTCCTTCGGAGAGAAGTAAAGCCGGCGGTCACATGTCATAGATTTATGGCATGTAAAACATCCTCCCACTGACTAAACTTGTGTGAAGCTAAATTTCTAGGTTAGATTTCGTTGTAACGCTCTATCAAAGTTCCAATGCTCACCACTAGGTGTCGGTGATATCTGGTAGCGAAAGTTGAATCTACTTGAAATTGAACGGAACTTGTAGCTGACCCTATGGGTGTCCGCTTCAAGCAGCTACAGCCTCTGGCGAGCCGAACATGTCCTCGGACATTCCCGGCATTAAAAGCCATACGCTAAATAAATAATAAATAAATAGGCCTATCATGTCAAAATTTGATGTAAGACGTATCCATAAACGCAGAATACTTAATTACAAAACTCACTTCAAAAATAAAGTAGACGTAAACCTACCGTATCTTTGGAAAATACCATTTTATAACGATGCACAGATACAGTGCTTACCTGTGGAAATGAAGCTTTTGTGAGTTCTTCTCCTGCCTATTACAGCATCCGTACTTTAGTTATTGTTGTTTTAAGGGGCTACAAAAGAAAGAGGCATCTGAATTTTATAGCATATTCGACGTATGATCAAATATATGCAAGAAATTAAAACAACCACGACACACCAGCTGACTTGCAATCTGCGTACCAGTGCCGTACAACGTCAGTCATGACTAGGCGATAACCAAGGACGCAGTTCTCAGCGAGGGTTACTTTGGGAGGAGTTTTTCCAGTAGTATCTACAGTGCGGCTGTTGTCGTCGCTCACATATGCAACTTATCCGTCAAGTTAGCACCGACACTGTTTAAAATCAAGATCACCCCTACTACGACATATGACAGGGGCCTAATATGATTTTCATACCGTATTTGATATTCCGGGAAATTACTATCCATTATCAATACTGCACAGGAAATATGTGCTAAATTACTTTGGTTGGTTGGTTCCTCAGTTTAGGGGCTGCGACCACGCGGTCCTGTAGCCCAGTGTACTTTGGATGTGTGTAGAATCTGTCTGATATCCGGTGTTAATTGTGATTGCTGTATTAGTGTGTGTTATATGTTTTTAATTCATGTAAGAACTGCACACATTCGATTATCAAGTAGTTCCAACTATTGCTACCAAACGCCACCGTCAACGATCAACTAGTTCTGAACTTGGTTACTAGATGCCACTGCAGTCGGCTCCTGGCGACGAACTTTGGAACCTAAGAGCGTTACTCAAATCTAACCTATAATTTAGCTTCACACAAGTATAATTAGTGGAAAGTTCTTTATCAAGCCATAAATCTATGACATGGGACCGCCGGCTTTACTTCCCCTCCGAACGAAGGCATACCGAGGGAAACTCTCTTAAAAAATCCGACGACTTCGGTCGGGTTTGAACCCGCGACCTTGGGCATAGAAGCTCATCACGCCACCGAAGCCGCCTAATATGTGACTTTAGTCGTTATTTATTGCAGATCCAACGACGGCAATTATCGTTGCTCAACAGCTACTGAAAGAGGCGCATTAGGCGTCTTCAACTATTACCGAGACGTACTCAGGCGTATACATTGACGTCATTTCACTGTCACCAAGTATAGTACACAATATACTTGACACTGAGCATGCTTAGCGAGCTAAGCGAGCGAAGCGAGAAACTATTGGCTTACGAAGCGGAGCGAGAAATTTATGGCTTCTGTCTGGCCAAAAATTGCTGCTTATACTACAAGCAAGGGTGTCTGGGGCGTTATCCCAGGTTAGCTTTGTTGTTGTATGTAAAGCCTTCTTTGCATAGAAACACAACGAAGCGAGCGGAGCGAGTGCAGCTTAAAACAAACACCACACTGCTGTGCTTACCGTGTGCGTGGGGTTGGCAATATTTCATTTGTCCCGTTAATCACGCCTACAATGGCCGACATAACTGAAATTTCACTTTATAAGTCATGTTATGAAAAGAGGATGGTGGGTGTGCCATAGACAGCGGAGGTGAAAACATCTATTACATCATTTCCACAATTATTATTCATCATTACACAAGATATTTAAGTAGTTTTGTACTAGGTTCATCACTCCCGAAGAGTTACCCCTCTTGGTTAGTTGACACTGCCTGAGTCTTAAACCTACGAATATTTGGGAGTAGGATTCGAAATACCCTCTGGCAACTGGTTTCATTTTATTCCCTCTCTACTCACAAGAAAATATTTACCCTATTTATTATACCATTGACTTATATTAACTATACAAGAATGATCAAATCGGGCCCTACATAGACCTACCTCCAACATTCCCAATCTTTCACGAATATAAGTCCATGCCATCTCTCCTTTGTAAACTAAATTGGCTCTAGAAGATCTACCAGCCAAACTTTTCCAATCCAAACTCTGAATCATTTCACTTGCACTATTTGTCTACCCTTGGCCCCCTACTATATACCTGGCAGCCATCCCTCTCACCCCTTTCAACTCATTTATCAAGTATGATTGATATGGATTGGTATGGATCCCACACACTGCAGCATAAACCATCTGGTATCTTAATACGGCAAATAAGCCCATACGCGTACGCCGACGATATACACTTAGTGATCGGATCAAAATGCATCGTGAAACTCCAAAACACGCTAAACGACATAGAAGAATGGCGCTCCAAACACAAGTTCTAAATCAACATATCAAAGACAGAAATTGTGGTGTTTATACCGGGTCTTTCACTCAAAGTGGGGCCGGGTCGGCAGTGCGGCTCGCGCGTGGGGTGTCGGACAAGCACAGGGCAACTCGCTGAGCTTGGGGTCGAGAGAGCGCCCATTCGAATCGCATGTAAATAACAAGCACACAAAATAACACATAATTAAGTAAAATAATTACTTACCTTGTCACAGAAAATGTTGAAAATGTCCTCCACCTGCATCTACATATTTCTGGCATCGTCTAAGGAAATTTTCATTCGCTCGTTTTATTTCATCTACCGAGATAGCCTCAATTTCGCTCGTGATATATTATGCTAATGTGGACGCAGGTTGAGGCATTATTGAAACAATAGGCTTTAACACATAGCAATATCACGTTATAAAATTTTGAAACACAACAACAATTTAACAATAACCACTAACACGTAGGGCCTACACACCTTATAAACTTATAACACTTATAACTAACAGTAGTCTATAAACGAAATAACAAAGTCAACTTCACTCGGCAAATACTGCGTCGCAACTGTCTCATTACCGCGAAGTCCGCAGCATTAATTTCATCAATCCAACAGCACTACTTTCCTTAAGACCGCGTTGCCATCTGCTCGACTGACCTTTAACTCGACGTTCTACTTGCAGTGGTGCGCCGGCCGAGCGGCCGGCCCCGCTCTGAGTGAAAGACCCTGTACAAGGAAGGATGGTTCCAGTAGCGGCAGAAATCTTCATCAAGGGGAAAAAATAACAATAGTAAAATATCACGCTGCAAACAAATGCTAAATGCTTCACAAAGCATGTGACAGAGAAAACAACACACGCCGTATGGGCGATGTATGAAATCAGCTACATCAGAACCCTATGCTTCGAGACAACAATGGCGTTATTCAGATCTATAATCATGCCTATACTAACGTATGGGATAGAAATCATACGGCCATCCCTCACAGAAAATAACCTATCCGCACTAGAAAGAGTAAAAGCGCTGTTCATAAAAGAGCGATCGGAGTGTCCAAGACTGCAAAATCACAACTCGTCTACTTCCTCGCACGAGGATCATTCCTCGGTGAAGATCTTAGAATACTCTTCCCTCTACCCAACACTAGAGCCTCTGAAAAACGTCTAAAGCGGCTTCGGTGGCGTAGTTGGTAGCATGCTGAACTTCTATGGTCAAGATCGGGGGTTCAAACCCGGCCGAAGTCGTCGCATTTTTAAGAGCGTTAAAATCCCCTCAGTATGCCCTCCTTCGGAGGGGAAGTAAAGCCGGCAGTCCCATGTCATAGATTTATGGCATGTTAAAGAACCTTCCACTAATTACACTTGTGTGAAGCTAAATTATAGGTTAAACATTTGACAAACGCTCTTAGGTTCCTACGTTCGTTGCCAGGAGCCGACTGCGTTGGCATCTGGTAACCAACTTGTGAACTAGTAGTCGTTGACTTGAATGAATTCAATATCTGCAGTCCTTACATGAATTGAAAACAGATAACACACACTAATACAGCCAACACAATTAACACCGGTTATCAGACAGATTCTACACACACCCAAAGTACACGGGGCTACATGGCCGCGTTATCGTAGCCCCTAGACTAAGGAACCAACCAAAAAAAAAGTCTAACATCACTAAACAAACGATGAGAAGATAAACCTCACGAATTCTATGGAACTGGAGCCATGATAGAACGGACGTGCAGATGAGGCACGTGCTTATGTGACTATAGAGCATCCAGCGTTTAGAAAAGACTGTGGAGCCTTATGACGACAGTGTTGCTAACCCTATGCAGAGGTAGCGCTGACGTTATACGTTATGTTCACACGCTTCGAGTACTGCGTTTTCATAATTTAGCGACACAACACAACCCCAGCAGCTTCCTGAAATAGAACACGCCTAGGAAGGAGCAGTTTTGCAGGTTTTAACGGATTCGACCAGTATTAAGGATACAGTAGTCGAACAGAACCAATAACGACATTCATTTCGTTGTGATATGACGCATTACTGATTGACAGATGTCGAGAACACAACCCTTCCTTCCTTCTCGGATATATGCTAACGATGTTAACAATTTTTACGTCAACAATACTGTTGATCATCACCTTTTCTGTGAGCTTGCATTCGGGAGATAGTGGGTTCGAACCGAACTGTCGGCAGCCCTGATTCGATCGAACAGAAAATAAAACAGACACACAACATTAACACCAATGACGGATAGTGGTTCAGAACTTATGTTGCCGTCGGAACTGAGCACGTGCTCCACTCCGGGCGAGAATGCAACACAGAACAAGGCTCTTCTTTCCAGCGTGCTAACCTCGAACATTTTTAAATTACTAAGACATAATATAAACGATACTTGTATCCAATAACAAAGGTAATCAATTGGCAGATAATTGTAGGAAGCTATTATGACGAAAAACTAATATGTTCAGAGTTCCTTCATGATAAAAGGTGAGGTAACAAAACAAGTGTAGGGGGGGGGGGGGTCCGTTAAAGTAAAAGCCCATAAGACCCACAGTCTTTTCTAAACGCTGGAAGCTCCATCCCGGACGGGCCCCCAAATGTAGGAAAGGATTTCGGCAAGCGAATAAACCAAACACGTCTTTAAGTAATTTTACGTATAAAAACTGTATTTACATATAAGATTACAACAGATGAGATTGCACAGAACTTAGCGTGACTTCACTCGACACAAAACTGACACACTGTTCGTCCTCTTTTTCTCACAGCTTCCTCTCGGTTCTTCTACGCGGCGCCACCGTGTAGTGCCGAGACTGGCGGGAAACCCACGAACGGTTCATCATCTTCCGATTCTCACAATCGGCCATCCTGCAGATTATCCGCCTCGGATGATGAGTCGCCTTCAGCCCATGGTTTGAGGAACTCGGCACAAGTAGTTGTTCGATTGGGGCCTAAGTGATTCCCTTCACGACAGTCGTCGTAAGTGTCATTTGGCTTAACACTGGAGATTCTGTAAGGCCCAAGGTACTTTTTCTTCAATTTAAGGCCTGGTCCAAACTGGGTCCTCTTGATGGCGACGATATCGCCAACTTGGTACTGGTGTGCAGGCCGTCAACGTCGATCGAACGACACCCTGTTTTCTTGTTGCACTTTCTGGATTTGTGCTCTCGCTTCTTCACGGTGTCCATCTCTCCTGGTCTCAAACTCGTCTACCATCTCTTCATTGATCAACACAACTATTCTCAGGTCATTTTCACAGCGCATTTTGGCTCCTGTCAAAAGTTCGAACGGCGTCTGCTTGATACTGCGGTTGTAAGTGGAATTCATGGCTCTTCGATCAGATTCGACGTGTTTGTACCAATCTCCAGGGTTTTCGATGGACAACTTGGCCAGCATGGAGATGATCGTGGAGTTTTTATATTTTTTGATGTTTAGGACCATTAGTTCATCACCCGCCCACTCCCCATCCCCCTTGCTCTTCGTCCGCCATCTTGCAAAAACTGACAGAAATCGGCACTTTTTTCAGTTTTTGGCCTCTAGTTCATTCCCAGTTCATTGTTTTGAAGATATGTCTAACTAAGAAAATGCAGATTAATAAATTTCCAACAAATTTGATGCGGAAGTTCTTTTTGTAGGACCAAGCGTATTCGAGTTACGAGAATGAAAAAAGGGCGAAAATAGGCGATTCGGCAAATTTTTCCCTTTTGC
Source organism: Meconema thalassinum (assembly GCA_946902985.2). Lineage (NCBI taxonomy): Eukaryota > Metazoa > Arthropoda > Insecta > Orthoptera > Tettigoniidae > Meconema > Meconema thalassinum. The sequence goes on along the minus strand of OX336396.1, from coordinate 216,982,210 downwards.
TCCACTTTCCATCGCAAAAACAGGGGGAAGACTTGATCTCAGCAAAACGATTTTTGAATGAAAGTTGTAAAGAATATAATTTCCTTTAAAATACATGCATCCAAAAAAATGAACAATGGGTAGGAGTTGGGGTGAATTTAAGAAAACTAGAGGAAATGCGTTTTATTATTCAGCCCTGGAGCGCCGTGTTGGTGAAAGTTTTTCGTTTTTATTATATTACAACCATTTCTTGAACACAGCAGTGCATCTAAATAATATTTGAACAATATTTTACTTTAAACATCAGCATACTAATAAGCAGCGACGTTTATACCTTCTTAGCTATCTTTCTTATAAACTTTCGTCCACCTCGTTGCGTAGAGGCTAACATTCTTGGCGGTCACCGCGGAGGCCCGGATTCGATTCCCGACTCGACCAATAAATTTAATTCTGGTCTGAGGGCTGAAACGGGGCAGAATCAGCCTCTTGAGGTAAAACTGAAGTGAGGTGGGTTAGATTCCTACCTCAGCCATCCTGGATGTGGCCATACGTGGTTTCCCACTGTTACTCTAGGCAAATGCCGGGATGGTACTGCACCCGAATTCCTCTAGAGCACAGTCCCAAATCCGCACAGATGTTAAAAGAATCGTAAGAATGTCAACACCCGGCTATGAGCTGAACAACCCTCACCGGACTGATGACTAGGGAACCCTAGGAACACATATATACATCTCTAACTATACTACTAACTAGTTGCATACAGCACAGAAAATATAAACAAATAAAAGTAGAGCATTTACGAGCAACTCGGCTCTCGGGCGTTAAGATAAGTCGTCGATCATCTGTGTGCATCTAGCTAGCGGTATCGTTCTAGTGTAATTAAGCATTGAATCAAAGAAACAGTTCTAAAAAACTCAGCAAGAATAAAAATGTTCTGCCATTTATTAATAATAAAAATATCACATGACAAAATTATCTTCCCTTCACCAAGAATAAAATATAATAATTATATGTGCCTCACTTAGGCCTGATGCGCTTAATAAGTGTCTTTCTTGCATCTTTATACTACTGCAACAAATATCTCTTGCTTAATAATATTAAAATAAACACAGAGTTTAATTTATGACAGTAGTGTCTGTCCTACCTGTTTACTAAAGTTAGGCTTTAACGCTCATCGCAACAAATATACTCCCTACATAATACAATCCTTAAAGTCTTCAAATTTAAATCTTATGTTCCTAAATGTAATAAAAATAATAATTAATACTAAGATAATAACGTATTTACATTTTATACATGATCGCGTCCCGCACGATATAAAACAACAGTCTCTAATTCATTAGAGTTCATTTCTTCACTTTCCTCCTGTCTTATAATCTTTCTTTACGTGTATCACCAACTGTCTGCGTATCTCACACAATAAACTAGACAAAATAGGTGTTTGTGTGTCAATTCCATGTGAATCGTAATACGAACAGTGAAGTTAATATTTCGTCACTTTAGTGTACAACTCTGGTATTTCAATAATTAATAATAAAACAAACTAACAATGCACGACTGTTCAGATAAGCTCTTCCACCAATAATCGGGTGTGTGTGGCATGAATCCTCACTCTCACACTCCTATCTCCTCCAAATACAACATATGACTTCTCTTGCTCACTACAAAATATTACCAAACCTTTCTCCAATTTCTCCCGTTGCATATTATCACGTCTCTAGTAACGCCTTTCGTCAATATAAATGCATTTCATCAACCTTCCTTTTCTTAGCACGTTCACAAACTTCTACCGTTCCATATCAACTACTTTCATCAAAGTATGATATTTAGTATTCCTACTAGAAATTACAACTGTAATGACGTTCATGAATACGTCTCTCTTCCTTCTACAAACTCCTCTATCGATTATACATCTCGTGCTATGTCCAAATACTATCCAAATACTTCCTCCTTCGCTTCACATATTACTTTGTTACAATTTATCGCTTAATTCTGAATTTCAAGTCTGCTTGTGTCTGTTATAAAAATAACAATAACCTTCCCTCTTACGTTTATATACATAATAAATGTTTATATCTCTCCTTCCATCTTACAGTGTCGTTTCATGATAAATATACATCCATAACATTTTATAATAACGTTTCTCGTTCAGTTATGCATTCAACTATCGCATACTGTTCCTTTCCGTACATTAAAATTCTGGGTTTTACAATGTCATTACATTACTTGCATACAAAAGTTACCTCAGTGCCAATATAGAATACTTCTGTTAACTATATCGTTCTATACATCTTATTTCGTTTCTGAAATGAATAAATTCATTGCTCATAGGATTCTTTGTCCTTCCATTCCTCACTTCAAGTAATAAACTATTTACTTCCGTCAAACACATGACTATATTCTTTCTCTGATACATTACTGATTTATTTCTCACAAAGTTGTGCTTCATTACTTTTGTTTCAATACATATATTGTGCCCGTTAGAGGTGGTGATCTGGTCCGCCACCGATCGTGTGTAGCTTTCCAGATAACCACATCCTTGAACACATGTGGCCTAAGAGGATTGGAGTACACTCCTTGTGGGCTATTCCGGCACAAGACTCCTCGTCATCAGGTTCCCATCATAGCATAGTCATAGACCCCTCAAGGAAATGCACCCCCCTAAAAACTATTAAATTAAAATCCAGGCTTAAGTAAAATTCAAAAGATGATTTATTAAAATTATAAGCCCCTATCCTACAATCGGGGGTATGAGTCAGCTAATCCGTTAACTAAACACAGGTAAAGAAACAAAAATAAACTATTATCTTATATGTAAAAATCACCCCTCGGTTGGTCCTAAATACAATCAGAAAAAAATAGCAAAGCTAGGGAAATGGTTCAAAAGATTTTAAATTGTAATGATAATTAACAAGGCATGACGTTTCCAAGCGAAACGTCATGATGGAAAAATGTCAAACATGACAGGAAAAACAACAAAGTAAGCTATGACCATCCCGTATTTACATTTAATTTTTAATTAATATAAGCTCATCCTAAGTTAAACTAATCTATGGTGAGAAGCATCCGTAGTAAAAACAACTAAACAAAAATCTAAAGTGATTTACAGTCATCCTTTACAACACAAATCAAGTTTACAATCAACTGTACAACAAAATATCTACAAGTCATAGAAGAAAGATGGGAATATGGGTTTACACAACAATTAATAAATATCACACACAAGATTATCCTTATTAAACATTCCTACCACATGATGGTTACTGTTTGTTTCCATCGGTCATCTATCATGTGTAAGCTAGGAAATCATAGTACTGTTCGTTAACAGCAGAACAAAAGTTACATGGTTCACGGCCCACGAGTTGAAAACTCTGGGGTATACCAAATCCCTGTCAGTCGCATGTGTCAGCTGTCTAAAACTTAAACTAACGAAGAAATAAAACGACAGCTCAGTGCACTGGTCAGCGAGTTATAAACCATGATCAAAGTTAAACAAGCGTTTAGTGATTAACGATAATTATTGCTTTCGTTTAAATTCATTACTCAATTTTATTTAATGAGTGATTATTAGTTGCCTTTGTTTTAATATTTGTTAATTATACGGATTGACCATCTGCACGGCTTCCTAACTGGTGGATAAAACCACTGGTGCACACCCAAGTACACGCGAACAAGCATACTCCGAGCTATCAAAAAGCTCAAAAACCATTCTAAAGTAACAGAGTGTCCCACTGGATCACTTCCTTAACCTCGGTCTGTCAAGCGCATGAGCTTTGAAACAAGGCCGGCAACCTCAAAAACTATGGGAAACCACCCCTTCCTCGTGTATAAACACACGGCATAAACCTTCACAACATGTGAGAAAAATAACATAGCCTCCAATAAGTCATTCAGTTTCACAAGACAATTCTAAAATCTTAAACAATAAAGGTTGTTCAAATGTGCCTCGCTCACAACATATGCTAAGATCGTAAACATTATAGGTGACCTCCTGTCACACAATATCATTGCATTCTTAATATCGCTGTTAACTTGACCTAGTTTTATAAAGCTTAATAAACACTGGCTTCTGTAGATCACATCATTTAGAAAAGCATTAGCATTAAATCTGTCAGAAGTCTAGTCTCACCTGGTATTATGGGTTGGCACTACTGCGCGTAGCCTTGAAAACACTTGTCTCCCAAAGTGACTTACATTTTGTTCATTCCCAAATTGTTACGAGTTGCATGGGCTAACAGTAAAGTTTCAAATGTTCGTTTCTTTAGAATATCGGATCCATAAAGATGTTCAGATTGTGATCCTACACTTGCAGTTCATAAGATAATATTCGTTGTAGTGTTCGTGATACATTTATAGTAGACAAAAAATGATTAACAATGATGTGTCTGCATGGGCAAAGCAAAACATACAGAACGCGAGATATTCCACACGTACTAACGTGTTTGGAAGATATAACACTCCCAGCAAGTTTGTTAAAAATCAAACATGTGCATTCTAGGCACTTCCAATGCATGAAATAAACATTCACACCATATAAAACAGTGGCGTTAATTGTAAATGATACGTCGCTAGTGTCAACAAGACTTGGAGTGCAAACAGAAAGATAACACTCCTTCACACTTGTTAATCGATTCCTCTCGTATCTAGTGGTAGAATTTCCACTCTCAAATAAAAATGTATACCCAAAAATAGGTAATTAAATAACCTCTCCCATTGGAGGATACACCTGCTCAGTGGCGTGCTTTACATATCACAAAATAGGGGTTCAAAATACTGACTTCAGTAACAGCTAATTTTAATCACTCAACTACTGCCTCATTTAAATTACTCATACAATTGGTTCGTTCAAAGTGAACATAAAAATGACATTAATTGCACCGTATGATAAAAACACACACATTTAATCAGGTGACTAACTCACGATTAGGAAATGCATTGGAGGCGTACGCTGCGATGTGCATTGAAACATGAAAGATTACCATAGTCGGTAAGCTAAAAGAAAAACCTACTCAAACAAAACCTAACTAGATGACTGTGAATCGAAGTACGATCGTCAAAACTACTCCACCAAAGACCATCACCTTACAAAAAGACATTAGTTAGACTCACGAAGAACATTGTAGCTCACCTCATTCCTACAGGAATAATTGAGGAGTAATTCCTTCCATTTCGAGCTTGGGCCATACTTCCAACGCTCGGATAGACACATTGTAATCCGTTCTTCAGCCTCCATTTGATTATGCTGTTGTGGTGGTAGGTATCCCTCTCATAAGGTGTCTACGCCATTATCACCCACATGGTGAACGGTGGTAAAGCTCTTCTTTTCTGGTGGATCTCGTACATCGTGGTAATGTTGATAAATTATACAGGAAATTCACTGCTTATAGTGTGATTCGCTAACTAACACAGCATCTACACTTGGTAATTTTGCAGACTCTATTCAACAAAAGGCCATGTCTGCTCCACAGATTCTACTCAACACAATCACGTGTTGGCTCACTTTTTCCACTATCACACGTGGTGAAAAATGTTTTCTGATGAAATCTGCGACATCGGTCGTTCAAGAAAATTACTATTTCACACAACATGGATAATTTTATGCAATTCTCACTGGTGTGAAATATGACACTGGCACTTTCGAAATCACAGTTACTCACACTTCTGAATGGCACACACATCGGCCATGCTTCCGGTTAAATCACCGTAATATTTCACTGATTTCAAATGCTTACAAAGCAATACTTTCACGGAGCTTTCCACTGCACACATCTCGTGCGTTATAATATAAACTGGCTTATGTTTCCAACGGATTTATTCCTTCACTTTCCGACGTCTCATCGGTCACTTAACCGGACTATTACAACTGCGTGTCGCACTCATGCGGTGCTGAACTTAGATAATCAACGAGTGCTTTTCTCCCGGAAGCGGGTTGTACTGGCTTTGAGACTAGTCGAGTCGTTGAACGTCTTTCGACATTATTCCTGCATTTCCGCAGTGCCAATCCTTAGTCTCAAGTACTAAATAGATAATGTTAGGCCACTTCTCCTTGGCAAATTATACAGAAATACTGAATGTGGTAAATTCAAAGGTGCACATTAGAGAATACCTTCTCTAATCATGGTAAAATAAATATTGACAGTCTTCCAACGAAATCAAAAGTACAACTGCATCTTTCCGGATGCATTCAGAGATACTTTCTCTCGTGTTACCAAATTTGGCATGAAAAAATACTCGCCAGCATGAGCGGATATGGGCTCAATATGTTATCGTCCTTCACTATTTCCACAAAATAATATACAAAATTCTCTAATATTTCATCAAATCTACTAAGTTCTCCAATGTTACAATAAATCTACGGAGTTCTCCAATGTTACAACAAATCTATGGAAAATACGTTCGCAATCGCAACGAAATCGTTCGTAAGTAAAAATTTTACGCTCTAAAAATGACAATGAAAAATGTACCCACAAGCTACCTTAAGAAACACTAACAGAAAGAAGCGTATAACCCATCAAGAAATTAAAAATAAATAATGACAAAGAGTAACTAAGGTATGTGTGTGGAACGGCTGGACAAATTACCATACCCGAGTTGTAATTTAGTTGAGAGAAGAGCACTAAATCTAAGATTGAAGAAAACACGAAGCATGTTTCATAATATAAAATATAATTAAATGAAAGGACAATTTTACATGCATGTTTAAAAGATGAACATAATATAAAATATAAACATAAAGAAAACAAATTAATTAAAATTAAGAAGCAAGGAACCCACAAGTAGGAAGAAAAAGTAAGTATTTACCCGTTTTCAGTCCACCCTTTTAATAACCGATGAACAAATTATATTCCAGATCAGTAGAATTAGATTTCAATATATAAATATCCACGAAAATCTTCGAAGTAATGACAACGTCAAAGCGTTTCGAGAATATTCCTTTCAAAAAATTGAATGAATCATTAAATCAATTAATTATTCACGACCAAACTCAAATACGTGCGTATAGCAAGCAATTGCAAAATGACTGACCACAACTCGACTGGAAAAATTACCCACATTGTTTCCAAGAGAAACATGAAAAAAAATTAACAATCCCGAAGTTGTTTCCAGGCAACGGGCGAAAGAATAAAATACATATCATAAGAAGTGATTTATTAAATAGAGTCTATAAGAGACCATTCTGCACGCACTTGGATAGTTATTCAACAGCTCAAGACTGCAACATAATAATAGGAAGAATAACACCAACACAATATACTCGTACCGACGAACAATTCACCTTTTCAGGTCTGAAATAGTTCCAATAACTTTTAACACATAACCAATCTTAATAGAGATGTACTCCTGTTGTAGCCAAACCTCATACATTACGTTTTCCTTCATGTCTACATATTTAACCCGATGATAAGGATTTCCCCACGGCGGACGGTAAATGTACATCTCGTAGTGATGAAATAATATCGGGGAAAGGAGATAATCCCCGTTTTACACCAGAGATTTAGTTCTCACATCTCTTCTTCTTGTAAGAATTCCTTCAACTTACTTTTGTTTTCGTCAACAAACGGAGACAATAGGAGTTCGTTCGGGCACCAACGGACCCGATCGGCAAGCTTCGTACACTTCAAAAATAAAGTTCCAACTTTTGCCACTAGGTCGAGCCATCTACTGGACAGAGACTCGCCGAGGTACAAACATGTCGAGCTACAAACATTCGCCACTAGAGCGAGCCATCGACAGTACAGAACCTCGCGGAAGTTAGCCGTGATACAAGTTTAGTCAGACAATTATAGGTCAGTGAAGGTCAGGATTGCACCAACAACCGCCCGCGGAACGGTTTGGAAGCGAGTTAATTTTATTAACGGGTCAAAAAATACTAATGATGTCTAACGTCATCGATCAAGACTTCAAAATACGTCCAAATGACGTATGAAAATAACTATCGCAAATACTAAAATTTACTAAAACTTTCAAGCCAATAATAACATAGGTTACAAATGCAAATATGTTGGTCAATATTCTGGAATAACGTAAACAAAGTCTAACTACAGATGAAAAATGCACTCGTCTACCTTCTTTCTGAGATCGTTGGTGACAGACCTGATGACTCCTCTGTCCTCGTAACGTCACCGTATGGTTTCTGGAATGCTGCGTGCTGCTCCAGTCTGGCTGTGTTATGTCACCTCGGCCTTGAGTGGACTGCATTAAAGTTGAACGACCTGGTGTGCTGTCTCGAAAACAGGTTATCAGCTGCCATCCCGCTCGCGACCCATTTCTCTCGTGCAAGATGATGACACGTCCTCGCCTCTGCTCTGCTGGCCTCGCGTCCATCAGTCCTGGGTTCCTTGTCGTCTCCATCACGCATCCGCGCGTCTTCTTCTTCTCAGATCTAGATGTTCTTTGAAGTCGGTTGTTTGCATAGTTCTTTACATCATGAAAAATCACCTCCATGTCGTGAAATTCCCTTGTAGTAGCTTGCAACGTTATGTAAGCGAAAACTGCGGTGGTCTGCAGTTCGCTATGCATACTGCTATGTCATCCTGGTCATTTCTGAATCTCACCGGTTCAGTATAGTCCTATCTTCCCATGGTGAATTTAAAACATCATTCTCACCGCGCAATTGTTTGTAGTCGTAGTTCTTCCCCTTCGAACTAAATTCTTAATCATTCTTGTCAAGATTGTTGAATTTCCAATAGTTTAAGTCTCCCTTCTTCAGACTTTCGTTCTGCATAGTTACGTGTTCGATGTTCAGTTTGTAATTTGCAGCGTTTTCTCTCGTCGTAGATTTCTTCTTTCCGAATATGATAAATAACTTTTCTCAATACTGTTGACTTGTAATATTAATTGTTCGTTTCCATCACTACTTGCTTCATCTTGAAGTCTCCAGTTCACAAAACCTTTGTCTAATACTTCTGAAGAGTAAATACGATATACGTCCTGCCTTCTCGACGTTCCATGTAGAAAGAGCCTCGTCTGCTAGCGTCGCCTATCCTCCTCGGTTAGATTTCCCTCGTAAATCTGATCAACTAGCCTCCAACCGCTATGAATATTAACAAATTCATACATAACTTCTCTCTCAGTCTTTCAATTTAAAATCTGTTTTGCCAATTAAATTTCTTTTTCTCTGCTGGTGAATTCAATGTGCAACACTCTTATAAAATATTAAAATAATGATTTTAATATTTGTTCCTTCCTCAGTATTCAAACTATTTTCCAATTGGTTCTCGCTTGAAATTGGCGCGTTTCTGACACGCGTTAGCTTCTCCCACTTGATACTGGCGTGTGTCTGACCTCAAATCCACCTTCGCTCTCCCCTCGCATCAAAAACAGGTTTCTCACCGCGCACCTCGTTAAAAGTGTCGACTTCCAAGACAGTATCTCTATCATTCACTCATGGTTAAAAATTTACCAAATCTTAAAATCTCCATTATTCATGAAATATAAATATTTCTTCAGACGAAAATTTTCCCAAATGTTAACGTTCTCTTCCATCTGGACTGCTAATTTAGTCGAAAATTCCAAAATTAAAATATGCAATTTTTCTGAGGTGGTCCTTGGTTCATACCTCATCCTGTCTTCTCCTCTCTCCTAGACATGATTTCGAGTGCATTTCCCCATTCGACCTTAATAGAAAGTATAAGAATGGTCTTTCTGTTACTACATATCGTTACTAATCATAGATATGCTGTCGAAATTGTGTGTCTATTGAATCTTGTGGTAAAATCTTTTTAACTTAGAATGATTGTATTTCCCAATAATACGATTATCGCTCACTCTAGCTATGGCATAGCAATTATTTCCATAAACCTTCGCTACCTTGAACGGCCCTTTGGAAACATTACTAAATTTAACAAATATCTTCTTCAAGACGTCAGCCTTCACATTCTTTCTAATCAGATCCAGATCTCCCTCTCTCAGTTGTCTGCTGAATCGCTTGTCTCTCGTTCTCTTCAATCGCTTTTCTGCGGACTTGTTGAGATGTTCTCTGGCTTCTTCTATCCTTCTGTCCATCGGTATCTCTATATCTTCTTGGATATCTATAATTCCATCCCATGGTCTTCTAGGTTTTTCATTATAATGCAGTACTGTTGGAATCTCATTCGTGCTCTCATGACGAGTGCTGTTCATGCAGTATTCTACCAGTGGTATCACCTTCACCCAATTCGCATGATTTTCAGAACTGTATAAGCGAATGTACTTTGATAGTTCCAAAATCGATCTTTCAATAGGATTAGTTTGTGGGCTTCTCACAGAACTATAAATATGACTTATATCCAATCTCTCCATAGTTTCTTCGAATTCTGCAGCTGTATATTGAGTTCCATGATCCGTTATTAATTTCTCTGGCTTTCCTAGCTTCGGTATCACGTTCTTCTCTAAATGCTTCAAAACTGCTTTTGTTGTTGCTTTCTGCATAGGGTTGAGCATAATGATTTTCGAAAATACATCCATGGTGACAAGTACGTATTGATTTCCTCGTAAGCTCTTCGGTGCAGGCCCAAAAATTTCCTGGCTGAACAATTCCAATGGCTTCGTTGGTATAATAGCCTTCGGTTTCTCAAATAGTAACTCTGAATTGTATTTGTTCTTCTGGCAAAGTTCACTAGATCGTATGACAATAGCAATGGATTCTCGCATGTTAATCCAATAAAAAAATTCCTGTGCAGTACTGTAGGTTTTGTCTAACCCTCCATGACCTATAGACTTGTGTGTTAACCATACAACTGGTACAATCAATTCTGGTGGTATCACTACTCTGACCTTAGTATGACCCACATCCACATATATACAGACCTTGGCTCCCTGCAATACAAAGTGTCTAGATTTTCTTCTCATCTCCTCGTAAGTAGCATTCTGTACATTTAATCTTCCTGACAAATACTTATACATGTTTCTCAGAAATGCGTCCTTCCTTTGAAAAGTTGAGATTCTGGCAAACCTGTCCAATGTTGCCTGGTCTTCGTCATCAGTTTGTATGACATTAACTCGGACGTTAGTCTTGGCTGTTGGATGCCTCGACAGTATATCTGCTGACAGATTATCTTTGCCTGGCACGTGACTAATGGTTGCATTGAACTGTTGCAAGAACATAGTCCATCTAGTCATTCTGTCGCTAGACAAATCAGACTTCAGCATGAATTCTAATGCCTTATGGTCAGTTCTAATAATTATAGGATGGCCTATCAATAGATTCTTCTAATGTTGTAATGCATTTATGACAGCTAAAGCTTCCAGCTCTGTAGTGTAGTAGTTTACCTCGTGTGACCTGAGCTTCCTACTATGAAAAGCTATGTAGTGGTTGTTCCCTTCAGAGTCTTTCTGATATAATACAGCGCTTATTCCAATCCTAGATGCGTCTGTTTCCACAATGAATGTCCTCTCAAAATCAGGATATTACAGCTTAATGTTGTTTTTAAGCATCTCCTTAGCTTGTACAAAGGCATTTTCTACTGTAGTGTCCCATTTCCATCGATTATTTTTCTTTAAGAGTTCGTGAAGTGGAGCCATCACTTCCGAATAACGTGGACAATGACTACTCAAAAATTGGCAAAGACCTAAAAATGCTCGAAGATCCTTAATCTCCTTAGGTCTAGGAAATTCCGAAATTGCTTCAATTTTGTCATTGTTTGGATGCTATCCAAATTGATCTATGGTGTGTCCTAAAAAGTTTATTTTCCCTTGGAAAAAGTGACATTTGTTGAAGTTGACTTTAATATTTGCTTCTCTCAAGTCTTCAAATAACCTTCTCAGATGCAATAAATGCTGCTCTGGCGTTTCTGAGGAAGTTATTAAGTCGTTGACATAACATATGACGTACTTCTTTACCTCTTCGCTCAGCTTATTATCGAGAGCTCTAATAAGTGCTGGGCTCGAGTTCACTAAACCAAACGGACCCCGAAGAAACGTAAAACTAGATTCGTTAAATAGAAAACCAGTATAGCATCTGCTATCTTCAGTCAACTCAATTTGGTAAAAGCTGGCCGTCAGGTCGATGACGGAAAAACAGGTCTTTCCACAGAATTTTCTCAGTAATTCCCTTATCTTCGGTGGCCTGTCTTGTTCTTTCATCGTTAACATATTGATTTGACGGGCATCTAAACAAACCCTCAAGCTTCCATCTGCCTTCTTCACCACAGTGATTGGATTTAAATAAGGAGTGGCCTGCTTCTGAATAATAACATCCCTTTCCATGCCTTTAATAATCTCTGCAACTTCTTCGTGATATTTTTCAGGTATCGGATAGAGTTTCTTATGAAATGGAGCGTTATCTATCAAGCGAATCTGATATTTGAAACCTTTCATCACCTCTGGTTTATCATCAAAAATATCAGTGAAGTGTGAAATTTGTGCCTCCAATTTATCCTGATAATATCCAAAATTTTCTATGGGATAGTTGGGACGTCTTCTTCGTTCCTCTTGTACTTCCAAGACCATCTCTTCCAATCTCCCTTCTTCAATACCATCTTCCATGCAGTACTCTTGTTCCTTTGAGCTTGAAGTTCCAGCCTCTGCTTCGCTATTTTTAAATCTGATAATTCCATTCTTTAGGTCAATGACAGCTCCTGACTGTGTAATAAAGTCAATACTCAGTATTGCATCAAAACTAATGTGACTGAGCACTATGAATACCTGTTCATATCCCTGCTCGTTTATATAAAATTCCACCAATGCTTGTACTTTGCACTTCATAGTTTTGTCATTAAATATGAGGATACAGGCAATGCAGTTAACAAATTCTCAGCTTCTAACTTCTGGAAACTACTCTCAGATAAGATTGAGGCTGTAGCACCAGTGTCTATAAGGGGTTTTAAAGTGTTCTCCCCTACTTTCATATGGATTATATGTAATCTGGCTGTATTTCCTTTCTTTGGCTCCTCTCTCTCGTATAACAATTCTTCATCGGTGACCTCGTATAGTTCGTTGATGGCGATCTCATGCTTCGTTATTGTGTGATTTACGTCTTCATCTACCTTCGTTTCTGATTTGGCGTTTTTTTTGTCCATTCCTGTCGTGGTTTTGGCCTTCACGACTAGTTCCTGGTTGAGGTTCGTCTCTCACTTGTGCCTGTTGTTGGGTTTGTTCCTTTCTCTCTTCTCTATCTCTCTGATTTCTTCTGTAATCCTGCTTTCTCTTTCTTTTTCTTCATAGTATCTTTGAACATTCCCATCATCTCTCCATCTGCTCCTCTGATAGTTGTTCCTCGGTTGTTGTTGTTGTTGTTGCTGTTGTATAGGACGTCTCTGTTGTTGTTGTTGTTGTTGGTTGCCATCGTTCCAGTTCCTATATCTGGAATACCTTCTTTGATCTCCCTCATTCTGCCTGTCGGGGTAGTTATTTCTTTGAAATCCCCTATTATTATAGTTGTTATTTTGGTATCTGGAACCCCTCTGTCTGTCGTTCCAGTACCTGTTTTTATATGTCCAACCTTCTTTGGCTCTATTGTAGCCTGGATCATACCTGGTCCTATCATAGTTGTTATGCCTTATTGGTCCTGTCCTAGCTGGTGTTACATCAGTCTGTTGTTGCTGATCAACCAACAATGTATATACCTCTCTGTTTTCATGCCTGTTTCTCGTATTCTGACTGTTGGTTTGTCCTTGAGATTGCGCTATAGAACTAGTGTGGTCTAATCTTCGCAGCAACTCAGCCATGTCTTCTAAAGTATTTATATTAGACGAAATCAGGTGTTTCCTAACCTCGGCTGGTAACTGTCTGGATATGACGTGTATCAGCTCCGGTTCTGCCAATGGTGTATGAAGATGTTGCAAGCGGGCTAATTGGTTAGTGAAGTAGCTCGCATAACGTGTCGGTACAGAGTAAGGATATTTCTTCGAATATATTTCTGCTCTGATGTCTTGTTGCAAATCTTCGCTCCAGAATCGTTTTAACAATGCCTAAACGCTCTATGCCAAATTAACGCTTCTGCTGACAAGTACTTCTCTACTACTCTCATCTCTCTCTCTCTCTAGGAATTTTATTCTCCTCCAGGTAGTAACGCATGTCTCTTAAAAATTCAACGGCGGTGACGTTTCCTTCCCCCGTGAACTTATCTGGTTTCTCCTCATGGCTTTTAATCACTACCACATTCTGATTATTCCTACTGGGAATCTGATCGTATGTCCTTCCTACCATGTCCGGTTCTCTTATATTCCTCTCGGTGTGTTCCGTTCCAAAAGTGTTATGGCGTGACCTACTAAACATTTGAGTGTCACGCTCTCCCTATCCTCTTCCTGTTCACCTTGGCTGACTCCTAGTCTGTGCAATTCTCCTTTCAGTTGACTGTCTCTTTCTTTAAAGAATTCGTGTAGATCTTTTTTCATGCTGGATGTGTCCCTCATCGACAGTGCTTTCATCTGTTCGTTAAGATCACCTATCTCTTTCTCCTGTTTAGACTTGTCCTTAGCTATTTCAGAGTTGACCTCATCAACTAATTGTCTAATTTTATCTAATTCTTTAAGTTTGATTCTATTGGTTTTGCTCGTAATTTCGCTAATTGTTGTAACATGGGATTCCTCTAAAGAGTCTATTCGTTTCGTTAATTCCTCTCGCAACCCAGTTACATGAATATTAGTCTTACTTTCTATGTCCTTAACCTCTTTCATTATCTTACCATGCATTTCATATATGTATTCACTACTACTCTTAACACCTCTTCTTTCAATTTTAACACAGCTTCAACAATACATTTGTTTATATCAACATTTATGCCCTCAGATATCAATTGTTGTTGATTTGTTACCTTTTGTTGGAGCTCACCAACTGTACCAGTTAAGGTAGTCAGCTGATTCTGCAACTCACCTTGGGACCCTGAAATTGTGTTGAAATGGTTTGTGTTGTCAACATTTATAGTATCTATGCTACTTTGTAGATTTTGCTGTAACTCTTGTTTCATGTTGTCCATACTATTTTGTAGCTCCTGTAGTCGTCTCTCTGCATCTGCTTGTGCCTTTTCTTGTTTCTCTCTGGCTTCGTTTTGTGCCAGTCGACTCTCTTCCTGAGCAAATCTACTCATTTCCTGTGATACTCTTCCTTCATTCTGCGCCATCTCTAGAGCTTTCTTTATCTCCTCCTGTGCTTTCTTCGCTTCTTCTTGTGCCAGTCGATTTTCTTCTTGTGTCTTTTCTAAAGACATCTTAATCTCTTCCTGTACTTTCTTACTTTCTTCTTTCGCCAGTCTACTTTCTTTCTGTGCCAACTTGCTCTTTTCCTTCAAAGTTGCTGTAGTGTCCTTAATATATTTCCCTATCTTTTTAGTGTTTTCATGTGTAATAGTGTGTAGGGCTTCAACTTTGGCAGTTAATCCTGCCTGACTGGTCCTCATCTGCTCCAGTATCGACCTTATAGCCAATAGGTCATGTCCTCAGACGACATAATCTTATACAATGAGAAAATATGGGAAGTATTACTATACTAAACACAGCGAAATTCCAGAATGACCAACATTTATAATTTCTTACGATATACTCACGCATTCCGTAGATATGTTCTCCTACCTTACCTACGTCAATACCAACGCTAACGGTATCTAGCACTATCAATCCCTAACACTGAACTTGCTTCAACACTTAATTCTAACCAAAATTTATTTAAATATGACATTACTTTACATTTATCGTTATACTTGACCAGAAAGTCTTTCGCCGGAAGAATGCAATATATACCTCACAACGAATTGTACTCCACATATCAAACAACGGGAATTCATCTCAACTTGTTAGATTGGGATCGGCATTTAAAATATAAACAAAACACAATTGTGTCGTACACCAAACATGCTTAAAATAGCCGTGATTACGAAATATCACCTAGTGTAACAAATTCGACACAACCGCTGGTCACTCAGAACTGGGAATTCAAATTTACAAATTCGATAGACCCATGCAATCGACAACGTCGAAGCCACTATAGTTGGGCGACCATCAATTAGATATGTTATATATGCGCCCGAATTCCTCTAGAGCACAGTCTCAAATCTGCACAGATGGTAAAAGGATCACCCGGCTATGAGTTGAACAACCCTCACCGGACTGATGACTAGGGAACCCTAGGAACACATATATACATCTCTAACTATACTACTAACTAGTTGCATACAGTACAGAAAATATAAACAAATAAAAGTAGAGCATTTACGAGCAACTCGGCTCTCGGGCGTTAAGATAAGTCGTCGATCATCTGTGTGCATCTAGCTAGCGGTATCGTTCTATTGTAATTAAGCACTGAATCAAAGAAACAGTTCTATAAAACTCAGCAAGAATACAAATGTTCTTGCCATTTATTAATTGTGCCGTTACTTTGGCACTAATCTCTGATCGAACGTACAATTTATACTTTGGCATAAACATTTGAATCGAGCGGCGGAGTTAGTTGTGGCTGGCCTCGATAGATAGCATATCTTGCCGGTGCTGCCTTGGACAGGGATTGTAGTTTCTCCCTCTGTCCGATAGGAAGAGCTATGTTCTAGCGACAAGTATTTCACTATCTCGATGTTGTCTTTAATGGTTTTGGAAAGCTGGGATTTTCGAGACATGTATGATTCTCGTAATGAGCTTGTTAGGCCAGTCATCATGGATCTACGTGGTTTTATAAATACATAAGAAGTAAACTGAAGTTCTACTGTATGTGAAAATATTGAATGATATTATCCCTCTTCGTCAAGTTATTGACTGGTTACCTATTGTAACCTTACTGGAGATAAACGTCTGGATATGCTTCGTATATTGTGGAATTAAGGTAGGCTATTTTGTCATCGTAAGTACTTGTGACTGTATCGTCTGGCAAGGTAAATGTATTTATTTTGTATTTTCCTACGTTGCATGACAGGGCCTTTCAAGGTTATACATTCAAACTTAATGTCATCCTCGGGTATTCACTCTGGTAGGCTAACTGACACTCATATTTTCTTTGCGTAATTAATGATTTGTTTTCTGTTTTCTGTTTATTGTAAAAATGCATTTTAATTACAAGTAGTATGCCTTATGGTCTGTGGAAAATTTATTAATGTAGGATTTATTTTGATATCGATAGCCCTAGTACGGTGATCGTTTTTCTTCTGTTTTTTCATGATGGCTACTGTCGTATTGTTTTTAACTATGTGCGATCATCTGTTGTTAATAAAAGAGATTGATTTCTGATAGCCATTGAGGTGAAAACACGTAAATTGGATTAGCTCCGTATATTTTGTGTTTTGAAGACATTAATTCTTCAGTTTTAGGCAACGTATTACATTGGATATTATAACAAGCGTAGGCCTAACTTTGTGACATGTACTGTCTCGAGAATTAATTAATTATATATTTGTGTGGAAATGCTTGAAATACTGTATGATGCATTATGCAGGTGCATTATGAAACTATTGAATATTTAATTCGTCATCCTCTTAATTATTTGGCTTGGATTCTCATAATGACAACAGATGATAGGTTGAAAGCAACGCTTATTTACTTCATCGTAACAACTTGGCTGGATTGCTAAAATATGTATTACAGTCAACTGGAAGGAACAAATATTTGATGTCAGAATCCACATCTTGATTAGTAAGTGTTTTGTTAATTTGTATGCATGTTTATTGTGAATATATTATGATTTTACCCGATCACCTTAGTATTATTTCTGGGTTCCGGGGTTCGAAGATGGTCTCAGACAATTGCCCTCTGAGTATGAATTCACTATGGTCCAGTACCTTCCCTCCCAAGGCCTTTACTTTAGTAGGGGGTTAAATGTGGTAGCAGAGCGTGGTTAGATTTGTACCACATTCAGTAGTTGTTTGGGGCTAGTCTTTGGATCTTGGGGCTTGGAAGTATGATTGGGCCTAAAGTGTGATATTTTTAATGTTTGTTGTTATTGTTTTATCTTTGTATAATTTTCTTGTTATTTATGTTTCATGTGATAATATACTGAATGGACGAGAGCATTTTAAAAGCTGTACCATATTTATCCAAAGAGGAACTGGCTTATGAAATTCAAATAAGGAATGGCAACCCTAATTTTCATCGTGAACTGGATATAATTCTTCTCAAAACCTTAAAGTCAGCTCCTGTTGTTAGTCTGACTGATCAACATTCTTATGGGACAAAAGGTAGGTCTGATGTTGTGATATCTGTTTCAAACCTATTAGTGTCCTGTGACGAGTTAAAGCAAGTTGCCAATCCTTCGGCATATCGTGTGAACAAATTAAAATTTCGTTCTATACACTGGATTAATCGTTTAGTGAGTTTAATTGAATATTGGTCCAAGTGTGATATTGTTTTTTCAAGCAAGTTAGTTGGGCTTCGTGACAAGCTGTTAGATAGTTTTAATCGGTTGTCCTCGAGTGATATTTCTGAGAATATTAGTGAACCTGTTGTATGTTCTGAAAGCGTTTGTTCATATGTTAGTGATTCTTGTGATGGCGTTGTGAATAATAGTAATTATTTTGGTAATTTTGTATCAGTGTCGATGGAGAATAATGAAAATATGTTAGGCGCTTTGCAAACTAATAATACTACTGAGGTAAATAAACAAATAGGATCTTCAAGAAATACACCTGAGGTCATGTCGAGCCCTAGTAATTTGAATGCTGTTGGTAATTCACGTTCTGATAAGAGATGTAACGATTTTTCTAGTTCAGTTTCTTGCCATGACGTTGGTAGTGCTGGGAATAGGTTAGGATCTCACCGTACTTGGACTGATAAGGAAGTACAAACTGTTGATAGCTTACTTGGTGAATGTGATGTGATAGATAGAGTAAATAGGCTTAATCTTTCTGATAATCGAGCCTCGACTAACGTTGTTTCTCTAAATAAACTTATGACTGATGGTCAGGTTAATTTTGCTTCCCTTCCTAACCCATTAACTCTAATTTTGAAAGATTTTCATGTGTGCTATGGCACTGATATTAATTTATTTGTGAAATGTTTGAAGAAATTAGTGGAATTAGGGGATGGTTCTGGTATAAATTATTTTCAGCCACGTGGAGAGATGCAGCTTGTGGATAATTGTAGTAGTCTTGTTCCTTATAAAAATTTCAGGGAAGGCGTGAGTTCATGCCTACAAATGTTCAAAGCCATGTATTTCAGGGGCGTGCTGACCAGAGGTTTAATGGGAGTAGAGCCAGCAAAGGCAAGAGATGTGATTTTTGTGGCTCGTATGACCACATTAGTCGATGGTGCGATGCAGATTTTGATAATTTAAGTTGATATTCGATGTGGTGTATGTTATTGTCAAAATTGTGTAGATGAATTCTGGTCATCAGGACATGTATGTATTGTGGATGTTATTGATGCTTGTATTTGTCTACACGTATGGTGCACATTCTGCTAGATAGTGCAAATCCATAAGGTTCTTCTTGTATGTTATTGTCAAAATTGTGTAGATGAATTCTGGTCATCAGGACATGTATGTATTGTGGATGTTATTGATGCTTGTATTTGTCTACACGTGTGGTGCTCATTCTGCTTGATTGTGCAAATCTATAAAGGTTCTTCTTGTTTGTAATTGTCTAAATTGTGTTAGGTCTGAAGTGACAAACTTGTGTAAATGTATTTGAGTGCATGAGTGTGGGTGATTGTTATTAGTTTTGTTTTGTAATCGGGTGGGTATCTTGGTTGTTTCTTGAGGTAAATTAAGGTTAGGGTTTGTTTTTGCTTAATTTATAATTGAATTTAATTAAATACGCCGTACGTATAAAATGATACTATGTTGGGATATCATAGGTAAGTAATTACAAACCTCTTCTGTTCTCCGAGTGATGACTTAGTCATTTATCTGCTTGTTGATTTATGAAGGTAACTACTTGCCGAAATGTGTTTTGGTGATGGAAAATCATGCTATGCCAGGGTAAAATGCGGCTAGTATGACATGTTGATTTCAGTGTGTTTTATTTAAGGGTTATTATTTATTTTGTGTATGTCGATGTCCTAACGGTGTGTCAATTTATATTCTGGAAAATTATGGGGATTTTGTGGGTAGTAAATGGTTTTATTAATTTTGGGAGTTTGTAAGGTCGTGTGATTTCAATGAATGTTTGGGTACGTTTGTAGCTTGGTGATCTGCACGAGTAGTCTGTTGATCTTCTTTCATTTAGGGTCTTCTGTTGGTCATTTATTGAGGGATTTCTGTCGAGTTTGTTCTTGTTTTGATCTTGTTCGCTATACTGTTTACTTAGTTTGATATACTAGGCTATGTCAAGAGTGAATAATTGTATTGTTTATGTTATTGTCTAAATTGTGCATTTCCAAAGTTGGACATTCAGAAAGTATAAATGTGGTGTGATATGTTTTATTTTGGTAATTGGGTTAGTTTTCTTGTTGTTGTTTTGTGGTTGTCCAGATATGTGTGGATGTATATTAATTTAAGGGGTAAAAGGTCATTGTATGTTACTTTGGGATCGTGGATGTAAATTAGCATTTTGTTGACGCATCTGTCAACTTAAGTCTACCAGATGAATGTTATGGGGGTTCATTTGCTTAGATTTGAGTTGAATATGTTGGTAAGTATTTATAAACAATTCTCCTAAGTCTTCAGTTGATTGAGTGGGCTCAATTTTTTTTTGCTGTCTGACTGAGAAATAAATACTTTAGGTTAAGTAATGTGATGTGATATGATGAATTGATTTGTGATATTTGGTCAATATACGGCGGCTCACTATAGGCCTCATGAAATACGTGCTTCTCTCGTTTACTAGTTTCGGTTTGGTCTGGGTCTGTATATGATAGGGTATTTTTGTATTTGTGTTTTGTGTGGATGTGTTGACAAGTGCTAATTCATATTCTGGTTGTTGTTTATTAATTATTTGATGGTTTAATTGTAAATTTTTTCTGGGGATTTTAAGGTTATGTGTCATGGTGTAAGGTTGTGGTGTGATTCTGCTTTGGTATGCACGTGTGTCCTGTTTTTTGCTTGATAATTGGGTCTTTCTATTGTTCTTCTTGGAATTTTCTTGTGTTTTCCTACTTTGGGTGTTTCTTTTTGCATTATATTTTCTGTATTTTGGACAATTCGGTTGAACAGATATGCAATGTGAGACAATTGCCTTCGTCTTTTGGGATAATAAGGTTTTTTATTTGTAAATATGAGAGCTCACGTGCCATTCAGCATTATTATTGAAACTTATTTTTGGAAAATACTGTTATTATTGTAATATTTTCGGGATATTGTAATTTTCTAAAACATGCATGCAATTTTCTGTGTTAATTGAGGGTCATTGTTATACCTTTCACCTGTAAAGATGTGGATTCTTGATAGTACTGGGTTATTGTTATAAAATCTGATGCCATCATATAATATTTTATTGTAATTTGTTCTTTGTAAATGAGTGTCAACGTTAGATATTAAGCTTTCCTTTACACATTACTGTCGCAGTCGAAATTTGATTTCAGCTAATTTCTTCGAGGTCTTATTCTGCGTTTGGAGTGTTATGCAGTGCGAGAAGATGTCTCTGGCCAGGATATTGGACCAATCTATGTAACCTTCGGATGAAACTGTTCCTGCCATCGTTTATTCAAGATGACATTTGTAATAATGTTGTGGAAATTGTACAAAGAAAACCCACTCGATGTATTCTACACTTAAGTATTTGTTTATGTTCTTGGCATGACATAGTTTGGTGGTTATGGTGCTGATGAAAACTGAAATGAACTTTTAATTAAGTATTTCACATTCGGAAGCTACTGTGTTTGTGATAATTGGCAAAAACTTTTCTATGCTTAAAGATTTGCTTGATTATGCATGTTGATACACTTGTACCATTTACGTCGTCTCTGTTCTGCGAACCATCGACAAGTTTGGGGCCCGGGAGTTTGTGCCGTTACTTTGGCACTAATCTCTGATCGAACGTACAATTTATACTTTGGCATAAACATTTGAATCGAGCGGCGGAGTTAGTTGTGGCTGGCCTCGATAGATAGCATATCTTGCCGGTGCTGCCTTGGACAGGGATTGTAGTTTCTCCCTCTGTCCGATAGGAAGAGCTATGTTCTAGCGACAAGTATTTCACTATCTCGATGTTGTCTTTAATGGTTTTGGAAAGCTGGGATTTTCGAGACATGTATGATTCTCGTAATGAGCTTGTTAGGCCAGTCATCATGGATCTACGTGGTTTTATAAATACATAAGAAGTAAACTGAAGTTCTACTGTATGTGAAAATATTGAATGATATTATCCCTCTTCGTCAAGTTATTGACTGGTTACCTATTGTAACCTTACTGGAGATAAACGTCTGGATATGCTTCGTATATTGTGGAATTAAGGTAGGCTATTTTGTCATCGTAAGTACTTGTGACTGTATCGTCTGGCAAGGTAAATGTATTTATTTTGTATTTTCCTACGTTGCATGACAGGGCCTTTCAAGGTTATACATTCAAACTTAATGTCATCCTCGGGTATTCACTCTGGTAGGCTAACTGACACTCATATTTTCTTTGCGTAATTAATGATTTGTTTTCTGTTTTCTGTTTATTGTAAAAATGCATTTTAATTACAAGTAGTATGCCTTATGGTCTGTGGAAAATTTATTAATGTAGGATTTATTTTGATATCGATAGCCCTAGTACGGTGATCGTTTTTCTTCTGTTTTTTCATGATGGCTACTGTCGTATTGTTTTTAACTATGTGCGATCATCTGTTGTTAATAAAAGAGATTGATTTCTGATAGCCATTGAGGTGAAAACACGTAAATTGGATTAGCTCCGTATATTTTGTGTTTTGAAGACATTAATTCTTCAGTTTTAGGCAACGTATTACATTGGATATTATAACAAGCGTAGGCCTAACTTTGTGACATGTACTGTCTCGAGAATTAATTAATTATATATTTGTGTGGAAATGCTTGAAATACTGTATGATGCATTATGCATGTGCATTATGAAACTATTGAATATTTAATTCGTCATCCTCTTAATTATTTGGCTTGGATTCTCATAATGACAACAGATGATAGGTTGAAAGCAACGCTTATTTACTTCATCGTAACAACTTGGCTGGATTGCTAAAATATGTATTACAGTCAACTGGAAGGAACAAATATTTGATGTCAGAATCCACATCTTGATTAGTAAGTGTTTTGTTAATTTGTATGCATGTTTATTGTGAATATATTATGATTTTACCCGATCACCTTAGTATTATTTCTGGGTTCCGGGGTTCGAAGATGGTCTCAGACAATTGCCCTCTGAGTATGAATTCACTATGGTCCAGTACCTTCCCTCCCAAGGCCTTTACTTTACTACGGGGTTAATAATAATAAAAATATCACATGACAAAATTATCTTCCCTTAACCAAGAATAAAATATAATAATTATATGTGCCTCACTTAGGCCTGATGCGCTTAATAAGTGTCTTTCTTGCATCTTTATACTACTGCAACAAATATCTCTTGCTTAATAATATTAAAATAAACACAGAGTTTAATTTATGACAGTAGTGTCTGTCCTACCTGTTTACTAAAGTTAGGCTTTAACGCTCATCGCAACAAATATACTCCCTACATAATACAATCCTTAAAGTCTTCAAATTCAAATCTTATGTTCCTAAATATAATAAAAATAATAATTAATACTAAGATAATAACGTATTTACATTTTATACATGATCGCGTCCCGCACGATATAAAAACAACTGTCTCTAATTCATTAGAGTTCATTTCTTCACTTTCCTCCTGTCTTATAATCTTTCTTTACGTGTATCACCAACTTTCTGCGTATCTCACACAATAAACTAGTCAAAATAGGTGTGTGTGTGTCAATTCCATGTGAATCGTAATACGAACAGTGAAGTTAATATTTCATCACTTTAGTGTACAACTCTGGTATTTCAATAATTAATAATAAAACAAACTAACAATGCACGACTGTTCAGATAAGCTCTTCCACCAATAATCGAGTGTGTGTGGCATGAATCCTCACTCTCACACTCCTATCTCCTCCAAATACAACACATGACTTCTCTTGCTCACCACAAAATATTACCAAACCTTTCTTCAATTTCTCACGTTGCATATTATCGCGTCTCGAGTAACGCCTTTCATCAATATAAATGCATTTCATCAACCTTCCTTTTCTTAGCACGTTCACAAACTTCTACCGTTCCATATCAACTACTTTCATCAAAGTATGATATTTAGTATTCCTACTAGAAATTACAACTGTAATGACGTTCATGAATACGTCTCTCTTCCTTCTACAAACTCCTCTATATACATCTCGTGCTATGTCCAAATACTTCCTCCTTCGCTTCACATATTACTTTGTAACAATTTATCGCTTAATTCTGAATTTCAAGTCTGCTTGTGTCTGTTATAAAAATAACAATAACCTTCCCTCTTACGTTTATATTCATAATAAATGTTTATATCTCTCCTTCCATCTTACACGTCGTTTCATGATAAATATACATCCATAACATTTTATAATAACGTTTCTCGTTCAGTTATGCCTTCAACTATCGCATACTGTTCCTTTCCGTGCATCAAAATTCTGGGTTTTACAATGTCATTACATTACATACAAAAGTTACCTCAATGCCAATATAGAATAATTCTGTTAACTATATCGTTCTATACATCTAATTTCTTTTCTGAAATGAATAAATTCTTTGCTCATAGGATTCTTTGTCCTTCCATTCCTCACTTCAAGTAATAAACTATTTACTTCCGTCAATCACATGACTATATTCTTTCTCTGATACATTACTGATTTATTTCTCACAAAGTTGTGCTTCATTACTCTTGTTTCAATACATATATGTTATCGTCCTTCACTATTTCCACAAATACACAAAATTCTCTAATATTTCATCAAATCTACTAAGTTCTCCAATGTTACAATAAATCTACGGAGTTCTCCAATGTTAGAACAAATCTACGGAAAATACGTTCGCAATCGCAACGAAATCGTTCATATGTAAAATTTTAACGCTCTAAAAATGACAATGAAAAATACTAACGATGTCTAACGTCATCGATCAAGACTTCAAAATACGTCCAAATGACGTATGAAAATAACTATCGCAATTAATAAAATTTACTTAAACTTTCAAGACAATAATAACATAGGTTACAAATGCAAATATGTTGGTCAATATTCTGGAATAACGTAAACAAAGTCTAACTTCAGATATGAAAAATGCACTCTTATACCTTCTTTCTGAGATCGTTGGTGACAGACCTGATGACTCCTCTGTCCTCGTAACGTCACCGTATTGTTTCTGGAATGCTGCGTGCTGCTCCAGTCTGGCTGTGTTATGTCACCTCGGTTTTTTTTTCATTCATTCATTTATTTGCAATTGGGGGTGTGTCCCCCGGTGGCAAATTCGATATACATAACAAATAAATAATTATACATAACAATTCAATAACAATTAAATAACAATTAAACTGGAGTATTTACACAAATAGTCAGTCTTTTCTTAAACACACCTATATGTTTGGGAAAAGGCTCTAAGACTACGGCAGGTAGAGAGTTCCAGTTATCAATGGCAGGGTTTACAAAATAATATTTACCATAATTTGTTCGCTGTGGTCGGCCCTTAACTTTGAAAGGATGATCGCTCCTACCCATGTAAGTGGGCTTTCCCATTCGTTTGCTAAGCTCACCCCATGCTGGTTGATTTGTATACGTGTTGTACATAGCGCAGAGTCTAGATTTCATCCTCCTAGCCTCCAGTGATTCCCACCCAAGTTTATTTAACATAAAGTCACTGAGCACAAATCTAGCGGCCTTTCTTTGTACCATTTCCAACTCATTGATGAGCCCTACTTGATATGGATCCCAAACCGCCGAGGCATATTCCAGAATAGGTCTTACAAGTGACAAATAGCCTAATTCTTTAGCAGAGGTACTACTTCCTTTTAATACCCTCATTACAAAGTGCAGGGATTTGTAAGCTTTAGAAACTACACTTCCTACATGACTGCTCCATTTCATATCATTCCTTACGTGAACGCCCAAATATTTGCAAGAATCATCTTCTACAAGTATTTCCGAGCCAATGTTATATTGAAAATCCTGCCTTCGCACTTTCCCTATTTTTAAGAGACTACATTTTCTTGTGTTTATTTTAATTTTATTTACAATCGCCCACTTATAGACCAGGTTCAGGTCCTCTTGAAGCACTGCGTTGTCTTGTGAGTCATGTATCTTTCGATATATTACACAATCATCCGCAAACAATCGACAGTCACTGCGAATCCCATTTGGTAAGTCATCTATAAACGCCAAAAATAACAAAGTTCCAATTTCGCTGCCCTGAGGGATACCCGACGTTACGGTAATTTCATCCGAGAATATGCCTTCGACTTTCACTTTCTGGGAACCACCCGTCAAAAATTCTTGGATCCATAAAATTACTCTTCTATCAATCTTAGTCGAAGCTAATTTATGGAGTAGCATGTCATGTGGCACGACATCAAATGCCTTCGAAAAATCTATAACTACGGCGTCGACTGAAACTCCATGATCCAACGATTCACTAATGTCTTGGAAAAGTGATAGCATCTGGCTCTCGCATGAGTAACCTTTCCGAAATCCATGTTGCCTATCATTAACCCATGATAATGTTTCCCACTGTTCCCTCAAGTAGTCGCAAATGAGATGCTCCATCTGTTTACAAACGATGGACGTAAGGCTAACCGGCCTGTAGTTGCCCAATTCAAGTCTGCTCCCTCCCTTAAATATTGGGACTACCGTAGCTCTTTTCCAGTCATCTGGGATTTGCGCATTGTTTATGGACACATTAAACATCACCTCCAAGTATCGTGCCACGGCCCTACCTCCTAGTTTAAGTAGTTCACTAACAATATTATATGAGTGGACTGCATTAAAGTTGAACGACCTCTTGTGCTGTCTCGAAAACAGGTTATCAGCTGCCTTCCCGCTCGCGACCCACTTCTCTCGTGCAAGATGATGACATGTCCTCACCTCTGATTTGCTGGCCTCGCGTCCATCAGTCCTGGGTTCCTTGTCGTCTCCATCACACATCCGCTCGTCTTCTTCTTCTCAGATCTAGATGTTCTTTGAAGTCGGTAGTTTGCATAGTTCTTTCCATCATGAAAAATCACCTCCATGTCGTGAAATTCCCTTGTAGTAGCTTGCAACGTTATGTTAGCGAAAACTGCGGTGGTCTGCAGTTCGCTATGCATACTGCTATGTCAACCTGGTCATTTCTGAATCTCACCGGTTCAGTATAGTCCTATCTTCCCATCATGGTGAATTTAAAACATCATTCTCACCGCGCAATTGTTTGTAGTCGTAGATCTTCCCCTTCGACCTAAATTCTTAATCATTCTTGTCTAGATTGTTGAATTTCCAATAGTTTAAGTCTCCCTTCTTCAGACTTTCGTTCTGCGTAGTTACGTGTTCGAAGTTCAGTTTGTAACTTGCAGCGTTTTCTCTCGTCGTAGATTTCTTCTTTCCGAATATGATAAATAACTTTTCTCAATACTGTTGACTTGTAATATTAATTGTTCGTTTCCATTACTACTTGCTTCATCTTGAAGTCTCCAGTTCACAAAACCTTTGTCTAATACTTCTGAAGAGTAAATACGATATACGTCCTGTCTTCTCGACGGTCCATGTAGAAAGAGCCTCGTCTGCTAGCGTCACCTAGCCTCCTCGGTTAGATTTCCCTCGTAAATCTGATCAACTAGCCTCCAACCGCTATGAATATTAACAAATTCATACATAACTTCTCTCTCAGTCTTTCAATTTAAAATCTGTTTTGCCAATTAAATTTCTTTTTCTCTGCTGGTGAATTCAATGTGCAACACTCTTATAAAATATTAAAATAAAGATTTTAATATTTGTTCCTTCCTCAGTATTCAAACTATTTTCCAATTGGTTCTCGCCTGAAAGTCGTGTGCTTCTGACACGCGTTAGCTTCTCCCACTCTTGATACTGGCTTGTGTCTGACCTCAAATCCACCTTCGCTCTCCCCTCGCATCAAAAACAGGTTTCTCACCGCGCACCTCGTTAAAAGTGTCGACTTCCAAGACAGTATCTCTATCATTCACTCATGGTTAAAAATTGCCAAATCTTAAAATCACCATTATTCATGAAATAAAAATATTTCTTCAGAAGAAAATTTTCCCAAATGCTAGCATTAACGTTCTCTTCCATCTGGACTGCTAATTTAGTCGAAAATTCCAAAATTAAAATATGCCATTTTTCTGAGGTGGTCCTTGGTTCATACCTCATCCTGTCTTCTCCTCTCTTCTAGACATGATTTCGAGTGCAGTACCTAACTTAAGGCCACGACCGCTTGCTACCTAAATCCTTCCTCGATTACAAGTACACACACAAGTACAGACAAGGCAGTAGCACAGGTTATCTAACAACTGCTACACACAGCCAAGTACATGGGGCTACTAGACCACGATGTCGCAAAGCATTCCCCAATGAAAATTTAAATGATAAAAATGTTATTATGATTTTGTTTAATTACAAAATGTCTATTTTTTTAAATTACATTATAACAAATTAACATCCAATTTTGCATTACGGCGTTGTTGGTTTGGTTTTAATGCTTTTGATATCACTGAAAAATTCTGTTTTTATGCGCTCACACCAAATGTTCCTGAGTTCGTGAATATTTTGTCATTGCAGGTGTTTTTATGTGTGTTGAGGTTGTTCAGAGGAGAGCCTTTCGAGTGTTTCTGAGTTAGTGTTTCTATAAATTAGGCCTATGTTGCTAAATATGTTTTATTTTTTGGAGGAGCGATGAGTTACATACAGTACACAACTGATTTTCTGCACCAGCCGCCACGGCTTTAGTGGCATTGATAGAGCGTTGCTTAGTTCATCAAAAAACATCGCTTTCCCCACAATCTCGAAGGAAATAAACTCCTGTTGTTGTTGTTGTTGTTGTTGTTGTTGTTGTTGTTGTTGTTGTTGTTGTTGTTGTTGTTGTTTGAGTATGTTGACTGGTTTGATGCAGCACTCCATGCCTTCCTGTTCTGAGCTAATCGTTTCATCGCTACATGGATGCCACATCCTACATCCGAGGCAATCTGTTTAGCATATGAAGACTCCACGGGAAAACGGAGTAAGTCACATTTTGTACCCCCGTGTGGGTGCGGGTTAGAATACACCCACGGTATGCCCTGCCTGTCGTAGGAGGCGGCTAATAGGGCCGACATGGCCGAATAACTTGCCAGTTTTTGATTTGTTGAGACCCCCTGTGGATGGGGAGGGCAGAATTCATCCACGGTATCCTCTGCCTGTCGTAAAAGGTGACTTAGAGGGGGCCTTATAAAGGTCGATTTTGGTTTTCTGGTCCCAGCTCTGGTTTGACCAATAGAAATAAACATGCATGCTGTTAGGGGAAGGGCCACCAGCTTGGCCATCTGGCCAGAAAGCCAAGACGGTATGCCCCATCCCGTCAGGTGGGTGCGCCATGTACCCTACAGTAGTATCCACCTTACAACGAAAGTCCCTGCATGGCCGAATACTGGAGCTGAATAAATCCTGTGCATGTCGAGGAGGAAGTGCCTGTTCGAGGCACTGGGACCCCGGGCAATATCTGCTATGCCAGGTAGGTATTGCCTTGGCTGGGTGGCGCCCACAGTGATAGCCCCCGTTCGGAGTGGGCAGTATTCGGGGAGGATTTCGTCCGGGATGCCATCAAAGCGATCACGGACACCTGTACAGGGTGGCACCCTTAAAAAGCCGTCTCTGGAGTGTCGAGCTAATTCCAAGGTGTATACACCTTGGGATGAAGCCTTTAACAAAAGATTTGCGACAGATAGATCACCTCGCTACCTGGTAGCTACCAGGACAGACGGGGATGATTTCAAGCTCGTAAAATCGATAATTTTCGCTGAGGAAATCGAGGGGAAATTTGGTGATCTTAACAGGATTTCCAAGCTCCGGAACGGGCAGCTCTTGCTGCATACCGTTAGCCGGCAGAAAACCGAAGCGTTGCTGGAATGCACGCAATTCGGCGAAATCCCCGTTAAGATCACAAAGCAGGAAACGCTGAATGAGGTCCGTGGAGTTATTTTCCATCGTGACCTCATTTTGAATAGCGATGCTGAACTGTTGCGGGATCTGGGGAAGAGAGGCGTCACAAAGATTAGGCGCATCACCCGAAAGATTGGGGAAAGGAGCGTCGATACCGGCGCTTTTATTCTCTATTTTGAGGGTGATGTTTTACCTAATCAGGTGAAGGTCACATCGTACCACTGCGATGTGCGACCGTACATCCTTCCACCTATGCGCTGCTACCAGTGCCAGAGATTCGGGCATGTTTCCGCCAGGTGTACTGCGAAGGCCGTATGTAGAGAGTGTGGCAAGGGGACACATGAGGGTGACGAGAGGTGTACTCCTCCCCCGATATGTCCCAACTGCCAAGGAAGTCAGTCTCCACGGTCAAAACCGTGCCCTGAATTCATTATGGAAGCCAATATCCAGGAAATCAGGACTCTAGACAGGCTTTCATATCACGACGCTCGTAAGAGGTACCGTGATATGAATGCCCCCGAATTTCGGGTATCGTTTTCAGCTGCAGCGACGCCCTCAATCACCCCTGCCGTTAAAGTTTCCAGTGCAGTACCCTCGATGTCCTCTTTTAGTACGAGTTTGAAATCTCCCCTCGCTGTATCAGCGAGCACTGTCAGCCCGAAGGAGGTCCCAAAACATTCTTCGGCCACGGTTACGAAGGCGCCGGTTTTAACACCTAAACCGGCGAATTCGGAGAAGAAGTCCTCTTTTTCTCCGAAACGGTCGGCGAACAAGTCTTCCCCAGCTAAAGGGGGAAAGAAAACTTTGCCGACCAGGGCTGGTCCTTCTTCCAGCCCACCTAATACGAAAAATATAGGGGAGAAGAGGGAGACGGCTCGTCGCCGTCTCTCTCGCCCTCCTGCTGACGGAGTGGCTACTGTCTCTGCTGGCCTTTCCGCTCCCACGACCACCAAGGGAGCGAAGCCTGCTGAAGCCAAGCCCATCCGTATGGAGGAACTCCCCTATAGAAAAGAAAATAGATCGTCGGAGGAGAGGGGAACGGTTCAGCGCCGTTTCCCTTCCTCTCCTAAAGGCAGGGCTGCTCACATATCTGCTGGCCATCCCGCTCCCACCACTACCAGTGGAGCGGTGCCAGCAGGAGCGACCTCGTTTTATAAGGACCCGGCGTCTGTGGGGAAGGGACCATCTACTTCCCCAAACACACGTCGGCGCCGATCCAGAAAGAAATCTCTTCGGGGCGTGTCGGGGACAGACACCCAGTCTTCGGACCGGGAGAAAGTCCCTCGACACCGCTCTCGCTCTTCCCCAAGAGCGAGACTCGTGAGGTCCGACAACGACCGTGCACAACCCAAGAGAGCGCCCGCTCCATTTTCTTCCTCTTCGGACGGAGCTGCCCCATCATCTCCAACTAGAGATGGGGAAGGGTGGCAAACGGTCAAGCATAAGTAGAAGACCCACTTCTACTTAAGTCCACACCATGGCACTATTACAATGGAACTGTAATAGCTATTCTGTTCATCTCGCTGAGTTACTGCAATTAATATCTTCTTTTTCGGCAACCATTGTCCGTCTTCAGGAATCCAGGTTTCGTCCTGGACATGAGACAACAATGCGTCACTTCAAACCCTTCTCTAAAGACCGGGTGGACGGAGCTGTGGCCGCTGGTGGCGTCTGCACTCTCGTCCACTCTAGCCTCTTTAGTGAAGAGGTGCCGTTGCGTACTCAGCTAGAGGCAATTGCAGTTCGTACTTCGTTGCCAGTAATGGCAACAGTATGTAACGTGTACATCCCGCCTGATTCTCAGCCGGATTACGACCGGCTGGTGGATCTAGTCTCTCAGCTCCCCCCTCCTTTTCTCCTTCTGGGAGATGTTAATGCCCACAACACCATCTGGGGCTCCGCTACCACTAGCGGTAAAAAGAGAGATTTTGAGAGGCTGATCAGGCGGCTGGACCTGTGTCTGTTGAACACAGGGGAACCTACGCACTGCTCTATTGCACACGGTACTTATTCAAGTATCGATATTACCTTGTGCAGTCGTGCGTTGGTTCCCCTGCTACAGTGGGGTGTACACGATGACCTTTGTAATAGTGACCATTTTCCAATTATCGTTACTCTTCCGAACCAGAGAGCCATCGAGTTACCAAGTCGATGGCTTCTTCGTCGGGCTGATTGGCCAACTTTCACGGCACGTGCGGTGTTTGCCGAAGATACTTTTGAGAGTGTCGACGATCATACCATTCACATAACGAATGGTATTTTGGCTGCTGCTGAGGAAACAATACCTTCCTCATCCGGCAACTCACGCAGGAAGCTTGTCCCTTGGTGGACAGCCGAGATTGCAGCAGCCATTAAAGATCGTCGACGTGCTTTCAAATGCTATCGGAGGCAAAACACTATGGCCAACCTTGTCACCTTCAGAAGGATGCGTGCTAGAGCCCGATATCTGATTCGGGAGAGTAAGAAAACGACGTGGGAAAAGTATGTGTCGTCTATGACGGCGCATGCTCCTTCATCTCAAGTGTGGACTAAGCTTCGTCAGATCTCCGGACTCCCGACATCACTGTCGATACCCGGAGTGTCCATCAATGGAGTCATCATCACGGACATTCTCGCCATTGCCAACAGCATTGGCTCGCACTTCTCCGATGTATCCTGCTCCGGGAGTTACGATCCTACATTTCTGACTCTGAAGCGGGAGGCAGAGACTCACCCCTTGTCCTTTGCCACTGCTGCTTCGGAGTCCTATAATGTACCATTCTCTGAATGGGAACTGCGCAGTGCGCTTGCATTGTGCAGGGATACGGCTCCTGGACCGGATAACATACATAATCAAATGTTAAAACATCTGTGTGGAGCCAGTATAAAACAACTGTTGATCCTCTTCAATCGTATATGGATTGAAGGGGAGTTTCCATCTCAATGGCGAGAGGGGATCGTGATAACGATTAACAAGGCTGGAAAGGATCCCAAGTTTGTAAGCAGCTATAGGCCCATTTGTTTGACAAATGGCCTATGTAAGCTGCTCGAAAAGATGGTGAACCGCCGACTGGTGTGGTTCTTGGAGGAGAAAGGTCTCCTATCTGAGTACCAGTGTGGATTTCGCTCTCATAGGTCCACCACTGACCATCTGGTGCGACTTGAGAGCGCCATACACGAGGCTTTTTTCCGAAAGCAGCACCTAGTCACGGTTTTCTTTGACCTCGAGAAAGCCTGCGACACCACATGGCGCTACGGGATCCTTTCCACCCTTCACAAGTGGGGACTCCGTGGTAATCTACCGACTTTCATTGCGAATTTCATGTCCGTCCGACTCTTCCGTGTAAGGGTCGGTAGGACATTATCGCAATACTATACCCAAGAAAATGGAGTTCCTCAGGGTTCTGTGCTGAGTGTCACCTTGTTCGCGGTTGGCATAAATGGCATTGTTGCCTCCGCTGGGTCCGCGGTAGTTCCATCGCTGTATGTAGACGATTTAGCTCTGCATTACAGCTCTGGAAGTAGGCAGTCGTGGAACGGCAATTGCAGCTAGCTATCAACCGGGTCGACAGGTGGGCTCACGACCGGGGTTTTCGTTTTTCAGCAGCGTAAACCTCCGTCGTCCATTTTCGTCGACTCCGGAGGCTACATTTACACCCTGAACTACATCTCAGGGATGCTGCGTTGCCGTTGGTTGACACTTATCGCTTCCTGGGGCTCCATTTTGATTGCAAATTAACGTGGCAGCCCCATATACGGCAATTAAAAATGACGTGTCTCAGCAAGTTTCTTAGTGGCACTACGTGGGGGGCTGACCGTGAGGTGCTGCTACGGTTCTATCAAGCCCTCGTCCTGTCCCGGCTAGACTATGGCTCTGCGGCATACGGTTCAGCAAGGACGGCAACCTTGAAAATGCTGGACAGTATCCACCATAGTGGCGTTAGGCTGGCTACAGGTGCCTTCAGGACCAGCCCGATACCCAGCCTACTCGCCGAATCGGGTGTTCCACCTTTAAATTATAGACGCCAACATATGCTTTTAACATATGCTGCCTATGTGCGTCAAATGCCGCAACACCCGACCTATCAAGCTCTCTTCGGTACCCAAAACCACCAGGGGTACGCTAACCGGCCTCGTGCCACTCGGCCGGCTGGTATTAGACTTGATAGCTCGTGTACTGAAATAGGAGTGGCTGTAGGTCCCTGTATGATCCGGACACCCAGCGAGGTGCCTCCGTGGCAAGTCCCGCGTCCGGAAATTCGGTTAGATCTGCACCGAGGTGCTAAGGTGAACACGGAAGCCTCCGTTTACCGGAGGCAGTTCCACAGCATAGTTCACCAATTTCCGGACGCTGGCATTCTCTACACGGATGGTTCGAAGGTGGACGAGAAAGTGGGTTGTGCTTATGTTATTGATGGTGCAAATACCAAGATCTCTTTGCCTGAGGCCTGTAGTGTGTTTACTGCGGAGCTCGTTGCCATCTATGAAGCTCTGCAGTTTGCACTACAGGATGCACGAATCCACTTTCTCGTGTGTACCGACTCTTTGAGTTCGTTGCAGTCAATTGCTACATGTTTCCCGCAACACCCCCTAGTGCAGCGAATCCACGACCTACTAGCCGGGCTGTGCCACGCTTACACTCGAATCACCTTTCTGTGGCTTCCAAGCCACATGGGAATTGCGGGAAATGAGTTAGCTGATCAAGCTGCAAAAGAGGCGATATCACTATCACCTCGACCAATGGAGGTACCCGCTAGAGATATTCGCTCTCAGTTACGCCTACAAGTTCTGGCTTTTTGGGAGAGTCAGTGGCTAGCTGACCCACTGCCCAGTAAACTGAGAGTGATCAAGGGAACTAGTCGCGTGTGGCGGAGCTCCTTCCGGGCCCGGAGAGAGTCCGTCATATTGTGTAGGCTAAGGATAGGTCATACAAGATCCACCCACTCGTACCTAATGAGAAGGGAAGACCCCCCACTTTGTACCTGCGGAGTCGTTTTCACCGTGGCCCACATTTTCACCGAGTGTGTGGATCTTGCTGACTTACGAAGAAATCTTGGTTTGCAGATGACACTCAAACTTATATTAGCCGATGACGCGGTGGCTGCTGATCGCGTTATCCACTTTATAAGTGAGAGTTGGTTAGGGCCAGCAATCTAAATTTTCCAGTGAACATTGACTCAACGACTTGTTCGTTTTTGAATGATAATGTTTTGTTTTTTCCGTAATTTTTGTTTATTTTTATAATTATTATTTTTATTTAATTGTTTGTTTTTGTTTTATTAATTTTTGGTCTTTTTAAATTTAAATGTCCACCTCAAAATTTTAAATTTAATTCAAAATTTGTATTCTTTAATCTGTGTTAAGAGGGGCAGATGACCTCGTAGTTCCGCCCCTTAAAACAACAAAAATCAAATCAATCACATTTTGTACATTTTTCAGGAGAGCAAATTTAAACTATCAACATTACAAAGAACTACTTACAACACCCCAAATGAGTGTACGGAATATAGTTAATTTGCCAAATTTATTTCTAAAAATGGAAGTAGCCTACATGTAAAACAAATAACTAAAGTAGAATTGAGTGTTAGATAGTCTGCCCGAAGGCTGGTTGGATCCTCAAAAAGTACTGCCGTTAGGTTATGTGAGTAGGTACCCACAAAAACCCAAGGCAGCGCTATATTGAGGCGTTCTAGGCAAGAAGAGGAGTGAGGTAGTTTGCCATTGCTTTCCTCACTGAGTTAGAACAGTAGTCCTAACCCTATGAGTAGAACCTTTCACAGCACTCACAGACACTGACTGTGCCCTGAATGCCATTACTAAGCACCACCCATACCTCAGTAGCTTCCATATAATCACAGCCATGAGTGAGACTGAGACTCGGTGAAAAGCCACCTTTTACTCTTGCCTGTAAAAAAAAAAAAATTCAAAGCAAGTACAAATTTGCCACGTAAAGAACGTGATAAGTCCAGCAATGTCGACTGTTAATGTATCTTAATATAAGAAGCCTTGAGGGAGGACAATAAGGTATTCACTACAAATCATGATTCAAAAATAAAAAATAAAAAAAAAATAATAATAATAATAACCCCTGGCACTATACAGCCCATGACGGGCTAAGGCCGAACAAGAGACCGCTGCCCAGGCATTTGGCCTGCAGATATTGGGGTGACGCGTGATCAGCTCGCCGGGTCCCCTCGGCCGTTAATCTAGGTATTCGTGATCGGGGCGCTGTCTCACTCTCAGACAGCTACTCAATTGTCCTCACGAGGCTGAGTGCACCCCGTTCCAACCCTCACGTCAGTTTTAAAATCCCTGACGGAGCCGGGGATCGAACCCGGGGCCTCCGGGTGAGAGGCAGGCGCGCTACCCCAACACCACGGGGCCGGCACAAATCATGATTACAAATAATAATAATAATAATAATAATAATAATAATAATAATAATATGCAATCAACGACAGATAAATTGCAAAAGGTTGATAGGAGAATAAATAATCAGGACAGTTATTAACAAAAACATCAAATTAATGGACGATAGAGACTTTTACCGAATGATGGAGTATACCGGGAAAGTGAATCGGTAATGATATAATGAGGAAAATAAGAATTACCATGTTTGGTCATATAAAAAGGTTAAAGAACACGTGAATTTTGAAACAATTTTTTGAATATTTATGGAGAACAAAATAAAAAATAACTGGTTCAAGGAAGTACATACGGATTTAGATGAATTAAACATTACAATGCAGCACATTGAACGACGAGAAGAAAAACATATTTTGAAAAACAAATATACACGATTTCTTTTACAAATTGTAAAACGTAAGCTGTATATCTTATCTGAAGACGAAATGGCGGCAAGATCGACTCTAATGGAGAAATTCTGGGAGGGAAGAAAGATATTGAAAAAATAAGTTATATTGTGGAAGACTTGATATGTAACTTATTTGGTTGTATTTACGTGATCCAATGCGGGCGTTAACTATAAAAATAAATAATACAGAAATATGTATATTAAGGCTTTGACGGCCCGGATTATATAAATAATTCATGATTTTTGGGCTAATGGCGTGTGTATTTAGATTAGAACCAAACGTTTCGGAGAAACCTTGCCTCCTTTTTCAATGGAAATCAAACAATATGGCCAAAGAAAGTATATCAATGAGACACTTGGCTACCAGTTATTAAGGATCTAGGAAGATAGTTCCTCTCAGTCTCTCTGTTCTTCACCTATTTCAAATTGTACTTTTACCTCTATGGCTACAGAGCCTGGATTTGTTCTCCTTTGTTCGTCACTGGAGGAGTTCCCATATGTTTTTTCGCCGTTGCCTGTATGACGTTAGGTATCGTTCAGATACACTTCCCTTTTGTTTATGTTTCCTTATATCCATCTAACTCTCCCCCTCGCCCCCCGTCCCCCGTCCCCCCTTTTTCTTTTGGACATCCTCAGTCTTCGAGGAGTCTCTATATTTTCACCCCGCCCCCTTTACCTTCTCCTTACTTACTACTCTGTCCGCCGTTCTACCATGGTCCATACAGTTATTTCTGACAGCTGCTCTCTGGTAACGAACCGAGGAATTTATCTATATTTTTTTGTAATTTTTGTAATCTCATTGATATACTTTCTTTGGCCACATTGTTTGATTTTCATTGAAAAGGAGGCAAGGTTTCTCCGAAACTTTTGGTTCTAATCCAAATACACACGGCATTAGCCCAAAACACATGAATTATTAATTCAGAAATAATAAATGATTTACCAAAACAACCTTTGAACCTGAATTAAATATTTTAACACTTTTTTGTTATTGGCATTTCACTTTCTGTAGTTTTTTTTCCTGTCTTTGTGTTTAATGGCTTTTGTAATATGTTGTGGTTGGTTTTGGGCTTCTTATGGGGTAAATTGGATAGCAATATTTTGCTACCTGGCCACAAAACTGTTCAAATAATTGAAAGTCTTCATATTTCCCCTAAGATATTGGCAGGAGCTCTGAAAATACACCACTAGAATTAGAATGTAAAGAGCTGTGGAGCAAACCGAGCCTGGACTTGCTCCGTCCTCTCCGTGAGGAGGACATGGGACGTTCTTTCCGTTTCCACTAAAAATAAAAACCTCTGTATCTCGGTGGCTTACCGCGTTGTTTGAAATTAACTTCAACTGTAGTGACGATGGCTGACCACCAGAATGCGCCATAAACTACATTCCAAAAAAATAAATGGTCTTCCGTGTGGTCTTCATATTCTAACCTTGGTCTACCCCTACAGTTCTTATCCTTGACTCTAAGTTTGCTATTCCTGAGTGTCTTAGTATGTGTCCTCTTCTCTCCATTAGGGCATTAGGAGTCGCCAGGATCATCTCTCCTCGCCCACTCGTCTAACCACCTCTTCGTTTGTTACTCTATCTACCAATCTGATCATCATTCTCCTGTAACACCACATTTCAAATGCTTTTCGGTTGCACCAACACTCCAAGTTTCAATTCCATACCGTGGTAAATACCAGACAAAGGCTTCCAAAAGTGACTTTCTAATACCTAAATCTATATTTGATGTCAACAGATTTCTTTACTGTAGAAATAGTTTTCTTGTCTGAGCCAACCTACTTTCTATATCCTCTTTGCTTCCTCCATCACTGGTTATTTTGCATCCTAGGAGCAGAAGTCTGCTACTTCCGTTAGCTTTTCTGCTGCCAATTTGACGTAAATAGAATTTTACTCCTCACTCTAATATGTTTCCATATCATCAATATCTGTCTCTTTATCTAAGCGTCCTACGTACACCCGCACAGATCTCTCTACTGCCCTTAGATTTTTCGCGTAGCCACGCCCATAATTACTTCTCTCCTACTTCCTGGCGCTGTCTTGTTGGAGGTTGTCGGTCCGCTTCGCACTCGACGATTTTCTCCCATACTACTGAGTCATCAATTTCCTGGCTCGTTCTTGTTGGAAATCTTCTCTTTCCTGATTATCTTCAGCCTATTGTCTATATTTAGTTGTCAGGAAAGGTTTGTCTTCTTGCTCCTCTGTATACACAAATACCTTATGGTCGTTTCACTTAGTCTTTTCTGTATCTATGTTTTCTAATTCAGGCTGTTGGGTGATTGAGGTTTGGGACCATTGAATGATGATGACCTCATGGGCCGTTCTTTACGCATTATCAAATGGTATATTCTCAACCCTCTTGATTATCATCTACTTGAAGGTTTTTAACTGCTTTGCACGTGTTTTATCTCTTTTTATTATTTAATTCCTGATATCACATAATTTCTTTTCGATAAAACTTCATGCCTTGTTTTTTTCCTCCACATCATGAACATCCATAAAAGATTGCAAGCGATGCACCTCAATATCTCCAACTCTCCTTTAGTGGTGCCAGCATATCTGTACTTTATGCAACTATACCTAGCTATCACCTTTGCATGATTTGTGTGAACTGTCACCTAACGTATCCACATGCCTGTTGAAACAATGTATTTTGTCTGTCTTAAGTTTATGAATTCTAACACACTTGCGTGTGTAGATTCTTCCCTTATGAATTGTTTTAACTATTGTGCACAGGCGTCTGCTTCACGATACCTCCTTCCCACTTCCGGCATAATGATGGGCCTACTGTTGGATGCCCTAAGTTTGTACTGTCAACTGTCTTCGAGGTTACCAAATCTGCTTAGTTTTGTAATCATACTCATGACTACAGACACCTGGATGGTGCAAGATGATGTCTTCCTCAAACTACAATAGGAAGTTAAACAATACTTCGTAAGCGTTGAAAAGCTTAAGCACACAACACCCAGGGTTATCACATTCGGTTGATTATACACAACTACCCGATATTGAAAATAGTCGCCCTCTGAACCGTCTCGCTGACGTAGCCATTCAAAAGAAACAGAAGGATACTGGATTCGGGAAAATGCAGGATGAAAGAATGAAACAAATGCGAGATGGGACGGAGAGTCAAGGGATACACCGTACACTCTCCTCGGCGATGGTAACCCAGCTGCACAAAATATTCAGAGAACTGGAAACTAATAAAAATGCTATTGAAGAAGAAGATTTTGAAGGCAATGTTGTACAACGACCAACTGGGTCATCAATTGCTTTCTTGGGAGGTGATGACATGATGAAGGAATTGATTCAACGTCAGAAAAGAAAGATTCAGAATCTAAAATATCAGCTGGCATATGCCATCAACTGCTACATTAAGGCAAAGAAGAAGACTGACGCGTTGAGGCAGCAGATCGCCGAACTAAAGCTATCGGTTACGGGGAATATCGAAGAGCATCCAACTACGGATATAATTTCTATATATATGCCACAGATATATCTCAGAGTTCGGGAAGAAAGTGCTCCTGATGCGGAAAAAGCATTTCTAGCTCCCATTCTAGCTGACTTAGAAGCAGTTCTGATTGACGAAGAAGCAATTCTAACTGTGAAAGACGCTGTTCTCTTGGAACAAGAAACTGTTTCACGTGGGGAAGAAGCAGTTCCATTTGAGGAAAGAGCTAATTCAGTTATTGAAAAAGCAGTTCCAGATGAGTCCAACTCTGTTCCAGCGCAAGAAGAAACTGCTCCAGCGGGGGAAGAAGTTGCTTCTGCTGATGAAAAAGCTGTACCAGCTGCTGCAGGAGTGTTTCCAGCCGAAGGGGAAACTTCTCCAACTGGTAATGATGTTTCAGCAGAGGACAAAGTTGTACCATCTGGGAAGGGAACAATTCTAGTTAATGAAGAACCATTTCTAACTGAAATAGAAGCTTTTCTTGATGAAGGAGCAGTTCTAGGTGAGATAGAGGTAGCTGAGGAACAAGAAACTTTTGATAAAGAAGAAGCTGATCCTGACGAGCAAGAAGCAGTTCTAACTGATGAGAAAAATGCAATTCTGACTCAGGTTGAAGCTGTTTCTAATGAGAAAGAAGCAGTTCCTCTTCATCAAGAAGTAGTTCTGGCTGAGCAAGACAATGTTGTAACTGAGGTAAAGGCTGTTCCTGATGAGGAAATATCAGTTATAACTGAGGAAGAAGCAGTTCAAAATGAGGAAGTAGCTGTTCTTGCTGAGGCAGAAGAAGTTCTAGCATATGAACGAACAGTTCTAACTGAGGAACAAGCAATTGTAGCTGAGCAAGGATCTGTTACAATTAGGGAAGTTGCTCGTTCGGTTGATTATAAATCAGTTCTGACTGAGAAAGAAGATATTTCTGGTAAAGAAACTATTCCAGACGAGGAAGGAGCAGTTTCAGCAGAGGAAGAAGCAACTCTGACTGAGGAAGAGACTGTGTTCCTAATCGAATAGAATCGGTTCTATGTGAGGAACACGGGTTTCTCACAGAGGAAAGAGCAGTT
The DNA here is from genome assembly GCA_946902985.2 of Meconema thalassinum. Classification (NCBI taxonomy): domain Eukaryota; kingdom Metazoa; phylum Arthropoda; class Insecta; order Orthoptera; family Tettigoniidae; genus Meconema; species Meconema thalassinum. The sequence continues at coordinate 216,940,994 of OX336396.1, read as the reverse complement.
CCTGATGAAGCAATTTTAGCCGAAGTTGAATCTGTTCCAACTGGGGACGATGTTGCTTCGGCTAAAGAAGAAAGATTTCCACTGGAAGAATTTTCTCCTCCAACTAGGGAAGCAGATATCTCAGTAGAGGAAGAAACATTTCCAGCTGATGAAGAACCTGTCCCAACTGAAGAAGAAGCAATTCCAAATGAGGAAGAAGCTGTTTTTGAAGAAGAAGCTGGTTCTGGTGAGGAAGAAATTCTTCAAGTGAAAGGTGAACCTACTTCAACTGTGGAAGCAGCTGTTTTAGCTAAAGGAAGAGATTTTCCACCAGTGGATGAAGACATTTTTCCATATGAGGAAGTTACAGTTCTACCTGAAGAAAAAGGTGGTCCTGTTAACGAATCAACCTTTCCTGAAAAGGAAGGAAAAGTTATTATTGAAGAAGAAATGCTTGATGAAGATAATCCAGCTCTAACGGACGAAGAAGCCATTCCTGATGAGGAAGAGGCAGTTGTAATTGAGAAAAAAGCAAATCAGACCCAGGAAGTAATTATTCTTGATGAGGAAATATTAGTTCTAGCAGAAGAATTTTATGTTCCTGGTGTGAAAAGAGCATTTCTACTTGAGGAAGAAGTATTTCTATCAGAAAACGAAGCTATGCCTGATGAGGAAGATGCAGCTCTAGTCTACATAGACGCAGTTCTAGCTGAGGAAGAAGCCGTTCTAACTGAAAAAGAAACTGTTCCTGATGAGGAAGCAGTTCCAGTGGACGACGGAATTGCTATAATTTGGGAAGAAACAGTTTTAGCTGAGGAAGAATGTGCTTTATCTGAAGAAAGAGCAGTTCGAGTTGAGGAAGAAGCTGTCCCAGCAAGGGAAGTTATGGACGATTCGGTTCAAGCGGAGGTAGAATCTGTTTCAGCTGAGGATGAGGTAGTTCTAGCTGAAATGGAAAGTGTTCCTGATTAGGCAGTTCTCCTAGGGAAAGAATCTGATGAGGAAGAAGTAGGTGTAGCTTATGTAGGAACAGTTCTACCTGAAAATGTAGCAGTTATAGCTGAGGAAGTATCTGTTCAAACTAAAGACGTGCCTATTACAGCTGATGAAAAAGCAGTTCTAACTGTAGACGAAGCTATTCATTATAAGGAAGAAGCTGTTGTAGCTGAGGAAGAAGCTGTTCTAACAGAGGGAGTACCTGTTATTGGTGGGTTTGAATTAGTCTTATCTGAGGAAGAAGTTGCTTCACACGAAGAAGAAGCAGTTCTAACTGAGAAAAAAGCCATATTTTATGACCAAGAAGCAGTTCCAACTGAAGAGGAAGCAGTTCTAACTTATGAAGGAACAGTTCTAACTGAGGAAGCGGGAGCTGTCTCAGGTGGGGAAGTTTCTGTTCCTGACGAGAATGAATCAGTTCAAGCCCAGGAAGATTATATCCTAACGCAGGAAGAAATTATCTTTGATGGGAATGAAGCAGTTCCAACTGATGATGAATCCGTTCAAGCTGCGGAAGAAACTGTCACTGTTGAGGAAGAAGTTGTTTACGAGAATACACCTGCTGCAACAGTGGTAGGCGCCTTTTTAACTGATGAAAGAGATCTTGAAACTGTGAAAGAAGAAACTGTTCCAGCTGATGAAGATGCAGTTCTAGTTGATGAAACAGGTGATTCTCTTGAGGTGTCAGCTGTTCCTGGCGAGGAAGGATCAGTTCTAATTGAAGAGGAATTACTTGATGAGGAAGATGCTGTTCTAACGGATGAAGAAGCCGTTTCTGATATGGATGAAGCAGCTGTAGCTGAGAAAGGAGCACTTCTATTTGAGGAAGTAGATTTTCTTGATACCGAAATATTAAGTCTAGCTGATGAAGAAGCTGTTCCTGATGAGAAAGAAGCGCTTCTATATGTGGAAGAAGCATTTCTAAATGAAGAAGGTGCTCCTGATGAGAAAGATGCAGTTCTAGTCTACAAAATGGCAGCTTTAACTGAGGAAGAAGATGTTACTGATAACAAAGAAACTGTTCCAGCCGAGGAAGAATTAATTATGACTGACAAAAGAGCTGTTCCTAATGGGGAAGGAGTTATTCAAGAGAAATATGTACTCACTACTGCAGTAGACGATTTGGTTACAGCTGAGTAAGAAGCTCTTCCACTTGTGGAGGTACGTGCTGTTCCAGTGGAAGAAGGAACTTCTATAGCTGAAGAAGAAGCTATTCGAGATGAGGAAAAAGCATTTTTACCTGCTCAACCTGACGAAGAAGCAATTCCAGTTGGGGAAGGAGCGGTCCCAGCTGGGGAAGTAAAGGTTTCTGATGAGACAGAAGCATTTCTAGCTAAGGAAGAACCAGTTCTAACTGAGGAAGAAATCTCTCTGGATGAAGAAGAAACAGTCCGAATTGAGGAAAGAGTTCTTTCTGACGAAAAAGAAACAGTTCAAGTGGAGGATAAACCAACTGCAACAGTGGACGATTCAGCTCCAGCTGAAGGAGAGGCTCTTTCACCTGTAGAGGAAGAATCTGTTTCAGATGTGGAAGAAGCAATTCTAGCTAAAATAGAAGGTGTTTTTGATAAGGAAGAAGAAGTTCCCCTTGAGAAGGAAGCTGTTTCTGGTGAGGAAGTAGCTGTTCCTGAAGAAGAAGAAGAAGAAGAAGAAGAAGATGCTGTTCCTGAAATTGAAACAGCACTACTAGGCGAGGAGAAAGATATTTTTCATGAAGAACAAGCTGTTCATGGCGAAGAAGAAGCAGTTCTAACGGTGGACGAAATAGTTGTAGCTGAGGAGGAAGCCATTCTAAGTAAGAAATTACCCGTTTGTGATGGGGAAGAATTAGTTCTAGCTAAGGAAGAACCTGTTCCAAAAGGGGAAGATTCTATTTTAGCTGAAGAAGTGGCAGGTCTAACTGAGGAAGAAGCAGTTCGTCATGAGAAAGAAACACTTTTATATCATAAAGAGGATTTGCTTGAAGATGAAGCAGTTTTAGCTTATGAAGAATCAACATTAACTGAGGAAGGAACCGTTCTATCTGATGGCGAATCTATGCCATCTAATGAAGTACGTATTTTAAGTGACGAAGAAGCAATTCTAATTGAGGACGAACCTGTTCTTAATGAGGAAGACGCTGTTCAAACAGAGGAAGTACCCGTTTTTGATGAGGATAAATTAGTTCCATCTGAGGAATAATTTGTTTCTCATGAGAAAGAAGAACTATTTGAGGAAGAGACATTTCTGACTAAGGAAGAAGCTGTTCTTGATGAGGAGGAAGCAGTTCTAGCTTATGAAGGAACAGGTCTAATTAAGGGAGAAGTAATTCCTGATAGGGAAGGATCTGTTCCAACTCGGGAAGAAGCCAATTCAGCTGACGATGAAGCAGTTCCAACCGAGGAAGAAGCTTTCATTGATGAGAAACAAGCTGTTCCAGGTGTGGGAGGAGTAATTATGATTGACGAAGAGGCTGTTCCTAATGGAGAAGGAGCTATTCAAGACAACGATGCACCTACTGCTACAGTAGAAGGTTTGCTTTCATCTGAAGGACGTCTAGAAGGTCTTCCAGTGAAAGGAGAATTTGCTACAACTGGGGAAGAAATTATTCCAGCCGTTGAAAAAGGAGTTTCAGTTGAGGAAGAGGCAGCTCCAGCTGATAAAGAAGCAGTTCCAGTTGAGGAAGAAAGTGTCTCAACAAGGGAAGTATCTGCTTCTGGCGAGAAAGAAGTAGTTCTAGCTCAAAAAGATTCAGTCTTAACTCCAAAAGAAGCTATTCTTTCTGATGAAGAAGTAGTGTTAACTGAGGAAGAGGCAATTCTATCCGAGGAAGAAGCTTTTTCTGATTATAAAGATGCTGTTCTAGCAAAACGTGTGCCTACTGCAACTGTGGAATACTCAGTTTCAGCTGAAGGAGAAGAAAAAGAAGAAGAAGGAAATACTCCAGCTGAGGAAGATGCAGTTCTAGGTGAAAAAGAAGGTCATTATGTTATGAAAGATACATTTCTAGTCTACAAAGAAGCATTTCTAACTGAGAAACATGAAGTTCTAACTGAGGATGCTGTTTCTGATTATGAACAAGCAGTACCTATTGTGGAAGAAGAAGGTGCTACAACCGGGCAAGAAGCTATTTCTGCTGAGGAAGAACCCGTACTAACTGAGAAAGTACATGTTTGTGATGAGGAAGTACTAGTACTAGCTGAGGAAGCACCTATTTTAACTGAAGGAGAGGTAGTTCTAAGTGAGGAACAAGCAGTTCCCCTTGAGAAAGAAGCACTTTTGTATGAGGAAGTAACATTTCTAACGACAGAAAGAGCTGTTCTTGAAGAGGAAGAAGCAGTTCTAGCTTATGAAGAAATAGTTCTAACTGGGGAAGAAGCATTTACAGTTGAGGAAGGATCTTTCCCATCTAGGGAAGTATTTATTTCAGCTGATGTTGAAGCTATTCCTTATAAGGGAAATGCTGTTGTAGTTGACGAAGAAGCAGTTCTAACAGGTGAAGTACCTGCTTTCGCCGAGAAAGTATTAGCTCTAGCTGAGGATGAAGTTGTTCCTCGTAAGAATGAATCACTTCTTTATGAGGGAGAAGCATTTAAGGAAAAAGCTGTTCTTAATGAGGATGAAGCAGTTCCTGCTTATGAAGGAAAAGTTCTAATTGTGGAAGGAGCAAATATTGATAAGCATGGCTATGTTTTAACTAGAGAAGTAGCTATTCCAGACGTCGAAGAAGCAGTTTCTGACGAGAAAATTGCTCCTGATGACGAAGAAACAGTTCCAGTTGAAGAAGATGCTATTCTAGCAGAGAAATCAGGTTTCACTGGACGGAAAGAATCAGTTATATGTGAGGAAAAAGCATTTTTAACCCAGAAAGAAGCTGATCCCAACGGTGAAGAAGCACATCTAGCTTGCGAAGAATCAGTTCCAACTGACGAAGATGCTGTTTTGTCTGAGGAAGAAGGATTTCCAGAGGAAGAATAAACTGTTCCAACTTGGGAGGAAGCCATTCCAGCAAAGGATGAATCAGTTCTAGATGATGAAGACTCATTTCCAACTAAGGAAGAAGTAGTTCCCACTAAGGAAGTATACGTTTCTGACGTGAAAATAGTACCCCTTGCTCACAAAGATTTAGCCCTAACTCAGAAAGATGTTTTCCATGAGGAAAATATTGTTTCTGATGAGCAAGAAGTTGTTCAAGCGAGAAATAAAACTGCTGAAAATATGGAAGGCACACTTTTAGTTGAAAAAATAAATATACCAAATGTTAAAGTAAACGCTATTCCAGCAGAGGAAGATGCAGTTCTACCTAATGAGGAAGTTTCAGTTCTAGTGCAGAAAGAAGCCATTATATCTAATGAGGCAGTTCTAACTGAGGAGGAAGCTGTTCCTTATGGGGAAGAAGTAGTTTCTTATGAGCAAGAAGATGTTGTAGCTGAGGAAGAATCAGTTCCTTTTGATAAAGAAGCCGTTCTAACTCAAGAAGAAGGCGTTCCTTATGAGGAAGAATCTGCTGTAGCTGAGGAAGTGGCTGTTCATTATGCGGAAGAAGCTGTTGTAGCTGAGATAATATCTCCTTCTGAGGAAGGATCTGTTGTAACCGAGAAAGAAGCTGTTTCTTATGAGGAAAAAGTTGTTCCTTTTGAAGAAGAAGCAGTTCTAATTGTGGAAGAATCTGTTTCTTATGGAGAAGCAGATCTAACTGTGGACGAAGTTCCTTATGAGGAAGAAGCAGTTCAAATAACGGAAGTAGATATTCATTATGAGACAGCAGTAGTTCTAACTGAAGAAGAAGCTGTTCCTTATGACGACGGAGGTGTTGTAGCCGAGAAAGAAGCCGTTCTAACTCAGGAAGAAGCAGTTCTAACTAAGAGAAACGTTGGCCCTTATGAGGAAGAATCAGATCTATTTGAGAAGAATGATATTCCGTATGAAGAAATAGCCGTTCTAACTGAGGAAGAAGCTGTTCCTTACAAGGAAGAAGTTGATATAGCTAAGGAAGTTGCGGTTGTAACTGAGGAAGAAGCGGCTCTTTATGAGGAAGAACCTGTACCGTATGAGGAAGAAACTATTGTAGCTGAGGAAGAAGCAGTTCTAACTGAAGAAGAAATTGTTGTAGCTGAGGAAGATGGAGTTATTTCAGAGGAAATGTATGTTTTTTGGGAGAGAGAATTGGTTCTACCTGGGAAAGATGTTGTTCCTCCTGAGAAAGAAGCACGTATAAATAAAGAAGAAGCTTTTTTATTTCAGAATGATGCTGATCAAGATGAGGAAGAAGCAAAATTAGCTTGTGAAATAAGAGTTCTAACTAAGGAAGAATCATTTTCAACCAAAGGAGTTGCTGTTCCCGTAGAAGAAAACGGAGTTCTAGCTAAAGCTCCGACCGGCGAAAATACCGTTTCTTATGAGGAGGGGTATGTTGCAGTGGAAAAAGAAACTACCCCAACTTTGGAAGAAGCTATTCCAGTAGAGGGAGGAACACGTCCTGTAGATGAAGAATCCGTTCCAGGTGAGGAAGAAGCTATCCCATCAGGAGAAGATTTTGTTCCCGACGAGAGAGAAGCAGTTTTAGCTCTGGAAGAAGTTTGAATTGATTACGAAGAAGCAGATCCAAATGAGGAAGAAGCCGTTATAGCTGCAAACGAAGCTACTTTCGATGAGGAAGAAATAGTTCAAGCGATAGATAGACCGACTTTGGAAGACGCTGTCTTAACTGATACAAGAGAGCTTCCACTTGTATTCGAAGAAGCTGAAGAAGAAAATGCAGTTCTAACTTATGAGGAATCGGTTCTAACTGAGGAAGACGCATTTCTAGGTGAGGAACAATCTGTTCCAACTGGGAAAGAACATGTTTCGGCTGACGATGACACATTTTCAACTGAGGAAGATACAGTTTCTAATGAAGAGGTTGCTTCTGACGACGAAGACGCAGTTCCAGCTGCAGAAGGAATTTTAAATGAAGAACAAGCTTTTTCTGATTTGAAAGAATCAGTTTCATGCCAGGATCAAACATTTTTAGTCGAGGAAGAAGCTCTTCTTGATGGAAAAGAAGCTAATCTAGCTGATAAAGAAACAGTACCAAATATGGACAACGTTGTTTCAGTTGTGGAAGAAGGACTACGAGGGGAAGAAGAATCTACTACAACTTGGGAAGACGCAATTCAAACAGAGAATGAAACAGGTCTAAATGATGAATATGCAGTTCTAGCTGAAAACGAATGTTTTCCTCGTGAGGGCGTTGCCGTTCTAGTCAACCAGGAAGCAGTTCTATCTGAAAATGAGGCAGTTTCATCTGTGGAAGATGCTGCCTCTCAGGCGGAAGAAGCTGTACCTTATGAGGAAGAAGCCGTTCTAACTGAGGAGAAAGATGTTCCTTATGAGGAAAAAGCTGTTTTAGCTGAGGAAAATGCTGTTTCTTATGAGCATCAATCAGTTATTCGTATGGAAGTAGTAGTCATAATTGAGCAAAAGGTTGAGAAAGATACTATACCAGCTGATGAAGAAGCTGTTCCTTATGAGGAAGAACCTGTTGTAGCTGAGGGAGAAGCAGCTCTAACCGAGGAAGAAGTTCGAAATGTGGAAGGATCAGTTCTAACTGCGGAAGAGGCAGTTCCTCATAACGGAGAAACTGTTGCTGATGAAAAAGCAGTTCTTCCAGAGGACGTGTATGATTGTTTTCCGAGTGTTTTGTTTCTAGATGAGAAAGATGTTACTCCTCATAGCAAAGGAGCTTTTCTAAATGAAAACAATGCATGTCTAATGCAGGATGAAGCTGTTCTTTCTGAGGAAGAGGTGATTTTAGCTTACGGAACAAGAGTTATACATGAGGATGAAACATTTCTAACTAATGATGCTGTTGTTCCTGATGAAGAAAGAGAAGCTATAAATAACGAACAATCAGTTCCAACCGAGAAACATGCTGTTTCGTCTGAGGAGGAAGCTGTTCCAGAGGAAGAAGAAACTGCTCCAACTTGGGAAGAAGCTACTCCAATAGAAGAGCAAACAGGTCAAGCTTATGAAGAATTTGTTCCAGTTGAAGAAGAAGCAGTTTCTGTTGAGGAAGATTCTATACCACCAAGGGAAGAATTTATTTCTGACGAGAGAGAAGCAGTTCTAGCTCTGGAAGGTTTCCTTGATTGCGAAGAAGCAGTGTTAACTAAGGAAGAAGCAGATCTAGCCTCAGAAGAATGTGCTTATGATGAGGAAAAAGCTGTAGAACTGAACGATGAACCTGCTGCAACTGAGAAAGACGCTGTGTTAGCCGATGAAAGAGAGCTTCCATTGGTGTTAGAAGAAGTTGTTTCAGCTGAGGAAAATTCAATGCTAGCTTATGAAGAATCAGTTCAAACTGAGGAAGGTGCATTTCTATGTGAGGAATGGTCTGTTCCAACTAGGACACTCCCTAATTCTGTTGAAGGAGATGTCTTTTCATCTCAGAAAAACACAATTTCTGATGGGGAAGAAGTTTCCGACGACGAAGAAGCTGTTCCAACAGCAGAAGCAATCATGACTAAGGAACAAACTTTTTCTGATTTCAAAGAATCAGACTTATTCGAAAAAGAAGCATTTTTAAACGAGGAAGAAGTTTTTCGTCGTGAAGAAGAAGCAAATCTAGCAGAATCTGCTCCAACTTGGGAAGAAGCCTTTTCGGTAGAATATGAAAATGTTGAAGGTGATGAAGAATCATTTCCAGCTAAGAAAATAGTAGCTCCTACTGAGGAAGTAGCTGTCTCAGTTGCCGAAGTAACTCTTACTGACGAGAAGGATGCTGTTCAAGCGAAATATGAACATTCTGCAACTGGGAGAGACGCTGTCATAATTGATGAAAGAGAGTTTCCAGTTAGGATAGAAGAAGCTATTCTGGTTGAGGAGGAGGCAGTTATAACTTATGAAGAATCAGTTCTAACTGAGCGAGAACCATTTCTAACTGAGGGACGGCCAGTTCCAACTAAGGAGATCCCTATTTCAGCTGACGAACATGTATTATCATCTGAGAAACATACAGTTTCTGAAGAAACTATTCCAGCTGATGAAGAAGCTTCTCTGGCGGAGGAAGAAAGTGTTTCAGCTGAGGAAGTAATTATTCTATCTGAGGAAGAGGCGGTTCCATCTGAGAAAGACGTAATTCCAACATACGAAGAAGTTATTATATCTGAGGAAGAAGCAGTTCCATCTGAGGAAGTTTTTCCATCAGAGGAAGAAACTGTTCAATCTGAGCAAGAATATATTCTATCTGGGGAAGAAGACGTTCCAACCGAGGAAGAAGTTATTCCTACCGAGGAAGAAGCCATTCCATCTGAGGAAGAATTTATTCCTTGTGAGAAAGAAGTCAATCCATCTGCTTCCCCGTGTGGGTGCGGGTTAGAATACACCCACGGTATGCCCTGCCTGTCGTAGGAGGCGACTAATAGGGCCGACATGGCCGAATTACTTGCCAGTTTTGATTTGTTCAGACCCCCTGTGGATGGGGAGGGCAGAATTCATCCACGGTATCCCCTGCCTGTCGTAAAAGGCGACTTAGAGGGGGGCCTTATAAAGGTCGATTTTGGTTTTCTGGTCCCAGCTCTGGTTTGACCAATAGAAACAAACATGCATGCTGTTAGGGGAAGGGCCACCAGCTTGGCCATCTGGCCAGAAAGCCTAGACGGTATGCCCCATCCCGTCAGGTGGGTGCGCCATGTACCCTACAGTAGTATCCGCCTTACAACGAAGGTCCCTGCATGGCCGAATACTGGAGCTGAATAAATCCTGTGCATGCCGAGGGGGAAGTGCCTGTTCGAGGCACTGGGACCCCGGGCAATATCTGCTATGCCAGGTAGGTATTGCCTTGGCTGGGTGGCGCCCACAGTGATAGCCCCCGTTCGGAGTGGGCAGTATTCGGGGAGGATTTCGTCCGGGATGCGTAGTAAACGATCACGGACACCTGTACAGGGTGGCACCCTTAAAAAGCCGTCTCTGGAGTGTAGACCGAATCCCAAGGTGTATACGCCTTGGGATGAGGCATTTAATAAGAAGTTCCCTGTTGACAGGTCTCCTCGCTACCTGGTAGCTACCAGGACAGACGGGGGAGATTTTAAACAGGTAAAATCGATCCTATTTTCAGAGGAAATCGAGGGGAAATATCGCGACCTTAACGGGATTTCCAAGCTCCGGAACGGGCAGCTCCTGCTGCATACCGTTGACCGGCAGCAAACCGAAGCGTTGCTGGAATGCACGCATTTCGGCGAAATTCCCGTTAAGGTTGAGAAGCACGATACGCTGAATGAGGTCCGTGGAGTTATATTCCATCGCGACCTCATTTTAAACAGCGACGCGGAATTGATGCGGGATCTGGGGAAGCGAGGTGTCACCAGGATTAGGCGCATCACCCGGAAAATTGGAAGTGATAGCGTCGATACTGGCGCTTTCATTCTCCATTTTGAGGGTGATGTAGTGCCTAGGCAGGTGAAGGTCACGTCGTACCATTGCGACGTTAGACCGTACATCCCTCCACCTATGCGCTGCTACAATTGCCAGAAATTCGGTCATGTTTCTGCCAGGTGCACTGCCAAGGCGGTGTGTAGAGAGTGTGGCAAGGGGACATATGCCGGTGTGGGGTGTACGCCTCCCCCGACGTGTCCTAACTGCCAAGGAAGTCACTCTCCGCGGTCGAAGCAGTGCCCTGAGTTCTGCAAGGAAGCAAAGATCCAAGAAATCAGAACATTGGATCGGCTTTCATATCACGACGCTCGAAAGAGATACCGTGATATGACTGCACCCGAATTTCCGGTATCTTTCGCGGCTAAGGTGACGCCACCTATCACCCCTGCCACTTTCGTTCCCCGTGCTGTACCCTCGACGACGAACTACTCTGAGATCGCAAAGTCTCCCCTCGCTGTCCAAGCGAGACCTGCCAGCCCGAAGAAGGTTACACAACCTTCTTCGGCCATTGTGAAAAAGGCGCCGGTTATACCATCTAAACCGGCGCAATCGGAGAAGAAGTCATCTTCCTCTCCGAAACGGTCGGAGAAGAAGTCTTCCCCTGCCAACGAGGCAAAGAAGACTTCTGCGACCGGGGCTGGATCGTCATCCAGCCCACCTGATAAGACAAAGATAGTGGAGAAGAGGGGGACGGAGCGGCGCCGTCTCTCTCGACCTCCGGCTGATGGGATGGCTCCTTCATCTGCTGGGCCTTCCGCTCCCTCGACCATCAAGGGAGTGATGCCCGCAGAAGCCAAACCCATTAGAGTGGAGGAACTCCCCTATAGGAAAAATAAATCACCGGCGGAGAAGAGAGGGGCGGTTCAGCGCCGTTTCTCTTCCTCTCCTGCATACAAGGCAGCTCAGCCATCTACTGGCCATTCCCCTCCTACCAACACCAAAGGAGCGGTGCCAGCTGGAGCGGCCTCGTTTTGCAAGGACCTGACGTCTGTGGGGAAGGGACCACCTACTTCCCCGAATAGACGTCTGCGTCGGTCTAGAAAGAAGCATGCTCGGGGCGTGTCGGGGACAAGTACCCCGTCTTCGGACAGGGAGAAAGTCCCTAGACACCGCTCTCGCTCTTCTCCAAGAGCGAGACTCGTGAGGTCCGACGACGACCGCGCGCAACCCAAGAGAGCGCCCGCTCCATTTTCTTCGTCTTCGGAAGGAGATGTGGAGATTGAGGTGTGCTCTCCTGCCCCATAATCTCCAACTAGAGATGGGGTAGGGAGGCAAACGGTCAAGCATATGTAGAAGACCCACTTCTACTTAAGTCCACACCATGGCACTATTACAATGGAACTGTAATAGCTATTCTGTTCATCTCGCTGAGTTACGACAATTAATATCTTCGTTTTCGGCAACCATTGTCTGTCTTCAGGAATCCAGGTTTCGTCCTGGACATGAGACAACAATGCGTCACTTCAAACTCTTCTCTAGAGACCGGGTGGACGGAGCAGTGGCCGCTGGTGGCGTCTGCACTCTCGTCCACTCTAGCCTCTTTAGTGAAGAGGTGCCGTTGCGTACTCAGCTAGAGGCAGTTGCAGTTCGTACTTCGTTGCCAGTAATGGCAACAGTATGTAACGTGTACATCCCGCCTGATTCTCAGCCGGATTACGACCAGCTGGTGGATCTAGTCTCTCAGCTCCCCCCTCCTTTCCTCCTTCTGGGAGATGTTAATGCCCACAACACCATCTGGGGCTCCGCTACCACTGGCGGTAAAGGGAGAGATTTTGAGAGGCTGATCAGGCGGCTGGACCTGTGTCTGTTGAACACAGGGGAGCCTACGCACTTCTCTATTGCACACGGTACTTATTCAAGTATCGATATTACCCTGTGCAGTCGTGCGCTGGTTCCCCTGCTACAGTGGGGTGTACACGATGACCTTTGTAATAGTGACCATTTTCCAATTATCGTTACTCTTCCGAACCAGAGAGCCATCGAGTTACCAAGTCGATGGCTTCTTCGTCGGGCTGATTGGCCAACTTTCACGGCACGTGCGGTGTTTGCCGAAGATACCTTTGAGAGTGTCGACGATCATACCATTCACATTACGTATGGTATTTTGGCTGCTGCTGAGGAAACAATACCTTCCTCGTCCGGCAACTCACGCCGGAAGCTTGTCCCTTGGTGGACAGCCGAGATTGCAGCAGCCATAAAAGATCGTCGACGTGCTTTCAAATGCTATCGGAGGCAAAACACTATGGCCAAGCTTATCACCTTCAGAAGGATGCGTGCTAGAGCCCGATATCTGATTCGGGAGAGTAAGAAAACGACCTGGGAAAAGTATGTGTCGTCCATGACGGCGCATACTCCTTCATCTCAAGTGTGGACAAAGCTTCGTCGGATCTCCGGACTCCCGACATCACTGTCGATACCCGGAGTGTCCATCAATGGAGACATCATCACGGACCATCTCGCCATTGCCAACAGCATTGGCTCGCACTTCTCCGATGTATCCTGCTCCGGGAGTTACGATCCTACATTTCTGACTCTGAAGCGGGAGGCAGAGACTCACACCTTGTCCTTTGCCACTGCTGCTTCGGAGTCCTATAATGTACCATTCTCTGAATGGGAACTGCGCAGTGCGCTTGCACTGTGCAGGGATACGGCTCCTGGACCGGATAACATACATAATCAAATGTTAAAACATCTGTGCGAATCCAGTATAAAAAAAACTGTTGATCCTCTTCAATCGTATATGGATTGAAGGGGAGTTTCCATCTCAATGGCGAGAGGGGATCGTGATACCGATTCCTAAGGCTGGAAAGGATCCCAAGTTTGTAAGCAGCTATAGGCCCATTTGTTTGACAAATGGCCTATGTAAGCTGCTCGAAAAGATGGTGAACCGCCGACTGGTGTGGTTCTTGGAGGATAAAGGTCTCCTCTCTGAGTACCAATGTGGATTTCGCTCTCATAGGTCCACCACTGACCATCTGGTGCGACTTGAGAGCGCCATACAGGAGGCTTTTTTCCGAAAGCAGCACCTAGTCACGGTTTTCTTTGACCTCGAGAAAGCCTACGACACCACATGGCGCTACGGGATCCTTTCCACCCTTCACAAGTGGGGACTCCGTGGTAACTTACCGACTTTCATTGCGAATTTCATGTCCGTCCGACTCTTCCGTGTAAGGGTCGGTAGGACATTATCGCAATACTATACCAAAGAAAATGGAGTTCCTCAGGGTTCAGTGCTGAGTGTCACCTTGTTCGCGATTGCCATTAATGGCATTGTTGCCGCCGCCGGGTCCGCGGTAGTTCCATCGCTGTATGTAGACGATTTAGCTCTGCATTACAGCTCTGGAAGTATGGCAGTCGTGGAACGGCAATTGCAGTTAGCTATCAACCGGGTCGACAGGTGGGCTCACGACCGGGGTTTTCGTTTTTCAGCAGCGAAAACCTCAGTCGTCCATTTTTGTCGGCTACGGAGGCTACATTTACACCCTGAACTACATCTCAGGGATGCTGCGTTGCCGTTGGTTGACACTTATCGCTTCCTGGGGCTCCATTTTGACAGCAAGTTAACGTGGCAGCACCATATACGGCAATTGAAAATGACATGTCTCAGGAAACTGAACATGCTCAGGTTTCTTAGTGGCACTACGTGGGGGGCTGACCGTGCGGTGCTGCTACGGTTCTACCAAGCCCTCGTCCTGTCCCGGCTAGACTATGGTTCTGCGGCATACGGTTCAGCAAGGCCGGCAACCTTGAAAATGCTGGACAGTATCCACCATAGTGGCGTTAGGCTGGCTACCGGTGCCTTTCGGACCAGCCCGATACCCAGCCTACTCGCCGAATCGGGTGTTCCACCATTAAATTATAGGCGCCAACATAATTGCTTTTAGCATATGCTGCCAATGTGCGTCAAATGCCGCAACACCCGACCTATCAAGCTCTCTTCGGTACCCAAAACCACCAGGGGTACGCCAACCGGCCTCGTGCCACTCGGCCGGTTGGTATTAGACTTGATAGCTCGTGTACTGAAATAGGAGTGGCTGTAGGTCCCTGTATGATCCGGACATCTAGCGAGGTGCCTCCGTGGCAAGTCCCGCGTCCGGAATTTCGGTTAGATCTTCACCAAGGTCCTAAGGTGAACACGGATGCGTCCGTTTACCGGAGGCAGTTCCACAGCATAGTTCACCAATTTCCGGACGCTGGCATTCTATACACGGATGGTTCGAAGGTGGACGAGAAGGTGGGTTGTGCTTACGTTATTGATGGTGCAAATACCAAGATCTCTTTGCCTGAGGCCTGTAGTGTGTTTACTGCGGAGCTCGTTGCCATCTATGAAGCTCTGCAGTTTGCACTACAGGATGCACGAATCCACTTTCTCGTGTGCACCGACTCTTTGAGTTCGTTGCAGTCAATTTCTACATGTTTCCCACAGCACCCCCTAGTGCAGCGGATCCACGACCTACTAGCCGGCCTGTGCCACGCTGACACTCGAATCACCTTTCTGTGGCTTCCAAGCCACATGGGAATTGCGGGAAATGAGTTAGCAGATCAAGCTGCAAAAGAGGCGGTATCACTACCACCTCGACCAATGGAGGTACCCGCTAGAGATATTCGCTCTCAGTTACGCCTACAAGTTCTGGCTTTTTGGGAGAGTCAGTGGCTAGCTGACCCACTGCCCAGTAAACTGAGAGCGATCAAGGGAACTACTCGCGTGTGGCGGAGCTCCTTCCGGGCCCGGAGAGAGTCCGTCATTTTGTGTAGGCTAAGGATAGGTCATACAAGATCCACCCACTCGTACCTAATGAGAAGGGAAGTCCCCCCACTTTGTACCTGTGGAGCCGTATTCACCGTGGCCCACATTTTCACCGAGTGTGTGGATCTTGCTGACTTACGAAGAAACCTTGGTTTGCAGACGACACTCAAACTTATATTAGCCGATGACGCGGTGGCTGCTGATCGCGTTATCCGCTTTATAAGTGAGAGTGGGTTAGGGCCAGCAATTTAAATTTTCCAGTGAACATTGACTCAACGACTTGTTCGTTTTTGAATGATAATGTTTTGTTTTTTCCGTAATTTTTGTTTATTTTTATAATTTTTATTTTTTATTTAATTGTTTGTTTTTGTTTTATTAATTTTTGGTCTTTTTAAATTTAGATGTCCACCTCAAAATTTTAAATTCAATTCAAAATTTGTATTCTTTGATCTGTGTTAAGAGGGGCAGATGACCTCGTAGTTCCGCCCCTTAAAACAACAATAACTAACTAACTAACTAATCCATCTGAAGAGGGAGCCGTTCCTTCTGAGGAAGAATTTATTCCATCTGAGGAGGAAGCCGTTCCAGTTGAGGAAGAAACTATTCCAGCTGAGGAAGAAGTTTTTCTGTCTGTGGAAGAAGCTGGTTTATCTGAGGAAGAATTCGTTCCTTCTGAGGAGGGAGCCGTTCCTTCTGAGGAAGAATTTATTCCATCTGAGAAGGAAGCCGTTTCAGCTGAGGAAGAAACTATTCCAGCTGAAGAAGAAGATATTCTGTCTGTAGAAGAAGCTGTTTTATCTGAGGAAGAAGTCGTTCCTTCTGAAGTAGAAGTCGTTCCTTATGAGGAAGAAGTTAGTCCATCAGATGAAGAAGCAGTTCCATCTGAGGAAGAAGCAGTTCTATCTGAGGAAGAAGATATTCTATCCGACGAACAAGACGTTCCATCTGAGGAAGAAGCCGTTCCATCTTAGGAAGAATTTACTCCATGTGAGGAAGAAGTTATTCCATCTGAGGAGGAAGCCGCTCCAGCTGAGGAAGAAACTATTCCAGCTGAGGATGAAGTTATTCGAAATGAGGAAGATCCAGTTCTATCTTATGAGGAATCAGTTCTAACTGAGCAAGAAGCATTTCTAGGTGAGGAATGGTCAGTTCTTACTAAGAAAAACCCTATTTCAGCTGAGGAAGAAGCATTATCACCTGTGAAACATGCAGTTTCTGACGAGGAAGTTATCGACGACGAAGGAGCAGTTCCAACTGAGGAAGCTATTTTGATTGAGGAACAAGCCTTTTCCTTTCTAAAAGAATCAGTTCTATGCGACGAAGAAGCATTTTTAACTGAGGAAGAAGTCTTTCTTCGAGACGAAAAAGCAACTGAAGCTGACGAATCAGTATCAATTAGTACCGATGCTGTTTCGGATGAGGAAGAAGGATTTTCAGGGGAAGCAAAATCTGCTCCAACTTGGGAGAAGCCTGTTCGATAGAATATGAAAATGTTCCAGGTGATGAAGACTCATTTCCAGCTAAGGTAAGAGTAGCTCCTACTGAGGAAGTGACTGTCTCAGTTGGGGAAGTACCACTTACTGACGGGAACGAAGCTGTGCAAGCGCAAGGTGAACATTTTTCAACTGAGAAAGTCGTTGTCTTATATCATGAAAGACAGTTTCAAGTTGGGATAGAAGAAGCTATTCCAGTTGAGGAAGATGCGGTTCTATCTTGTGAAGAAGCAGTTCTAACTGAGCAAGAATCATTTCTAGGTAAGGAACGGTCAGTTACTACTAAGAAAATCCCTATTTCAGTTGAGGAAGAAGCATTATCACCTGTGAAACATGCAGTTTCTAACGAGGAAGTTATTGACGTCGAAGGAGCAGTTCCAACTCAAGGAGCTATATTGACTGAGGAACAAGCCTTTTCCTATTTAAAAGAATCAGTTCTATGTGACTAAGAAGCGTTTTTAACTGAGGAAGAAGTCTTTCTTCATGATGAAAAAGCAAATAAAGATGACGAAACAATAACAACTAGTGGTGATGCTGTTTCGGCTGAGGAAGAAGGATTTCCAGGGGAAGAAGAATCTGCTCCAACTTGGGAAGAAGCCTGTTCTATAGAATATGAAAATGTTAAAGGTGGTGAAAAATCATTTCCAGCTAAGGAAAGAGTAGCTCCTGGTGAGGAAGTAGCTGTCTCAGTTGGGGATATACCTCTTACTGACGGGAAGGAATCTGTTCAAGCGAAAGATGAACCTTTTACAACTGAGAAAGATGTTGTCTTACCTCATGAAAGAGATTTTCCAGTTGGGATAGAAGAAGCTATTCCAGTGGAGGAAGATGCAGTTCTACCTTATAAAGAATCAGTTCTAACTGAGCAACAAGCATTTCTAGTTAAGGAGCGGTCAGTTCCTACTAATAAAATCCCTATTTCAGCAGAGAAAGAAGCATTATCACCTGTGAAACATGCAGTTTCTGACGAAGAAGTTATTTACTACAAAGCAGCAGTTTCAACGGAAGAAGCTATTTTGACTGAGGAACAAGCCTTTTTCTATTTAAAACAATCAGTTCTATGCGACGAAGTAGCATTTTTAACAGAGGAAGTAGTTTTTCTTCATGATGCAAATGCATATCAAGCTGTCGAATCAGTATCAACTAGTGACGATGCTGTTTCGGCTGATGAAGATGGATTTCCAGGGGAAGCAGAATCTGCTCCAACTTGGGAAGAAGCCTTTTCGATTGAATATGAAAATTTTGAAGGTGATGAAGAATCATTTCCAGCTAAGGAAAGAGTAGCTCCTGCTGAGGATGTTACTTTCTCAGTTGGGGAAGTACATCTTACTGACGGTGAGGAAGCTGTTCAAGCGAAGGATGATCCTTTAGCAACTCAGAAAGACGCTGTCTTAACTCATGAAAGGGAGTTTCAAGTTGGCATTGAAGAAGCTATTCCAGTTGAGGATGATGCATTTCTATCTTATGAAGATTCAGTTCTAACTGAACAAGTAGCATTTCTAGTTGAGGAACGGTCAGTTACTTCTAAGAAAATCCCAATTTCAGCTGAGAAAGAAGCATTATCTCCTGTGAAACATGCAGTTTCTAACGAGAAAGTTATTGACGACGAAAGAGCAGTTGCATCTGAAGACGCTATTTTGACTGACGAACAAGCCTTTACCTCTTTAAAAGAATCAATTCTATGCGACGAAGAAGTATTTTTAACCCAGGAAGAAGTTTCTTTCGCGATGAAAAAACATATCAAGCTGCCGAATCAGTATCAACTAGTGACGATGCTGCTTCGGCTGAGGTAGAAGAATTTCCAGGGGAAGTAGAATCTGCTCCAACTTGGAAAGAAGCCTTTTCGATAGAATATGAAATTGTTGAAAGTGATGAAGAATCATTTCCAGCTAAGAAAATAGTAGCTCCTGCTGAGGAAGTAGCTGTCTCAGTTGAGGAAGTACCTCTTACTGACGAGAAGGATGCTGTTCAAGCGAAATATGAACATTCTGCAACTGGCAAAGACGCTGTCTTAATTGATGAAAGAGAGTTTCCAGTTAGGATAGAAGAACCTATTCTGGATGAGGAAGATGCAGTTCTATCTTATGAAGAATCAGTTCTAACAGAGCTAGAAAAATTTCTACCTGTGGGACGGCCAGTTCCAACTGAGGAGATCCCTATTTTAGCTGACGAACAAGTATTATCATCTGAGAAACGAAGAGTTTCTGAAGAAACTATTCCAGCTGATGAAGAAGCTTCTCTGGCGGAGGATGAAACTGCTTCAGCTGAGGAAGTAATTCTTATATCTGAGGAAGAGGTGGTTCCATCTGAGAAAGAAGTAATTCCATCAGATGAAGAAGTTATTACATCTGAGGAAGAAGCAGTTCCATCTGAGAAAGCAGTAATTCCATCAGATCAAGTAGTTATTACATCTGAGGAAGAAGACGTTCCAACTAAGGAAGAAGTTCTTCCTACCGAGGAAGAAGCCGTTCCATCTGAGGAAAAATTTATTCCTTGTGAGAAAGAAGTCATTCCATCTGAGGAGGAAGCCGTTCCAGCTGAGGAAGAAACTATTCCAGCTGAGGAAGAAGATATTCTGTCTGTGGAAGAAGCTGTTTTGTCTGAAGAAAAAGTCGTTACTTCTGAGGTAGAAGTCGTTCCTTCTGAAGAAGAAGTTAGTCCATCAGATGAAGAAGCAATTCCTTCTGAGGAAGAAGCAGTTCTATCTGAGCAAGAAGATATTCTATCCGAGGAAGAAGACGTTCCATCTGAGGAAGAAGCCGTTCCATCTGAGGAAGAATTTATTCCATGTGAGGAAGAAGTTTTTCCATCTGAGGAGGAAGCCGTTCCAGCTGAGAAAGAATTTATTCCAGCTATGGATGAAGATATTCGAGATGAGGAAGATCAAGTTCTATCTTATGAGGAATCAGTTCTAACTGAGCAAGAAGCATTTCTAGGTGAGGAATGGTCAGTTCATACTAAGAAAATCCCTATTTCATCTGAGGAAGAAGCATTATCACTTATGAAACATGCAGTTTCTGAAGAGGATGTTATTGACGACGAAGGAGCAGTTCCAACTGGGGAAGCTATTTTGACTGAGGAAGAAGCCTTTTCCTTTTTAAAAGAATCAGTTCTATGCGACGAAGAAGCATGTTTAACTGAGGAAGAAATATTTCTTCGTGACGAAAGAGCAAATGAAGCTGGCGAATCAGTATCAAATAGTACCGATGCTGTTTCGGAAGAGGAAGAAGGATTCTCAGGGGAAGCAGAATCTGCTCCAACTTGGGAAGAAGCCTGTTCGATAGAATATGAAAATGTTCCAGCTGATGAAGAATCATTTCCAGCTAAGGAAAGAGAAGCTCCTACTGAGGAAGTAGCTGTCTCAGTTGGGGAAGTACCTCTTACTGTCGGGAAGGAAGCTGTCCAAGCGAAAGATGAACTTTTTGCAATTGAGAAACACGTATTCTTATATTATGAAAGACAGTTTCAAGTTGGGATAGAAGAAGCTATTCCAATTGAGGAAAGTGCAGTTCTATCTTGTGAAGAATTAGTTCTAACTGAGCAAGAAGCATTTCTAGGTAAGGAACGGTCAGTTCCTACTGATAAAATCCCTATTTCAGTTGAGGAAGAAGCATTATCACCTGTGAAACATGCATTTCCTGACGTGGAAGTTATTGACGATGAAGCAGCAGATCCAACGGAAGAAGCAATTTTGACTGAGGAACAAGCCTTTACCAATTTAAAAGAATCAGTTCTATATGACGAAGAAGTGTTTTTAATTGAGGAAGAAGTCTTTCTTCATGATGAAAAAGCAAATAAAGCTGACTTATCAGTATCAGCTAGTGGTGATGCTGTTTCGGCTGAGGAAGAAGGATTTCCAGGGGAAGCAGAATTGGCTCCAACTTGGGAAGAAGCCTGTTCTATAGAATATGAATATGTTGAAGGTGGTGAAAAATCATTTCCAGCTAAGGACGGAGTAGCTCCTGCTGGGGAAGTAGCTGTCTCAAATGGAGATATACGTCTTACTTGCGGGAAGGAATCTGTTCAAGCGAAAGATGAACCTTTTACAACTGAGAAAGACCTTGTCTTACCTCATGAAAGAGATTCTCGAGTTGGGATAGAAGAAGCTATTCCAGTTGAGGAAGATGCAGTTCTACCTTATGAAGAATCAGTTCTAACTGAGCAACAAGCATTTCTAGTTGAGGAGCGGTCAGTTCCTACTAATAAAATCCCTATTTCAACTGAGGAAGAAGCATTATCACTAGTGAAACATGCAGTTTCTGACGAAGAAGTTATTGAATACGCAGCAGCAGTTCCACGGGCAGAAGCTATTTTGACTGAGGAATAAGCCTTTTTCTATTTAAAACAATCAGTTCTAAGCGACGAAGTAGCATTTTTAACCGAGGAAGAAGTTTATCTTCATGAAGAAAAAGCATATCAAGCTGACGAATCAGTATCAACTAGTGACGATGCTGTTTCGGCTGAGGAAGAAGGATTTCCAGGGGAAGCAGAATCTACTCCAACTTGGGAAGAAGCCTTTTCGATTGAATATGAAAATGTTGAAGGTGATGAAGAATCATTTCCAGCTAAGGAAAGAGTAGGTCCTGCTGAGTATGTTACTTTCTCAGTTGGGAAAGTACCTCTTACTGATGGGGAGGAAGCTGTTCAAGCGAAATATGAACCTTTAGCAACTCAGAAAGACGTCTTAACTCATGAAAGAGAGTTTCCAGTTGGGATAGAAGAAGCTATTCCATTTGAGGATGACGCAGTTCTATCTTATGGAGACTCAGTTCTAACTGAACAAGAAGCATTTCTAGTTGAGGAACGGTCAGTTACATCTAAGAAAATCCCAATTTCAGCTGAGAAAGAAGCATTATCTCCTGTGAAACATGCAGTTCCTAACGAGAAAGTTATTGACGACGAAAGAGCAGTTGCAACTGAAGACGCTATTTTGACTGACGAACAAGCCTTTTCCTATTTAAAAGAATCAATTATATGCGACGAAGAAGTATTTTTAACCGAGGAAGAAGTTTTCTTTCGTGATGAAAAAACATATCAAGCTGCCGAATCAGTATCAACTAGTGACGATGCTGTTTCGGCTGAGGTAGAAGGATTTCCAGGGGAAGTAGAATCTGCTCCAACTTGGGAAGAAGCCTTTTCGATAGAATATGAAATTGTTGAAAGTGATGAAGAATCATTTCCAGCTAAGAAAATAGTAGCTCCTGCTAAGGAAGTAGCTGTCTCAGTTGAGGAAGTACCTCTTACTGACGAGAAGGATGCTGTTCAAGGGAAATATGAAAATTCTGCAACTGGGAAAGACGCTGCCTTAATTGATGAAAGAGAGTTTCCAGTTAAGATAGAAGAACCTATTCTGGATGAGGTATATGAAGTTCTATCTTATGAAGAATCCGTTTTAACTGAGCTAGAAACATTTCTACCTGAGGGACGGTCAGTTCCAACTAAGGAGATCCCTATTTTAGCTGACGAACAAGTATTATCATCTGAGAAACGAAGAGTTCCTGAAGAGAATATTCCAGCTGATGAAGAAGCTTCTCTGGCGGAGGAAGAAATTGCATCCGCTAAGGAAGTAATTATTCTATCTGAGGAAGAGGCGGTTCCATCTGAGAAAGAAGTAATTCCATCAGATGAAGAAGTTATTACATCTGAGGAAGAAGCCGTTCCATCTGAGGAAGAAGATTTTCCTTCTGAGGAAGAAGCTGTTCAATCTGAGCAAGAATATATTCTATCTGGGGAAGAAGCCGTTCCAACTGAGGAAGAAGTTCTTCCTACCGAGGAAGAAGCTGTTCCATCTGAGGAAGAATTTATTCCTTGTGAGAAAGAAGTCATTCCATCTGAGGAGGAAGCCGTTCCAGCTGAGGAAGAAACTATTCCAGCTGAGAAAGAAGATATTCTCCCTGTGGAAGAAGCTGTTTTATCTGAAGAAAAAGTCGTTCCTTCTGAGGAAGAAGTTAGTCCATCAGATGAAGAAGCAATTCCATCTGAGGAAGAAGCAGTTCTATCTGCGGAAGAAGATATTCTATCCGAGGAAGAAGACTTTCCCTCTGAGGAATAAGCCGCTCCATCTGAGGAAGAATTTATTCCATGTGAGGAAGAAGTTTTTCCATCTGAGGAGGATGCCGTTCCAGCTGAGGAAGAAACTATTCCAGCTGAGGATGAAGATATTCGAGATGAGGAAGATCCAGTTCTATCTTATGAAGAATCAGTTCTAACTGAGCAAGAAGCATTTCTAGGTGAGGAATGGTCAGTTCCTACTAAGAATATCCCTATTTCAGTTGAGGAAGAAGCATTATCACCTTTGAAACATGCAATTTCTGACGAGGAAGTTATTGACGACGAAGCAGCAGATCCAACGGAAGAAGCAATTTTGTCTGAGGAACAAGCCTTTTCCTATTTAAAAGAATCAGTTCTATGTGACGAAGAAGCGTATTTTACTGAGGAAGAAGTTTTTCTTCATGATGACAAAGCAAATAAAGCTGACGAATCAGTATCAACGAGTGACGATGCTGTTTCGGCTGAGGTTGAAGGATTTCCAGGGGAAGTAGAATCTGCTCCAGCTTGGGAAGAATACTTTTCGATAGAATATGAAATTGTTGAAAGTGATGAAGAATCATTTCCAGCTAAGAAAATAGTAGCTCCTGCTAAGGAAGTTGCTGTCTCAGTTGAGGAGGTACCTCTTACTGACGAGAAGGATGCTGTTCAAGCGAAATATGAACATTCTGCAACTGGGAAAGACGCTGTCTTAATTGATGAAAGAGAGTTTCCAGTTAGGATAGAAGAACCTATTCTGGATGAGGAAGATGCAGTTCTATCTTATGAAGAATCAGTTCTAACTGAGCTAGAAACATTTCTACCTGAGGGACGGTCAGTTCCAACTAAGGAGATGCTTATTTCAGCTGACGAACAAGTATTATCATCTGAGAAACGAAGAGTTTCTGAAGAAACTATTCCTGCTGATCAAGCTTCTCTGGCGGAGGAAGAAACAGCTTCAGCTGAGGAAGTAATTATTCTATCTGAGGAAGAGGGGGTTCCATCCGAGAAAGAAGTAATTCCATCGGATGAAGAAGTTATTACATCTGAGGAAGAAGCAGTTCCATCTGAGGAAAAAGTTTTTCCATCCGAGGAAGAAGCTGTTCAATCTGTGCAAGAATATATTCTATCTGGGGAAAAAGACGTTCCAACCGAGGAAGAAGTTCTTCCTATCGAGGAAGAAGAGGTTCCATCTGAGGAAGAATTTATTCCTTGTGAGAAAGAAGTCATTCCATCTGAGGAGGAAGCCATTCCAGCTGAGGAAGAAACTATTCCAGCTGAGGAAGAAGATATTTTGTCTGTGGAAGAAGCTGTTTTATCTGAAGAGAAAGTCGTTCCTTCTGAGGAAGAAGTTAGTCCTTCAGATGAAGAAGCAATTCCATGTGAGGAAGGAGCAGTTCTATCTGCGGAAGAAGATATTCTATCCGAGGAAGAAGACGTTCCATCTGGGGAAGAAGCCGTTTCATCTGAGGAAGAATTTATTCCATATGAGAAAGAAGTTTTTCCATCTGAGGAGGAATCCGTTCCAGCTGAGGAAGAAACTATTCCAGCTGAGGATGATTATATTCAAGATGAGGAAGATCCAGTTCTATCTTATGAAGAATCAGTTCAAACTGAGCAAGAAACATTTCTAGGTGAGGAATGGTCAGTTCCTAATCGGAAAATCCCTACTTGATCCGAGGAATAAGCATTATCACGTGTGAAACATGCAGTTTCTGACGAGGAAGTTATTGACGACGAAGGAGCAGTTCCAACTGAGGAAGCTATTTTGACTGAGGAAGAAGCCTTTTCCTTTTTAAAAGAATCAGTTCTATGTGACGAAGAAGCATTTTTAACTGAGGATGAAGTCTTTCTTCGTGACGAAAAAGCAAATGAAGCTGACGAATCAGTATCAACTAGTACCGATGCTGTTTCGGAAGAGGAAGACGGATTTTCAGGGGAAGCAGAATCAGCTCCAACTTGGGAAGAAGCCTGTTCGATAGAATATGAAAATGTTCCAGCTGATGAAGAATCATTTTCAGCTAAGGAAAGAGAAGCTCCTACTGAGGAAGTAGCTGTCTCAGTTGGGGAAGAACCTCTTACTCTCGGGAAGGAAGCTGTCCAAGCGAAAGATGAACTTTTTGCAATTGAGAAAGACGTTGCCTTATATCATGAAAGAGAGTTTCAAGTTGGGATAGAAGAAGCTATTCCATTTGAGGAAAAAGCAGTTCTATCTTGTGAAGAATCCGTTCCAACTGAGCAAAAAGCATTTCTAGGTAAGGAACGGTCAGTTCCTACTAATAAAATCCCTATTTCAGTTGAGGAAGAAGCATTATCACCTGTGAAACATGCATTTTCTGACGAGGAAGTTATTGACGACGAAGGAGCAGATCCAACGGAAGAAGCAATTTTGACTGAGGAAAAAGCCTTTTCCTATTTAAAAGAATTAGTTCTATGTGACGAAGAAGCGCTTTTAATTGAGGAAGAAGTCTTTCTTCATGATGAAAAAGCAAATAAAGCTGACGAATCAGTATCAACTAGTGGTGATGCTGTTTCGGCTGAGGAAGAAGGATTTCCAGGGGAAGCTTAATCTGCTCCAACTTGGGAAGAAGCCTGTTCTATAGAATATGAATATGTTGAAGGTGGTGAAGAATCATTTCCAGCTAAGGAAAGAGTAGCTCCTGCTGAGGAATTAGCTGTCTCAGTTGGAGTTATACCTCTTACTGACGGGAAGGAATCTGTTCAAGCGTATGATGACCCTTTTACAACAGAGAAAGACGTTGCCTTACCGCATGAAAGAGATTTTCCAGTTGGGATAGACGAAGCCATTCCATTTGAGGAAGATGCAGTTCTACCTTATGAAGAATCAGTTCTAACTGAGCAACAAGCATTTCTAGTTGAGGAGCGGTCAGTTCCTACTAATAAAATCGCTATTTCAGCTGAGGAAGAAGCATTATCACCTGTGAAACATGCAGTTTTTGACGAGGGAGTTATTGACTACGCAACAGCAGTTCCAACGGAAGAAGCTATTTTGACTGATGAACAACCCTTTTTCTATTTCAAAGAATCAGTTCTATGCGACGAAGTAGCATTTTTAACAGAGGAAGAAGTTTTTCTTCATGATGCAAATGCATATCAAGCTGTCGAATCAGTATCAACTAGTGACGATGCTGTTACGGCTGATGAAGATGGATTTCCAGGGGAAGCAGAATCTGCTCCAACTTGGGAAGAAGCCTTTTCGATTGAATATGAAAATGTTGAAAGTGATGAAGTATCATTTCCAGCTAAGGAAAGAGTAGCTCCTGCTGAGGATGTTACTTTCTCAGTTGGGGAAGTACCTCTTACTGAGGGGGAGGAAGCTGTTCAAGCGAAGGATGATCCTTTAGCAACTCAGAAAGACGTTGTCTTAACTCATGAAAGAGAGTTTCAAGTTGGCATTGAAGAAGCTATTCCAGTTCAGGATGATGCATTTCTATCTTATGAAGATTCAGTTCTAACTGAACAAGAAGCATTTCTAGTTGAGGAACGGTCAGTTCCTTCTTTGAAAATCCAAATTTCAGCTGAGGAAGAAGCATTATCTCCTGTGAAACATGCAGTTTCTAACGAGAAAGTTATTGACGACGAAAGAGCAGTTGCAACTGAAGACGCTATTTTGACTGACGAACAAGCCTTTTCCTATTTAAAAGAATCAATTCTATGCGACGAAGAAGTATTCTTAACCGAGGAAGAAGTTTTCTTTCGTGATGAAAAAACATATCAAGCTGCCGAATCGGTATCAACTAGTGACGATGCTGTTTCGGCTGAGGTAGAAGGATTTCCAGGGGAAGTAGAATCTGCTCCAACTTGGGAAGAAGCCTTTTCGATAGAATATGAAATTGTTGAAAGTGATGAAGAATCATTTCCAGCTAAGAAAATAGTAGCTCCTGCTAAGGAGGTAGCTGTCTCAGTTGAGGAAGTACCTCTTACTGACGAGAAGGATGCTGTTCAAGCAAAATATGAACATTCTGCAACTGGGAAAGACGCTGTCTTAATTGATGAAAGAGAGTTTCCTGTTAGGATAGAAGAACCTATTCTGGATGAGGAATATGAAGTTCTATCTTATGAAGAATCAGTTCTAACTGAGCTAGATACATTTCTACCTGAGGGACGGTCAGTTCCAACTAAGGAGATCCCTATTTTAGCTGACGAACAAGTATTATCATCTGAGAAACGAAGAGTTCCTGAAGAGAATATTCCAGCTGATGAAGAAGCTTCTCTGGCGGAGGAAGAAACTGTTTCAGCTGAGGAAGTAATTATTCTATCTGAGGAAGAGGCGGTTCCATCTGAGAAAGAAGTAATTCCATCAGATGAAGAAGTTATTACATCTGAGGAAGAAGCAGTTCCATCTGAGGAAGAAGATTTTCCTTCTGAGGAAGAAGCTGTTCAATCTGAGCAAGAATATATTCTATCTGGGCAAGAAGACGTTCCAACTGAGGATGAAGTTCTTCCTACCGAGGAAGAAGCTGTTCCATCTGAGGAAGAATGTATTCCTTGTGAGAAAGAAGTCATTCCATCTGAGGAGGAAGCCGTTCCAGCGGAGGAAGAAACTATTCCAGCTGAGAAAGAAGATATTCTCCCTGTGGAAGAAGCTGTTTTATCTGAAGAAAAAGTCGTTCCTTCTGAGGTAGAAGTCGTTCCTTCTGAGGAAGAAGTTAGTCCATCAGATGAAGAAGCAATTCCGTCTGAGGAAGAATTTATTCCATGTGAGGAAGAAGTTTTTCCATCTGAGGAGGAAGCCGTTCCAGCTGAGGAAGAAACTATTCCAGCTGAGGATGAAGATATTCGAGATGAGGAAGATCCAGTTCTATCTTATGAAGAATCAGTTCTAACTGAGCAAGAAGCATTTCTAGGTGAGGAATGGTCAGTTCCTACTAAGAAAATCCCTATTTCATCTGAGGAAGAAGCATTATCACTAGTGAAACATGCAGTTTCTGACGAGGAAGTTATTGACGACGAAGGAGCAGTTCCAACTGAGGAAGCTATTTTGACTGAGGAAGAAGGCTTTTCCTTTTTAAAAGAATCAGTTCTATGCGACGAAGAAGCATTTTTAACTGAGGAAGAAGTGTTTCTTCGTGACGAAAAAGCAAAAGAAGCTGACGAATCAGTATCAACTAGTACCGATGCTGTTTCGGAAGAGGAAGAAGGATTTTCAGGGGAAGCAGAATCTTCTCCAACTTGGGAAGAAGCCTGTTCGATAGAATATGAAAATGTTCGAGCTGATGAAGAATCATTTCCAGCTAAGGAAAGAGAAGCTCCTACTGAGGAAGTAGCTGTCTCATTCGGGGAAGTACCTCTTACTGTCGGGAAGGAAGCTGTCCAAGCAAAAGATGAACTTTTTGCAATTGAGAAAGACGTTGTCTTTTATCATGAAAGAGAGTTTCAAGTTGAGATAGATGAAGCTATTCCAGTTGAGGAAAATGCAGTTCTATCTTGTGAAGAATCAGTTCTAACTGAGCAAGAAGCATTTCTAGGTAAGGAACTGTCAGTTCCTACTACGAAAATCCCTATTTCAGTTGAGGAAGAAGCATTATCACCTTTGAAACATGCATTTTCTGACGAGGAAGTTATTGACGACGAAGCAGCAGATCCATCGGACGAAGCAATTTTGACTGAGGAACAAGCCTTTTCCTATTTAAAAGAATCAGTTCTATGTGACGAAGAAGCGTATTTTACTGAGGAAGAAGTCTTTCTTCATGATGACAAAGAAAATAAAGCTGACGAATCAGTATCAACTAGTGGTGATGCTGTTTCGGCTGAGGAAGAAGGATTTCCATGGGAAGCAGAATCTGCTCCAACTTGGGAAGAAGCCTGTTCTATAGAATATGAATATGTTGAAGGTGGTGAAGAATCATTTCCAGCTAAGGAAAGAGTAGCTCCTGCTGAGGAATTAGCTGTCTCAGTTGGAGTTATACCTCTTACTGACGGGAAGGAATCTGTTCAAGCGTATGATGACCCTTTTACAACAGAGAAAGACGTTGCCTTACCTCGTGAGAGAGATTTTCCAGTTGGGATAGAAGAAGCTATTCCAGTTGAGGAAGATGCAGTTCTACCTTATGAAGAATCAGTTCTAACTGAGCAACAGGCATTTCTAGTTGAGGTGCGATCAGTTCCTACTAATAAAATCCCTATTTCAGCTGAGGAAGAAGCATTATCACCTGTGAAACATGCAGTTTTTGACGTGGGAGTTATTGACTACGCAACAGCAGTTCCAACGGAAGAAGCTATTTTGACTGAGGAACAATCCTTTTTCTATTTAAAAGAATCAGTTCTATGCGACGAAGTAGCATTTTTAACGGAGGAAGAAGTTTTTCTTCGTGAAGAAAAAGCATATCAAGCTGAAGAATCAGTATCAACTAGTGACGATGCTGTTTCGGCTGAGGAAGAAGGATTTCCAGGGGAAGCAGAATCTGCTCCAACTTGGGAAGAATCCTTTTCGATTGAATATGAAAATTTTGAAGGTGATGAAGAATCATTTCCAGCTAAGGAAAGAGTAGGTCCTGCTGAGGAAGTTACTTTCTCAGTTGGGGAAGTACCTGTTACTAACGGGGCGGAAGCTGTTCAAGCGAAAGGTGAACCTTTAGCAACTCAGAAAGACGTCCTAACTCATGAAAGAGAGTTTCCAGTTGGGATAGAAGAAGCTATTCCAGTTGAGGGATGACGCAGTTCTATCTTATGGAGATTCAGTTCTAACTGAACAAGAATCATTTCTAGTTGAGGAACGGTCAGTTACTTCTAAGAAAATCCCTATTTCAGTTGAGAAAGAAGCATTATCACCTGTGAAACATGCATTTTCTGACGAAGAAGTTATTGACGACGAAGCAGCATTTCCAACGGAAGAAGCTAATTTGACAGAGGGACAAGCCATTTCCTATGTAAAAGAATCAGTTCTATGCGACGAAGAAGTATTTTTAACCGAGGAAGAAATTTTTCTTCATGATGAAAAAGCAAGTCAAGCTGCCGAATCAGTATCGACTAGTGACGATGCTGTTTCGGCTGAGGTAGACGGATTTCCAGGGGAAGTAGAATCTGCTCCAACTTGGGAAGAAGCCTTTTTGATAGAATACGAAATTGTTGAAAGTGATGAAGAATCATTTCCAGCTAAGAAAATAGTAGCTCCTGATAAGGAGGTAGCTGTCTCAGTTGAGGAAGTACCTCTTACTGACGTGAAGGATGCTGATGAAGCGAAATATGAACATTCTGCAACTGGGAAAGACGCTGTCTTAATTGATGAAAGAGAATTTCCAGTTAGGATAGAAGAACCTATTCTGGATGAGGAAGATGCAGTTCTATCTTATGAAGAATCAGTTCTAATTGAGCTAGAAAAATTTCTACCTGAGGGACGGTCAGTTCCAACTAAGGAGATCCCTATTTTAGCTGACGAACAAGTATTATCATCTGAGAAACGAAGAGTTTATGAAGAACCTATTCCAGCTGATGAAGAAGCTTCTCCGGCGGAGGAAGAAACTGTTAGAGCTGATGATGTAATTATTCTATCTGAGGAAGAGGCGGTTTCACCTGAGAAAGAAGTTACTCTATCAGATGAAGAAGTTATTACATCTGAGGAAGAAGCAGTTCCATCTGAGGAAGAAGTTTTTCCTTCTCAGGAAGAAGTTTTTCCATCTGAGGAAGAAGCTGTTCAATCTGAGCAAGAATATATTCTATCTGTGGAAGAATACGTTCAAACTGAGGAAGAAGTTATTTCGACCGAGGAAGAAGCCGTTCCGTCTGAGGAAGGGTTTATTCCATGTGAGAAAGAAGTCATTCCATCTGAGGAAGGAGCCGTTCCATCTGAAGAAGAATTTATTCCATCTGAGGAGGAAGCCGTTCCAGATGAGGAAGAAACAATTCCAGCTGAGGAAGAAGATATTCTGCCTGTGGAAAAGCTGTTTCATCTCAGGAAGAAGTCGTTCCTTCTGAGGAAGAAGTTAGTCCATCAGATGAAGAAGTTATTACATCTGAAGTAGAAGCAGTTCCATCTGAGGGAGAAGTTTTTCCATCTGAGGAAGAAGCAGTTCTATCTGAGGAAGAAGATATTCTATCCGAGGAAGAAGACGTTCCATCTTCGGAAAAAGTTATTCCAACTGAGGAAGAAGCCTTTCCATCTGAGGAAGAATGTATTCCATGTAAGGAAGAAGTTATTCCATTTGAGGAGGAAGCCGTTCCAGCTGAGGAAGAAACTATTCCAGCTGAGGATGAAGATATTCGAGATGAGGGAGATCCAGTTCTATCTTATGAAGAATCAGTTCTAACTGAGCAAGAAGCATTTCTAGGTGAGGAATGGTCAGTTCCTACTAAGAAAATCCCTATTTCAGCTGAGGAAGAAGCATTATCTCCTGTGAAACATGCAGTTTCTAACGAGAAAGTTATTGACGACGAAAGAGCAGTTGCAACTGAAGACGCTATTTTGACTGAGAAACGAGCCTTGTCCGTTTTAAAAGAATCAGTTATATGCGACGAAGAAACATTTTTAACTGAGGAAGATGTCTTTCTCCGTGATGAAAATGCAAATGAAGCTGACGAATCTGTATCAACAAGTGACGATTCTGTTTCGGCTGAGGAAGAAGGATTTTCAGGGGAAGCAGAATCTGCTCCAATTTGGGAAGAAGCCAGTTCGATAGAATATGAAAATGTTCCAGCTGATGAAGAGTCATTTCCAGCTAAGGAAAGAGAAGCTCTTACTGAGAAAGTAGCTGTCTCAGTCGGGGAAGTACCTCTTACTGCCGGGAAGGAAGCTGTTCAAGCGAAAGTTGAACCATATTCAAATGAGAAAGACGTTGTCTTATTTCATGAAAGAGAGTTTCCAGTTGGTATAGAAGAAGCTATTCCAGTTGACGAAGATGTAGTTCAATCTTCTGAAGAATCGGTTCTAACTGAGCAAGAAGCTTTTCTCGGTAAGGAACGGTCAGTTCCTACTAAGAAAATCCTTATTTCAGCTGAGGAAGAAGCATTATCACATGTGAAACATGCATTTTCTGACGAGGAAGTTATTGACGACTTAGCAGCAGTTGCAAAGGAAGAAGCTATTTTGACTGAAGAACGAGCCTTTTCCTATTTTAAAAAATCAGTTCTATGCGACGAAGGAGCATTTTTAACTGAGGAAGAAGTCTTTCGTCATGATGAAAATGCAAATAAAGCTGACGAATCACTATCAACTAGTGACGATGCTGTTTTGGCTGAGGAAGAAGGATTTCTAGGGGAAGCAGAATCTGCTCCATCGTGGGAAGAAGCCTGTTCGATAGAATATGAAAATGTTGAACGGGATGAAGAATCATTTCCAGCTAAGGAAAGAAAAGCTCCTGCTGAGGAAGTAGCTGGCTCAGTTGGGAAAGTACCTCTTTCTGTCGGGAAGGAAGCTGTCCAAGCGAATGATGAACCTTTTGCAACTGAGAAAGACGTTGTCTTACCTCATGAAAGAGAGTTTCCAGTTGGGATAGAAGAAGCTATTCCAGTTGAGGAAGGTGCAGTTCTATGTTTTAATGAATCAGTTCTAACTGAGCAAGAAGCATTTCTAGGAAAGGAATGGTCAGTTCCTACTAAAAAATTCCCTATTTCAGCTGAGGAAGAAGCATTATCACCTGTGGAGCAGGCATTTTCTGACGTGGAAGTTATTGACGACGAAGGAGCAGTTCCAACGGAAGACGCTATTTTGACTGAGGAGGAAGCCTTTTCCTATTTAAAAGAATCAGTTCTATGTGACGAAGAAGCAGTTTTAACTGGGGAATTAGTCTTTCTTCATGATGAAAAAGTAAATCAAGCTGACGAATCAGTATCAACTAGTGACGATGCTCTTTCGGCTGAGGAAGTAGGATTTCCATGGGAAGCAGAATCTGCTGCAACTTGGGAAGAAGCCTGTTCGATAGAATATGAAAATGTTCCAGCTGATGAAGAAGCTTCTCAGGAGAAGGAAGGAACTGTTTCATCTGAGGAAGTAATTATTCTATCAGAAGAAGAGGCAGTTCCATCTGAGAAAGAATTCATTCCATCTGAGAAAGAAGTTATTCCATCAGATGAAGAAGTTATTACATCTGAGGAAGACGTTTTTCCATCCGAGGAACAAGCAGTTCAATCTGAGCAAGAAGATATTCTATCTGAGAAAGAAGACGTTCCATCTGAGGAAGAATTTATTCCATGTGGGGAAGAAGTTATTCCATTTGAGGAGGAAGCCGTTCCATCTGAGGAAGAATTTATTCCAGGTGAGGAAGAAGGTATTCCATCTGAGGAGGAAGCCGTTCCATCTGAGGAAGAATTTATTCCATGTGAGGAAGAAGTTATTCCATCTGAGGAGGAAGCCGTTCCATCTGAGGAAGAATTTATTCCATGTGAGGAAGAAGTTATTCCATCTGAGGAGGAAGCCGTTCCATCTGAGGAAGAATTTATTCCAAGTGAGGAAGAAGTTATTCCATATGAGGAGGTAGCCGTTCCAGCTGAGGAAGAAACTATTCCACCTGAGGAGGAAGATATTCTGTCTGTTGAAGAAGCTGTTTCATCTGAGGAAGAAGCAGTTCCATCTGAGAAAGAAGTCGTTCCTTCTGAGGAAGAAGTTAGTCCATCAGATGAAGAATTTATTACAAATGATGTAGGAGCAATTGCATCTGAGGGAGAAGTTTTTCCATCTGAGGAAGATGCAGTTCCATCTGAGGAAAAAGATATTCTATATGAGGAAGAAGACGTTCCATCTAAGGAAGAAGCTATTCCAACTGAGGAAGAAGCCGTTCCATCTGAGGAAGAATGTATTCCATGTGAGGAAGGAGTTATTCCATCTGAGGAGGAAGCCGTTCTAGCTGAGGAAGAAGCTGTTCCAACTGTGAATGATGCTGTTCTACCTGAGGAAGCTGCTATTCCAGCTGAGGAACGAGCATTTCCAGCTGAAAAAGAAGCTATTCCAGCTGAGGATGAAGCAGTTCCAGCTTTGAAAGAGGCTATTATATCTGAGAAAGAAGCAGTTCCTGCTAAGAAAAAAGCAGTTCCATCTGAGGAAGAAGCCAATCCAACTGAGGAAGTAGAAGTTTTATCTAAGGAAGAAACCATCCCAGCAGAGGAGGAAGCTATACCAACTGACGAAGAAGTTTTTCCTCTTGAGGAATTTGCTGTTCCAACTGGGGTATATGCTGCTCCAGCTGAGTATGTAGCTAGTCATATTACGGGAAAAGTTGTTCCTGCTAAGGTAGTAGCAGGTCCAGCTGAGGAAGAAGATATACCATCTGAGAAAAGAGTGTATCCACCTGAAGACAATGCAGTTCCAGATGAGGAAGATGAGGAAGAAGCTGTTCCAACTGAGAAAGAAGCAGTTGTACCGGAGGTAGTATCTATTCCAGCTGAGGAACGGGTATTTCCAGCTGAAGAGAAAGCTATTCCAGTTGAGGAAAAAACAGTTCCAGTTGAGGAAGAAGATATACCAGCTGAGGAAGTAGCTATTCCAATTAAGGTAGGAGCAATTACAGATAATGCAGAAGCTATTACAGCTGAGGAAGTAGCTATTCCAGTTAAGGTAGGAGCAATTACAGATAATGCAGAAGTTATTACAGCTGAGGATGAAGCAGTTCCAGCTGAGGAAGTAGCTAATCCAGCTGAGGAAGAAGCAGTTCCAACTGAAGAAGAATCATTTTCAGCTGAAAAAGAAGCTATTCCAACTGATCAAAAAACAGTTCTACGTGAGAAAGTAGCTATTCTAGCTGAAGAACAAGCAATTCCAGCTGAAGAAGAAGCTATTCCAACTAAGGAAGAATATATTCTAGCTGAGGAAGGAGCAATTCCAGATGATTCAGAAGCTATTACAGCTGAGGGTGAATCAGTTGATAAGGAAAAAGATACTTCAGCTGTTGAAGAAGCTATTCCAGCTAAGGAAGAATCAGTTCAAGCTGAAAAAGAAGCTATTTCACCTGTGGAAACGATACACCAGCTGAGGAAGGAGCTATCCCAGCTGAGAGAGAAGCTATTCCAGCTGAGAGAGAAGCTATTCCAGCTAAGGAAGAATTAGTTCCAACTGAGGAAGAAGCAGTTTCAACTGATGGAGTTGGGATTCCAGCTATCCAAGATGCTATTCCAGTTTATGGAGAAGCCGTTCGAACTGAGGAAGATGCAGTTCTAGATGGGAAAGCAGCTGTTCCATCACAGGTATTTCCAGCTAAGGAAGAAGCTATTCCCGGTGAGAAAGAAGCACTTACAGCTGTGGTTGAAGGAGTTCCAGCCTCGGAAGAATACATTTTAGCTGTAGAAGAAGCCATTCCAACTGAGGAAGATGCAGTCCCAACTGAGGATGAAGCTCTGCCAACTGAGGATGAAGCAGTTACAGCTGAAGAAAATGTTCCAGCTAAAGAAGGAGCAATTCCAACTCATGAAGAAGCTATTCCCTTTGAGGAAAGAGATATTTCAGCTGAGGAAAACGCTATTCCAGCTGAGGAAAGAGCAATTCCAGCTTATAAAGACGCTGTTATATTTGCGGAAGAAACATATCCATGTAAGAAAAAAGATGTACGAGCTAAGGAAGAAGCAATAACAAATGTGTATGCTGCAGTTCCAGTTGAAGAATATGATTATCCAGCTAAGAAAGAAAATTACCCTGCTAAGGAAGAAGTAGTTCCATCTGACGGAGAAGCAATTCCAGCTAAGGAAAACACAATTCTACCTGATGAAGAAGCAGTGCGAACTGGGGATGATACAATTTCATTTGAGGAAGCAGGTGCTCCAACAGAAGAAGTATCATTTCGAGCTGAGGGACAAGCTATTCCAGCTGAGGAAGAAGCAATTCCAACTGAGGAAGAAGCAGTTCGAGCCGAGGAAGAAGCTGTTCCAACTAAGGAAGAATCAGTTCTTGTTGAGGGAAAAGCTATTTCCACTGGTAGAGAAACAGTTTCATCTGAGGAAGTCTTTATTCCATCTGAGGAAGAATATATTCTAGCTGGAGAAGAAATAAATCAAGATGAAGAAGAATCAGTTTCAACTCAGGATGAAGCAGTTCCGGCTGATGAAAGAGATATACCAGCTGAGCAATATGCTATTCAAGGTGAGGAAGGAGCAATTCCAGGTGATGAAATAGCTATTGAAGCCGTGGAAGCAGCAGGTCCAGCTGAGCAAGAATATATTTTAGCTGATGAAGAAGCAGTTCCAGCTGAGTATGAAGCAGTTCCATCTGAGAAAAATTATATGCCAGCTCAGGAGAAACCTGTTACAGCTGAAGAAGAAGCGATTACAGCCACAGAAGAAGCATTTCCTACTGAGGTACAAGGTGTTCCAACGAAGGAAGAAGAAGTTCTGTCTGAAAATGAAGCTATTCCAGCTGAGGGGGAAGCATTTTCAGCTCATAAAGAAACCATTCCAACTGAGGAAAAATATAGTTCAGTTGAGAAAGGAGCTATTCCAACTTTTGAGAAAAATATTCCTTCTCAGGATGAAGCAGTTACAACTGAGGAGGAAGCAGTTCCAGCTAAGGAAGATGATATTCCAGATGAGGGGGAATTTGTTCCCTCTGAGGAAGTAGCATTTCCGGCTGAGGAAGAAGCAGATCAAACTGAGGTAGAAGTTATTCCAGCTGAGGGGGAAAGATATCTAACTGAGGTAGAAACTATTTCAGTTGAGGGGGAACCACATCACACTGAGGTAGAAGCTATTCCAGCTGAGGAAGAAGCAGATCAAACAGAGGTAGAAGCTATTCCACCTGAGGAGGAAGCATATATAACTGAGGTAGAAGCTATTCCAGCTGAGGAAGAAACAGATCAAACTGAGGTAGAAGTTATTCCAGCTGTGGGGGAACCATATCTAACTGAGGTAGAAGCTATTCCAGCTGAGGGGGAACCATACCTCACCGAGGTAGAAGCTGTTCCAATTGAGGAAGAAGCAGGCCATACTGAGGTAGAAGCTATTCAAGCTGAGGAGGCATATCTAACTGAGGTAGAAGCTATTCCAGCTGAGGAAGAAGCAGATCAAACTTAGGTAGAAGTTATTCCACCTGAGGGGGAACCATATCTAAGTGAGGTAGAAGCTATTCCAGCTGAGGGTGAACCATATCTCACTGAGGTAGAAGCTATTCCAGCTGAGGAGGAAGCAGGTCAAACTGAGGTAGAAGCTATTCCAACTGAGGAAGAAGCAGATCCAACTGAGGTAGAAGCTATTCCAGCTAAGGAAGCATATCTAACTGAGGTAGAAGCAATTTCATCTAAGGAGGAACCATATCTCACTGAGGCAGAAGCTATTGCAGCTGAGGAAGAAGCAGGTCAAACTGAGGTAGAAGCTATTTCATCTAAGGAGGAACCATATCACACTGAGGCAGAAGCTATTCCAGCTGAGGAAGAAGCATATCTGACTGAGGTAGAAGCTATCCCAGCTGAGGAGGAAGCATATCTAACTGAGGTAGAAGCTATTCCAGCTAATGAAGCATACCTAACTGAGGTAGAAGCTATTCCAGCTGAGGAGGAAGCATATCTAACTGAGGTAGAGGCTATTCCAGCTGAGGAAGAAGCAGATCTAACTGAGGTAGTAGCTATTCCAGCTGAGGGGGAACCATATCTAACTGAGGTAGAAGCTATTCCAGCTGAGGGGGGTCCATATCTCACTGAGGTAGAAGCTATTCCAGCTGAGGAAGAAGCAGATCAAACTGAGGTAGAAGCTATTCCATCTAAGGAGGAACAATATCTCACTGAGGTAGAAGCTATTCCAGCTGAGGAAGAAGCAGATCAAACTGAGGTAGAAGCTATTCCAGCTGAGGAAGAAGCATATCTCACTGAGGTAGAAGCTATTCCAGCTGAGGAGGAACCATATCTTACTGAGGTAGAAGCTATTCCAGCTGAGAAAGAAGCATATCTCACTGAGGTAGAAGCTATTCCAGCTGAGGAAGAAGCAGATCAACCTGAGGTAGAAGCTATTCCATCTAAGGAGGAACCATATCTCACTGAGGCAGAATCTATTCCAGCTGAGGGGGAATTTGTTGCCTCAGAGAAAGTAGCAGTTCCAGCTGAGGAAGAAGCAGATCTAACAGAGGTAGAAGCTATTCCAGCTGAAGGGGGACCATATCTAAATGAGGAGGAATTTGTTCCCTGTGAGGAAGTAGCAGTCCCAGCTGAGGAAGAAGGTATTCCAGCTGTGGAAGAAGCAGTTTCAACTGAGGAAGAAGCCGTTCCGGCTGTTGAGAAGCAGGCTGTTTTGCTTGATCAGACAGAAGCTATTTTACCTGTGAAGGAAAAATCTGTTTCTGAAGAGGTGGTAGATGCTGCTTCAGTGGAGGATGGAGCCGCTCTATCTGTGGAAGAAATATCTGCTCTAGCTGAGGAACAATCTATTCCTAAAGTTAGAGGAGTTTTCCGTATGAGGAAGCTGCTCCACTTCTGGAGGAAAAGGGTCCTCAGGGTATGGAAGAAGAATAGGCCTCTATGTAAGATTGTTGTTGTTTGGGATGAGCCTGAGCTGAGCCAGGTGCAGATGTTGGAAGAGCTCCCCCAACTAAGGAAGGAGGAGGAGGAGAAGATGAAGTGGCGACGTC
The DNA here is from genome assembly GCA_946902985.2 of Meconema thalassinum. Lineage (NCBI taxonomy): Eukaryota > Metazoa > Arthropoda > Insecta > Orthoptera > Tettigoniidae > Meconema > Meconema thalassinum. The sequence continues at coordinate 216,902,869 of OX336396.1, read as the reverse complement.
GGTTATAGTTGAAATGATACTCGTACATGATGCGAGAGTGTTACAGAGCATCCCTTCGAGTTATCTTTAGTATTGACCAGCTTTCTGCAGGCTGAATTGGGGGAAAAGATCGTCAACTACAAATGAAGATACTGAAAAACTTCTGGAAGATATTGTTGGCACACTGGAGCTTCCTCAGAAAAATATGGCTTGGACGGAGGCAAGAAGCGAATTGTGGATGAATCAGTTCAGGGTTTAGAAAGACACAGAAGAATCTGCCATTCTGATTATCTTGTCAGATATGATAGGGCGCTATTCTCTGGTTTGTGACACAGATGAATGGCACGAAGAAGCGTGCCAAAGAAGCGTCTCCCAAAGTACCAACGCAGAACTTTAAAAACGCCATTTACTGAAGAAACGCCCAGTAAAGAAGGCCAAGACTTATCAATGGCAAATTCGTGATCTTTGTCCAAATAGTTTATCTTCATAGCTGTTGACTACGACTGGCATGCGCAATATAAAAATGTAAAACTATTTTATTGTTGTCTAATTAAGAAATAATTGAAAACTATTTTGTCGGGGTATTATGCCCAATTATATTAGGTGGGAAATAAAAGACACAGTATGTCTGTCTGTTGGGTAGTCAGCCCGGTAACTGGTCGGATCCTCAAAATGTACCACGTAGGTTATGTTGGTAGACACCCACAAAAAACAAGTGGCACAATAATGAGGCGTACTAGGCAAGGTGAGGAGTGACGTAGTTTGCAATTACTTCCTCACTGAGCCCAGTACAGCAGTACTAACACTACCTGTAGAACTTTTCACAAAATCCACAGGCACTGGTTGTGTCCTCATACCTCACTAGCTACCATAATCACAGATAAGACTGAGACATAACATTTTACTCTAACCTGTGCCAACAGTCAAATGCAAATGTACTGCATTCATCAAGAGACGGTAAGACACTAGTGGAGAAATAAATTACAGGTAATTTATTATTTTATACTGTGCTTAATAATTTACACACACAATTTTTAGGTAAACTCTTAATATTGCACCCGTAAGTGCCACATGGACATGAGTACAATATATCCCGTCTAAAATAATTGGGCATAAATACTTTATGTCAAACTGAAAGTTATTTATTAATTAACTACATCAGGGAGCTGTCGAGTCGCTATACCGGGTGAGTCTTTTGCGCCTTATTTTTCTAGTTTTCGGTAACACTTCCAACATCTGATGGCAGCATGGTCGACAGTTCCCCGTCTAAAGCCAAGCCAAGCCTAGCCACAATGACCCTAAACGACTTTACAAGAATTATGACGACATGGAAGCATGTCCTTTACAGAAACATAGCTTCTATGCCCAAGGTCACGGGTTCAAACCCGGCTGAAGTCGTCAGATTTTTAAGAGCGTTATAAATCCCTCAGTATGCCTTCCTTCGGAAGGAAGTAAAGCCGGTGGGCTCATGTCATAGCTTTATGGCATATAAAAGAACCTTCCACTAAATAAACTTGTGTGAAGCATAATGTGTAGGTTAGGTTTGGTTTGTTGCTTGGTTCCTCAGTTTAGGGGCTGCGACAACGCGGTCATGTAGCCCCGTGTACTTTGGTTGTGTGTAGAATCTGTCTGATAACCGGTGTTAATTGTGATGACTGTATTAGTGTGTGTTATCTGTTTTTTAATTCAAGTAAGGACTGCAGACTTTGAATTTTTCAAATAGTTCCTACGTTTGCCACCAAACGCCACCGTCAACGACTACTAATTCAGAACTTAGCTACAAGACGTCTCCGCAGTCGGCTCCTGGAAACGAACGTAGAAACCTAAGAGCGTTGTTTACATTCGTAACCTATATAATTTAGCTTCACACAGGTGTAATTAGTGGAAGTTTCTTTAACATGCCATAAATCTATGACACGGGACCGCCGGCTTCACTTCCCCTCCGAAGGAAGGCATATTGAGTGATTTTAACGCTCTAAATATCCGACGACTTCGGCCGGGCTTGAACCCGCGATCCTAGGCATAGAAACTCAGCATGCTACCAACTACGCCACCGAAGCTGCCAGGTTAGGTTTGCTTAATGCTCTTAAGTTCCAACGTTCGTCACCAGGTGCTGCTTGCGACGGCGTCTAGTAGTAGTGAAGTCCACAGCTAGGTGACATGGATGGTAGCATTTGGTAGCGAAAGTAGGATCTACTTGAAATTATCGTCTGCAGTCCTTACATGAATTTAAAAAAACAGATAACACACACTAATACTAATACAGTCATCACAATCAACACCGGTTATCAGACAGATTCTACACACACCCAAAGTACACGGGGCTACATGACCACGTTGTCGCAGCCCCTAAACTAAGGAACCAACCAACAAAAACATGTGTGCGACAAGTGATTATACAATGCATTAAACTGTCATACGGGCATGTACAAAGTGCATGCTGATTATATGGTTTCAGTTGAATACGAAATTAACGCTGGGTACGATGATTTACTGATTAAAAAAACGTGAATGAACCTTCGAAGCGGAAAGCAGATACGCTTTCAGGCAAGGTGAAAGGAGAAGTAGCAGTGGAAGAATGGTCCAAGTACGTAGAAGGTAGCGGACCTGTGTTTGGGAGGTGGGTTTGAATCCCACCACCACTAAACATTTTTATGCACATTTTAAGCTTTGGGGATCAATTACAAGGACATTCGCGCCACATTTCACCTATATCATGCGGTGTTTATTTTAGAGTTTAATGTGTACTGGCTTGACACAGTGTGCAGCCTAGAAGCGCTAGCTTATGAGCTTGAGTTTGGTGAAACATACCCCTTAGCGTTTTAGATGATGATTACGGTACGCCATTGTAATTTGCACGTGTTCCTGACATGCCGCATATTAAAGCAATATGTTGTGACGGCTGGACTTAACAAATTAGAAACGACAAATCGCAAAATGCAGTGCATGACTCAACTCTTTAAACAGGCCAGGTGTATACAGGGTGTCTTTTATGTACCTTTGGAGAATGATAGGTCGTGTAGGGGACGGGTATATAAGTAATTTGAGATAGGGAACTTGGGGTTGGAGCGGCCTCCTTAACTCCTAAAATAAGTGTTGATTCAGGCCCTCCACCCAAGTCTCGATTACCATTCTCAATCCTTTAACTCTTGGCAAGATTCATTTCACCATGTGGTGCTAGAGTAATGGATAGCGTTGTGGTGCGAAAGGCCGGTAGTCCCGGGTTCGATTCCGGGCTTGGGCAATTTTTTTTATGTTATTCGTCGTATTGTAGTCACATGATACAATATGGTGCTACGTTCTTGTTTTGTAATTGTATTGCCTATTAAAGGAACTTTGTGACTAATTACGAAACTGCGGTAGTTTTAAGATCGTGCCTTCTAATGGTTACCCTACGGCAAATATTAAGCTAAGCATGCCTAGCCTAGCTAATCCTTACTTTCTGTTGCAAATCAACGTGATTTAAACGTAATAACGGACTTAAACAATTTAATGCTGCAAAGTGCACAAAGATCGGTTTAATTTACCGCAGGTATCAATAACATTTAAAAGAAAATATTTTTTGGGCTAAGCCCAGAATCGAACCCAGGACTACCGGCCTTTCGCACCGCAACGCTATCCCTTATGCCAGCGCCACATGGTAAAATGAATCTTGCCAAGAGTTAAAGGATTGAGAAAGGTAATAGAGGCTTAAGCACAATTAAGAGAAAGAGTGATATTTGGACAATACGATAGTAGAGATGGTATGAGTATGACTGAATATTTTCTGAGCCAAGTGTTAATATGTAAATATTTAGATGGGATGGCTAAGGATGATGATGTAGTAAGGCTGTTGCTTAGGCATTAAATTCCTCTAATAATCAAGCGAATCATAGACAAGGTAATCCTTATCAAAATCATAATAATAGAAATAATAGATGGCGGAATGATAATAATTATCAAAGGAATAATCCCCGTAATAGACAAGAAAATGTAGAGGATAGAAGAGAGGAGAGGAGACAAGAGAGTAACAATGATAGGAGTCGAAATGTGGAAACAGTGGATGAGACTAGGGGAAATTTATACTAGAATCAGACGGTAATGAGAGGTCAGATTATCAGTCTGATATTATATCCGCTAATACTATACTGTCCGGAACTTATGACCTAGATATAAAGAGTGATCTCTTAGAAGATTTAGTAGAGGAAAAGGTACAAGCCGCAAAGGTTAATGGGATTTCTATTGTGGAATTGAATGTGTTGGGGGCGCAGGTTGATGGTTTGTTGGATAGTGGATGTGAGAGATCTTGTATTAGTGCTGAGTTTTACACTGAATTAAAGAATGGAAATAAAGAAATAGAGGAAATACCAATAAAATCTACATATGTGGTAACAGCCGTAGGGAAGAGGTCACACATTTTATCTAGACAAGTTGTTATAGAAATTAAGGTTAAAGATTTTATTGGTACTCAGGTTTGTTTGGTAGCTCCAAATTTGGTATATAAAGTTATTCTAGGTACGGATTGGATGTCTAGCTATAATGCTATATTATGTTATGACGAGGCATGTATAAGATTTAAATCAAAGGGTATAGAGGCTTGTGTTGAATTTAATCCAGAAGGGAGATTAAACAATGAATATCAACGAATATGTTTGATTAAGGAGCAATTGGAGATACATAAGGCAGGAATAGATACTGACGTAAGAGATGAGTTTAAAGAAAGTAAGACATTGTGTATTATAGATACAGTACTTATTGGAGATGATCTTGGAGATTTATTTGGGAAAGCAATTGAACGAAGTCAATTGAGTGAAGAAAAGGGAGAACTATTATTTAAGGTACCAGTAAGTAATAAAAGAGTTTTTGAGGATAGGATTGGTGAAGCTAATTGTTATGTACATTCTTTGAACGTTCATAATTACAAGGTTTTCGTAGGACATAGGTACCCTATTCCATTTAAATTTCAGTCGGCAGTACAGTTACAGATAGATCAGATGTTGGCCGATAAGGTTATTGAGCCATCTAATAGTCCATATATAAATCCTCTTATAACAGTACCTAAGGGAGATGGTAACGTGAGAATATGTCTAGACGCTAGGTTACTAAATCAGCATATTTCAGTTGATCAACTTAAATCTCTGTCTATAGAAGAACTAGTACAGAATTTTGAGAATAAACAGTGGTTCACTACTGTAGATCTCAGTTCAAGTTTCTGGCAAGTACCTTTAAAAAAAAGAAGATCGGCCTTTTACTGCTTTTAGTTACAAATATAACCTATATCATTTCTGTAGGGTACCTTTTGGACTTAAAAGTAGTACTGCTGCTTTGATAAGAGCTCTCAACATTACATTTGGCACCTTAACGTGGGACTCGAGAACCAGGATACATCAGTGTGGGAGTAGGAGAGTGTGACTTGTGCAAATGTTATCTGAGGGATAGGTTATTGTGTACGTATTTACATGGCCGATGAACGAATGAGAATAATGAATGGGAATGGAGTGAGTTGTAGCAGGATGGAGATGAATGGAGAAAACGTGGTGGTGTGCATGTTGGAGAGTGATGGGAATGAGACTGGCAGTAGTGTGATGGAAGGAGAGATGACTGATGTACTAGTACAGGATGTTGTAAGGCCAGTACAGGATGTGTTAATGCCGGAGCAGGATATCCTAAATATGTTAAGGGAAATGAATGAAAAATTTGATAAGAATAATCAGGAGATGTTAAGGCAAATGGATAAAAAATATGATAAGAATAATCAGGAGATGTCAAGGCAAATGAATGAAAAATTTGATAATAATCAGGAGATGATAAAACAAATGAATGAAAAAATTGATAAGAATAATCAGGAGTTGAGTTAGAAATTGGATCAAGTAATGCATGTTAATGAGGAGTTAGATAGGAAGTATGGATTGTTACAGCATAGTATTGAGGGGGTAAAACAGGAAATTAGAGGTGAGGTAAGGAGTATGGTGGAGGAAAAGGCGGAAGCAATTATAAAAGAAGTAGATCAGAAAATGATGAAAATGGAAAGGAAATACCAGAGAAATTAAATGATATGACTAGAGAAGCAGATAATAAATTGGAAAGGGTACAGGAACATATTCTAGAGAAAATTGAAAAGGTTGAAAAGGTGACTGGTGGGAGGATATTAGATATGGAAGTGAGATTAAAGACTCAAATAAAACATGAGAATGGTCAAGTTAGAGTGGGTTTATTAGGAGTGAATAATCTGAAAGAACTAGAGTTACCAAAATTTAACAATAAACAGGGTTGCCCTATGGAATTTATGGAAATTGTAGGGAATAGACTTAAAGATAAACTTAATGAAGGAAGTATAGAGTGGAGTCAAGTTTTAGAACTATTAGATCAAGCTTTTGTAGGTGAAACTCGGAACTGGTTCCTAGTATGTAGGAATTCATTGGATAGTTATAGTAGTTTTAGGAAGAAATTTTGTGACAAATATGGATATGGTGCATACATATTTTGTAAAATCCACTAAATTTTCCGCAAATTGACACAAATGACACAAAATTCTAGCAAAATCCAACAAATGACAATTAATTTTTTTTGAAATTCCATAGTTTTACCTAAGAATAGTTTAACTACCTGAAATTGATATAAATTTTCATGAATATATATGAAAATTCACAAATATTTTACCAAACTTGCCCAAAGTGTGCTACAAACCATGAAATTTATCCATTTCTTTTTGGAAATTCAATAGATGCACTCGAAAATTCCATAATATTGCCTTTACATGTATGCTTTTATTGTTGTTGTTGTTTCGTTTACCACACTCCCTGCAGTCAAATCCCTGAACATGACTTTCTCTTAGGCTAGGACCTCCACATTGGACGTGATAGTTGAGTTTCATCTTCCATAAACTCGTCTCTGAGGTGGGATGTGAGAAAAGGCATCCAACTGTAAAAACCACACCCTGACATAGACTTTAATAACCTCTTACGTTGAGGTTCCTGACACTAACGACATTGAATGATTGAACGGTTTCCCTTTCACAATTCATGTCTATACTTTCCTCTTCATGGTTGCTAAAATGCAATTAAATTTAATAAATACCTTCAGATGGTGTGATTTGATTAATTATATGATGTTGATGATTGATATATACGTTAAGACTAATTTTTTAGGTCTTGACTCGCCTTGCAATAAAAATTGACTAACCAAACATGAGTTACCTATCAAGGAAACATTTTGGCCACTATGTTGGTTATTGACCAATCAGTACAGTTCTAGTAATAAGACAGAAGTTCAACACAAACAATGAGCGCGGTGGCTGAGATTCGTACGTTCTGCCGGTTATGTAGCTATATGGAATGTGTTAGTTATTTAATTTCAGCATATTCATTTAAGTTGGCAATGTTGCTCTTATGTTGGCCAACCTGTGTACAGTATGTGCCTGTCATGGCGTTCAATATATCGGTGGTGTGAAGAGTGTGTCTCGTTGTGTTCTTTCAATAGTCCCTACAATTACCAGAGGTAATACAATGCAATGTAGCACCGATTGCTACTACATAATTTTGGTCCTCCGACACGGATTGACAGTGAAGTGAGACATATTCATGATTTCATGTGATAAAATAAGCGCTTGGCGTAATGGCGTCTTAGTGAAGCGCGTGAGTGCTAAACGAATTAGTTCAGTACAGCATCTTGATTTCGTGCATCAGTCTAACACCGACAAGACATGTCGACCTAGTAAGTAAAAGTGCAACGAGTCTACATAGCAATATCATATCCGAGCAGATCACCCAATATTCGAAACCACGTTTGCGTCATCTTCATATTCCGAGGCTGTGAATCTGTTGAAGAACGCAATAGGCAAGCAAACGCACTCTGGTAGAAAGACATTCAACCACTTATAGTCACTCGTCCAGCTCAGTGGGCAAGTGTCATAAATCAATGTCAACCCTCAACTGACCATCGTCTCGCCTTCAAGGAACAATAGCCGCTAGGAATGGTGAGACCCAATCGCCCAGGCCGCAACCAGCAGGGCACCGCACTCTGCAGCCCAACAAATCGGTGAGTGAGCGACCTATTCATATCCTTATAATTTCTTTATTACCTTCACTATTGTCCTTCAGTTACCTTCTTTACAACTTGAGTTGCTATTTACATTTCAACCATGACTGAACAACTAGCCGTGTTGAAAGGCAAGCGTGCGCAGATTAAGGCCAAATTAACGCGATTTAGAACATTTTTAGACTCGTACAGTATAGAACAAGGCCTACTGCAAAATCAAATGAGGCTTTCGAAAGCTGAGGAATGTTATGCTGAATTTGAAACCGTTCAATCGGAAATTGAAATTGTAATGAAGCAAGATATTCAAGAACAGGAAAGAGTAGATTTTAAGGATACATATTTCAGCACCGTTTCAAGAGCACAACAATTAATTCAACAATGCTCACAATCAGCTACCTTTTCAAATCAGTGTAGTACGTCACTAACACATGTCACAGAAGTTAAGTTACCCGCAATTGAACTACCAAGTTTTCACGGTAATTATGAGGAATGGTTGCCATTTAAGGACACATATCTAGCCTTAATACACAACAATGAAGCGTTAACTGACATTCAAAGGTACCATTACCTCAAGTCGTCACTCAAGGCTTACGCTTCAGAATTAATTCATTCTCTTCAGTTAACTGCTGCAAATTATTCTATTGCATGGCAACTGTTACATGAGTGGTTTGAAAACAAGAGAATTATTGTTCAATCTCATGTGAGGTCTCTCTTTGGCCTACCCACGGTAGAAAGGGAATCTGCCAGCTCTCTACGACGGCTTCTTGATGACACAATAAAACATCTTCGGTCACTCAAGGCACTGGGTTTACCGACAGAACACTGGGACGCACTTCTTGTACATTTAGTGTACACTAAATTAGATCCAGCTACTCAACGGCAGTAGGAAAATAGCAAACAATCAGACCACTTGCCAACAATCACAGACATCACAACATTCCTTCAACAGCGATGTCAATTAATAGAAGCTGTTGAGGTGAGTCCAACCCCTCCTCCACGTGGTGGGAGACGGGCAACGGCATGAAGTAGGGGATTGCCTGTAGGGGTGAAGTACAGTGGGGACTTTGTGTGCCCCGGGACCGCTACGGTAGCTGTGAAGGCTCTATGGGAACCCTGTAAAGTGACGGCTGACGGGGCTCTGGTGAAGCTACGATAGGCCTAGCAAGCCAGTAGTGGATATCATATTTGCTTTCAAACCAGGAACAGGCCTCGGAAAGGACGGATGCAAACGACGACGACCCGGATATGCTAATGGACTATGAGTTAGGACATCAAGCATACAGACACTGAGAGGAAAAGTGGAGGAGATTGTAGATGTGATGGAGAGCAGAAAACTGGATGTACTGGGCTTGGCAGAAACAAGATGGAAAGGAGAAGGTCGCAGAGAACTGAGGAAAGGGTACCGGTTGTACTGGAGTGGGAACAGTGAAGGAAGGAGCAGCGGAGTAGGAGTAGTTGTGAGAGATGGAATGAAGGAAGAGGTAAAGGGAATAAGTGACAGGATCATGAAGATCAGAGTAACTGTAAAGGGAAGAAGCCTGGAGATAGCCCAGGTATATGCCCCTCATGTTGGATGTACAGCTCAAGAGAAGGAAGACTTTGAGGAGGAGCTACAACAGCAGTTGAATGGTCAGAGCATCATTGTCATGGGAGATTTGAATGCACATGTAGGAAGTGAAAGGCAAGGATATGAGAATGTATTGGGAGCAGAAGGATGGAGTAGCAGGAATGAAGAAGGGAGAAAGTTGCTGGATTTTTGCAAGAGAAACGGTTTAGTGGTAGGCAACTCCTGGTTCCGGAAGAAAGAAAGCTACAAGGTAACGTGGTACAGCAGTGATTTAACAAAGAAATCTTTGGTAGACTACATGCTGTACGACTGGGAAATGAAGAGAAGTGTCAGAGATATAAAGGTAATACCACCAGAGGCCTTAGATAGCGACCACAGAATACTTGTAATGAACCTTGGAGTTGTTAAAGATAGCAAGAGGACAGAGTACCAGGAAAGGAGAATCAAAGTATGGAAACTCAAGGAAAAGGAAGTCAAGGAAGAATTCCAGAAGATAATAAGGGAAAGGATGCCAACAGACAATCCTAAAACAGGGGAAGAGGAATGGAAGCAATTCAAAAACACAATGGTGGAAGCTGAAGTGGCAGTATGTGGAAGAACAAGCAACAGAAAGCGGTGTAAAGAGACACCATGGTGGAATGAGCGAGTAAAAGACGCTGTGGGAAGGAAGAACAAGGCTTTCAGAGTGTGGTTCCAGGAAAGAACTGATCTGACAAGGGAAGATTATAAGATAAAGAAGAAAGAAGCAAACAAGATTGTCGCAGAGGAGAGGAAGAAGTGGATGGTAAAGTGGACAGAGATGATGGAGGAAGACAGCAGAGGAAATAAGAAAGTACTTTATGGGATGGTCAAAAGTAAGAGAAGAGGTCTGCGAGAGGATGTGGTAATGATGGACAAAAACGGAAATGAGGTACTGTACCCGTTCGTCCTGGGGATGCGATGACCCATCTGCTATAACATCGCATTCCTGGAGTTCCGGGACAGAGCGGAGTTAAATGAACCTCTAGTCAAATAAGGAATGTGTCGGAAATTCAGCTGAGTTATCGAAAAAGCAGTGGGTATCACGAGACAAAGTATCTCTAGGGTCGTTACGGGCTTAAGTTTAATAGAAATAATGCAAATATAAATGGGCGCCATCAACTGAATTCCTAGCAAACCACTTCCTTTCCGGATAAGCCTTACTCAAGACAAGGAAAGAAAAGGGAACATCACACCATCATCAGATCACAACTAAGATAAAAACAAATTTATTTTACTTTGATAGTCAGACAGACATTTTAAATATAACTCCTACCTGAGAGTATGGTCGAATGCCAACGTTAAATTGTCATTGTCCAAAAATCGAACCATCTCTTTTCTAATCCAAAAATTATTTCATCCACATAACAAGAAAAATCTCTAAAGTTCTCTTGGGTTCTCAGGATCACTGTAGCACTATGTCTTTCGTCACTGACATTTGTGAAACCTGAGACCTAATTTCTCTTTAATTTAACATCATAAATGTGGATTTGAAAAATTATTAATCTGTCTAAACATACACATATTATAGTCACTTATATTAAACATCACGTAATTTATGGCTTGCATGGCATAATTTAAATGTTGAACATGTTAGTCAAATGCTCCTAAACATCGAATGATTAATTTACACTATTTACATTGTCATTCATAATTACTTATCTGTGAATTACAGAAAATTCATGGCTCATTGGTCATCGTTATCATCATCATCATCAAAATTAAACATTTCTCACATTAATTCTTACTTCAAAATTCTACATATTCCTGTCAGAATCATTAATTCTTCACCATTACATCATTTAAATTCTCAACTCAAGTTGCAATTCCTTCAAATTATATCTTTATTAAATTTATTTAATTCCATATAAATTCATTAATCATCAGCTTCTTTAATTAATTATCACCTTCTAATTCAGTTATTCATCATCATTACAATCGTCTATTAATTTATTTCAATCAGTTTAATTTATCCAATCTTCAATTCATCCATCTATTTAATTCATTGATTTATTCCAAAATTTAATTTATCAACTTATTTAAATTTCAATCTTCTGGTTATTTAGTTTTTTTTATTATTTCATCTAGTCATTCTGATTTTTATTTCATTAGGTCAGATCGTTAATATGCTTAATTTTCAGATTATTATTTCATTAATTATTATTCGCAGAAAATCTTGTATTATCAACTTCATTTATTTGTTTAATTTCCTAACAAATTGTTTAATATGGTTTATAGAACGTTGTCTTACAGTTTTATTACTTCCAAGTTATATCTCGTATTTAATTTATCATGCCAAAAAATATTATTGCCTCCACGACATCACGTTGGATCTAACTATCCACAACTACATTATATTTCCTCAATACTTCAAATATCACATTTGAATACAACAATTATTCCACAAAACTCCATAAATATTCAGCACATACAGCATGAATATCAACAATTACGCTAGACTGGGTACGACGACCTCATGTCTGCTTCAAAATACATTAGCAACATTGCTACTATCACTTGGCAACTTCCACAAAATGCCTATCACAAACTTCACTTAACCATGTTGCATGATCTACAAAAAATATATAACTGGCTTCAAATTATCAACGCACACAATCTCCAATAACTGTAATTACTCTGATCACATCTAGACAACTTCTTAAACAATTGGAAAAAATATTACCTCAGGAATTTAAGATCTGCTTTCAAATAGCATAAATTCTCTTACAATTTTCATAATTCACATCGCAGAAAAACACCAATGTGCTATAATCTCTCATATCAAAATCTGCAATACTGATCTGCCTTAAAATAAATTTGACCATTAATGATTCATCTTACAAGATTCAATTACTTTAAATCCTTCTCAAAGGTATCAAACACAATTATAAAAGTCATCAAAAGCATCAGCTGTAACAGCTGTTAAACTGAAATTACTCTCAAAAGAGTATAGCAACAAAATATTGGATTGGCAAACAAGAATTACTAAACGCAATCCTGCTGACATTTATCGTTACTTTATTTAACAAAATCTCGACTGATATGTGACTAGTAGTTCCTTGTTTGATTCACTTACAATCTCATGTACATTCGGATGATAAAAATGAGTCCCTCAATGGCGAGTAAGATGTGTAACCACCGTACAGTCGTATAAATACGAAAGACCTCGCCCCGTCGACTTAGATGATATTGCCCTGAACGATGGGTAAGATGAGTAGCCACCATACAATCGTATAAATACGAAAGACCCCATCTCGTAGACTATATGAGTGAATGTACCAGATAGGAATCAACAAGTCTCTAGTTGTCATATAAAAGCGATGTTCATTCACTAAAGTGAATAACTTCTTAATATCTCCAAACAATCCAATGGAAAAATCCCTACTGATGAATAATACACACTCGCTAGTATGCAATGAACTGACGAAGTAATTTTAGATAATCAATTGCAGATCACGAGTTCGAAATACTCGTTACACAAAAAACTATTTATGAAAAATATCCTAGCTGGAAAAATGTCTAAAAGACCAAACATCTGCTTAATAAAGCCAACCAATGGTGAGAATTTCGTATAATGATGCCTGCCATATCATATGGTCATGCCATATTCTAGCAAATTCGAAGCATATAAAGTCAAACCATGTCTTAATAATCGTATCACTCCTATTAGAAAAATATACATGTGTGCCCAGTATTCATGAAAATAATCGTATCAGGTAGTTATAACTCTTACAGTACCTTTCATAATCAGCTGTTGTTAAATTTCCAAGATCGTCGATTTTCCCTACATAATGAATTTCTCGAAAGATCGGCGTGAATATCATTCCATCCATGAAATGACGATTACCTTCGAAATCCCAAGTGAATCAGCTGGTGGACCTCCTCTCGTCAGGAATCGAATCCATCGCTCTGCGGTGCCATCTTGTCTCTATCTGCGTCTACTCTGACATGATGAACTTCGGATTACCCATAGCGGATATTGTCCAACTCCTCTCGAAAAAGTTCATGGAAACAGCGGACCCCCTATTCCTCTTCTAAGTTACGCCACTGTTCCATTAAATGTTCAGTTTGAGTATCGAAAGATCAATCTCTAATAACTGCTAAGTCTCACTTTCGTAAAATAAAATTTTACATGAGAGTGTCCAAGTTTATTAAACACCCTGTAGTTGTCTGTATTTGGTAATTCATGAAACTGCATAAGAAATAAATTTCATTAATGCACGATCTAATGTTCATCAGTGCATATGATAACAACATTCCGCTTGCTTGAAATTGTTAAAGTTACTTTGAATGCGTTATGGAAAAGCATAGTCATAATGTTATTCAGAAGAACTGTGTTCAAACTGCGTTGAAATGTAGCTTGTAATAAAGTCTCCAACTACTTGCAGTGTTGTTCTAACATATCCCGGCCGTCTGTGATTGCTTGCTCGGCAAGTCCCCCTGGATCAATGACCTGCTTGGCGTTCGCTGCCCGGCGATGCTGAAACTGTCGCCTACACTCTGCCGTGACAGTTTCGGTACGCTACGCGACCTTCACCGTGCGTCTGGCTTGCGCTACAGAGCTCGGTCCTACTTGCTCGACTGACAGAGCTCCACTGAATGTGCTGGCACTGTCTTCACACTTATCTGCCTGGCGCAGACATGTGGCGTTGTCCCCCACCACTGTGCTCTCGCGTCACGATTTTAGTCTCGAACCCTCATCATCTCGGCTATTCCGTTATAAAATAACTTAAGGGTTATCTGATTTCCTTAAAATTATTTCCACATATAATGCATGTTATATATCCTCTTCTAAGATGTTTAAATACCATATTCCATATATATCTCAATAAAGCTTCACATTTCTATCCATAATTCCATCTTCTTACAGATGTCAGTGCCTCCTTGATCCTAGACCTCCTACGTCATCTTGACATTCTTCTTGACTCGATCGGTGCGCTATCTTTTCCTAACTCTTCCCAAAACCTCAACTACGGCTTAATGTCTGCTGGCGTAGCCGATAGCCTAAACTAGGTATCGGGTACAGTACACAACAAAGAGACACTCAAGACAGTGTGGAAAGAGTACTTTGAGGATTTGCTGAATCCAAATGGTCATAGGGAGGAAGACAATGTATTGAAAGTTGGAGAAGAAAACATAGGAATGGAAAAGGTCCTGACTTGGAGAGAACTGGAAATGGATATAGACAAGATGAAAGGAGGAAGGGCACCAGGTGTGGATGAAATGAGTGTTGAAATGGTGAAGGCAGCAGGGGAGGTTGTGAAACAGTGGCTGTACCGTGTGATGAGGGTGATATGGAAGGAGAAAAAGACCCCAGAAGATTGGAAGAAAGGATTAATTGTCCCAATATTTAAGAAAGGAAGCAGAAAGGAGTGCAGAAATTACAGGGGAGTCACACTCATACCTCACTGTGCCAAGATATATGAAAAGATATTAGAAAGTAGAATACGAGCCAAAGTGGAGAGACAATTGAGAGAGGAGCAGTATGGATTCAGACCTGGGAGATCAACAGTGGAACGCATATTTTCAGTGAGACAGCTCCAGGAACACCACTACGAATTTGGAGAGGATCTGTTGATGGCCTTCCTGGACATCGAAAAGGCCTATGATAGTGTGTGTAGGGAGAAGGTTTGGAAAGCAATGGAAAACATGGGAGTGGGAAAAGGGACTGTAGGCAGAGTGAAGGAGATGTATTGCGGAAGTGTGAGTTGTGTGAAAGTTGGAGGGGAAAGAACAGACTGGTTCAGACAAATGAGTGGCCTGAAACAGGGTAGTGCGCTGTCACCCCTTCTCTTTATTGTCGTTATGGACGAGGTAATGACACGGATAGCAGGAAAGATAGGAGAAGATAAGATGAAAGCAATGGTGTTTGCAGATGATCTCATGGTCTGGGGAAACAAGGAGGAGGAAATTCAGGAGCAACTGAAGGCTTGGGAAGAAACAGTGGGAGAGTACGGATGGAAGTTCAACATCAGTAAATGTGAGATCCTGTTAACGACCAGGAAAAAGGACAGACCAATGAGTGGGATAACACTTGGAGGTGGACAGCTGAAGAAGGTGGAAAGTCTCAAGTACTTGGGAAGTATAGTGGAGGAAAATGGGAGAAATGACAAAGAGATTACGGAACGTGGCAGACAGGCAGAAGCATTTTTGAGAAGCATTAGGAGCTTAGTATGGAATAAAGATGTCCCACAAAAAAGCAAGGAAGTGTTATACAGAAGCTACTATATCCCGATACTGACCTATGCTTCGGAAACGTGGACAATGAAGAATAGAGACATAAGCAGAATACAGGCAGGGGAAATGAAGTTCCTGCGAAGTAGGATCGGAGTAACAAGAAGAGACAGGGTGAGGAATGAAAAGGTCAGGGAAATGGTGAAAGAGGAGCCCTTGCAAGGTAGGATTGAGACATCAAGACTGAGGTGGTATGGACACTTAAAGAGAATGGATGAGAAGAAGATTCCCAAGAGGATACATGAGATGCAGATGCAGAAGAAACGACCAAGGGGAAGACCAAGAGATAGATGGCTGAAAGGAGTGGAGGAATGTGTCAAGAAGAGAGGCGAGGACTGGACCAGAGTGACAGCGGAGAGGTGGTGGGAAGAAAGAACTAAGTGGCGAGGCTTATGTTCCAAACAGACCCAGCCTGGGGCTGGAAACTGTACAAGATGATGATGATGTTGAGGTGAATCGTAAGGCCACATCTAAGGAACAAATGAAGAACCCCTTCAATAAGACTACACCGCGATAAAACTCGAACGCTTGCTTCACAACTCAACTGGGAAAATGCAACATGTGTGGCAACAGTCACAGGTTGTACCAATGTGCCCGGTTCCTGCAGTTAGGCGTTAAAGAACGGCGCAACAATGTCAAGAAGTGGCAATTGTGCTTCAATTGTTTAGGAGGAGGCCATGTTTCTAAAGAATGTAAATCTGTTCACTGTAAACGATGCTCGAGTAAACACAGCACTCTTCTTCATCTCACAAACGTCACTCATGAAGGAGACATTACTGATAAGCAGCCGACATTACAAGAACCGCAACAGGGAAGTAGCTTCACGGGTCATGCCATAAACAGACATGAATCTCAAGTGCTACTGGCTACAGCATGATCGATGTCATTAATAACAAAGGGGTATCTGTCACTTGCCGAGCTATGTTGGATTCTGGGTCACAAAGCTATTACATGACAGAAACTTTGTGCTCCAAACTTGGCCTTCGGAAGGATCGTGTTTCAGTTCCCGTCATAGGAATCAATGGTGCCACAACACTCGTTAAGCACAGCATTCGTGCCACATTCAACTCTCGTCACACAGAGTACAAGCATTCAGCAGACTTTCTACTGGTTCCCAAGATCACAGATCGCATGCCTTCAAGTCCTGTTGACTCATCTAAACTATCAATACCCAGCAATATCAGCCTGGCTGATCCCTTCTTTTACGATCCCAGTAACATTGACATTCTTCTTGGAGCAGATGTATTTTGGGATTTACTTGGTCGAGGACAGCTGAGACCAGGTACAGAACGGATATTGCTACAAGAAACGAAATTGGGATGGATTATCACGGGGAGAGTTGAAAATCATGAACCCACTAGGAACACATCCTGTTATCTGAGCGTCAACAGTGACATCAGTGTACAACTGCAACGTTTCTGGCAACTGGAGGAATGTGGAAATGAGAAGGTCTTCACGAGGGAAGATAGATTATGTGAAGATCATTTCAAGGAAAATGTCACAAGGCAGCCCACCGGGGAGTACACAGTAAGATTGCCGTTAAAGGGCGACTCTCAATTGTTGGGAGACTCAAGGAAATGTGCCGAGGAACGCCTCTTCCGGCTGGAACGACGATTTGCCCGAGACCCCAAGATCCACGCCCAGTATTCAGCGTTCATGAAGGAGTATGCTGATCTCGGACATATGGAACCTGTACCAAAAGGAGAAGAAGAAGAATCGCATGTCTCACCAAGATAATATCTCCCACATCATCCAGTGCTGAAGGATTCCAGCACAACCACGAAGCTGAGAGTTGTATTCGATGCCTCAGCGAAGACGGACTCTGGGGTTTGTCTGAACGATCTACTGATGGTGGGTCCCACAGTGCAAGATTACCTCTTTTCGATCATTGTTCGCTTCAGAACGCATCGATATGCACTGACGGCAGACATTGAGAAAATGTAGCGTCAGATCAAAATGAACCCGTCCGACTCGCAACTTCAAATGATTCTATGGAGAGAATCTACCGATCAACCGGTTAAATCCTACAGGTTAACGACAGTCACGTATGGCACTGCTTGTGCACCATACTGTTTTAGATCCCTTATTTAGGGGTGGTAGGACCTAAAACGGAAGAGTTACTGTATTGATTTTGAATGGAGTGTCTAAAAGGGGGTAGCTGCCTTTGGAGGGGCAAGCTGACCAGTGTGGAGTGTTGTTTAGCGTTAGGAACTAGGGGGCGCTCCTATAAAGACTGTAAATGTGGTTTAAGGGATGTAGCCTTAGCACGCGGGTCGATGTACTAGTCGCCCAGCCGGCTACTTATTATATAATCACCTTGCTAGTGTCAGCGGTTCGGCACGCGCTTCACTTGAGCACGCGAGCCGCTGTGAGGAATACAATGACGTCTGAGTTGGCGTTATTACTACGGTGTGTCACGTCTGACTGTGACGGGAGTAAGGAAGGACGTTGGGACGTGAAGAAGAGTGTAGATCAGTAATGCAAGTGTAAGAGACTGACCAAGTGTTTATTGGTCAGCAATGAGTAACTGTTAGTCCCTTTTAAGGGATCTTGTGATGTTATAATGTGAGTACAAACTGTGGGTGTTAGGTTACAAAAGTAGGATTCTGAACACTGACTGACTGACTCACCTCGGTTGACACTGTCGTTAGCCTCCGGCTGTCTCGTCGAAGCACTGATGATGGAGAGATCCTCGTGACCCACTTAAGGCACCTTTTATACCTTTAGCCTCTGTTCTGTCAGCGCGTTGTGGCATAGTTGAACCAGTTTGTAGTATGTCGCTGTGTGTCATAATTACGCAAGGGTTGAGCTGCTTTATGGAGTAGCCAGCTGCCCTTATAGTATTGATGGATATTGGGTAGGCTTTTAAAGGGTTGCCTTTTATGAGATTTAGACAGATGATGGGGGGGATGATCTCTAAGGGGTGCATACCCCTTGGGTATTGTACAAGCCTCTTCCTCCATTTGGTCGCGTCCTCGCGACCGGGAAGGGCACTTGGGGTTGGGATGTTGTCGTAGTAGTTTTTGAATCCCCCTCGTCTCTTCTGGTGGTGGCGTCGTAAGCGTCGTCGTATGGAACGGGTGTCGTCGTGCAGAAGTGTAGGTGTGCGGTCAGCCCGTGTTCAGAGGGGAGGGTTATGGGGTGTACATAGATATATATGTATATAAATTTTACATTGCATGGTGAAATGTGCATTAACATTGTTGAATAAAGAAAATAATTGCTATTGAGGCACAATCGCCATTGCCGTTGTCGGCATAAAAAAGAAAAAAAACATGGTTATACATGGTTACATAGTTGTGCAGGGAGGAAAAACCCAGGGCCGAACGGATGATTGCGTCGTCCGCCCTATCTTGGGGAAAAAGTGCTCCCTGCAATAAAGAAGATAGGAGAGAATAGAAAAAAATGGGTGTTCCAGGGTATAATTTAAAGGAAATATTTAAAATGTATTTATTGGTGTGGGATAAAACGGAACACCCTGACAAATGGGGAAGTTAGAAGAGAGAAAAATGAAAGAAAACAATTCACAGACATTGGTTACGTGTTACCTTAGCAAACGAAACAAAACAAAACAAAAATATAGACATCGTGTACACGTGAACTTGATAAACAGACAAAAATATATATAGTGTTTAATGTATTATGTTGCGATGCTGACATTTAGGAATTTCCATTGGAATAATTGCCCGTGGGCGCATGAATATGTATGTAGTTTACTCTTTAAAATTATGAACTACAATGACCTTATGTCTACTTAAGCGCGCTAAACCCTTATAATTCTAGTTTTTGTTTGGATCCTCGCGTGCACGCTACCTGTTTGTACGTACGCTTGCCGTATCACGGCTGATCCTATACGGCCACCTCTTGGCACGGTTGATTGGTCGTACCGCTTGCAGTGTATTCTTAATACCTAGTCTGTGAAGCATCCTCTGTGGGTGAATGCTTGCACACTTGGCCATGAGGGTCGCCGCCACATGCCGGTTGCGCCCTCATCGCCGTAAGCTGCGTCGCATTTTGACGCTTCAAGTGTTTTTGTTTTATGCAGATCTGCCAGCAAGCCTGATGCCCCACAGGCATCATTCCTGCTGTGCAGATTATTGACGTGTAGCTGTAAAAAAAAAATGTAGTGAGTGTGTAAGTGAGAATGAATGTTAAATGGAGGTTAGTATGCACAGGTATAATACTACAATAAGGGGGCATTAAATAGCATGTTGCTGCTATCTGGCAGCAAAATCATAATTACACGTGTCATATTCTAGGTGACAATGCCTGCAAAAAAAAATGGAGAGGTTAACAAAACATTGAAATTCCCTATTCCATATGCCGCTTCCTGTGGCAGCGTTGCCACAGTCTGAAGCCCCTTTTTACCTGTGAAAAGAATGGCATGGTTATTATTACTCGATATATGGCCGGGCTTACCCTATATGGTGCCGTGACGTCATTTCCTAATGTGTTGTAGTATTGGGCTTACCCTGGCAACGAATTTGGGCCGCCAGGCGCCGAAATTTTACCCCAATATATGTATTAAAAAAAATTGTCTTAAATGTAAGACTATGCTACATTATAATAACTTATCATGAGTTATCGGACTTACCCTGATGACGGATTTGTGGGTCATCAGGCGCCGAACGGCGTTCTCTTATACTACTTATTCTACTTATGGTATATATAAAAAAAAAACTACATCTAAGCCGAGAGGGTTGCCTTAATCTATTGCCGAAAGATGCTGTGCTGAATTGCAACAGTGTTCATTAAATTTGCTTAATCCTAGGTTGCGTGTCAAATGCAACCGTCTATAACTAAATTTGGCCTAGGACGATCGCCTGGGGCAATTAAATCCCCAGATCACCACCCGCACGAGCCCCAGAAACACCGGTTGTCTCTAGGGTCGCTAGATTCCGTCCCCTTAAGTCTAGTGTCGACGTCTATTACTAGGATTAATCTATCCGCGGGCGGCTTACGGTGCCACTAAGCTAACCGTTCCGCCCGCTGTAACTTCCTTGTCGTGCCCGTTTTGCCGTTCCGATTAGTCGTAGGTGAGCCGCCCACTTGGCTCCTGTGAGGGGCGCGCAATGCCCCATCTCTTAATGCCCTCTGACTGCCCGATGCGTCGTCATTTATGTGGGCATTGGACAGTGTGGTCCAATGGCATAATATCCTCCGGGAAGAAAGCGTCCGGGGAGTCCTCTTCGCCTGTGTCGGCCGCAATATTTGTATTCATGTGTCCTCCGGGAAGTGAGCGTCCGGGGAGTCCTCTTCGCCTTAATCGGCATTGCTGGGTTGGCCCACTGAACCCTTTTGAGTGCCCGCTATGCTACTCATTTAAGAACTCTGGCGACCCGTTGTCGTCCATTTACGTGGGCGCAGGACCGAATGAGCGCGTACATTCCATATATATATATTCATATTTCATTCTGCATTATTGATTACCGTCGTGGTCTTCACCTTCACCTCGCGGGGTAAGGACTTGTCGGATCTAGGATTGGTCCTGCTGAACCCTTGGATCCTGCTTCACTCCTGACGAATAGGAGTCTGACTCCCCGCCATGGAAGTCCTACTTACGTAAATTTAACTAACAGTCTAGTCATAATATGGTCGTCTCTAGGGATAGCTCCCGAGGCCGGCGCTGAGTGAGCTATTTCTCCCGCCATCCTCAGAAAGTCACCCTGCAGATCTCGGCTTCGATGACCGTGACACATAGTGGGTGTAACGTTCTCCGACAAGGGGGATGGGCTAATATGCACCCCTAGATCTCGATGTTTGCCCGTGTCAGGTCCCGAATGCTTTGACCTTCCGTAGTTCGTCTGTTTGGTCAGGTCAGTGATTTGATGAGCCAACTGGGGTAAGGGTCCACATCGCCTTCCCCAGCTCTGCTCCTAGTGTTGTGCTTTTGACCTTTGGCTAACGCCGGTATCATCAGCCAGGGTGTTTCAGGTTCCCTTTTTTTTTTTTTTTTTTTTAAATATAGGTGTAACCTGTGTAAAAAGTGTCAAATGTAAAATACTTCCAGTGTGGTGGGCTGGTAAAACCTCTACATACGTAGACTACTTTAGGCTACCTGTGCTATATCAGCTTCTCCAGCGATAATGCTCTTTTTTAACCTTGATGGAGGTGTTAGTAGGGTCTGTGGCGTCAGGTACCCTGTTATTGTGATCTGGGGGTAGTTATCTGTAGAGTGGGTTAAAGCAGGGTAGGAGGAGGTTGCGCACTTCCGAATTCCGCGTTAGTGGCGGCCTGGAACCGGTTTTTGTGCTGGGATGCTCCTACAGTGAGTGGAACGGGGCAGGTAATTCCCGGGGTTGCAAAAAATAAAATAAAAATCCATGCCGGTCTGATATCAATATCCCCTGGTGAATGGATGGGATATACATGCATGCGTCTGGATATGAGGCGTTTGCACTCATGTATGGATAGGTGTAGGTTGAGGCATAATACTAATATATTTCCCTCTCATGCGGGATGATTTAAATTTAAAAAAAAATGGTTAGTATTTATTACTTATGGCCTCATCTCTCATATGGAGATGTGCATTACGCTTAGTTGGTGTTTGCCGATGCACCCCTCTCATTCAGGTGATAGCGGTGGGGCTCAAGGCGTAGCATGCCCTTTCTGTAAACACATGAAGTTTACCAACCCTTATGTATACTTTGTAGTGTAGTGTAGCTGTTCTGGTCGTGTTCATGTGTCTGCGTTGTTTATGTTTGGACGTGAAAAGGTTATGGGAAGGGAGTAGAGTGGGACGCTGTTAGCATGTTCTCTTGTCATCCTCCCTTGGTCCATGTTGGTTTTCTATCCGCGCTTTGGGATAGCGAAGCTTCACGACCTACTCTGGTCCGTTATAGGGCTAAGTCCTAGTCGCCTGGAATGATTTGTTTCGGGACTAGGGTCGCAAAAAGAAGTTGTTAAGGGGAGGTCCCGTTTCCTCAAAGTCCCTATGTTCGCCCCTGATTGGTGAGTGCGTTTGTGTGTGTGTGTGTGACTACGCTCCGCTACACCACGCGGACGCCTGGTCTGCTGTAGGGCTAAGTCCTACTGTGTATATTGTGTATGGGTAGGAAGCGCCCGTGGCCTGCCAACGTCTTTACGAACGTGCTACTCTGGGCCTGCGACAAGTTTTGGTCTGTGACGTCTGCTTGTTGATAAATGCTTTCGCAGTGTTGAAAAATGTATAGTGTTATGATTGTTCTGCATTTGTTTATTCATGGTCACTGCCACTACACAATCGCGTTTTGTCATCGACAGTGTTGCAAAGTGGCTAAGTCTGCAAGTCATCAGTTTGTGTGTGTAACTTCAGGCCGGGATTTTATGTAGGTTAACCACTGTTGCGTGTTTTTCTGCACGTATGCCAGTGTGGTCATTGTGTTAAATTCCTGGCGGCCCGATGTGGTAATCCGCCCTGCTACTATTGCCGTTGTGTGGCCATTATTCCGTAAGACCGTTGTCTTACGAAATTTATATGTCTTCTGTCTGGAAAGTCCATTTTCCCTGTCAAGTGTATTTCTGGAATTTTATGCCTGTCATTTGGCCGCAGGAATGTAGTATTATCTGTCTAAGCCGTTATATGGGCCAATTTTGGTGTGATTGGAAGGCCGTCTGCTTGTTTTTCCCTGGCGTGCAATTTTCTCTGGGGTTCGAACCCGTGTTCTATGTAATTCTCTGTGTTATATGTCTGCGTTGTTCATGTTCTGCGGGCATTCTGTCTGTATTTTGTTTGTGTTTCTCGTACCGAAAATACCGTTGTTTAGTTAGTTTTCGGTACGAGGTTTTTGTGTGTGGACATGGGTTCGAAGCCGGTTGTCTGTAAAGATTTGGTGGCCATTTCTGTGCCGCCTACACTATGGCAAATGGGCTGTGTGTTTTTCTATGCGCAACCCCTAGTATACCTTCCTGCGAGGAGTTTGCTTATTTTTGCCCTCTCCTCGTAGTGTAAATTTTGAAGATATAGGGTTCTTAGGTTGGCTATGAATGATTCCGTGCAGTGTGCTTTGGGAACTGTCGTCTGTAAGGCTCGCAGTTTATCACTGAGGTCTGCTTTACTGCTGAGTATGGTGGTGTCGGGTTGCAATGTCTTGCGCGCTCGCTTGTTTACTTGTTTCGATAACGCTGTGTATCCGAACATGTGTTCTTAATCAGCCTGCTTTCTGTTAGTGCTCTTCGCATTATAAAAAGGCAAGAGGGGAATTTTGTGGTTTAACGTGACCATTTCTGGAGATCATGTGCCACGGGATTTCCGTTATACTTGGAATCCAAACCACAGGCCATGGCATTTCACTTCGGAAATCTCATATGCATTGGCCGTCTGTAAAAGAACCTTCCATTGACTACACTTGTGTCCCCGAGTGTTGTGTTATGTATACCTATGTATAAAATATATATATAGTTTATTTGGCCATTTTTCTTTCTTGGGCTAAATGTGTGAAACAAAAAAAAATTATTTATGCCCCGCTCTGAATTAAGAGAGCACATTGAAAGAAAATAATAGTAGGTGGCGTTAGTCTCTAAAAATTATGTCGTGAGCACTATGTTTTTGAAAAAAAATGGTGATTGGGACCTGAGTGTAGTATTTACCATTTTGGTAACGTGAGTACTACCGTAATCTGGTTACGTCTCAGGGGAATCTACCGACACTGTCTAGTACACCTTAGGAAGGCCATTGCCAGACGTAACTGATACCCTTGTATCCACGTCACGAGCAAAGCCAGTGCACTGTGGGAGTCAAACCTGCCTATCAAAGTAATTGTAACTCACCAAAATGACAGTGTCTCATCCCGGTGTGCAATTGGGCTTTTTAGTTGGTTAAAGCACACCTCCCAAAATTTTTTTTTTTTGAAACTAGTTTGAGATTCTTAATTCTTGCCATGCTTACGGTTTTCGCCCGCAACAAGAGAATCTGTCAAACTGTGGAACCATAACGTAGAACGTCTAGTCATTTCTACTTAGAAAGACTCCCTTAAGCTCTATGCTGTGATTTTATGCCTAAGTTGTGTTCAAAATATCTCTTTCCGGCCTTAAGCCTGATGGGCTTTCACTTGGCTTAGTGATGGCCTAATAGAAAGATGCCATGGTTCCCAAAAAAAAAACACAGAAGGATTTAAAATTACTCACTTCTAATTTGGCCATGTTGCCCTGTATATACATAAAATACGAGAAAGAAAAAAAAAATGCGCAGTTTATGTTTACTATGTAATTGTCGGTCTATTTTCTGATATCTCCCGCGTGAAAGAACTTGTGTGGCCATTTATGATGGGGGAAGTGATGTTATTTTATTTCTTTGGCCTTGGTGGAAGTCGTTATCGTCTTTCGAGCTTCAGTGCTCAGAAAGGTGAAGGGTTTTGCCCTGTTACGATATTATAGGCCTCTGAAATCCATTGAGGTGTTTCTTTGCTGTTTTCCGGCGGAATTTCTAGCAAAGTAAGCCTTGCCCTACTTCCACCGTAGCGCGTGTTTCTAGGTCTAAGTGTACCTGTATTTAAGGGCGTTATTGCGCTTGGCGCTATCTTAGCAGATTTTGCGGGAGTGTATGTATGTTTGACTGCGAGGTTTTGTGGGGTGGGTAATAATACCTTTCCTAATCCCCGTGTATTGTATGGTAATGCCTGTTTAATCTGTATGTGCGTGTACCGTGCATCCTGAGGGACTAATGCCGGTGTTCGCCTCCGTTCTGGCAAATTTGCCCTTTGAACTGGCGGTGAGGGCCGCTTAAGTGCCTGTTTTTGTCCTGCCAATGTGGTGTCGTGTAGCCTGTCCGCTTTCTGGCCCGTGGCCACGGCAGACTCCTGCCACTGTGTTAGCCTATCTGTGTGAGTGTATGTAGGCTTTATATGTGGTAGGTCAGGCTCTACGTCGTCAGCCCATGACGAGGTTACCTCCTGTTGTCCCTCTGTCGTATTATGTGTGATTGAAGGTCCTGGCTTCAACTCCCTCTCGTTCATCCGGTCCGAGGGGATTGTTCTAGGCTCTTCCCCTCGGCTTGGCAAAATTGCCTTCCGATCCGGAGCTGGAGGACGTGTGTCTGTGTAGGATGTATTCTTTAGTATGTTGGAGCCTAACCTGGCCGTCTCCTGGACTGTGGCCACGGCGAACTCCTGCCACTGCGTGGCAGTACTTGTCGAGAGGGACATCCTCGCAAATTGTCGAGTTAGCGTATCTACGCTTATGTCCTCTCTCGGCTGGGCTGGTGGCCCTACCATGAACTCAAAAATGGCCTTGTTGGTTTGGAGTTCACGGTATTCGTCCCAAATTTGGGTGTACTGCCTATTGAGGCATATGGCCTGTTTGCAAGTGCTTATGTGCGCATCTTAATCGCGCTGTCCTACCCTCTGACGGAGTGTATGGCTGTTTGCCCTGTATTGTCCCGATTTTCTGTTTTGAGTGTCCGTATTTGTGTTTGCCTGATCTGTATGTGCCTTTGGCATCTAGCCAATAATGCTACTAATATTGGCATACCCCTATTACCTTCATGGCTTGCAATCTCTTCATGAGGTGCCATTCTGCCTGAAGTGTATGGGCCTAAAGTAACAATAGAGAGAAAAAAAAAATCTGTGCGTGTTTGCCAGTGTATTCCTATATCTCTCTGGTTCTGTATGGGGCTAGGGGGTTGGTTTATCAAGCCTTTCCCTTGTGTAGCTAGTTTAGAGCACCAAAAAAAAATATGGTGCTTTCTGTCTGGGGGAAAAATTTTTTCACTATCTGCTTGGCTTTTTGCGGTTCAGAGGGGGTCGTTTTGACTACGAGGGCTCGTTGGTTGAGTCCTGTTACTGCGCGTAGTACCCCGCCTCCACCATCTGTTTTAGATCCCTTATTTAGGGGTGGTAGGACCTAAAACGGAAGAGTTACTGTATTGATTTTGAATGGAGTGTCTAAAAGGGGGTAGCTGCCTTTGGAGGGGCAAGCTGACCAGTGTGGAGTGTTGTTTAGCGTTAGGAACTAGGGGGCGCTCCTATAAAGACTGTAAATGTGGTTTAAGGGATGTAGCCTTAGCACGCGGGTCGATGTACTAGTCGCCCAGCCGGCTACTTATTATATAATCACCTTGCTAGTGTCAGCGGTTCGGCACGCGCTTCACTTGAGCACGCGAGCCGCTGTGAGGAATACAATGACGTCTGAGTTGGCGTTATTACTACGGTGTGTCACGTCTGACTGTGACGGGAGTAAGGAAGGACGTTGGGACGTGAAGAAGAGTGTAGATCAGTAATGCAAGTGTAAGAGACTGACCAAGTGTTTATTGGTCAGCAATGAGTAACTGTTAGTCCCTTTTAAGGGATCTTGTGATGTTATAATGTGAGTACAAACTGTGGGTGTTAGGTTACAAAAGTAGGATTCTGAACACTGACTGACTGACTCACCTCGGTTGACACTGTCGTTAGCCTCCGGCTGTCTCGTCGAAGCACTGATGATGGAGAGATCCTCGTGACCCACTTAAGGCACCTTTTATACCTTTAGCCTCTGTTCTGTCAGCGCGTTGTGGCATAGTTGAACCAGTTTGTAGTATGTCGCTGTGTGTCATAATTACGCAAGGGTTGAGCTGCTTTATGGAGTAGCCAGCTGCCCTTATAGTATTGATGGATATTGGGTAGGCTTTTAAAGGGTTGCCTTTTATGAGATTTAGACAGATGATGGGGGGGATGATCTCTAAGGGGTGCATACCCCTTGGGTATTGTACAATACTTAGCCAAACGGACTCTGCATCAATTGGCTGACGACGAATTCAGTGAGTTTCCTTCAGCTGCAACCGTTCTGAAACGTGATTTCTACGTAGATGACTTACTTACAGGAGCGGATACCATCGAAGAAGCTAGGAAGCTACACTCTCAGTTGGTAGCATTACTCGAAAGGGGAGGTTTCATCCTTCGAAAATGGTGTTCCAACGACGACTTAATTCTTTCGGACATCCCGGAAAATATGAAGACCCAACAGGCAGCGTTGAATTTCGATGGAAAGGCAGTCAAGACATTAGGCCTATTATGGGATCCTAAATCAGATCAGTTCAAGTACGACGTACAAGCTGCAGAACAGAAAGGTACGGCAATCCCATGCACTAAACGCTCGGTGTTAGCCGAAATATCAAGGATATTCGACCCTTTGGGATTAATAGGTCCAGTTATTTTAACATGCAAAATCTTCTTGCAGGAGCTCTGGCTACAGAAAATTGAGTGGGATGATCCATTGCCTCTGGACACTCAGGAGAGGTGGATGTCATGTAAACAGTCCCTCGTGCAAATCAAGGATGTATGTGTTCCTAAAATGGTTGTTTCAGGAGGACGTCATTGCTCCATCCAACTTCATGGATTCTGCGACGCATCAGTCAATGCCTATGGTGCATGTGTGTACCTCAGATGTGCTGATGATAGAAATACCATAGCAGTACACCTCATTTGCTCAAAGTCGAGAGTAGCTCCAATAAAAACACAATCCATTCCGAGATTGGAGTTGTGTGGGGCTGTTTTGTTAGCAGAACTGATGTCTAAGGTCAATTCATTCCTCACATTGAGAATTGACCAAAGATTCTACTGGTCTGACTCAAGGATTGTTCTCGCTTGGTTAGCAGCACCGTCAACAAACTGGAGCATGTTTGTTGCCAACCGAGTGTCGAAGATACAAACCAGTACTACTGTCGACAACTGGAGGCATGTATCAACTGCAAACAATCCAGCAGATCTGGTATCTAGAGGAGCGTCAGCATCACAGTTAATGGAGTCTCAACTCTGGTGGGATGGTGCACCATGGCTGAGTAAGGAAGAAGAGTCGTGGCCACAACGCATTCAAGTAGAAACGCGCGAAGAGGCAAGAGGAAGCAACAGTAAGTTCATAACTCTTGTTACTCAAGATAGGGACACATCGCTGATTACTTGGTTTTCTACGCTGACAAGGCTCAGAAGAGTACTAGCGTACTGCTGTAGGTTTGGAATGAACTTAAGAAAGGCTCCGAAGGAGCGTAAAACAGGACCTCTCAGCACGGAAGAACTAGACACCACGTTGAAGATGATTCTGAGAATGGAGCAAGACATCAGGTTTTCAGAAGAACTTCGAAGGCTACGCAGTGGAAATCAAGTTGCAGAAAGCAGTCAGCTGAAGTCATTGAATCCATTCCTAGCTCCAGATGGACTTCTCAGGGTAGGCGGACGTCTTCAGCATGCCAGCATTCCAGACGCGCAGAAGCATCCCATCATCATTCCTGCAAGCGGACACCTGACCAACCTCATCGCCCAAGATATGCATATAGGAAACCTGCATGCAGGCCCATCTGCTATATTAAATGCTATTCGAGAAGAATATTGGCCAATAAGAGGAAGACAACTGGTGCGAACTATCGTGCATGGCTGTGCCAGATGCTCACGTCTGAAGTCAACACCAGCAAATCAATTGATGGGAAATCTCCCTTCAAGCCGAGTTACGCCTTCAAGACCCTTTCTCCACACAGGAGTGGATTACTGTGGACCAGTTCTCATACGTCATGGAGGACGTCAAACACGTGCCCCCATAAAGTCATATATTGCGCTCTTTATTTGCTTCTCGACCAAGGCTGTGCATTTAGAAGTAGTAAGTGACCTTACTACAGCAGCATTTCTTGGAGCATTACATCGATTTGTAGCCCGACGCGGAAAATGTGCCCACCTGTATTCTGACAATGCTAGGAACTTCGTATGTGCTCGAAGAGAATTAGATGCATCAACCAATCCCTTTCAATCAGAAGAAGAAAGAGATCATCTCATGACAACTTTGGCGAACGAAGGAATCCAGTGGCACTTCGTACCACCTCGTGCTCCACACATGGAAGGACTTTGGGAAGCCGGGATAAGGGCTTTCAAATACCATTTTCGTCGAGTAGTTGGCAGCAGCAGTTTGACTCTTGAGGAGTTGACTACCCTAACAACTCAGATTGAAGCCTGTATGAATTCCCGACCCTTGACCCTACTTCCGAGTGACTCGAATGATCCATCTCCTCTTACACCTGCACATTTCCTAATAGGAAGCTCACTCACTGCTATTCCAGAGCCTAATTTAAAGCTGGTGCCTGAGAATAGACTGAGTAGATGGCAACATATACAGCAAATGTTGCAGCACTTCTGGCAGAGGTGGTCAAAGGAGTATCTCAACGGTCTGCAGCAGCGATCCAAATGGAGGCAGTGAACTGCAAACTTCAGGGAAGGTGCAGTGGTTCTCATCAAGGAGGACAACTCTCCTCCATTGACATGCCGATTGGGAAAAATCGTTGCATTACATCCAGGCTCAGAAGGTGTTGTTCGAGTTGTGACCGTGAAGGTCGCTAATGGGACCATTATGAGACATGTAAATAGACTCTGTGCTCTTCCAGTGTAATCAATTATTGTGCTATTTAAATTATTATTTGTGCCATTTTCAGGGAACTTTCATTGACATTTGCTACGATTTTCACTTCGTGTGTTTGTATATATCATTTTTTTGTTTTAAATTTGATATTGTCTTATTTGCAATGTATGTCATATTTTATCATGTGTCTGGTTGACATTTGTCTTGTTGTTGACAGACGTTCAAGGTCTGTCAAGGTAGGTGGAATGTTAGTTATTTAATTTCAGCATATTCATTTAAGTTGGCATGTTGCTCTTATGTTGGCCAACCTGTGTACAGTATGTGCCTGTCATGGCGTTCAATATATCGGTGGTGTGAAGAGTGTGTCTCGTTGTGTTCTTTCAATAGTCCCTACAATTACCAGAGGTAATACAATGCAATGTAGCACCGATTGCTACAACAGAATGTATATGACATATGGTTTACTTTAAGGTTTGGAGATCCCATTAACTCAAAACACGACACTCAAAATACGTTTGTGTCGTCTTAAATCCTTACACGTATCACAACGTATAAAATAGGATTTAAGACGACACTCAAAACACGTTTCATATTCATTAAGTCCGTTATTATCAGGAACCATTTTCTGCCAACAGGTGCTTACTGCATATGGCAAGGCTTTACACTCCTGGGTTAGTCAGTCTTTCTTGCTAAGGATCCTCTATATACCCCCAGACAAGGCTATAAATGTTAGTTCTGAACACATAGTGTTAATTGTATATTAAAATTATAAGCACAGCTTATACAAGCACGTTTTGCATGCAGTCAAAATTTGTAAGATAGTTACATACAACACGCAAAGTATGTTTCCGCCACCTAGTGGTGGATATGAACACTCACTGGTGATATCCGAGGTGAGCTGATTTGCTCACACATTTTCTCCCATATTTCTCCCACTTTTGCTCCCATATTGGCTCCCATATTGGCTCCCACATTTGCACCCATATTTGCTCCCACTTTTGCTCCCATATTGGCTTCCACTTCTTTTTTTTTTTGCTCCCTTATTAATGTCAACTCTTATAACTACAAGCAGCAGCAAAATGTAAATGGAATAATATTTCTCATAATGTTCAAAACAAAAGTCCTGAGGTCTTGGGTTCGAATTCCCAACTATGATTGTCAGCCAATGGGTTACACTACAGGAAACTTTATTTTTTTGCGTTGTGTTGCATGATAATTTGCCTATCTCGCGGTGTAGTGGCTAGTCTACTTGGGTGTTATCCCTGAGGTCTTGGTTTCCAACTCAACTATGCTCAGAATTTAATTTTGATCTCAGTTGGAAGGTTAGGTTAGGTGAAGTCAGGTTAGGTAAAGTTAGGTTAGGTCAAGTTATCATAGGTTAGGTTAGGTTAGGTGAAGTTAGGTTAGGTTAGGTGAAGTTGGGTTAGGTTAGGTGAAGTTAGGTTAGGTTAGGTGAAGTTGGGTTAGGTTAGGTGAGGTTAGGTTAGGTTAGGTGAGGTTAGGTGAGGTTAGGTTATGAGAGGTTAGGTTAGGTTAGGTTAGGTGAGGTTAGGTTATGACTAAGTTTGTTATGTCTAGTTGTTTTAGAAAAACACCACTTTTGCTCTCATATTTGCATCCATATTTTCTTTGCACTTTAAACTATCTTGACTTGTGTATTTACTTTTGCTGGCATATTTGTTGACATATTTGTTAGCATATTTGCTCCCACTTTTTATATTTGCTTTGCTTCCGCGTTTGATCCCATATTTTCTCCCACTTTTTGCTCACAGTATTTGCTCCCACATTGAACCCCCCACCTTTGCTCCCACCTTTTTGCATGTATATATGCTCCCACATTAAACTATTGTTGTTATTACCAAGTTGTCTTTACTAGAGATTAGTTTATGCTTGACTGTTGATATGGAAGTATCAGTGACTAGGAATGGTAAGCCTTATTCATACTACAAAAGATATGCATATATTGTGAAACGAAGCAATAAAAATGTAACTGTTATTTGGTGCTGTTCAAAGCAACGATCGAAACAGTGTCGAGGAATGCTTAAGACAAAAGAATTGGACATACTTTCTTCAAACAATCATGATTGTAAACTTAATAATCATGCTAGTCTAAAAGTAAGGAAAACCAAAACCAAAGCAAAAAACCAAGTTCAAGAAAATGATAGTGCTGCTCAAGATAATATTAACCTCAAGTTTAATACATTACAACGCACTCATGCTGTTAGCGAGTTTTCTAATGAGAAACCTTCAACACCTCCTGTAAAACCCATGTTGAGACACCCACCCAACAAACTCCATGAAGAAGTTGGTGGGGAAAGGTGAAAAGCATGGTAATGGTGATAATAATAACATAACAGTGTTAAAGCACTCTAGCACATCTAAAAAGAAGCTTTCAACACTATCAAAGGCAACTCAAACCATTGAACAGAGTGTGGACGCAGGTGGAAATTATGATGGTAATGATATCGATGATGATCATCATCATTATGAAGATGATTATAATCATGAGGATGATAATCATGATGGTGGTGATAATGATGAACTGCTTCCCGAGTTTTTGAAACCATTCATAAAAAATAGCAAATGGAATGATCCTAATATATTAGTCGAACGTCTACTGCTCTTGCATGCCTGTAAACAGGCTGGTCATATTGGTTATGAGGAAGAGCTATTAAATATAGAAGATGAACTTCATAAAGCTGCTATTGTTGTGTGATGGGTCAACGTAGGAACACACCCCATCCCCTAAAAATAATTTTGATTATGTGTTATGTTTAAAAGAAATGATAAAAATAAGAGCTGTATTCTGTCTGTCTATCTCTTGTAAAAATAAATATTTTTATTAAATTAATAAACATAGTTTGTGTATAATTCTTGTTTTCTTGCATGTTCAAGCAATAGTTATGTCAGGGAAGGGGTTCGAAGCTTTGCTTCCTTATATATTTGGAAATTTGAACTTAAGTCAAACGTCTTAATCATTCAGCCACAATGTCAGTTACTGATTTAATTAGTCTTGTTGGACATCAGTGTTTACAAAACTTTTTTCCCAGTATATATTTGCTCAACCACTTTTTGGTTTTTCAATGCAGATTTTTGTTTTGTTTCAATATTTTTCCGTAACATTACAGTTATGAGTCTTGTAAACTGGGTGATTAATATAGGGATAAAGGCATCTTAAAAATCACAAGCCTTACAGGTGTCACATACCATGTATAACATGTTACATGTTATCCTACATTTCACACCTTCTTAACAGTCAACTCTGTTGGTCATTTAAATAACTATTTGTAAAATATTTTCATGCCATAAAACGACACCTTAAAAATCATTTATTGTAGGAATACCTTTAATGGAATCACCAACCCTTTAAGTATGCAATATACAGATAGTGATAGTGCTGTATTTTGGTCGATAGTG
Organism: Meconema thalassinum; assembly: GCA_946902985.2. Classification (NCBI taxonomy): domain Eukaryota; kingdom Metazoa; phylum Arthropoda; class Insecta; order Orthoptera; family Tettigoniidae; genus Meconema; species Meconema thalassinum. The sequence goes on along the minus strand of OX336396.1, from coordinate 216,869,349 downwards.
TCTCGAGTGCATGCATTAAATAAGAATACAGTAAACGTATAAACATTTAATAAATCATAATTGTTTTCATTAAATATCATAAAATACATATTTTCACACCAAACAATGACCATTTGAAGATGATTTATTGTAGGAATATCTTTAATGGGATCTCCAAACCTTAAAGTAAACCATATGTCATATACATTCCACATAGCTACAAAACCGACAGTACGTATGAATCTCAGCCACCGCGCGCGCTCATTGTTTGTGTTGAACTTCTGTCTTATTACTAGAACTTTACTGATTGGTCAATAACCAACACAGTGGCCAAAATGTTTCCCTGATAGGTAACTCATGTTTGGTTAGTCAATTTTTATTACAAGGCCAGTCAAGACCTAAAAAATTAGTCATAACGTATATATCAATCATCAACACCATATCATTAATCAAATCAAACCATCTGAAGGTATTTATTAAATTTAATTGCATTTTAGCAAACTTGAAGAGGAAAGTATAGACAGGAATTGTGAAAAGGAAACCGTTCAATCATTCAATGTCGTTAGTGTTAGGAACCTCAACGTAAGAGGTTGTTAAAGTCTATGTCAGGGTGTGGTTTTTACAGCTGGATGCATTTTCTCACATCCCACCGCAGAGACGAGTTTATGGAAGATGAAACTCAACTATCACGTCCAATGTGGAGGTCCTAGCCTAAGAGAAAGTCATGTTCAGGTATTTGTCTGTAGGGAGTGTGGTAAACGAAACAACAAAACAACAATAAAAGCATACATGTAAAGGCATTATTATGGAATTTTCGAGTACATCTAGTGAATTTCAAAAAAAAAATTGGATAAATTTCATGGTTTGTAGCCCACTTTATGTAAGTTTGGTAAAAGTTTAGTGAATTTTCATATATATTGTACCCAATCGTCATCATATGGAACATGTGTTCGTATCCCAGCTAACTCACGGTCTTTCGAGGTATGGGACATTCCTGCCCACCATACGATCACATGCTCAGGATTTGAGTCTGTCAGGTGACTACTCTACTTGAAAGAAACAACATATTCCTAAATATAACATTTAATGATAGAAAATCATGGCTATACAACATAAAACACAAACAAAAGATACTTTACATGTACTTCCCATAACGAAAATCAAAGTTATCTGTGAGTCTCTCCTTAAAATTAGTGCTTCACAGCACTCAAGTCTATTCAAAACCTCGTACCATTGATACTCTCAGACATTTGCGAGTGTCCATAGTTCTTCACATGGCACAATTTAACATAAACTGGAATATCACAACACAATAAACACAATTTATCTTTAAATGACATTAAATCTGCAATTATTAAACATTTATCCGTTTTACACGGGGCATTTACTTTCAGTAACATTAATTCAATATCTTATGCCTTGATTAACAAGTGTTGTGTCGTGCAACTCGTATTCTTTTTTCCCATCAATTTGAAACGCTGTAGTAGTATGCTTTTTCTTCCAAAATACACATGGATAGAGATGTTTTATAGCTTCACCATACAACGATTTTCTGGGTCTGGTCAAAACATTATCGTTACAAACGTGTCATGTCATTGAAATTACTCTACCCGTATGAATAAATTAGTGTAAACTGGGCAAATACACTTTACAAAGATGCCTATATTTACTTGGTGCAGTATTCCTCCTCAGAGAATAACTGGGCCAAATATTATCCGATCACAGCGATCCAATATGGTATGTGTGTGGAAATAAAGCCTTTAATTCAATTGGCATCATCACAACAATCATATCTTAATTACGTTTCGAAATATCGAGATTCTTCAGTGTCCCACTACGCTTTTTAAAATAAAAGGATCAGGTCAACAGACTTCCTTTTCAAGCGGACAATAAATTAGTTTCGCTGCCTGAGAAAGATGTCCGCCGGTCTAATGGCTTTCCTGCCACCCCATATGGCTTCTTGCAAGGTCAAGTTTATTTACTGGTGCAGTTATACTGGAGGTACCCTGAGTGTGTGTCCCTAGTAATTGAGTCATTCTAATTATTTAACACCTACATTTAGAGTATAATGGGCTCAACTCGGCTCCTAATTAATATTAATGGCAGGGGATGGATCATGGATAGCTTTGCCGTTCTGTGGCGACATTAGCGGCTCTGGCGCGCATCTCAAGTGAGTATCAAAGTTCTCTCACTGGTGCAGCTGCCTATATCAAGAGGAAATCGGCGTTTCCTATACGACGAACCATTAGTCTTACCTCTAAGGGCAGATCAATTAATACATGGGCTCACACAGGGTCTCTAACAGTTATCCCTGCTGGCAACAATTCTGCAAACGGTGGCTACAGACAGGCTCTGTCCCACTTCGTTGCGAATAATACAAGTATGCTCCAAGGCGATACTATCTCGTAGATATCGAAGATTAGCAGACTAGATTCGCTTAACGCGCAAGCTATGTTTGGATGATCCCCGCAACTTATTGACGTAAATCTCTTGATTCTACGTTACTTGCTCGCTGTACGCGGCTCAAACAATACTTCTTATAGATGACTCAATTATTAAAGCACTCACGTCCTCTCTGCAATTACTCTTAAGCCAAAGCTTTATGTAGCTCCCAAAACAAGTATAAATTTACTGGCTTACATTAACTACCTTGATGGTTCTCAAATACAACCCTGTAGAATTTACCATAATAAACATTCATTCAACAATTCAATGACACTGAAAAAGTCTCATTATCTCGATATTTTACGTTTCTTTCTTACTGCTTACAATAACACAGTACTCTTACGTTAGACATGACACACTTTGCACGTACTCTAGGCCTGACATGCCTATCATTTTATTCATTACTGTCATCGACCCCAGATTATTATTATTATTATTATTATTATTATTATTATTATTATTATTATGATTATTTAACGTTACCGTTACTTTCATCATTATCTTACGCCGAAATGGCCGTAAATAAATCATCCTCCAAGCCATATTTTACCAAAATACGAGGGATGTAAGCTCGTACATAATGAATGTTAATTATTAGTCTTAGAGTGATGCTTCGTTGTATGGTGAACTATTTAATCATATCAACATATTAAATTTGTACTCACTTTTCATTTTTGCTGGGTTAGTCCAGCACGCCAGCCACGAGCCTACCATGATGCTTAGTTTAAGCCATCATGATATTTATCACACGACACATGGTATACACTTCACACATGATAATCATATTTTCCATCACTGGCTTTTCTCACTTTGACACAATACATATTATTTTACCACATTCATAAACACTTTTAAGAATCATTGTAATATAATTTTATATACAATTCCCGCACTATTTCACACAAGGATCCTTGATTGGACTCCGACTATCGCCTGACCTCAGAGATGCGATGCAGCTAACTCCTGACAACCGCTAGTCTCAATGAAAGTCTATCTTGCGTGTGTGTGCGTTCGATTCCCGTCACCTACAGTTTATATCACCTCTACTGCAATTCTGTTCAATCCTCTGTCACGACTATTTGTGACGCCTTCCAGGCTCCCATAACTGTAGTGATCCTGACAATAATGTGTCATTTTTAACTATGACAACGCCTCCTGGTATGTTCACTGTCCATAAACATCCTAAATTATCCCTACGCTGTACTGAATTTATACTTGCGTATGTTATTGGTTAAACATCTGCTGTAGACTAAATCTTACACGATGCATAATTACTGTTGTGAAGCTGCATGATGCGCTTCCATTGTTCTCCAAATACATTTGGGCGTCGATACTTTATAAATTCGTGCACTTTCTTGCGTGATCTGGCAGCGTGTTAGTTCACGTGTTGAGTCAAGGCGAACTGAAGACGAACTGAAGACGAACTAACTTCCCTGCGAAGCTTCTCCCTATATAAGGCTTTCTTGCGAAACATAGTCCACTGGACATTCAGGACCGACTCCCTTCCTGAAATAATATATTTCCAGGCAAAGTGAAGTATAACTCTCGTTTGTCTAGGTGTGGAGATCCCAAAATCACTCGCGTGCAAGCGATCGCTTCGGCCAATTAATTACAATTAATTGCCTTCTACCATGGCGTCGTGACGCTATCCTGGTAATTCCCCCTCTGCTGGTCTACAAAACCTTCCTCCCGAGCGGAAGCAGTGTGTTCATAGGCTCGTTTATAGATGTAGGCTTTAATTTAGGCGTGAGAACACTCCTAAATTATCTTTCCTAGAATATATTCACCTGGGTGTAAGTTTTATTTCATTTCAATGCTCCAATTGGCTGTAATCAATTTATTTCTGTGGGCGACTGCCCCCTCTCTACTCTTATGCCTTGTGAACCGGTGCATCCCAGAGTCATTAATTTTGAGCTGTTCCTGCGGTCCAGACGAAAATTAGTTCCTTGGCGTCACCTAAAAACGCCCCTTCGCTAACTGCGATTAGTCAACTGTCAAGCTGGTTTGCTTTCTAGCGTTCAGGCTTCTAAAACGTGCATGGGCTTTGTATTTATTTGCAAATATCCATCTTAAAAGCTATGATATTCGCATTCTAGCCGTGAAATCCTGCTATTATGATTATATGCAGATATAACTCATTGCTCTTCGGGTTCCTTGTAGCTGTTCTCCCTCAGAGATCAATGATTCGATTCTGGGCAGAATCATGGGCCTGGTCTTCTTTGATAAGACCCGAGTTCGATGCCAGTCTGCCGTGTCTAATTGGGCACAATACGCACGTAGATTTATATCAATATTAGGTAGTTTATACCATTCTTAGGTAAAACAATGGAATTTCAAAAAAATTGATTGTCATTTGTTGGATTTTGCTAGAATTTTGTGTCATTTGTGTCAATTTGCGGAAAATTTAGTGGATTTTACAAAAAAAAAAACGGTAAATCTGGAGATAGTTAGGTATTTAACAGATAACCTGTCACTATTATGGTTGTATTAGAGTGTGCCTTTCACCACCAAGGGATAGTATTGGACAGAAGACCGTCATGACCTGAAGTGCATAGCCATTTATATTAACTTTAAGAATGGCTGTTGTGGGGGATCGAACACTCCTATTGTTAGTTTTGGGGGAAGTGTACTCCATTCCATTCCATTTTTAAAAGCCGCTAATCAGGTCCTAGCATTGGACAGTTGCAACCATTTCACTATTCTTAACATTAAATGTACATTTGCCTGGAGCAGAAGTGGGAAACCACATCAGTTTGGTGTATAGAAAACTCACCTCACCTCACCCCAACTCATTGGAAAATGAAAATAATTTGTTTTTGTCTTACTTAGGGGCTTGGAAAATTGTGGTCATCAGTCCCATGTACTGTACTTAGGAAAAATAATAATGGTCATGCACACTATTATTAGCTGAGTATCTAATACAATTTTGCATACCCTAGGACCAGTATCGCATTATAAAGGCATGCCATATGTTACCGTCCTTAAAAGCCAGTGATATAAAACGAAAGAGGGCTTTAATTCCACCCCTGGGAGTCATATCTAGTGTCATGTAGGTTGACGACCACGGAGTTCCAGCTGAGTTCGTCATTGCTTCCACTGACTTGTGCTAGGCTCTTCTCTGTCTTCTTTCCTGTCGACCACACTTGCTCAACTATTGTTCTCTACCGACCCCGACATTATTAGGATATCCGAGGCCTAGGGAATCTCTTCCTTTTGCAACTTAAGTGGCCCTTGTTTATTTATTTTTTCTGATATCCTACTTGTGTGAGGAGGCAGCCTTGTTTTTATTTTCATGTTATTTCCTGTCTTTTGCTGAAGCCCCTCAAGAAGGTAGGGTGTATATACCCCCACCACTTGTGGTGCAGTCTACATATGGCTACACCCTCAAGGGGCTTACGGCTAATCAGTTTGGAAGTTGGCGACCCCAAGGGATTTCTGAGCTGAGTCCAGTTTTCCTCCTCTTTATCCATTACCTCTGGGGCACAACCACTCCTCTTTTACTTTTCTATCTGCCTTTCATGCCTCTCCTTCCAGCTCCCTCAATCCACATTCTTGAGGGCGTTTTTATTCCTTTATTTGCCTTATTGTCCTTTTGTCATCAATTTCTTTTCCTAGTCTATAAGTGTGTAGTTAGTTTTACTTATAGTTTACATTTTATTTTCATCTTAACCATTGGGGGCCGATAACCTACATGTTAAACCCCCCTTAAAACAACAATCATCATTATCATCATCATTATTATTATTATTATTATTATCATCATCATCATCATGATCTTTATTTGAATTACAGTTATGCTGCGTGGAGCCAGGTAAGCATTGTCATGTGTGGCTCCGTTTAAACTCAAGTTGCAGAATCAGCCACTGACAACACTGCACAGCTCTTATCAGCAAGTCTTACTAGTTCAGCAAGCTAGTGTATGTTTGCAGACTGGAGCTAGCGAAAACATTAAAGCGTGTGTCTCTCTCTCTCTCTTTATAAAATCCATTATTTACTATAATATTATTATAACTTAGCAGTCATGACAGAGGTCCAGGTTCGATTTCAGCGCTCTACCAATACATTTTATCTCCGGTCTTAGGGCTGGAACAGGGTACACTGAGTCTTGACAGGTAAAACTTTTGGGTCAATTCATGGGCCAAGCCATAGGGTTGGCCTTCCTGACTTCTTCAACAACAACTCATACAAATGTTTACTATTAGCCCACTGGTTAGTTACCTATACACACATTAATCCATAATTACATAATAATAATAATAATAATAATAATAATAATAATAATAATAATCCATACACATGTCCATTAAAGCATGGTTTCACAAAACGCATATGCTTTTGAGGTGTTTAATACCTCTTCCCACTGTAACATGACTATTTTCTTGTTTTAGGCGTCAAATAACCTATCAAGGTAAAAGCATATGTCATCATGTATTTTTTCAACTATCACACCTAATTTTAGGTTTCTTCGTTTGGAAGATATAGATTTTTCGATTTGAGGGGTAGTTTTTACCTTCCTAATATTTTTCATGAAAAAAAAAAAAAAAAAAGATCTCAGGTTCAATTATCATTTTTACAGGTTTAACACCCCCCTCCCCCTGTAAAATCAATATTTTCTGTTTTAGGGGTGATATGATCTATCCAGGTAAAAGCCTATGTCATGACCAATTTTTTAAGCCATCACACCTAATTTTACGGATCTTAGTTTCCAAGATCATTTTTTTAATTTGGGGGTAGTTTCCACCCCCCTGCTATTTTTTCATCAAAAACAAAAGATCTTAGGTTCGTTTATAATTTTTAAGTGTTTAACACGTTTTTTCCCATAACATGACTATTTACTGTTTTAGGTGTGAAATGACCAATCTAGGTAAAAACCTATATCATTAACTATTTTTAAAGTTATCACGCCTAATTTTAGGGTTCTTAGTTTCAAAGATATTGAATTTTCAATTTTGGGGGTAGTTTCACCTCCCCAAAGGGGGACGTCGCCCCAAGTGCTAGGACCCCTCATACCAGGCCCTAGCATGATTGGTTTGCGAGTTATTAACAAAAGTGTAGTTAGGATCTTTTGACAAAAATGAATCATACATTCAAAAAACGGGGCGTCACCCCAAGGTCTAGGATGCTGCCTATGGCAAAATCCCATCAGGGTTTCAGAAAATATTAAAAAAACTCTAGTTAGGCCCTTTTGACAAAAGCCGTCGGTGTGCAAACATACAAAAATTATTATTTACCCCTGGGTAAGGGTAGTTTTTATTTTGGGGTGGACATACCTCGTCCATAAAAAAGGGGAGTTCACCACGAGTCCTACGTCACCCCATATGTTTAAATCTAATTATTGGTTAGCGAGATACTAAAAAGCGGATGACCTATTAGTTTTTTGGTTCTTAATAAATATTTTAAAAAAATCTCATCTATAAATAATCGTTTAAAAAGCCCGCTCTCTTACAAAAGCCCACTTCAAGTGTGCATGCATACAAACAAAATTACTATTTCACCCCCGGGTAAGGGTAGTTTTTATTTGGGGGTGCATATACCCCGTCCATATAAAAGGGGAGTTCACCACGATTCCTACGACACCCCATATGTTTAAATCCGATTATTGGTTAGCGAGATACTAAAAAGCGGATGACCTATTAGTTTTTGGTTCTTAATAAATACTTAAAAAAAATCATCTATAAATAATCATTTAAAAAGCCCACCTACTTACAAACGAAAATACAAAAAAATAACATAATACACGTCATTAACACTTTTATTAAATATCGCCAAAATGTTAAAAACGCACGTTTACCTCAAATTGCGTTTCCAAATCCCACCCATTTTAAAAAATAACCTCACCATCAAATAGAGCAGAAAAAATACCATCTAAACGTCCCCTCACTCGACGCTAGTCCTCCCCCACCACCTAACCTTTTCCTAACATATCCATGCGTATTCAAGCACACATGCGACTTGCAAGAGAAATGTAAAAAAAACGTGCATAGGTTTTTCAGCTAGTGACTTCAAATTTATGGTGCGGGTAGAGGGAGTAAATAGAAACCATTCATCACAAACAAACGTTTTTCCAACATTCACCGTTTCCAAAATAATCAAAAATCCAAAAACACGAATTTTCATTTTTTTAAATACCTACACACATTCTTAGCAAACAGCATGTCATCCCAATGCCAACAATACCTCATTCGCTAAAATCCAACCATCCATTCGCCAATTATCGCCAATGTTCGCGAGAAAGTAGGCTATCATTTTTTCCCTCCTACACCCTTGGAACTTGCTGCCCACCCAGAGGGCATACCACCCTTCATTAACGTCAAACAAACTTTTTCACAAAATTCGCCGTTTCCAAAATAATCAAAAATCCAAAACCAAGAATTTTCAATTTAAAAAAAATACCAACACACATTCTTAGCAAAGAGCATGTCATCCCAACGCCAACAATACCTCATTCGCTAAAATCCAACCATCCATTCGCCAATTTTCGCCAATGTTCGCAAGAAAGTAGGCTATCGTATTTTTTCCCCTCCTACACCCTTGAAACGTGCTGCCCCTCTAGAGAGCATACCCACATTTCATTAACGTCAAACAAACTTTTTTTTTTCCAAAATTCACCGTTTCCAAAATAGCGCCAATCCAAAAAACAAGAATTTTCAATAATAATAAAAAAATATCAACACACATTCTTAGCAAAGAGGACGTCATCCCAACGCCAACAACACCGCGTTCGTTAAAATACGACCATGCGTTCGGGAGATATCGGCAAAGTTTATATGAAAGTAGAGGGCGAGTCAGAAGTCCCTCTTACCACACTACTCCTGTGAGTTGAGCTGTCTTGACGCGGCGTATTGCTTCTCGCATGAGCTAAGCAGGCACGCGAGTTAATAATGTGCATACGTGTTATGTTCCGACGCTTTAAAATGTTACAAGTTTGTGATATAGTTGGTAATTGTTTCGGTAACATATGCGATTTGCTATTTCGTGCTCACGTTCCTAGTTTGGTTGGAAATGCTGGTGACGAACACTGGATTTAAAAAAACGCACTTTACCAATGCTCGTCATTTGTGACGAAAACTGGCACATTGTCATTTCTCCTTGTAAGACCTATCTAACCGTGGCAATATACTTATAATGTAGTTCTGAAGCACCCTGCATTAATTAAATTGTCGTTTGATCATCGTGTCCAATAGTCGTCATAGCTGACGATCTTCAGAGCACATGCCGTGACGAACACTAGTGCACGATAATGTTAAACTTTGCGTTAACGTTTCAGAAACAATAAACATTTACAGTGTGCTGTTATTATGTAGATCTGTCTTTTTGACGGCCGTAGGTCTAGGCTGGCTGCGTGGCTCAGCGGTAACGTTCTCGCTTGCTGTTGCAGGATCGAATCCTGGCGCAGTCATCTGGAATTTGAGCGTGCGCAAATACGAAGGAGCTGTGTCAGTAGATTTACTGGCACGTTAACGATCCCCTTAGGGGAAAAATTCTGGCACCCCGGCGTCTCTAAAAGCCACAGTAGTTAAAAGGATGGTAAAACAAATAACATTATTATTATTATCAGTAGGTCTAGGCCTAGGGTTTTTAGGTGTGCTAAAGTGGATTCGTTTTAAATTGAGAAGAAAAATATATTCTAAGACTAAATCTTTGCTTTCAAGCAATATGTCGAAACGCACATTTCTCAATTAGCCTACGATATTCAGCAGATGGAAGCTGCTATTAAGGACATTGAGGAGGACGGCATGAGTATTATAACGGCAGCGGAGAGTAATGGTGTTCCGAGAAACGCCCTCTCGGACAAAATTAAAGGAAAAACTGGAGAGAGGAGGATGGGGCCAAGTTCCTTTTTAACAAGGGGTGTTAGTTCAATGGAAAATCTCACTAGGAAAAACAGGGTTCCCGGTAACAAAGGACGATTTGCAAAATAGCTCCAGTGCCTCACAAAAGAATTGAAGAGGGACTCTCTTTTCAAAGATGGGCGGCCAGGGAGGAAATGGTGTGAATCTTTCCTAAAATGAAATCCAAGCCTGTCTTGACGAACCCCTTCACATGGAATTAAGGGATTTACTTTCAAGCTGCAATGCAGATCACGTTGAGAATTTTCTCCCTCATCTACTGTATGGGACTTTGGTTCTATTCCCGATGGATAAGTGCTGTGAAAGTTCGATTGTCCTGGTTACGTCTCAAAACTCACGAGCTAAAAATAGTAGCAAATAGTATCAAAACTTACGACAACAAACTAGTAACTAAATAATTAACATTCTAATCAGTCTCAAAATCACAACTCCCGAGAGCTCGGGCCTGCATGACCACAGGAGGGACTGTGTCGCATATAACTTACTTTGTGCGACAGGCCCATCTCTTAATGAGAAGTGCCAATTTCAAGAGGGCACGCAATTTCAGCTGGCACTAACAATGGACAAAGAAACTGGTTAGAACCTAGTCTTACTAATCCTCTTCTTGGAATTCGTGAGTTTTGATACTCCTGAGTTCCGAGAAGACTCGATTGTCCTACACCCAAAGCTACAATCCCACCATTGTTGAAAACAGACTTAAGGGATTCGACACACTACAGTCCCTCAGAATTTTTATAGCGTTGCTTTCAGCGACAAACTAGGTTATCAAGCTCCTCAGTAGTAGACCTGGGCGTGATAGTAAGTGTGTGTGGCTTAAAAAGCATGGCGGTTAACCATGGTGTTTCTATCTCATCGATTTATTACAATGCAATTAATTTAAATTACATCTCTGAGACCACTAAAAAATTGTCCATCCATGTAAATGATCAGCACACTCTGGAGTGGCACATGAGCTGACAAGTGACCATACTTGTGCGAGACTCCACCCTCGTATCATTATTATTTATTCCTTTTCAAATAAGTCAGATATATATTGCTCAAGAGGCAAGAAACTACCTCATTCTATAAAGCCTACCCTAAGTGAAGAAAAAACATCCCAACGATTGGTGCTGAAAGTATTCAGGCATTCTGTTAGTGGGTGTCCAAAAGATACCAGTTACCGTATATTAGCACATTCACTAGCAGAGCAAACTTGTAGATCTCGTGATCATAAACCACAGAAACTTTCTTTTCTTTGAAATTGGACCACTGATTGCGTCTCTTAAATTCTAACATGCATATTTAACCAAGAATCAAATCCAGTCCAAAAATACACAATGACTTTAGGTTCTCCTAATGTTGGAGATTATTTGGGTGTGGTCTTGGCTTCTAGCAGAGGCGGTTTTAGAACAAGGGCACACGGTCACGTGCCCCACCATTAATAATCATTCTCCTTGGGTTGTAGTCGTCTTGATAATCCTTCCGTGGTAATGGCGCTTATGACGTGACCAAGCAGTTCAATCGGCTTGCTGTTCACTTTCCCCGACAGCAGGAGCATGGCACGTCACAACGAGGTGCTCTGCTGGGCACATGCCTGGTGTGACCAACACAGTGTAGCCACATGCTTCCTCTTCCTGGCCCTTTAACATCATCGCCTACTTTTACAGCGGGGAGAGGCGAGAGAGGGGCTATGGGAGTTTCCTAGACTTGGGGCACAAGACTCCTGTGACTAGCCGGCGATACGGCCGTGAAAGTAGCGAGGGCGGGTAAGGGCAGGGAGGGTCGGGGCGAGGAGGGTCGGAGAGGGGTGTTAAAGTGTACCGTTAGCAAGGAGTACCGATAGAGGGCAGACAAGTTCATAGGTAGCTTATTTACCAACCTTCAGCAATTTTCCACCAAAATAATATACGGAACATAGCGCCCGTTATTAATATGTACGGAGAAAAATCAACATGTATAATATGCATTGAGAGAGAAACGTAACATTATGACCGTAGGGTATGTACCGTAAGCGAACTTGTATTATGTTATAACGTCAGGTCTGAGAAATTTCATTATCTGGGCGAATACACAACTGCATGACGACAGCACTGCCTCAGTACTTGATTCCGAAAGTTTTGGCGCCTACAATATTGAGTTACTGTATAATTGTGTTCTAGTGCGGTGGTCTTTTGCAGTGTTCAGTAATATTAATCTTACATAGGCTAATATTTGTATTGGAAGCGTGTTTTGTGAATAACGGGAATAACGCGTACCAGTGTGTTATTAAACATAATTAAAATATACACTGAACGAGTATTTCGTCGTACGAGTAAGTGGTTAATTCCTACTTATCAACTATGTATTATGTGGCATTTTATTTTTAGACCGTAACTTAATGCTGCGACAAATTACTTTATAATTTTCACTGTGTTTTCAGGCATTAAAGGTGTGCATGTCGTTACCAAAACCGTGCAATGAACGAGGTAAAATACTTACAAAATAAGTCCTTAACTTATGAGGACAGACTATTAGCAAAGGAATTAGGCCCTCCGAAACCAGATCTGTGCATTAATCAAGTCTCTAAAGATAAAAACAGAACATATCACAGGACTTTCAATAAATCTGTGTATAAAAATGTGATTGGTTATGTGGATGTCCGGTAGTAAATTCATTCTTTTGTTTTCCGTGCCTGTTATTTGGTGGCGATGACACATGGACCAAGACTGGCATTAATGATTTAAAACATTTACCTGAAAAAGGAAAGAAACATTGTTTGTCAAAATGCCATATGAACAATGAAATGAGTTTAGCAGTGTTAGGGAATATAAGCATAGCGCAGCAACTGGATTATGGCTACAGGATTTCTGTTCGTAAACACAATGAACTTGTGGACAAGAATAGGTATATTATGTCGCGCATTATTGATGCTATTAAGTTTTGTGGGGAATTTGAATTGGCCTTGCGTGGACACGACGAAACCGACGAATCAATTAATCCAGGTGTTTTTAAGGGTCTCATCAATTACACTGCGGCGCTTGACTATGTTTTAAAGGATCACTTGGAAAATTCAAGCGTGTTTAAAGGGACATCGAAGGTCATCCAAAATGAAATTTTAGACACGATTATGTCCGTTTGTCGGAAGAATGTTGTCGAGGAAATCAGTTCGGAAGACTTCCTCTCGCTCCAGGCTGACGAAACAACGGACGCTTCATGCAAAACCCAAATGTCCCTAATTTTTAGGTATCAAATAGCAGGTAGAATTGTTGAGCGATTTTGGGGTTTCTTTGAAGTCACCGACAGGAGCGCGCACGGTCTGGCTGCAGCGATATTGGGACAGTTAAACAAAATTGAAGTAGAAAAATCCCCTGAGAAACTTATTTGTCAAACGCATGACGGTGCTTCTGTGATCGAGCGGGCATAGGGGTGGAGTGCAGTCGTTAATTAAGGAGAAATACCCAAACGCGAATTACATTCATTGTTACGCACATCAAGGTAATTTGATTCTCCAACACGCCACTTCATCTTGCTCCCAAAGCAGAATATTTTTTCAAGATTTGCAAGGGATAGGGCCATTTTTTTTTCAAGATCTCCAAAGAGAATGGATTGCTTGATTGAAGTGGTTCAAAAGAAAATAGGCTACGTCCCTCCGACAAGATGGTACTTTCAACATAGAACTGTCAACACTGTGTTCGAAAACAAAGAAAATCTTTTGAAATGTTTTGAGCACATAAGAGACTCAGAAGTTAATGACAGAAATGCCTCAAGTCAAGCTGCAGGATTTGTGCGTATATTGAAATATCCCCAGTTTATATACTGGCTGACTTTCTTTCATAAAGTTATGCCACACGTAGCTATTTTCTTAGATTGTATTCAGCAAAGTGGTATTGATGCTGTTAAAGTCAGTGACTTTATAAAGCAGTTTTCTAAAGCGGTGACCAAAGTTCGCGAAGAATATGCGGAAAGTGAAGTGTCCTTTAGTGAGCCCGCGAGCAAAAGACTTTGTGTTGAACAAGGAAGTAGTAAGAGTAATCGTCTGGCCAAGCGCGGATTCAAGGAGTTGGTCACGGGGGTCATGACCCCCCCCCCCCAAACGGAGGCCATTTTTTTTTTGCAAACTCAATAAACGAAAACACAATAACCAGACAAATAAAACTTAACGAATTTTAATTGAAGAACAGGTTTTTTTTTTTCATTTTATTCAATACTGAAAATATCTTTATTGCAATTATTATGTTCTGTTACAACTCTACATATTTACAACTTCATACCTGTTATATAAAAACGATTATTTATATAAAAATCAACTCGTATATTTTGTTTAGCAAACCTTGTGATTACCGAATCGATGACTATAGTGATGTCACGATGAATGTGCAACAATGCACGGATAGGAGTTTGGGGCTTTTTTCGCACCAAAAATTTTTGCCGACGTCCAAACTGCAAGCTTGGTTGGCAATTTAAGCTGTGACTTTCTCCCTTTGTCGGTACCAACTCGACTTGTCGAAACTATAACGTACCTTGATAATTTTCTCGAAGCTCGATGTAAAAGTCGCAAAACACGCCGTTGCAATTTGTACGAATACTTTTTGGTGCGCTAAACGCATCAAATTTCTATCCATGTAGCTTGAAAAAAAATTGGTCTGGTTTTGTATGTTTGGTTATTTTGTGATTGCGTTGTTAGTGATACCATTTTTCTTAACAATTTCGATTCTGTGACCCCCCGCAAAGCCTAACTCTAGATCCGCGCCTGGCTTCTAGGATAAAAGAAGCGGGCCTATGTAGGAAGGGTGGTTGGCCAGGTAAGAGCACTTAAGCCCTGAGTTTGTATTTCACCTATACTTTTCCTTAAGTTAATTTATTTTTAGGCTATCTGTAAACATAAAAATCATCAGTAAATGTAGCCTATTTGTTGAATCATAATATCTAAGAACTTCACCCACGTATACAGTAATTCGTAACTAACAAAACTTTCCTTGTTGTGGCGTTAGGACTGCATATCTTAGTTATAATCCCTCAATCATACACTCCTTTTCAGCCCTCGATAATATCATAACTTCATAACATTTAAAAAAAATACGAGCCTTACAGTAGTCGCATATGATGTGTAACATCTGACATGTTATTCGAATAATTCGTTATTACTTACTCGCATTTTTTAAAGAATGAACTCATAGTGCTACCTTGTGTCAGCAAACATGAAAGGATTCTCCAATGCATCTGCAGTAGTGACATATACCTGCAACTGTATGCGGGAGCGCTTTATACCGGCCAGTTAGTGAACCCATGCCAGCGGTGTTATTGAAAATGGCCTCTTATTGCCGATATAGCGCACTGCCAAGTATAGGCGCGATTAAAAATGGGTGTGCGTAAGTATATTAAATGCGTTTCTCCCAGTGATATGTTTAGGCCAACGAAGTTTCAATTATTGTTAGTAGTCGGTGTTAATATACTTAAGTCCTACGTTGTTGGGAGTGTTGGTTGATGCGATATAGCACTCGAGGTATCGAGTGCTTACATTAATAAGAATACAGCAAAAGTATGAAGATTTAATAAATCGTAATTGTTTTGCAAATATGATATAATGAATATTTTCACACCAAAGAACGACAACTTGAAGATGATGCATTGTAGGAATTTCTTTAATGGGGCCTCCAAATCTTGAGGTAAACCGTATGTGATTTACATTCCACATAGTCACATGGTTTACAGTACGTTGTTATACCGATCTCCGCCACCGCGCGCGCTCATTGTTTTCGTCCCATCCACTTCCGTCCCATCCACTTCTGTCTCTTTTCCAAAATCACTCCCACAAAATTGTCCAGCTACCGAGTGCCACAAAAATATCCAGATACCGAGTGGAAAGATGTTACACATTAAAAAATCAAGCTGTCTCGTAGCACTTGGCAAATAATGTTCATTCAAAGGAAGTTTGTAGTTTTACGTGACCGTTGATCTTGAGATCATGAGCCACGGTGCCTCCTTTTTATGTCGAATCCGAATCAAAGGACATGACATTTCACTTTGAAAATCTCACATGCATTAACCGGGAATCTAACCTGGTCCGCCGTGGTAAGAGGCCAATAGCCCCCATGTTCATTCAGGGAGATGTACTAATTTATTATTAATATAAAATAAAATTATATACTTGTTGCTGCTATAATAGCCATACAAAGATGTGACACTAATGAAGGTGAAGAATAAAAATAGCACATAACGTAAATTTATTTTATCATGAAACTTGAAAAGAACATTGCATAGATCCCCTAACATCAACATTACTTTTGTATTGACTAAAGAATTGTCCGGGTATTTACGTTAGGGAGTTGAGAATATTAAAAATTAACACTTAACTTGAAAATATATAGGCCTATATTTCCACAAGGACATCCGCCTGGCATTCCGGGAGACCATAAGGTCGAGAATAGTAAGGTACATTGTTTGCTCTACAGTACATATAGTATACATCACGTACACCATACAAATGGTTATGCAGTATGTGGATTGAAGCTCTCAATATGCCAAAGCAGACTTTCTCAAGAATATCCTCGATGATCCCGAGCTCCGAAAAGGAGGCCGTTCACTTTCTATGCATTTTTAGTTACTGTAGAAAACTTGAATTGCATTAGCTCTGACCGCAAAAGCTTACGAAACAAAAACCACTTCCCCTACACTTTTCAATATAGGCGTAGCCTATTGTGTGTTAATTTAATAATTTAAAACATCCCATAACCTTTCATCATGAAATCACAATGCGACACCACAGGAGTGAAGGAATGTGATGTTAAACATTAAATTACACACTTCTTACAATTAACACTCAGTAATATTAACACTTTCTATTTTCTAGTTATTTCTTTTCTTAAAAATATCTGATTATAAAGAGAGCTAGTGTGTTGAAATCGAGATAAATAAATTACATAAAATATACATTTATCAATCAGCTGTTTATCATGTGTTTGTCCATAAGTGGTGCTACCTAGCGGCTTACTGTTGTATTGGTGCTCCCCCTTATCAATTGTTTTTTTTTTTTTTCTTTCTTTGAAAATCCGTTCTTCCGGTTTCGCCGAAGTATCCATACTGTATATGATTACTATACTGTGCTCAGACCATAATGTGGAAAAAAACATGGCGGCGATCAATGCCCTCCCAATAGCTAAGATCATGACGTCATCGGGTTTGTCACAGTTCGAGTAAATTATTATTTTAACTCACCTAAGATCATATTATAAGATATTGTTACGTGCCACCCCCCTAGTGGCACTTTTTGTTAACTGGATTACGGTGGGTTGAAGCACAACACAGATTTGTTCCTTTAAATTAAATAATTAACTTTATTGCGGCCAGAAAGATACAGCACTCATCAGTAAATACAAGCAATTATTACCTTACTCCAGTTTCCTCCTCGGCGAGAACATTTCCCCTTTCACTTGTCAGTAAGCCACAGAAGTTAATCCCTCGTAATGAGGTGTCCCTGTGCGTTGGCTGGAAATATCTGCACTCAGCATGTCACCGTACTACACACTGTTTCACAATGCACCACAATCACTTATGTCGCACACGAAAAACACACTCGTTCAATACACAGTTCCTCTGTAGGATTCTCACTTCCTCGCTGTCAAGAGAATCAACTTCACTAGGGGTTTCGCAAGTCACCACACTTCTGTCGCTCAGGATAAACGCTCGCACTAGCTCATAAAAACACAACAACCACCGCTGCTTGACAGGTCGCTCTTATATAGCAGGCCGGTGACTCAATAAATGCTTCTAGACCCATCCAGCGTTCACGGCTTCTCGAGGTTTCCATCGCTGGCTCAGTCACGAATATCCTGGACCATCCCTTTGTCCTAGTAGTCATGTTGCATAAGGCGCACGCAATACACTGAGGCCAAGCAGCCCAGCCCTGGGGCAGTTGTGACTCATGCGGCGAGCGATGAAACGAACTCACAGCCGTAACACCACCCCCTTCCTAAAAGGCTGATCGTCCCGATCAATCATTGGTCCGTCTGTGTCCCTCCGTAGGCTGCCAGGCGATCTCGATGTACGATCTTCATCTTAGCCCTCGGGCTCCGCTGGATCCTGTAGACGACATCGTTGATCCGTTTCACGACTCGGTACGGGCCCTTCCAGGACTTCTGCAGTTTGGGTGACAGGCCTTTCTTCCGTAATGGGTTGAAGAGCCAGACCAGGTCGTCCTCGTGGAATCCGCCGGCATCCGTCTGCTGGTCGTATCGGGTCTTCATTCGGTCGGTCTCGATCCGCAGTTTCCTCCTCGCGAACGCGTGCACGTCCTCCAGTTGGTCGACCAGTTCTTGACAATACTGGCTTACCGGGACCGGACCATTCCCAGGTCGGCCGAAGGAGAGATCGACTGGTAGACGGAGTTCCCTCCCAAACATGGCCCGGGCTGGTGTGCACCCGGTGGCTTCATGCACGGCGGCGCGGTAGGCCAGGAGAAATAGAGGAAGATGTCTGTCCCAATCCCTCTGGGGCTCGCTGACGACTATTCGGAGATGGTTCTCGATGGTGCGATTGAATCGCTCTAGCATCCCGTCGGACTGAGGGTGTAGCGGCGTCGTCCTTGTCTTCCGGATCCCCAGCAGCTGGCATAGGTTCTGGAACACCTGCGACTTGAAGTTCCTCCCTTGGTCGGAGTGCAGCTCCAGGGGTACTCCGTACCGGTTGACGAATTCCTTCACCAGGGTCTCTGCGATCGTCGCGGCTTCTTGGTTAGGAAGCGCATACGCCTCCGGCCATTTGGTGAAGTAGTCGCTGACGACCAATATGTAGCGGTTCCCTGCCTCGCTTAACGGGAATGGCCCAGCAACATCGATGTCCACTCTCTCCATGGGGCCGCCCATGTTGTAGGTCTTCAGTGGACCCCGTTGTCTTCGTCCTGGGCCCTTGCTGGCTGCGCAATCGTGGCACCTCGCGCAGTGGTTCTCCTCGTCAGTTCGGCATCCGATCCAGTAGAACCACTCTCTCAGCTTCTCCAGGGTCTTCTTTATCCCTAGGTGTCCACCAGATGATCCTCCATGCACTTCCTTCAGGACTTCCTCCGTCATAGCCTTTGGAACGACGACTTGCTCCCGAGATGTCTTCCCGTCGGTGCTCTCCCAGGTACGGCTTATGAGGCCATCCCTCACAACCAGCGAGTCCCACTGCGCCCAGTAGGACTTAAACTTTGGGCTGCAGTCACTCACAATGTTCCACCCGGGTCTGGGGCACAGGCTCCCTTCCATTCGGCTATCAGTCCCAGGTCATCATCTTCTGCTTGTGCCCGCATGAAAGATTCGCGGCTCCAGCTCCCTTGGAAGTTCCACGGTAGTCCTTCGGAACTGTATCCCGGTGTTCTCCTCCCTTCGGGCACAGAAGGTGCAGTCTTCGGGGCACGGTCTTCGTGACAGGGCGTCGGCGTTAGAATGCAGTTGGCCTTTCCTGTGCTGAATCTCAAAGTTGTACTGTTGAAGCCTCTCTAACCACCGCGCGAGTTGACCCTCGGGCTGCTTGAAGTTCAGGAGCCACCGCAGGGATGCATGGTCGGTCCTGATGAGAAATTCTTGCCCGTACAGGTACTTGTGGAAGTGTTCAATGGTCTTCACGATGGCGAGCAGCTCCTTCCTGGTGACGCAGTAGTTACTTTCTGGCTTTGACAAGGCCTTGCTGAAGTAGGCCACTACTCTCTCCTCGCCGTCCACTACTTGCGACAGGATTCCCCCTATGCCAAAGTCGCTGGCATCGGTATCGACGATGAACCTTGTTCCATGTCTGGGGTAGGCCAGAATAGGCGCGGTGCACAGAGCCTGCTTGAGTTGTTCGAAGGCACTGTGGCATTCTGCTGTCCAAGCGAAGAGTTGGTCCTTCTCAGTCAGTCGATGTAAAGGTTTGGCGATGTCGGCGAATCCTTTCACGAAGCGACGGTAATACGTGCAGAGTCCCAGGAAGCTTCGTAGTTGGGACTTGTCCATAGGAACTGGCCACTCCCTCACAGCTGCGGTCTTCTCTGGGTCGGTGCGAACCCCTTCTTCGGAGACGATATGCCCAAGGTACTGGACCCGCTTCTGGAAGAGCTGACACTTCTTGGGGCTCAACTTCAGCTGGGAAGCCCGTAGCATCAACAAGATCTCCTTCAGATTGCTGTAGTGCCTCTCGAAGCTTCTTCCCAAAACGATGACGTCGTCTAGGTAGACCAGGCAGGTCTTGCAGTGTGGTCCCCTCAGAATGGACTCCATTAGCCTTTCGAAGGTCGCAGGGGCGTTGCACAGGCCGAATGGCATGACGGTGAACTGCCAGAGCCCGCTGCCCACAGAGAACGCAGTTTTCTCGCGGTCTTTAGGGTGGACCTCCACCTGCCAGTAGCCACTCTTCAAATCCAAGGTGGAGAACCATCTCGACCCTGATATGGTGTCCAGGGTGTCGTCGATCCGGGGTAGAGTGTAGCTGTCCTTCTTCGTGACGTCTTTCACCCGCCTGTAATCCACGCAAAACCTGGTGGAACCATCCTTCTTCTTCACTAGCACGACCGGAGAACTCCAAGGACTATGTGATGGCTTGATCACCCCTTGCTCCTTCATCTCTTCTACCATCCGGTCGACTTCGGCTTGCTTGGCGAGCGGGACACGTCGGAATGGGGCCCTGATCGGTGCGCTGTCCCCAAAGTCGATTCTGTGCTGGACCAAGCTTGTCCTGCCGAAGTCGTTGATCCCCAAGGAGAAGACGTCCTCGAATTCGCGTAGCAGGTCCTGAAGTTGGCGTGATTGTTCCTCGTCTAAATGGTCCTGGGATCCTTGGTACAGCTTCTGTAGTTCTTCTGGCAGTGTGCGTCTTCTTCGGTTGTCCGCCTGCAGGTGTCCGTCCGTCGTATCTGTGATGCGGGCAATCCAGGTAACGGGCTCGCAGACTCCTAGGTTGGTGTCCTGGTGAACCGTAATGTCGTAGTCGTTCAGGTTGGACAGGCGGACGTACGGCCGAGACGTCGTGTTGATGAGAGTCTTGGCAACTAGCAATCCTTTTGTCTGGATGTCCTCATATTTTGGCTCGATGACTGCCACCACTTCCCTCAGCTGTTCCGTCGACAATAACGGCAGCGCTGACTTCCGTCCTGGCGGGAACGATGACGTCCTCTCTCAGCCTCACTCGTCGTGCAGCGACGGCTTCGTGTGCTGGTTGCAAAGCAAGTTCCTCACCTCCGAAGTGCAGAGTGTTGGTACTCAGATCCAAGATGATGTTGTTCTGGTCCATGAAGTCCAGTCCGATGATCACTTAATTTGATACGTCAGCCACAAGCACTGGATGCTTTATCGCCGTCGACCAATGACGAACCCCAGTGATGCTTCGCCATGTACCGGTGCGGTCTCTCCGGTCGCGGTTATTAGCTGGAGGTTCCTTTGTGTTGGTCGCACTCTCCACTTCGGGATCACGGTGGGACTGACGATGGTCCTCCATGCTCCCGTGTCGATTAACATGGGCCAGCTCTCTCCGTTGACGACTCCGTCGACCATCAGGCTGCTATTGTCCCTCCGTAACTTCGTCACACGAACCTGGACTGCCGGGGCTTGACGACTGTCACAAGCCAACCTTTGCGCCCCAAGACTGGCTAATACTCGTTTCCCTGGGCCGCGTGGTTTTCAGACGACTGATTTCCCGCCGGATACCCTCGGCGGCGGCGATCACCGCAGTCCTTGCTCAGGTGGCCTTTCTTATCGCAGGTCCAGCAGGTCGGTAGTCCTTTTCCGGGCCGCCTCTCCGGTTGCCTTCCGGTTGTGTCGTTGCTGGTGGTGCCGCGACTATCGAAGAAACGGCTTAGCGCCTCCATTAATTCGTCGGCCAGGGGCTTGGTCTCGTTGGTTTTTACTGGTTCGTCGACGTCCACTTGACGCACCCGCGCGTGCATTCTGGATGCCTGTTTTGCCCTCTCGAACTCAAGTGCGTGGCTCAGCGCATCTGTCAGGGTCTTATTGCGCGCGAGTCGCAGCGCCTGTTGAGTGTCCGAGTCCCGTAGCCCGTCGGTGAAAGTCTGCGTCGCTATCTGCTCCAGAAAGTCGGCCGGCGCTGTTGGGTAGGCGAGCCTTAGGAGACGTGCGATGTCCATCTCGAACTCCTGCAGGGTTTCCGCGTTCTTTTGTACCCGGCTCCGGAGCTGCATCTGGTAGGCCTGCTGAAGATGGCTATCTCCATATCGGGACTCCATATGGGCGATTGGTGAAGCTTAGTCCTGGGATCCAGTCGGGATGGCCTGAAGGACGTTAAGTGCGTCACCTCTCAGCGCTACAATGAGAGTTGTAGCCTTTTCCGTGCTGTTCCAGTTGTTTATGGAACAGGCTGCCTCGAACTGACGTAAATAGGTGCTCCACGGGACCTTTCCGTCGAACGTTGGGGGCGTCACTCTGCTCTGTCCCGTTCCTGATATTCCCGGTGTACCTGTGGGCGGGCGTCGGCGCAGCTCGGCAACTTCCTCTTGAAGAGCGTTGAATCTCGCTTCCATCCCCGTCGACGGGCGTTGGTTCAGCTCAGAAATTTCCTTTTGTAAAGCGTTGAATTTTTCTTCCACCCCCGTCAGTGGGCGTTGGCGCGGTTCGGCAACTTCCTCTTGTAAGGCGTCGAACTTCTTTTCTACTGCTGTGACTTCCTCACGTAGGCCCTGGCAGACGGTGTTGACTTCCTGACAGAGACCCTGTTCCAATTTCTTTTGACTTTCCTGTAATTTCGTCAGCAGACACTCTTCCAGATTTTTCTGGCCATCCAGAAATTTGGCGGTTAGGTCCTCTGCTAGCTTATTCTGACCGTCTTCTAATTTGGAAGTTAGGTCCTCGGCTAAACTTTTCTGGCTGTCTTCCATCTTCTTCAGGTCCTCCGCTAACTTATTTTGACCGTCTTCCATCTTCATCTGGCCATCTTCTAGCTTCTTCTGGCCGTCTTCTAATTTGGCAGCTAGGTCCTTGGTTAAATTCTTCTGGCCGTCCTCCTTCTTCTTCTGGCCGTCTTCCATCTTCTTCAGGTTATCCTTCAGGTCCTTGGCTAATTTCTTCTGGCCGTCTTCCATGCCACTTAACTTTTCTAGCAATGCTGCCAATTGCGCCTCCATTTTAGTTGTTTGTCTTGTAAAGGGCATGCACTCACAGGAAAATTAGAGAAAATGACCTGCTCGGGTTTTGAAACCAGGACCGTCAGGTGTTGTGCTTGTGCTTGAGTTCGTAATCCCACTTCTGACACCAGTTGTTAGGTGCCACCCCCCTAGTGGCACTTTTTGTTAACTGGATTACGGTGGGTTGAAGCACAACACAGATTTGTTCCTTTAAATTAAATAATTAACTTTATTGCGGCCAGAAAGATACAGCACTCATCAGTTAATACAAGCAATTATTACCTTACTCCAGTTTCCTCCTCGGTGAGAACACTTCCCCTTTCACTTGTCAGTAAGCCGCAGAAGTTAATCCCTCGTAATAGGGTGTCCCTGTGCGTTGGCTGGAAATATCTGCACTCAGCCTGTCACCGTACTACACACTGTTTCACAATGCACCACAATCACTTATGTCGCACTCGAAAAACACACTCGTTCAAGACACAGTTCCTCTGTATGCTTCTCACTTCCTCGCTGTCAAGAGAATCAGCTTCACTAGGGGTTTCGCAAGTCACCACACTTCTGTCGCTCAGGATAAACGCTCGCACTAGCTCATAAAAACACAACAACCACTGCTGCTTGACAGGTCGCTCTTATATAGCAGGCCGGTGACTCAATAAATGCTTCTAGACCCATCCAGGGTTCACGGCTTCTCGAGGTTTCCATCGCTGGCTCAGTCACGAATATTCTGGACCGTCCCTTTGTCCTAGTAATCATGTTGCATAAGGCGCACGCAATACACTGAGGCCGAACAGCCCAGCCCTGGGGCAGTTGTGACTCATGCGGCGAGCGATGAAACGAACTCACAGCCGTAACAATATCACAACACGAGACTAGGATCCGAAGAAATATGCTTCAATAATTTAGACTTACCTGAATGAATTTATCTATATAGTGCTGACCTTGAATTATAGATTTCTTCGTCTTCACCCAAGGGGTGGCTACAATAGTCTCGCTCTTTTTGTGGTGGAATAAAAGCATTTTGACGAGTTATCACAATTTGTATTTAAGTTCAATAATTATAGAAAACTACTATTAGCAAGAAATCAAACAGATTCCGAAGTACGAGAGAAGAAAGTACCCGGTTACTGAAGTTCTGTCCCTGCACATGCAGAGTATTTGTGTACACAATCGAAATGAGAATAGTTGCCTGAAATAATCGAACCAACGCCATAGAGATACAACTCAATTAGTAGGGGGGTAGTGGTGCTTCTGACTCAGTCCAGAACACTCTTTGCCCCACTACTAAGCCTCGGTCATGTAATATTTTCGATATCTCTCGAACCTATGGTCCGATTTGGACATGTGACATGTTGTTGGACTCGAGGTGACGCCCCCCTTTCCTATGGACCACTCGTTATATTTTTGAAAATTTTTTGAAAATTTTTGTTCTCGAAAGTCGGTGATAGTTTGAAAACCAAACATGATAGAATGTTGTGCCAAGGCTCAAACGAATGGTCTTTATGACCTTTATTTTCTATAATAAAAATTTTATTTTTGATGTTTTCTTGAAAACACTCGAATTTTGAAAATCCTATATTTTGGAAACTAGAAAGTTTACAAAAACGTTTGTTCGACATAAATGAAAGATCCCTACCCCCTCTACCCCAAAAATAAATTTCAAGTCTCTAGGACAAAAATCTGACAGTAGTGTGGTGAGGGGAAAGCTGTCTCACTTAGGAAGTTGTGAACCCCTGCGAATTAGGAATGGAAGAAGTCATGATAGGAGAGCGTGCTTGGATTCGGTTTTTTTTGTCTCGTTGTGCTCTTTACGAGAATGTAGGTGTCGAAAAGGTGAAATGTTGAGAACATGGTTTTTTGGGGACAAACCCGTGATTTTAGACTTTTTGCTCTATATCGCGAACCAATCATGTCAGAGGCGTGTACGACGGGTCCAAGAACTCGGGATGACGTCCTCTTTGCTATGGACCACTCGTTATATTTTAAAAAAATTGGAAACTCGATTTTGGGGAAAACACGTGTTGTTTGTGATTTTTGCCTATATCTCACGAACCAATAGCGCTAGAGACGTGTACGAGGTGTCCTAGGACTCGGGCTAACGCCCCCTTTCAAATGTGGTAGATATTTTTTCCAAAAAGTTATTCACAAAGAGCCTAACGCCATACATGTTGAAAAAACTTTTTTTCTTTACCTGTTTATAATGTTCATGATGCGTGGTGGTTGAGAGAGACGATACTGCTGGGTGTGTGTGTTTCAACGAACCTGTCGCTAACCACAAGGACCATGCTTAATAGAACAATCGCTATTTCGGCGGGTCGGTGTATGACAGAGCGAGGGTTCGTTTTTCTGATATTTTACCTTTAACGTGTAAACGGTGATGAGAACTTGGTTCTATGTTGGTCGAAGCGAGTAGAGAAAACAAACTTGAAGAGGATCAGGAGGTGAATGTCATTTGAGCTTATTGGAATGCGCTGATCTGACTTGACAACAGGTGCAATGGAAAATGACAAAGACGCAGAGGACACTTGTAGGTGAAATAATCTGACCATCGTGGTGGCAGGGAAGAGCGAAATGCATGTGAACACGTGTGAGATGACATGTACGCTAAACCAGTTACATCCTGTCTTGCTTCGTACGTGACAAAATGCAAGTTCATGTGAAATTTGATCTGGCACAGGTATTCACCTGGGGCGTTAGCTGTCCACGTGCCTGATAACTGATAACAAGTTACATCCTGTTTTGCTTCGTATGTGACAAAATGCAAGTTCATGTGAAATTTGATCTGGCACAGGTGTTCACTTTGGGCGTTAGCTGTCCACGTGTCCGATAACAGAATGTTCAAAGCGTGGGAAAAAATGATTATACATGCAACGTAACATATATAAAGACAAGTCGTTATCATTTCAACTGTGAACACACTGCGTGGCGAGAAACACCTGGTCTTATTTAACAGTTTTGGTGTTGGTGGAAAATACTTAACCTTGTTGTGGGGTAGGTATATATTTTTTCATTTATATATTTATTGATTTATATATATATACAAGCAATTATTTATTGATTGTTAAAGTTATAAATATATGTTTATTTATTTGTTTGCAGATAACGTGTATAGCCTAACTGTTGTGTGTCTGTGGGAAAGAGATTGAAAAAGAGAGAAAGACAGACAGCTAGAAAAGGAAACCATTACCACACTAGCCCACGAGACGATAATAAAGCAAAGCATTACAAGTCAAGGTGAGATTTGTTTTTATATATATATATAACCTGTTCGATTTTGTTTTGTTTATGAAATGCATAAACTATATAGAATTGATATGCTTATGGTGGTTTATTTTATTTCTTTTTAGAGTGTTGGAAAACGCTTGACCACTGTTGATAACCTGGAACGTGTGTGTTTGGGACCATTGTCAAGCAGTCTACAACTGAAAACTCGGGTGAGAGTGTTCTTTCAAAATAATGTCTTTTACTGCTGCGGATATGTTAACTTGGGAACCCCTAAACAGTTGCTTCTAATCGTGTGTGTGCTCTGGCCGCGTGTTCAATGTTAGAAAAAGTTTGATTCCCAAAGAATTTTTAGAATCTTGTTTTGAAATTTTTAAAATTGAAATGTGTACAGCGCAAAGGTTGCATACGGCTTTAAAGGTGAATACAGATCTGGTGTGCGATTTCATATATAAAAAGAAGGACGTGGAACATAAAGAGACATTTTATATTTGCAGTAAAATGCAAGAGGTTTTGATAGCCGATAATCTGAACGAGTGGTATCAAAGCCATGTGGTGAATGCCTTGCTATCAAAATTTGATAAACTGCAACAAGGACCCAGTGGTTTAGCATTAGACAAAATTCATCATCTACAAATCAACATTTGTCAATTCAACCCGTTGAATGCTGGGTCTAGCTATATTAAAACACCGCCAGCAATAGCTTCGAAAAAGGCTGTGGTGAATATTGAAAATTTTGATGATGAATGTTTTCTGTGGGCTGTGGCTGGATATTTGCAGCCAGCACAACGTCCTGTTAACAGACCAGCAAAGTACAAGGCCAAGTTTGATGAATTGAAACAAACTTTAAAATTAACTTGAGTGTCGTTCCCTATGGACTTAACCGAGATTCATAGGTTTGAACAAGACAACCATGACTTTTCGTTCATGGTGTATGGCCTCGATATGAGATTGTGGGTCCTCTTTATGCTACAAAAGAACCGAAACGACACCACATTCATGTTTTATATTTATCTGTAGAAGAGGTGAATCACTATTGCCTCATTAAAAGCTTGAGTAGATTGCCAAGCAGTCAAATGTCCAAACATGATGGTAAGAAGCACATTTGTGATCGATGCTTGCAATATTTTACAACCCCTACGCTTTTAGAACGTCATAGGATAGATTGTGTTTCTCAGGAAGCTGTGAGATTGATATTGCCACAAGGGGACAAGGCTGTGTTAAAGTTTAAGGACATTCATAAGCGTGACACTGTTCCCTACGTGGTATATGCAGATTTCGAAACACCCACCACACCCATGGCGGGATGTGAACCAGATCCCACCTTCAGCTCAACCACACCCATTCAAAAACATGAACCTTTTGCCATAGGATTTAATGTGGTGTGTGCCTGTGACCCCACACAATCCGTTTACAAATACCGTGAGGGACCAGATTGTGCCAGATGGTTTTTGGATGAACTTGCCAAGTTGGCCGACCCTGTACAGGAATTACTGGACCACCCAGTACCCATGAGTCTATCTCCAGAACAGCAGCAGCGGTATGAGCATGCCACCACAACATGCCATATTTGAGAAAAGCCACTGATCAGTGCTGAAGACACCGTTCGTGATCACTCGCACTCTACGGGGCAGTTTCGTGGAGCTGCACATAGTAAATGCAATTAGAACTTTCCAGCTCCTCGTTTCATCAGTGTATTTTTCCACAATCTGGCAAATTATCACATTCTGTTTTTGATTCGTGAATTGGGTCACGTCAACAAGGGCTTGTTTACCATTATCCCCCAGAACCATGAGCGTTTTACAGCCCTGACATGGAGGTTGAGCAACTTTATGATTCGATTTTTGGATTCCTTCAAGTTTATGGCATCCTCGCTAGACAGCCTTGTGAATGGCTTGAATGAGGTGGAATTAAAAAATACTAGAATGCATTTTAATGATTCTGAGCAATTTCAATTATGCATTCGGGAAGGTATATTCCCGTATGATTTCTGCAACAGCTAGGACGTGTTAAAGCAAAGAAAACTCCCACCACAAGAGAAATTTTACTCGAAACTAACACGCAGTACCGTTTCCGATGAAGAC
The DNA here is from genome assembly GCA_946902985.2 of Meconema thalassinum. Classification (NCBI taxonomy): domain Eukaryota; kingdom Metazoa; phylum Arthropoda; class Insecta; order Orthoptera; family Tettigoniidae; genus Meconema; species Meconema thalassinum. Next base: position 216,840,730 of record OX336396.1, on the reverse strand, counting down.
TATGCACATGCATGTCAAGATTGGCGAGTGTTTGGCATTAAGACGCTAGGTGAATATGCTTTGCATTACCTAAAACTGGATGTATTGCTGCTCACCGATGTGTTTTGAAAAATTCCGTGAGTTGTGTCAACACATTTACGGTCTTGATCCGGCTCACTATTATACGAGTCCTGGGCTCTCGTTCGATGCCGCTTTGAAATACACTCAAGTGGAATTGGATTTACTCACTGATGTAGACATGGTTCTATTTTTTGAAAAGGGCATTCGTGGCGGCTTTGTGTCGCTTAACCAACGCCATGCCGAAGCAAACAATGTCTACATGCCTGATTATTCACCAGACAAACCAGAATCGTACTTAATGTACTATGACGTTAATAATTTGTATGGTTACGCCATGAGTCAGCCTTTGCCCTATGGAAAGTTTGCTTGGCTGACAGACAAACAAGTGTCAGAATTTGATGTGATCAAGGCTAGTCATGAAACAAACCGTGGATATGTGCTAGAAGTGGATATTGAATATCCCTCATCCTTGTATGATGAACATGCCGATTTCCCATTCTGCCTTGAGCAAATGTTCCCCCCTGACAGTAAAGTGAAAATTGAAAAACTCATGGGCACACTTTACAACAAAAATTGGTATGTGCTACATATCCAAATGTTGGTGCAATGCCTCGCCCAAGGCTTGGTGTTGAATAAAATCCATAGGGGTATTTCTTTTGCTCAAAAAGCATGGCTCGAGCCATACATGCGACTGAACACAGAGCACCGACAAATGGCAACACAGCAGTTTGAAATTATTATTTTTTAATTAATGAACAACTGCATTTATGGCAAGTCCTTGGATAATGTCCGCAAATACCGTGACATTAAATTGGTCAATGTCTGGGAGGGGCGGTGGGGTGCCCGGCGGTACATTGCCAAGCCAAATTTTAAATTGATCAACATTATCGCTGAGGATTTGGCTACTATTGAATTGAGTAAGACCAGCGTGACCATGGATAAGCCCATTTACTTCGGCCAAGTCATTTTATACTTTTCCAAATCGGTCATGTATCGATTCCACTATGAGTTTGCCAAACGCCATTTTGAGGACGTCTCTCTTTTGTATATGGATACGGACTCATTCATATACCACATTCGCCACTGCAACCCCTATGACGTTATGAGACAACATAGTGACTGGTTCGACACCTCTTGCTATAGCGCTGACAACATGTTTCAGCTGCCCATAAAAAACAAGAAGGTAATGGGCGTTTTAAAAGATGAATGCGGTGATTCCATTATGAGGGAATTCGTAGGTTTGGCCTCAAAAATGTATGCTTATCGCACACTAGACTGTAAGGAAGCCAAAAGAGCAAAACGTGTAGGTCGGGCAGTGGTAAAATCGCTACGTGTAGACGATTACTTTGCGGTTTTACACACTGGCGAAGCTGTCTCATACACAGTGCAGGATACAATCCAGCAACCATCATTTGTATCTTGTGGAACAGAGAAACCGCACCCTCGCCTCCATGGATAACAAACGTGTGTGGGCTGATGACCTGCTCACCAGCCTGCCCTGAGGTTATGATCGCAAGGAGGAGGAGGTGTGATTTTTCTGTTTGTTCGTTTAGGGACATGGCTTTTTTTGTAACTTGTAGATTTAGTATTTTGTAAATATTGGTTTTTGTCATTGTAAATAGTAGATTTTGTAAAATAGTGGCAATCCACTTGGACCTTTTGCTCTTTAAAAAAGTTCTATGCAACCTTTTTTTATTTTGACCTGTAAATAGTCTGATTCTTTTAAAGCTGTACAAAGTTTTAGTTTTTTGTAAATATTTAATGACTAATAGTATTTTTAGTAACTTTATATATACACCGCGGACAGGCCAACAAGGACCACGCAAATATCACTTCTTTATAGGTCTAGTTTCCTTCTTTCTCTTCCAGAAGTCTTTCATCCTGGTCGACTGTGCAGCTCTTCTTTCAGCAGTCCATTCTCCTCTGTTGAGATTTTTCTTCTCCCCGACAAGAATTTTGAGACCAAAAATTTTTTTTCTGTACTCTATTCGATTTAGACAATCTTCTTCAGTAATTTTGAATTTTTGAAGTTCTTCTTTCATTTGTTTTACATAGCCTCCTTGTCCTTTATAGTTCCAGATTTTATCAAAAATTTGTTTGTTTAACCTTGAGCAATCCATGCGGACCATATGTCCGTAGAACTGAAGTCGCCGTTTTCTGATCATCACTTCAAGGTTGTCGATTTTACTATAAATTTCTGCATTCGATCTCAGTCTATAACCTTCCTGTGTTTTCCTAGGACCATAAATCCTTCTTAAAATTCTTCTTTCTATCTTGAGCAAATTCTCCATTCCGGTTATATTTGTAGTTTCCATGCCGTACAAGATGACTGGTCTAACAACAGTATTAAAATGTCGTAATTTTGCATTGATAGACAGGTTCTTTTTATTGTATATATTTTTTGTACAAAAATTTAATCTTTCCAATTTCCCTTTTTTGTTCTCGATTGCCAATTTATCCGTCCCATTGCTACTAATTATTTCTCCAAGATATTTAAATCGGTCAGTGACCCTGGTTTGTTTTTATCATTTTCTTAGTGTATTTCTGATCACTTGTCATCATCTCTGTTTTTACCAACGAAATCTGTAAGCCCGCTTTTTCCGCCGTTTCTTTTAACTGATCAATTTGGTTAATAGCTTCTTGTTCTGATTCAGCAAACAACGCTACGTCGTCAGCAAATGCTAAACCTTTGACTCTGAGGTTCTTATTCTTTGTACCAATTTTAGCACTTGAATCGTTCTTCTCCCAAAACGTCCTCATGACTTTATCCAAGACCAAATTGAAAAGCAGTGGTGATAGACTGTCCCCTTGTCTTAGCCCAGTTTTTACCTCGAAGGGCTCGCTAACTTCATTTAAAAATTTGACTCTGGAAATCGTATTAGTTAATGTAAGTTTTATTAAATTTATGGTTTTTTGATCAACTTGGTATTCCTTCAATGTGTCAAAAACAGTATCCCTATCCACTGAATCATACGCTTTCTGAAAATCAACGAATGAGATAAAGATATTCTTTGGCCTGTTGTTGTAATATTTTAATATCAATTTTAAACTAAGAATTTGTTCTGCACACGATCTATTCCTTCTGAAACCTCCTTGGAACTCGCCAAGCTGTGGTTCGATCTGTGGTTCAAGTCTGTTTAAAAGTAGTTTGGCAAATATTTTATATGTGACAGACAACAATGAGATCCCCCTATAACTATTGACATCAATTTTTGAGCCTTTTTTATGTAGTGGATGAATTAAGGCGATTAACCAGTCTTCTGGAATTGCTTCCTCAATCCAAATTTTCTGGAATAGATTTGTCGTCGCTATTAAAAATTCATCATCTACAAGCTTCCACATTTCTGCAATTATTCCATCTTTGCCTGAGGCTTTATTGTTTTTAAGTGAGTTGATAATACATTTAACTTCATTTACATCTGGGGGCGTAGAGTCAAAATTTTGTGTTGTAAATTTGAAACTCAACTTGTCTGTCGGTTTTGGACAATTTAACAACTTCTCAAAATACGCAGCCAAGATATCACAATTTTCCTTGTTGTTTAATGCTAGCGTACCATCTTCCCTTTTGAAATTTAAACTCGGCGCTGAATATCCAGTGATTTCATTCTTAAATGCTCTATAAAACAATCGGGTGTCATTTTTCTTAAAATTGTCGTCCATTTCCATTATTTGGTCCTTCATATATTTTCTTCGAATCGTTCTTAAAGTCTGGTGGGCCATTTTCCTTAATCTTTGTACTTCCTCTAAATTTTCTGGAGTCTTGTTCCCGTTCCACTTGTGCCAAGCACAATGTCTTTCTTTGATCACTCTTTCACATTGTTCATTCCACCAAGCATGTTTCCTATAAAAGTTCAACGGTGCAATTTCCTGAGCTGGTTCAAGAAGGTTATTAGTAACATCATTCCAATTGGTTGGTATTTTAAGTTTTCCTTGAAATTCTATCCTTTTTTCATTTGTAAGAACCTCTCTATTAATTTTCGGAATTTTAATTCTAGTTGTATTTTGTTTGCGTGTAAAAGGTATGAAATTCATCTTGATTTGAGAAAGGTAATGATCTGAAGTTACATTAATGGATTTTCTGACCTTGACATTTTGAATTTCTTTGAAACAATTTCGAGAGATAGCTACATGATCTAGTTGAAACTCACCCAGCAACGCATTTGGGGAGACCCATGTTTTCTTTTTACTTGGTTTTGCTTTAAAATGTGTGGACATAATCTTTAAGTTTAGATGTTCACAGAGTTTAACCAATCTCTCACCATTCCTGTTGGTTCTATTGTGAGCGGGATATTTACCTATTATATCAGAAAATTTTCTCTCAGATCCAAGCTGAGCATTGAAATCTCCAAGTAAAATTTTTACATGATTAGAAGGAATTTTGAGAATTTCGGCTTCTAACTCGTCCCAAAATTCATCAACTTTCTCTGGATTCGTTTTATTATCCTTTTTTATAGGAGCATGGGCGTTGATTAGCGTGTATCTCTTATTGAGAGATTTTATAGTTAGAAAAGATAGTCTGGCATTCACACTTCTAAAAGCGATAACTGCGTCCAAAAATTTCTTGTTGACCATAAAAGCTGTTCCAAGATGTGGCATGTTCTTCATCACTCTCTTCCCAACTTTTCCTTTGAAAATTCGGAAGTTGTCAGATTCAAAGGTGTCCTCATCCAAGAACCTGGTCTCTTGAAGGGCTAATATTGTAATGTGATGTCTATGAAGTTCTGTTGTTAGTTGTTTTAATTTTCCAACCTGAATTAAGGAATTCACATTGTATGTTCCAAAAAAATATTTTCTCATTTTCTTGAATCTTGAACTGTTCTTGTGGTGCTCCGATTCACCATAATGTAACCCTAAACTGCTAGGCACCCTTGAATCCGATTTACGCCTAGCATTGTCTTCAGGGTAATCATGACCAATAGAATCTAAATCCATGATATTAAAGTAAATGTGGGTTGGACAAAGTCCAACGTTATACAACTAAGATTGTGAGTCCTAGAGGTTGCCTCAAGATGTGTTCTGGCTCTTATTTTACGGCTTAAGCCAACCCTCCTCCTTTCTCCGGGCTTGGGACCGGCAACAGAAACTACTGAGCTACTCAATCCACCCAGTAGATCCTGCAGGCGGAGTTTTTAGTAACTTTAATGACTAGTATTTAATTATTTTTTGTATTGTAAATTATAAATGGTAAACTAAAAAGTTATTTTGGGATGAGTGTGCATGTCGAGAATGTGCTTTTGGGAATAAATAAAGTGGTTGTGTTTGTTCCCAAAGACAAGTGTGAATGTATGAGTAGAGTAAAAGCTGGTGTGTATGTATGACCAGAGCAAACACGGTGAGGTAGGGTGGGTGGGGAGGGGGGAAATTTTAACTTATATACTCATTTTGTTTTCAATAGTTTTGTTTTCTTTGAAACGTGGCAGACAATAGACATTATTTTTGTAAAAACAGTCTTACCTGCAGTAGTCGTAGACCTCGACGTTTCCACAGTCCCATAAACTCACTGCAGCATTGCCATGGACAAGCACTTGCATCAACATCATTGTCAAATCTCAACTTTCGACATACACCAAATGGAAAAATGCGAAAACAGCAAAATGGAAAATCCATGTTTCAATATCGACAAAATTAAAAAAACGTAAAACTGTTATTTAAAAAACTGGAAATGGCCATGTGTGAAATTTGAAAATTCAAAAAACTTCAAACGGACATTGTTTAAAAAGTGTCATCAACAAAAATGGAAAAATCCTTATCATCAAAAACGCAAAACTTAAAACGAACGTTTTCAAAAACTGTAAATTGCAAATTGGCAAAATGGCAATGTGTAAAATATGAAAATGAGAAATCAGCCATCAACATCATGATTCTTAAAAATAATAAAAACACATCGTGCTCTGGTAAACCTTTGTTTTTATTTCATTGCCATAGTGAATTGACAAAAGAAAAATAGAATGCAAACAAATCCCAATTCCTCACTCCTCCATTCCTCAATGCATCATCAACTTTCCTTTCATCGCACTCATCACAATCAGGGCTGCCATCCTTTCACCCGCTGAGGCATCACAGGATGTGAAACGTTGTTTAGCTTTCTTCAATAACAATTTATCGGCCACATGTCTTAAACCAGGATGACTATGGCGATAAGAAAGGTCATGTTCTTTGCATGCTTGATCCAAAAGATTAATGGGTACATCACCACGTTGCAAACGTTTTTCCAGACGAGTTCCAGGGCCACAAAAACGATAACCTGGAATATGGATTTCGAAAGGTAGGTATTGAATCACTTTGTCAATGACGCCATTGCCAGTACAGGTCTGGCATATCCTTTTCCATCGATGGTAAAAAGGTTTGGTCTTCCCCCTCTTCTGTGGACGATGTTTGTGTTTGTTCTTGTTGTTTCTTTTTCTCGCCATGACACTCGTGGAATGATTCAACAAAGTCTTTACACGGACTTTTATGACCGTGATACAGTTTCACTAGCTGGCAAGTCGCGCACTGACGCATAGACGGTATTTTTGCCATGGCCACTTGCTTATGGTGATCATAATCCGCACAGGGTTGCAATTCACTCAACACAGGGTCTTTAGTCCATGATTTTGGTACATGTTGCCAGATTTATTTCACCGCGATGGTGGCCACATAATAAATGAACGACTTGGGGAGCGCCAAGAGTTCCTCTTTGGTAAAACTGTCTAGTTTCTTTTTCCACACAAAGAACTTGCCAACGGCTTTGTCCGTAGCATTGCATTTCTCCATGGTATCACGTGATGTAGATGTTTACACTTCGCTTGTAGAAATCTCACTGGCGTCATTCACAGGTAAATCTTGAGTTATAATTTTGTTCAACAACTCCCAGCAGGCATGGGGTGTTAACCAATGAAAGAGATGCCACGCATGCGATAGGGCTGTATGAGTAATGTTGCCACAGGAACAAGTATCCATGAGCGTTTGCAGGGAGGGGCAGCCCAACTCCATGAGGTCGATATATTGACAGTAAGACGCCAAAAATGGTTGCAACCATTGACGTTTTTCATTACCTTTCACAAATACCACATTGGCCGAGGACAAGTGTGCTTTCATGACCACGTCCAAATATTTATAGGAAATGGTTCCTTGATTCCAGTCTAGTTGCCTATGATTTTCAATCCACTGGGTTTGTTTACGGTCTTTTTCACACAACAAATCAAGAGCATGGGGCGGTTTAAATAGCAAATGCGTAGCTTGCGATATCCAAAACGTGGTACAATCGATCATGGCCACTTGTTTAAATATAAATTTGTTGTCACCAATTTTAAACCCTTGGCAATCCACAATGAGTGTGCGCAACATGTTGACGCTTGCCTGGACCAAGTTCAACTGACGACTGACTGACGATCGACCACTAAGGTGTGATCATGACAAAGGCTTACCTGCCATGCTAGTTTCAAAAAGAAAAAAATTGAGGTTAGGATAGGACAAGGGGACATGCAAAAATAAGAATTTAAGAATTACATCATTTTATTATCATAACACGTCTTACAGGCGTTTGTCATTTTGGGATAAGGACGATACCAACTGATACAACAATATAGTCTCTTGTGTTTGTAACGTCCAAAATACCGATGATGTCCCACTGTCTCTAAACTAGGCGTTTTTGATGGTGAGCTGCTCACCGAAGCACCATGGACACCATATGGTCCACACGTATCGTAACTTGTTTTTTCATCACCCAGAGACACAAGTGAGGGATAGCTTGAATGACAGGGTATATTTCCTACTTCCATTCTGCACAGGTAGAGGCAGGCGGGTGACCAGCGCTGATGTTCCTGCATGGGTTCATCGCCCTCCTGCCATTGGTCTATGATGATGGGACAAAAGGCATATTTCACTTCATCTCTTGTTTTTAAATAGTAGAATCCAGCGGCCGCCAAGGCTTGAGGGTTTATGAAAGGCACTGGCCATGTTACAAAAGTCTTGAAACGTTGTTCCTCAGAGTTTAAATTCATGGATGTGACGTCTCTTGAGGCTTTAAAGCAAGACATGACTGAGCGGCTTGACGTGGGTTGACCTGTTATTTATACACTCGTCACTTGGTTGGACAGTGGAAAATAGTTGACTTGTTTGTGATGAATAATCAAACAGTCGGCCGTCATTGGCTGGTACATTGTCATGCGTTTCAAAATCTAGTCGAATGTCAATATTGGATGGCTTGACAGACTCTTCCAGGTAAGAACAGTCAAAGACAATCAGTGGCGCCCTTGCCTTAAACGCTTGGGGTAGAAGCATGGGGCCGTTCTCTTTTTGATAATACGACCATCGAAATTTAGAAAACAAGTCGTACAGGGGGCCAAACTTATTTTTTGAAAAATCCAAATCCAGTCCCTCATAGGGAATCACAGCTCCGTTGAGGAAAAGACGTGCATTTCTCAATTGCAGGTGATCAAATTGCGTGGCATCTTTGCTTTGTTGATACTTGCGATTCATTTGAAAACCCACGATCAGGTAGAGTGGTCTCTCTGTATAGCGAGCTGTTTTTACAGACCAACTGTGTGTGTTGGTGGTGGGCAATAGCGGATACTCATGGAGTTCCCAGCTTCTAAATTCCATGGGTAGAGGCATATCACTCTTTACCATTTTGAGTATGTCCAGTTTTTTGCTATCGTCAAGGGTCACATGGGGCACTTTCCATAGCAAGCGTTGTAGTTGAATTTTTGAATCTATGGGGGCATTGTCGGCTCCCTTGAGTGCATTATTATCACTCCTGTTTCTCACTAGATAAAGCACTTGCCTTGCGTTGACCACAATGCGTTGGTGATCTTCGGCAAAGCCTAAAATCAGTTTAAGAGGTAAATATCCAGTAAAGGTCCCATCGGTGTGTACCATCCAGTCATTGGTCGAGTCAGGGCACCAACCTGCCATGCAAAGTCTTTTACCTTCTTCCTCACTATAAGAGGGGTACAGTTTCATGACACTGGAAATGCCCACATTTCGAGTACTATCCACCACGATATCGTTAATCATGTAACGTACTTCAGAAAACAGAAAGGCCAAACCATGGTTGGCCAACTTGGACGTGGTGGGTGTAGAGCCATCGGCTTTGGTGAGCCCACCTTCAATCTGAATGACACTTTCATGCGGTAGGGTGTAAATATCTTGGTTGTTGATAACAAATTGAATTTCATCATTGTTATTGAGTCCAGGTGTTTGAGCTTGATAGGAATGGAGATCAATTCTTACCACTCCTGGTTGCTCCTCGATGCGGTTCGCTACCTCTAGGATAGAATTCATCATCGGGGTTGACGTGGTAACCCAAATGCTGTAAAATCTGCTTTTCCTGAGATGTTAACGTGTATTCACGTGGCAAACAACTAACACCATTCCTAGACGGTGTTGTTGCTTTATACACAAACTTCATAGTGGCTTTAGCACCAACTTGCAAGTCACTGGTGTGGTAGAATCTAGATCAATGAGTTGTTGATCTCTATTGATCAGTCTTAATGTTATATTACTAATACTATCGACAGCCACAGAATGTAAAAGCACCACTGGAGGGTTTTCACGAATAATATAGCCATTGGGCGATGTCACAATAAAGTCATAAAGCGAATGTGATGGTTCTTGATTGGTGTACACTTGGCTAATAATATTACACGTCACCGACACATGATGGTCCTCAATGAATTTCACTTCATGGTCTGATTTATGTTTTTTGTTGGGCTCCAACACACGTGGTTTAAATCCTAGTAATGGGCCAATGGAATCGGGGTGTGTTTTAAAGTCAATCTTGAATGTAGAGAAAATACTGCAGCGATGAGTGTTGGTATTTCCTACAAGTTCAAACTTGCGCGTTCCATCGAGAAATGACTTTAAACCATACTCATTGATCAACACCACATAAATGTGTTCATAAATGTCATCGATCGTGTATCCACCAGAGTTCAGGGTGAGCACAGAATCATCATAGTAAAACTTGTTGTTCACATTTTCACGTATGTTGTATATTCGATTGTACGTTTCAAGAGAAACAAGTCCTAAACCATAGCGTTTTTCACTCAATTCGATAGGCGGGTAAAAGTCTAGACTGACTTCAGGTCCACGTCCATGCAGTGTAAACGTTTTACTTTCTGCCGACATACTGGTGGCGTTTTTGCTTATGCTGCGTCTTATATAAAAAAATTAAACACAATCGTCCACACTGTTGGCTGTTAAACGTTTGCTCACGTTTCACATTATAATATATCTTGATCCTGTTTCCAAAGTAGGTCACTAGTTCTATGGGCGGGGGCAAATTCCCAAAACTGTCCAAGTACCATACGATGGATCCCTCTTTGACATAAGCTACATAATGCGTTCCTGGTCCTCGGTGATCATCCAAATTGACAACAGCACATTCCTGTTTCCAGGGTCGTGGGGGTAATTGGTTTCGCATAAACACACTTCGAAAATGAGAAAGCTTAAGTTGTTTAGCATAGCTTTCTATTTGTTGATGCGTCAGGGCATGTCTTGCTATGGCTGAGGTTATTTTTTTTAATATTTCAAAGTGGTGAAATCCCAAATCCTTGTTGATAAAAGGTTGGCTTTAAATTGGCATTTCTAGGCCCCATTGCAATCGCTTCCATCGTTTCATTATGTCGCTGACATTCTTTGAGTTGTTGCTTGCCCTGCTGAGCGGCTTTAATGGTTTTCGCCACTGCACTGGCACCGCCCAAAAGTGAACCTAGAGCAGCCAGACCGGCAAATAAAGCAGGTAAAAATCCGGCTCGTTTGGGGACGGGAATCACTCGCCCTTGGTTTGAACCCTGTCGCCGACGTTTTGGAATAACATGTCTCTGTGCTGCTCGAAAGGCTTTCCTTATGGTCAATACATTATTTTTTCTTTTTTTCTTTCGCAAGGGCTTGTCCACGAATGTCTTAAGCCCAGGCTTTGCCAAGGACAAAGTCCTTTTTTAGTCTTTCTCACCACATACCTTTGTTTCACCATGATGATAATGACCAACAACCTTTCACAAGAAAGTTTAAATCACAACTAACGTCAGATTGTTATTTCATAGCTGTATATTCCAATTCCACATAAAGTGGGAAATCGTTTATAGTTTTTCCCGCTTGCTTTTCATCCCATGTCAACATGAGATGAAAGGATAATTCGTCACCTGCATTGACCATTTCATGGTTATGGACCAACATCCTATGACCATTTATCTTTATTTGTAAATGGTTCTCATCAGGTATGGCATATTTAATGTGAATGGTTCCATCATAGTGTAATCGATAGTGGCTTAAACCCGAAGAAAGCACATAGGTCAAGTGCTGATCATGGACTAGCGGTAAATGGTTTCTGTCATTCACAGGTTTTTCATTTGCCAGATACACTAAAAATACAGATGGGATAAATTTATAAAGCCTTTTCATTTCATAGGTCACGTAACGCTTGGTACAGACATCGTCTCCGTCTTGCGGGTCTTCCACGTGAATAATCCGATGGTGATTAGCGCTATAGCCATTCACTGTAAGCTGGGGCACTTTGTCATAACATTCATACACCTTGTTATCCACATACTTTTTTGTAGTAACGTCTGTAGACACTTGAGGATGTTTTACATGGGTTAACCGTTTTCCCTTAAAGTCATAATCTCCCTGTTTAGTGCGTGGCACTACTGACCTATCCACATAGTGTTTATTAGCAGGATCTGTTTCTTGTTTAGGATCATGTATGGGGACAGACCTAGCTTTGGCCATCAACGCACGTCCAAAGACATCCATCGTCAACCGGTAGTATGAGTCTACTGTTTCTATGACAAGGCTCGGTGTCCTGTATATAGACAGCCTGCTAGCCTGGCTAAGCCTTAGTTGATATGAAGATTATTAAACAGCAAGAGTCATTCCCCGTGGGGGGACATGGTTTCCCATCTCTGTCCCACATCACGTGAACAACGCCATGGTTCACTGTTTCCATCTTCCATTCGCTGCATCATTGTGGGGCCTTCGGGGTGTGGAAAGACTAATCTTTTGCTGACGCTTATTACAGCGCCCAATGGTCTGCGTTTTCAAAATATTTATATTTTTGAAAAATCTCTCTACCAACCCCTCTACTTGTTTCTGGATCAAGTCATGTCTGGATTACAAAAATAGAATATGGGTTATTTCACATTTTCCATGCAAGAAAATGTTGTTTCACCGGATGAGGTAAAGCCTGATTCACTCATGATTTTCGATGATGTATCCACTGAACGACAAGGCATCATTCAAAGCTATTTCAGCATGGGTCGTCACAAACATATCGATTGCTTCTACCTTGGACAAACGTATTCTAAAATGTCTAAACAGTTGATTCGTGACCATGCCAATGTCATTGTTTTATTTCGCCAGGACGAGAGGAACAGTCGTCACATTTATAACGAACATGTGAATCCGGATATGACCTTTCAAATGTTTACTGAATTGTGTGCCAAGTGATGGAAGACTGAACGTCATGCCTGTTTAGTGATTGATAAACCAAGTGAACTCAACCAAGGACGGTATCGCTTAGGATTTGATCATTTTATTGCTATTTAAGGCCCTGTTTCATTCCCCGTCAAGTCATTTGTCAAGACACCATGGCGTTAGCAGAGAGTCAATTCAAAAAGCATATTATTAGAGCAAAAAATACTATTCGCCAAAAGTTTCGTCAATTGAAACGATCGCGTGCAGATCATGCTTTGTTTATTCAACAACATTTAGCACCTCCACTAAAAGCCATGTTGAAACCCACTTTCAAGCCATCTGAAACGCTACCCACCGTTTCACAAGCCACTCAGACGCTGCACGAGGACCCTGAGGAAGAGGAAGTGGAAGAGGGAGATTTGACTAGTGTTAGCGAGGTTGAGAATGAGGAGGAACAAGTGTTTACGCCTCAAAAAAAGGCCGCACCCCTTGCAGAGATTTTGAGAAAAAAGAAATCCTTAGTCATGGTCGAAACACGCCCTTCCAGAGCGTCTCCGTTTTCACAACTCTTGGCCACTCCTCAACATAAAGCTCAACTGAAAACCATTTTAATAAAATTATATGGATCAACATTGGAACCCTATTTCACCGATCTATTTATTGGAAACACTGATACCACGTATGGTGTTCGCTATGAGGATGATAGTTTTAAAATTGCCGATTCATCCATTAAATTTGCTCGTACTAAAGCTGTCATTAAAAACATCAACTATAAATTAACGCCAGGACTGTTAAAGCTGCTCTTTTCTCGGACCCCCTCTTCCCATGATTATACGTCAGAGGACCTTGACAAATATAAATCCATTTTATTGGATACCGATGCCCACAAAAGACAGTATGATCCCACTTAACAAGTGAATGCCAATATATCTCAAAAATATAAAACCATCATTGCAAAAATGTTTCCCACCAGTCAAAGTACACGCCGTAAAGCATCCGCTTCGGGAGTGACATTTAAACCATTAAAACCCCTTGTGGATGTTACCTACTGGCATAATCCCAATAAGCTCGTCCAGCGGCTACAGTTGTTGCATGCCTCACGTCAAGCTGGCCATACCGGTCACGATTGGGAAATTCAAGAAATTGAACAAGAACTTCGAAATGCCAAAATTATTGTTCAAGCCCTCACCCATTAAAATGGGTATTGCTCACGAGTTCCATCGCCCAGTTAGGCGTCACTATCCACGACTCAAGGTGATTTCACGAGGTGTGGATGAACTTTGGCAGGCTGACTTGGTTGAAATGATACCCTATGCTGGCGTTAACGACGGTGTACTCTATATGTTGACCGTCATTGATGTCTATTCCAAAATGGCCTTTGTTGAACCTGTGCGTCGCAAGTCTGGTCCACTAGTTACCAAGGCCATTCAACATATTTTTCAACACTCCAAACGCAAACCTCAGTTACTACAAACTGACCAGGGGAAAGAATTTTTCAACAAGGATTTCTCCAGTTTTCTCAAATCTAAGGATATTTACCATTACACCACGTACAGCAATCTCAAAGCCAGTGTGGTTGAGCGGTTCAACCGAACATTGAAAACCCATATGTGGAAAGCGTTTACCGCTCAGGGCACGTATCGCTGGTTGGACATGTTACCAGAGCTAGTATCACGTTACAATGACACCAAACATAGAACGATTGGGACCATACCACACCTCGTGACTAAAAATATTCAGCGATTGGATAAACTGTTTAACTCCATAAAAACAGCCGACTGAAAATTGGGGATTTTGTTCGTGTGAGCAAATTTAAGTCTGCCTTCAATAAGGGCTACAGGCCACCGTGGGGGACTGAACTATTTCGAATTCGTCAAGTCAACTTGGACAGTCCAGTCACCTATTTACTCGAGGACTTCAACCGTCAACCCATAAAAGGTAGATTTTATGTCCAAGAACTTCAGAAAACAGCATTTCCTAAAGGAAATAAACTATATGTCAAATGGTTAGGGATTAACTCTACGTTTAATTCTTGGATCAATAAATTACATGTTGTGTGAACCTGTGCACTTTTTTATTTATTTATTCACACATGTTGTGCACCACCTATAGCTCTATGTGTACAGTCCTCAGCTCCACATATTTCTTTCTCTTTCCACCTGTGTTCTCTCATACATACCCCCCCCCCTCTCCCCCCCCCCCCCCTCCACCTCCCACCACCACTGCTGTTCGCAGCTCTTGCCTATCTATTGGTTGTGACATCATTCCCACAAGTTGCATCATACTTTTTACTGATTCAGCGATTCCCACGCTTTGAACATTCTGTTATCGGGCACGTGGACAGCTAACGCCCAAAGGTGAACACGTGTGTTGGATCATATTACACGTCAACTTGCATTTTGTCACGTACGAAGCAAACAGGATATGACTTGCTAACAGTTATCATGCACGTGGACAGCCAACGCCCAATGTGAAAACCTGTGGCAGATCAAATTTCACATGAACTTGCATTTTGTCACGTACGAAGCAAACAGGATGTAACTTGTTTAGCGTACATGTCATCTCACACGTGTATGCATGCATTTCGCTCTTCCCTGCCACCACGATGGTCAGATTATTTCACCTTCAAGTGTCCTCTGCGTCTTTGTCATTTTCCATTGCACCTGTTGTCAAGTCAGATCAGCGCATTCCAATAAGCTCAAATGACATTCACCTCCTGCTCCTCTGCAAGTTTGTTTTCTCTACTCGCTTCGACCAACATAGAACCAAGTTCTCATCACCGTTTACACGTTAAAGATCATCTTCGAGGGTAAAATATCAGAAAGACGCACCCTCGCTTTGTCATAAACCGACCCGTCGAAATAGCGATTGATCTATTGAGCACAGCCACCGTGGTGAGCGACAGGTTCGTTGAAATACACACCCAGCAGTATCGTCTCTCTCAACCACCACGCTTCATGAACATTGTAAACAGGTATCGGTAAAGAATTTTTTTTCAACATGTATGGCGTTAGGCCCTTTGTCAAAATTTCAAAGATAGTTTCTAAAAGGGGGCGTGAGCCCGAGTCCTAGGACACCTCGTACACGTCTCTAGCTTTATTGGTTCGTGAGAAATCAGCAAAAATCACAAAAACACTTGTTAACCCCAAAATCGAGTTTCCAAATTTAAAAGATATATAACGAGTAGTCCATTGCAAAGAGGACGTCACCCCGAGTCCTTGGAACCGTCGTACACGCCTCTAGCATGATTGGTTCGCGAGATAGAGCAAAAAGTCTAAAATCACGTTTTTACCCCCAAAAAACCATGTTCTCAACATTTCACCTTTTCGACACCGACATTCCCGTAAAGAACGCAACGAGACGAAAAAACGAATCCAAGCACGCCCTCCTAGCATGACTCCTTCCATTCCAAGGTCGCAGGGGCTCACAACTTGCTAAGTGAGACAGCTTTCCCCTCACCACACTACTGTCAGGTTTTTGGCCTAGAGACTTGAAATTTATTTTGGGGGTAGAGGGGGTACATACCCTGTCACTTACAACGCCATCCAACACAGACATACAGACACATAAAAGCAGCTACACATAGTCAGTCTGAAAGACTAGACTTTATATTATTTTAAATGCTACAAATGCTGAAAGGGACCTTTCATTTATGTCAAAGAAACGTTTTTGTAAAATTTCTAGTTTCCAAAATATAGGATTTTCAAAATTCGAGTGTTTTCAAAAAAACGTCAAAAATAAAAAAGTTTTATTATAGAAAATAAAGGTCATAAAGACCATTCGTTTGAGCCATGGCACACCATTCTATCATGTTTGGTTTTCAAACTATCATCTACTTTCCAAAACAAAAATTTTCAAAAAATATATATATAACGAGTGGTCCATAGGAAAGGGGGCGTCACCTCGAGTCCAACAACATGTCACATGTCCAAATCGGTCCATAGGTTCGAGAGATATCGAAAATATTACATGGCCGAGGCTTAGTAGTGGGGCAAAGAGGGTTCTGGACTGAGTCAGAAGCACCACTACCCCCCTACTTCAATTAAGACCTATCATTGAATTGTCTAAAATCTCGGGTAAAACATTACACCGAATTAGTTGATTGAAACATGCAAAGAAGTCGTCGTGTGGATATCAGAATAGATAGGCCAGCACCATTTCTCTCCTACGGAATTATCGCGGCACACCATATCGCAATATAGGCTAAGTACATAATTGGCATGGTATTCATAAAACTTTATTACACACATCATAATTAAAAATTAAAAAGATACGAGCCTTACAATAGTCGCACATGATGTGCAACATCTGACATGTTATCCTACCTTGAAGTTGTTACCGTTTTTATTATCCTTGGCATTCATTAACACACAAAAATCTTTTTATTCCTTACACTCTCATAATACATAATAATTCCAAGACTCTCTCTTTTTCTTCACTGCCTATCTGATATTTCTACAATCGCACTGCCTTCTTGATATTCTGCTGTTACATCACTCTCCTGCCAGTAACTAGTTATTATGTTAACAGAGACTGACTTTTTTCTCTTCACTGCCTACTTGATATTTCTACTCTCGCACCGCCTTCTTGATATTCTGCTGTTACAAAGTAATCCGTATGTGATAAACACTCCACATGGTACCACTGCCAGCTGGATCACATCCCTTAGCAGCCAGGAGGGATGCGATCCAACTGTCAGTGCGTCTTACACACTTCCGTCCGATCCACTTCCGTCCCATTTTTCAAAATCACTTCCACAAGAATATCCAGCAACCGAGTAAAAAGATGTTACACATCAAAAACATCCTAAAAATGAGGGGAGAGGCGGCTTCCGAAATATAGACTTGTGCTCAAATTCTAAACATTACGCTGGCTGCGTGGCTAAGCGGTAACGTTCTCGCCTGCTGTTCCCAAGATTGCAGGATCAAATCCTGCCTCAGTCAGTGAGCGTGTCCAGATGCGAGGGAGACATGTCAGTAGATTTACTGGCACGTTAAGGATCCCCTATGGGGCAAAATTCCGGCACCCCGGCATCTCGAAAAGCCGCAGTAGTTAAAAAGGGACGTAAGACCAATAAAATAATTATTAACTAAACATAACCAAGAAATTACTATGGCAGAAGTGGAATGGGCAGTTAGGAAGATGAAGATGGGGAAAGCTGTGGGAATCGACGAAGTGACAATAGAAATGATCAATGCAGCAGGACCAGTGGGACTGCAATGGACATACAGACTTCTCAGGAGTGTGTGGAGAGTGAAGAACGTACCTGAAGCCTGGAAAAAGGGAATAATAATGCCAATATTCAAGAAAGGAGACAGGAAGGTGTGTGGTAACTACCGAGGAATCACCATCATCTCGCATGTTGCCAAAGTAATGAAAAGAATCCTAGAAAGAAGAATTAGAGTAAACGTAGAAAGCCAAATAGAGGAGGAGCAGTTTCGATTTAGAGGCGGTAGGTCAACAGTGGAACCCATTTTCATTCTGAGACAGAACATTGAAAAGAGTTGGGAATATGGGAAGGATATGGTAATGACTTTTATTGATCTAGAAAAGACCTATGATAGCAACCCTAGAACAAAAGTTTGGGAAAGCTTAACAAATAGGGGGATAGGCAAGGAACTGAGAGACATGATAAAAGGAATGTGCATGGAGTGCTACATTTACACTGGACTAAAGCAAGGATGTGTGTTGTCACCATTATTGTTCATATTGATGATGGATGACATCATGAAGGCAGCAATGAAAGAATATAGTTGGGCAAAGATGAAGGTAATGTTGTTTGCAGACGACGTTGAGATCTGGGGCGAGGACGAGATGGAGGTACAAGAACAGTTAGACGTAATAAAGAAAAGATTGAGCAATGGGGATTGAAGATAAATGTGGTGAAGAGTAAAACAGTGGTGATGAGTAGAGATAAGAAAGAAGGAAAAGGAGTAATCAATGTAGGAGATAAGGAATTGGAAGTAGTGAAACACTTCAAATACTTGGGAAGTGAACTGACTGAAGATGGAAGACTAGATTTGGAAATTAACAGCAGAATACAACTCGGGAGTGCTTTCTACCAACATATACGGGGACTAGTATGGAACAAGGATATACGGTACCAATTAAGGCTAAAGAAGTTATGTACAAAGCATATTATGTTCCTATAATGAGGAAAGCAATGGCAAACTACCTCATTCCTCTTCTTGCCTAGAACGCCTCAAAATAGTGCTGCCTTGGGTTTTTGTGGGTATCTACTCACATAACGTAACGGCGGTACTTTTTGAGGATCCAACCAGCCTTCGGGCTGACTACCTAACAGACATAATGACATATGCAGCGGAAACTTGGACAATGACTAAGAGGGATGAGAGCAGAGTACAAGCAGCTGAGATGAGATTCCTGAGAAGTATGGTCCAGAAAACGAGAAATGAAGATATACGGAAAGAACTGGGAGTACAGAAACTAAATGACAAACTGGAGCAAAACTGATTGAGATGGTTTGGACATGTCAAACGGATGAATGAAGTAAGGCTACCAAGACGAGCACTGGAACGGCGGATGACTGGGAAGAGAGGACGAGAAAGACCAAGAATGCGTTGGATGGACTCGGTGGAGAATAGTATTAGAAAACGGAACCTGGATTGGAACACTGTGTCGGAGGAGGAATGGTGGAAAAACAGAGCAAAGTGGAGAGGAACCATATTTGCCCCCACCCAGTGTCAACTGGAAAAGGGGAAATGAAGATGATGATGATGAACCAAGATACGAGGATTTCTTTCCAAAACAAGAAGACCACCTCGCGGTGTAGCAGCTAGCAATCCATCCTTGGCTGTCGCCCCAGGGGTCCGAGTTCGATTCCTGGCTCTGCCAAAAATTTGACTTCTGATCTGAGGGCTGGAACGGGGTACACACAGCTTGTGAGGCAAAAACTGAGGTGGGTTCGATTCCCACCTCAGACATTCTGGAAGTGGTTTTCCGTGGTTTCCCACTTCTACTCCAGGCAAATGCCAGGATGGTTCCTAACGTAAGCCTACGGCTGCCTCCTTCCCAAGCATCTCCTGAATTACAAATACACACACCACTACAGGCAACTCAATAACACAGGTTATCAGACAAATTCTACACGTACCCAAGTACATGGGGCTAAGTGTCCACGATGAATCAACAGCAACAACAACTTCAAAAATTAGCCCTGTTTAACTTTGTTTTAGACCCATGTACCACCCACGTTAGTTAGTTAGTAAAATCTTTTTTTTTTCGGATTATTTTCTCGCATCTCCCTGTAATTGGGATTCAATTGTTTTGACCGACTGAAAATGAACATTAATCACCGCAATGTTATTTTCCACATTAAGGTCTCATTGTACAGTAGTTGGTCATGATAGAACACACCCAATCGACTAAAAATAAATCGATTGTTTTCTTCTCAATGGAAGTCTTGTACGAGTCACTTCAGTACAGGACACTCAAAAGAGAATTTAATTTGAAAGTGAAATTTTACAGACGCAATCAATTAATTTATTTTCTAAGTAAATTATCTCTTCCCAAATGCATTAGTGGAGGAATCTATTAATACCACGAGAAAAATGAAAATCCACAGCCTGCTTCCAGTCTCCGACCGGGTCAGGAATGGAATGAATGAAGCCCCTATCTAGCGGCGAGGATATGAACTGTGCCGGCTGCCGAGGCCTGACGCACTCCTCTGGGGCAATGATTAAATGAATGACAGATGAAATGAAATGATAGTGGAGAGTGTTGCTGGAATGAAATTTTGACAGGGAAAACCGGAGTACCCGGAGAAAAACCTGTCTGCCTCCGTTCTGTTCAGCACAGATCTCACATGGAGTGACCGGGATTTGAACCACGGACTCAGCGGTGAGAGGCCGGCATGCTGCCGCCTAAGCCACGGAGGCTTGCAATACCACGAGACCTTAAGTAAAATATAGACCTCCCTTCCTCAGCATCTTCTTTACAGAATGGAGGATGTTGTAAAGTAAATGTCTAAATGGACAAGTTTTTAATTCAAAAGTTTCTATCTTCCTTTCTGTTTCCCCTTCTCTCTCTCTCTCTTGTTGAGTTAAAAGTCTCAGAAAGTAAGGTCAAGTCTACGTGCAGCCAAGTACGGGACTAAATTAAAGCCGTTACTTACGCTACGGAGGAAAACGCATTAGCCATGTAACCTACCATATCGTTGCCTTAATGTAAGCATGGTTTATGTTTCCAATTAAAGATTATGAGGAAGAGTTGATAAGAAATTACTGAAAATGTGGTGTAGCGGTGGTGGTTGTTTTAATGTTTTGCTGATCGAGAGTGAGTGGAAACAAAGTATCGTTAGCCCATGACTCATCATCGATGGATTAAGGCAGGGGTGCCCAACCTTTTCTAACTAAGGACCACATTGTAAATAGTTGGGGGAACTTGCGGGCCAATAACACTCCGGGGGGTTTGTGGGGTATGGATTTTATTTTAAATATAGGTACAATATGGTGAGTTTTGTGTCTGTCTGAGCTTAGTTTTCTTGTATATAAAGTGGATAAAAAAGTAAAACACAAAAAATTAAATATTCTTAATAAATCCCTTTAAAAGTACGATGATAGTCTATTCAATACACTCATACAACATGAATGACAAAGAGTGAGTATTTATGTTCATTTGACACAATTATTAATCAGATTATGAAATAAAGTTCATGATAATTTAGTGTAGTGCGATGACTGGAAAAGCTTTGTGCTGGTATTTAAAATTTCTTTCCTCTTATGATCGAACTTACTTGGAGGCTACCAATCATAATAAGAATTTTAAGTGTTGATCAGTGAGTCAATGACCTTGGGTAGAGATGCGTGCGCACTGCTTTGTCCAGTTGGCTTCAGTTGTGTCAAAGTTTTGGCGACACGGCGCGGACGAGGAGCGGCGGGCTGTAAAAAATAGTCTCGTGGGCCGTAGGTTGGGCAGTCCTGATTTAAGGGACTCCGAAATACAGGGTGTTTCATATAAAGTAAGAACGCCAAGCGGCGGGTTTGTTATCCGCTAGTGTGGTGGCCTTGACCGAGCTTGTGGCGAGCCGTGGCCCCCTGCTTTAAGCGTGTGTACAATCCTCTATGAAATATTACCTTATAAAAGTTGCTGGAAGTGTCGTCCTTCCTGGGTTATACAGGCATTGTATCTGGTAACCACATTTTGGCTGACGCGAGAGAGTCATGCCACTGTATTTTTTCTGATTTTTTATTTTGTGTTTTTTATTGAGCACTGAACCAGTAGTGTCAAAGTTATTTACAATTACGTGCATCTGTGCTAGTGAAGGTGGCGGCACTTCATCAGGAAATTGCTGAACAAATGCATCACGTACCCGCCGAGCCGAATCGTAATTAAAATAAATTTTACATACAAAAATACGATGTTGCAATGATAACTGTCTAACAATGTCAGCAGCTGAGGGTCAGACTGGCGACTGACAACACCTGCACGCTCATTGCAAGGTCAAGTTTGTACTATGCGCGCGCTTTCAATAGTACAGCAGGGGGCCGTGGTGCGTCACAAGCTTGGCCAAGCCGGCTTCAGCAGCGAATGACAAAACCGCCGCTCGCCTTTCTTACTTTATATGAAAGACCCTGTACTCTATATTGCCCAATTTCCAATGTCTTATTTAGCCTTTTGACAGAAACGTTGGTTGGTACCTTAGTTTAAGGGCTGCGAAAACGCGGTCATGTAGTACTTTGGGTGTGTACAGAATCTGTCTGATAACCGGTGTTAATTGTGATGGCTGTCATTAGTGTGTGTTATATGTTTTAATTCAAGAAAGGACTGCAGACGATAATTTCAAGTAATTCCTACTTTTGCTACCAAATGCTACCGTCCACGACACCTAGTTTGCGGACTTTGCTACTTGATGCCATCTCAGTCAGCACCTGGCGGCGAACGTTGGAATTAATATAGCGTTATCAATTCTAACCTACAAATTTCGGCTTCACACAAGTGTCACTTTCATGCCATAATAAATCTATGACATGGGCCCGCTGGTTTTACTTCCCCTCCGAAGGAAGGCATACAGAGGGATTTTAACGCTCTTAAAAAATCTGACGCTTCGGCTGAGTTTGAACCCGCGAGCTTGGGCATAGAAGCTCTGCATGCTACCCACTACGCCACCGAACCGCCACTTGTCAGAAAGTCTTTACATGAACTAAACGATATTCTTCATGCATGTCCTCAAGACTCTCTCCTCAACCTTTGAACTGCTATGTAATTCCAGATAAATAATCCCTATGCTGAGTTATTTTCACGCATCTTAGCCCCATTCTACATTAAGGCCCTTATTTAGCTTATGGCTTTTAGTGCCGGGAGTGTCACGGACATGGTTCGACTCGCCAGAGTTTGTAGCTGCTTCTATGCGGACACCCATGGGGTGAACTACAACTACCGTTGACCCCTTATTAGTCCCGTTTTCCATCGGGGTCGGGGATGAGATGCGATGGAAGTCTTTGTGGCGATGGTTTTTACGGCTGGATGCCCTTCCTGACGCCAACCTCACGAGAGGAGTTAATGAGAGATGAAATGAATGATGGTGAATGAAACTGGGCAAAGATGTGGAAGGAAGCGGCCGTGGCCTGTCAGAAGGTACCTTCCCAGCATTTGCCTGGTGTTGAAAATGGGGAAACCACGGAAAACCATTTCAAGGACGGCCGACGGTGGGGCTCGAACCCACGCGTCTACCGAGTCAGCAGAGAGCTTGGCCCCATGACCTAATGCTGCACTTTAACCAGCGTAGCCACTACTGTCGGTTATGAATTCAAACATTAAAAACCAATATAATCATGTACTATTGTTACTAAGCGACGTATGGCAACGTTGCAAAGCAAGGCGAAGGTAGAGCGATGTAAACAGTGCGACAATCAGTTTGCTCTGAGTAACAACATAACGTCTTATTACTCTCTCGCTCTTATGAACGAACAAAAGTTTTTCCCCTAAATTGTATACCCTTATCAAACTTTTGGCAAATTTGCCTCTCTCTGTAGCTACCGGTACTGCCGAACGGAGTTTGAGTTGGTTGAAAACATACTTAAGAAATTCTACTTCTGAAAAGAGACTCAATGGTCCAGTATTGTCATCTATTCACAGAGACATACATCTCACTGACGATGAAGTTATGAACCAATTTGGCAATGCTTCAAGAAACCTTGACTTTATATTATACGATAGTGTGAGTTGTAAATCAAAACAGTAACATTAATTCTTTCCATGTAAATACTATCAAGTGAGCAAGGTGATTGTATTAATAAAAAAAAGTATCATAAAATGATTTAGTTGTGTTTGACATTAACCAACCATAAAACATCACAACAAATTGGTTGAAAAAGTGATGTCAGATAGCCTTAAAACTCATCAAATTGCACCAAATTATACAAAAGTTTCCCGGGGAGAACCCCAGACCCCCTATTACTTAGGCCTATACCATGCCTCCTAACCCACGGTTGGACACCCCCGAAATAAAATTCTATAGGCTATACGCCCCTGTGAGATGAAATGAATGAAGATGAATGAAACTGGACAAGTTCAATTTCAAGCAGTTCCCACTTGGGCTACCAGACGTCACTGACACCCAGCGGCGAACGTTGGATCTTGATAAAGCGTCTGTAGCCAAATAACCTACAAATTAAGCTACACACTACCAATTGTAGTGCTAGGTTATTTAACATGCCATAAATCTATGACATGAGCCCGCCGGTTTTACTTCCCCTCCGAAGGAAGCCATACTGAAGAATTTTAACGCTCTTAAAAAATCCGACGACTTCGGCCAGGTTTGAACCCGCGATCTTGGTTATAGCACTTCAGCATGTTGCCCACTACGCCACCGAAGCCACCATTATTTGCCCTAAATCAATGTAATATATCCCCCATTCTCCTATTGGTAAAACCTTGCGCGGATGCGGATATCCGAAAAATGTTTCGCCATGCGGATATAGTTTGCATGGATGTGCGGATAGCGGATAAGCTGCGGATAATGTTTAGAGAAAATTTGCGGATGGTTTTAAGAATACAATCCCAACTTGTTGAATATCATTATTAGGACACAGATGTTTATTTTTTCGTTTCATTACAAATGTAAGATGATAATTTAAGCTAATCTCATTCAAATTATGTAATTAAGCATAATTAACACTCCGAAGAGAAAGGGTTGCAAGTCAGGCTGTATAACATTCATTTTAAACATAGCACATAACATACAAAGCCTAAGGGAACAAAGTCAACCCCTGGCACTATACAGCCCATGACGGGCTATGGACGATCAAGCGACCGCTGCCCAGCCATTTGGCCTGCAGATATTGGGGTGACGCGTGATCAGCGCGTCGCGTCCCCTCGGCCGTTAATCTTGGTATTCGTGATCGGGGCGCTGTCTCTCTGTCAGACAGCTACTCAAATGTCCCCACGAGGCTGAGTGCACCCCGTTCCAACCCTCACGCCAGTTTTAAAATCCCTGACCGGAGCCGGGGATCGAACCCGGGGCCTCCGGGTGAGAGGCAGGCGCGCTACCCCAACACCACGGGACCGGTGCCTAAGGGAACGATCTTAGTAATTTATGCATTATCTTTTTAGTCGATTTTACCCTCCAGGTTGGTTTTTCCCTCGGACTCAGCGAGGGTTCCTACGATTACCGCCTCTATGGGCAGTGTCCTGGAGCTTGGAACATCTGGCTGGGAGGGATACAACTGGGGAGGTGGGATCAGCACCTCACCCAGGCAGCCTCACCTGCAAAGCGAACAGGGGCCTCATGAGGGATGGGAAGGGAGGGGAAGATTGGGAGGGATAGGCAAGGAAGAGGGAAAGAGGTGGCCGTGGCCTTACGGTAGGTGCCATCCCGGCATTTGCCCGAAGACGAAGTGGGAAATCACGGAAAACCACTTCGAGGATTGCTGAGGTGGGAATCGAACCCCCTCTACTCATTTGGACCACCTGAGGCTGAGTAGACCCCGTTCCAGTCCTCATACCACTTTTCAAATTTCGTGGCAGAGCCGGGAATCGAACCTAGGACCTCCGGGGCGGCAGCTAATCACGCTGAGCACTACGCAACGGAGGTGACGTGTTTATGCATTATCTTATTAAACATATTATTGTAATGCCTGTAGACTCGGATAAGAAACGTGGGAACGCGGAAAAAGTCGTATGGATGCCGTGTGGATGCGGATAACCGTTGTGCGGATGTGGAGCGGATGCGGGGCGGATGCAGATAACAGTAGTGCGGATGCGGATAACGTTTTGTTTATCTGCGCAGGGCTCTGCCTATTGGCTCTAATATTACATATTATATTCGGTTATAATTTACATACATGGACTCAATTAAGTTTCCTTCGGGAGCGTACCCGGAAGATAATTTGGTGGGTGGGGGATTGCGGATTTGCATTTACGAATAGACAGTCTTATGTGGCGAGTAGCTCTTGGGCCTCTCTCTAGGGGGTGACAAATCGAACTCTTAGGGAAATATGTATCTCCTATGTCCCCTCTTGGGCACTATAGACGTTTAGAAGCACTACTACTCGAACTACTGCACTACTTCGTCTGTTGTCGGCCATTGTAACGCACAGAAGTCAAACATTGCCATCTTTTTTTTTAACAAACTAATAGCGTAATTCGCATCACTATAGAGTTTAAAAACGTAAAGTAATGTTTCTAACGACTATTACAAAAGAGTACGTACAGTAGGTTAAGTCTACTTTCAAATCTTCGAGCATAAATACAATAGAGGGCGCATTGCCACAATGCGCCTGTACTGTGACGTGAAACCAACATCTCGATCAGCTGACTGAAGGGTAAACAGAGGAATTCATAATGGCCAATGGCTAATGGCACTGCCATCGTTATGTACAGGCCATCATGCAGCGACTCTTAACGATTGATCAGCTGATCTGTAGGGGTAGAGATGGCGACCATTTTGCTTTGTGCTTATTTATTTATCGTATGGCTTTTAGTGCCGGGAGTGGCCGAGGACATGTTCGGCTCGCCTGAGTCTGTAGCTACTTCCAGCGGGCACCCGAAAGGGTGAGCTACAAGTTCCGTTCAATTTCAAGTAGTTCCAACTTTTGCCACCAGATATCAATGATACCTAGTGCTGAACGTTGGAACTTTCTGATAGAGCGTTCTGACGAAATCTAACCTAACAATTTTAGTCTGTGAAAGGATCTTTTACATGCCATAAATCTATGACATGGGACCGCCGGCTTTACTTCCCCTCCGAATGAAGGCATACTGAAGGATTTTTAACGCTCTTAAAAAATCCGACGACTTCGGCCGGGTTTGAACCCGCTATCTTGGGCACAGCAGTTCAGCATGCTACCGACTACGCCACCGAAGCCGCTGTGTGCTGTGTTGATTATGTCTTTTATGAATGAGTATCCGCGTGAAAAGTGATACTTGAGAACGCTTCTACTTACGTCATCTACAATGAGGATTACTTATATTCTGAAACAAATGTTCATTTTGTAGGTAGGTTATTGTATATACGCTAATTTTGCGTTGCATGTTTGTCATCACACAGAAGGTTATGTTTTAGTTAGGAACTCTATATCACTTATTATTTCGACTCATATAAGGTTTTTTGGATGGTAATAAAATGTTGTTAGTTCAGGAAACCTCCTTCCCAGGTCACAGGTATGTCAAAAGTTTGTTTATAGCAACTACCGGTATTATGAAAGAAATGATAATGTGGCTTGCTTATCCTTCCCCACCACGACAGATTAAGAAAGCAATGCATACACAAAATTCCTAGAAATTATTTGTACATTACGGGGAATACAAGAGTGTGTGTTAACATTTCCCTGAAAGTAAGATACCATTCTTCGGGTGAGAAGAGCTAATCGCCTTGATGGTACGTTGTTAGTTAATATGGTTTCAATTATTGTAAGAAGTTCCCAAACTTCAGCCTATGCTAGGACTGGAAACATTTCTAATACGATAATGCTGAGGTTAAGTTACTTACAGTATGTAAATCAGGGAAGCGATATCCAGTATTCAGTATCTACTGAAGTCAGTCCAAGTTACATTATTTGTGAGTATGGTCTCTAGATCAAGCTCACGTGAATATGGTAATGTTTTCGTGGCAACATTTGTGTAGGCTACTGTATTTACATTAATGGGATTGTTAGCACCTGGTGTATGTACTGTAGGTTATTGATACCTGATTTCAAAATTACAACCCACTGTAAATTCCTGATGCAAGAAACAAGTTAGATCGAGTCATAGAAAATAAGTGCTGTTAGGATAGGCCCTGTTTAAGTCACCTTGAGGGTGGCCTGTGCATTGATTACAGTTAGAGATAGGACACAGTGTGCTTTGTCATCCACGAGCAGTTTAGGACGTGATCTGTTGAATAGCCAAGAGTGATGTGGGGTTTTCTCAGGCATCTACCATAAACCTTTTCAAAGCGGTGAACAACGAGAAAATGGCCAACAATAGATCTTATTCTCGACGTCAAAATACTGCAATTTAGCCCTGTTTGTGTGTTTCAACGTCCTAGTAAATGTACCGGCAATGTACCATTTTGTTCACTCTCAAAGTGCCAGCTACATCGGCCGGATTCGAACAAGCGGAGCGATAATTAGGCTTATGTAGTGGTAACGGATGGAAGTGCCAATCAGCCCTAAATAGCATTGCTATTTTTCTACGTCTTGAAGCGGGAGCGTAATTTATATTAGGTTTGAAGAGACTGCGTGTGAAGGGAGCTATCTGACTTGCTGCTGCGACTATAACGACCCTAGACGTGACGTCACATTAGGAGCCTTACGGCCTGTACATTACGATGGCAGTGCAAATGGCGAATGCTAAGCAATGTCAAGGAATACAAAAGGAGCTTCATATTGGATAATTTTATCATCGCTATCCCCAGTTCCCTTCAGTCAGCTGATCGAGCTGTTGATCTCAACAATGTGACGTCATCAGCAACCCATTGGATTTATGATCGAAGATTTGAAAGTAGACTTAACCTACTGTATGTACTCTTTTGTAATAGTGGTTAGAAACATTACTTTACGCCTCAAACAGTTGTAATGTGGAACTGAAAAGGCGCGCACGTAGCTACGTACCATTTTGTCATTAGCACTTAGAAGGCTAATTTGACATTGGCTTTTTGAAAATAAATGTATTTTAAAATCTGTTTAATATTATATCATTTTAACAGCACTTTCATTGACATTTCCATGTGGCAAAATTTAACTGAAGTAAATTTTGAAAAACAGACGTATTAAAATATAGCATACAATATATGAGTAGGAATTACATCTAAAATGTCAGCGTTGTATATTGAAAGGTTCCGAAGGAAAGGGAAATTTTATAGGCCTATCTATAAAAACATTTTAGCGAGAAATTGGAATCCGAGATTTTTCCGGTTTTTTAACATGCCATAAGCATAGGATTCCTCTTCTTCAATTTGAAACACTAGCATACAGCATGATATTGTTCCATGTCAGTTTAGCCTACCCTTGCTTCTAACGCAGCCTATTACTTAAAATTTCTTTTTATCTATCGTCTAACAGAAATAAAATTAAAACCTACTTTGGTGGGTTTACAAATAAGACGCACGGTTGTGGGAAATTATAAGAGAAGTAGCCTCAGGAATGAGATATGAAAAATAATGTACCGTTAGACATCTTAAAAGACCGTACATTAATATGGCGCAAAAATAACATTTGGAAAATTTGGAAGACTTTCTGCATATTGGAAACCCTTAAATTATCGTTTTTGACGATAGTTTTTAAACTATCAAATGATTATTATCAATGATTTCCATGTAGGATTGTAGGCCTTCATGTCCATCTTCAGAATGGACAGCTCTCTTAAAACTAAATTTAAATTACGCCAATCTCAGTGGAGTCCCTGGTAATTGGGTAGATTATTGGCTGAGGAATAACCTAACCACCAAGGGAAGATGATAAAGAGAAGGAGATGGGTTTCGGACCAAAGAAAAAGGATGGAGAAATAGGAGGAGAGTTTGAAATCAGTTATGCCTAAGAGTTCTTGTTCAAATTCAACAAGTGGTGAAAACCCTATTAATAGATTTATTTGCATTAAGTAGGGCATGAACCTAGGAAGAGTTAGGAAAGCCAGGATATTGCTTAACTGTAGTATTAGAAAAATGAAAAAGCGAAAGAAACTCTTAATTTATTTAACAATTCTAAAGAAGTTGATAACTTTAACAAATATATATTTTCAATTTTGTTAACAATTTTGGGGTCGCAGACCTCAGAAAACATTTAACGATTGCGCCAGGCAATTAACAATTTATTAGGTTTCAAACCTTTATAAGATCCTCGCAAGGATT
This sequence comes from Meconema thalassinum, assembly GCA_946902985.2. Classification (NCBI taxonomy): domain Eukaryota; kingdom Metazoa; phylum Arthropoda; class Insecta; order Orthoptera; family Tettigoniidae; genus Meconema; species Meconema thalassinum. Next base: position 216,810,987 of record OX336396.1, on the reverse strand, counting down.
TGAAATAGCGAAGATAAAAATTCAAAATTTTAAAGACAATTAAAGTGATTAAAGTTTAACAATAAATAGAGTACAAGGTGTGTACTTTAAGAAATTCCTGAGAGAATATTCTAGAGAGAGTAACAACTTCGAAAATAACAATAACAAAAACAGGAAGAATAAGATAGAAGTTTCTATAACTTCTTGTATTGAAGCAGCATTACTTTTAGTAGTTACACAAATAGGGCAGGTCACTTACTGTGAAACCTGAAGAGAAAGTCAAAAAGAAGGTCTAGACCTCCTATGTTTAAATAGGAATCACGAGACAAATGGGGCAAGTTTCCCTTTCGTGAAACCTAGAAATAACTCACTTATAAGTTGAAAGAATTGTATCCCCTAAATTAGAAGGGAGAAACAAGATCGTTTGAACCGTGTACAAGACACGTAGTTATGCAGAAGTTAATTAATTACACATAAGAAAAATGGGAGGGCACATCTTTAGATTGACACCTCATTGAAAAAGACCTACAGTAACAATTTTATTATGGTTTGTTAGTAAAAGGTTTAGGAAAGAGCAATTGGGATGAAAGGTAAATGTTCATGGCCGTGTTTATAATAATCGGACGAGCGCGACGCGGAAGAAATACTGAAAGAACACTTTTTATCAATATAGTTCGTTGAAATGGATAAAAAGTTCACTGTAGTAGCGCAAAAGTTTATGGCAAAGAAAGTTATTGCAATCGTGGAAAATGACTGGTTGCACTAGATAGGCGAAAGTCTATTGCTTAAGAAAGTTATGGATTATCATTAAATGTGCCAGAAAAAATCCCAACGGTGGAAGAAAATTTAGCTATTGAGCATTAATTTATAAGGAAGATTCCTTAGTTTGAAATGGCATTCCCACAAGTGAGTGAAAGATACATGACGGCGTGACTTGTAGATAAAGTGCAGATTCTGGAAGGTTCCAGAACGATCCTAATGGAAGAATAGGGCCAAAGTTACTCCAGCGGTGTAACAAGCTTAATATTTCTAGACAGTGGGTATTCAATAATATCCCACGGTGTGAGAAGATTTCTCATTTAATTAGCTTCTTAAGAAAAGCTACTTTCTATTAAGGTTGGCTTAGACAGATAAAAGCCCAACATGGTAAATCCCGCGAAGGATGATATTTCCCCAAAATATAGTAATCTCACACTGCCTATAAAATGATAGTTAAAAGCATGTAGATAATAAAACTGATGAAGATGAGGTTAAAACCTGAAGTTTGTACTTATCTTTGTTGCATGTCGAAGGTGAAGTTCCCTTTGACGATTAAAGTTCCAACATGGCGTGGAATCTAAAGAATGCCTCTTTAGTTCAGAAGGCTGGCTCTAGTTGAGCCTTGACTGAGTCGACGGTCGACGTACAAGTGAGACCCACTCAGCGAAGCACCGAGAGACCAGGAAGGGGAAAAGAGTGGGGGTAGGAGACAAAAGGAATACATATAAGCATAACCAACATAAGAAAATTAAATTCTCTTGAGGAAATGGTCTTCAAAGAGTTGATAGAAGACGATACTAGCGCAGCATGGTGAGTGAAAAAGTAGACGAAGTTCTCTTGATCACAGAGATGATAGCTGACGATGGTGACGAGATCTGGTGGCGAGATGGAAAAGGAAGTCCTCTTGTACAGGGAAGAATTGAGGAACTTCACAGATTCGCTGCTAGATGACGCTAGGTGAGTCATGGAAGATATATATCTAGAACAGACTCACAAAGAACATAAGAGATATGACCACCAAAGAGAAACTAGAAGATCACTGTTGGTGTTTGATAAAAGGGAAGGAATGAACATGCAAAAGCATTAAAAATTATATTCTCTCATACCGTGTATTCCAACAATACACCTGTAATAACGGATGATATACGGGCAATTCCCTTTGTAGAAGATGTGCAAGTCACCAAGTCATGTACTTGGAAATTACCCTTTTAATTCTTTGCTTGTTAACAGAAGACATAACAAAGTTAAACACTCAAGTAATGGAATTTATCACTGTCGTGAAGTGAAGTGTCTTCGTGAATCTTCGAAAAGGAAGCCCAGAATCCTAGCCACTCCTTGAAGTCCCCATTAAACTTCCGCAGTTCGATTTTGGGTAGTCAGTACCTCCTCGTGTCCTCTCCAGACGAACTCAACACAGTGCTTGTCCCCGTTACACCGTTGGTTTCGTTAATTTTCAATGCTTTTAACCTCAAAACTGTTGTTTTCCTTTCATACTCATCGATGGTATTTTGTTCTTCATCAAGAGTTTCTTCGTCACAATCATCATACAGCGCGTCTAACACCTTACTATCGAGTTCTTTAAGTTCTACCATCTTATTATTAATTAACTCGATTAATGCACTGATGACTTCTTGATCTCTTTGGGACTTCTCGAACTCCCGTGTGACTTCATTGCACAGCTTTGTTACCGATCGCCGAATCACGGAACGAACTTTCTTTGTCCTTTCAATGTTATCCATTTTCGTATCATGTCAGGGTCACCAGAATTATGTTATGGGAACTAACTTGGAATAAAATTGACTCAGACCAAATACCGTCACTCGCCTACGGCTATATTTTCTTTGCGTACATCAATCAGCATGTCCCTCAGCAACTGTTGCTATGCACACCATAGCTGTCAAAAACCACTGCCTCCTTATCCAACAACATGGGTCCGCCGGCTTTACTTCCCCTAGAATTACTTAAATGTATTTGGTTTGATTTAAGTGCTCCAATGTGGGCTTAAACTATATAAATAAATAAGAATTTTTCATAAAACCCAATGCCGACATCATGAATAATCAGCATCTATGATGGTATAGGTAAAGAAAAAGGTTATCAGAGCGCTTTGAGAGTTGATTTTGGAAAATAAGGATGTAGTCTATTGAAATATTTAAAATTACCATCGTTTTAAATTGGCTCAATGAATTGATAGACTTACAACAGATAACACATATAGCCTATAGTGAGAAACTAGCACAGCAGCTTCTATAAAATATTACATTTCATTACGCATCTTCATTTCTTCACAAGAAAAAACAAACAAGAAACATCAGTCTTTATTAGTAGAATACATTTTCAATTGGAAAATATGTTGCTCATAACAATATTCACACAATAGCAGTCTACAACTATACATTTCAATACTCTGTCACAGGCCGTTCCTTCACCCAAGCTGCAATGGATGGTATTGCAAGCACTTTTTCGTTAAGTGCTTGAAGATTTGGGCAATTCTGGAGCAAATCTTGACGCACCATGGCACCTAAGTATTCCTGAATTGCAATGAAGTACAAATCCGCCCAAGTGAGCTGAAACAGAAAATAGAATGGATTGTACAACTCGGTCTCTCCAGACCTGCTTATAACAAACTAGCCTTCTGTATAAAGATAGGAAGATTAACATATTTAAGAAAAAATGCAAGCATGTAATGAATTGTAGACATTTCGGGATGATACTATATGCCAAATCAGAAATTTTTTGGTTCTTTTTTTTAATTTATTTTTATTTAGTCAATTTACCTTCTAGGTTGGTGGTTCCCATGGACTCAGCGAGGGAACTCACCACTACCGCCTCTATGGACAGTGTCCTGGAGCTTGGAACATCTGGTCGGGATGGATACAACTGGGGAGGTGTGATCAGCACTTCGCCCAGGCGGCCACAACTGCAAAGCGAACAGGGGCCTCATGAGGGATGGGAATGGATGGAAGATTGGGAGGGATAGGCTAGGAAGATGGAAGGAGGCGGCCGTGGCCTGACAGTAGGTACTGAAACCGTATTTTTCATTGAGTCTGATCTATTGAACCCGCTGAGCTATGGTTCATGTGATATTTTTTATGACAGAGCATTTATGATGGGATGTTGTACTTTTGAACACACCCAGGAAGCCACGTGGAGCTGAGAGATCACGCGATACTTTTTGAAGTAGCGGTGAATCGCACTTTTGACTTTGGTGAAAACTGCTCATTATTTATCTGAGGTCTTATTAATTAATTTTATCTTTTCGCAAGACTCAGAATATTCCATTTCGTCATGCTGCATTATTAAAACATTTTGGAGAATGTTTATTTTTACTTTAGGTAAGGTAATACCCTTGCAGATACGCAAAAAGGAACGTAAGTAGTCGCTCAACGACTTCGTTTTGACGAACTACTTTCTAGAGACACCCAGTGACTTGCACTACGTTTGGAGAATCCGCCCTGTGTAGGCGTGGAATCATATCCGTCTTGTACGACGTAGGAAATATCCGTTGTTTAGCGAGGAAATTACAATTAGTTGCCATCGAGCACGAATAAACAACGATACAAGTTATAAGTAAGAATTATAGTGAGGTATTTGCACTACGTCTGGAAAATCCGCCCTGTGTAGGCGTGGAATCATATCCGTCTTGTACGACGTAGAAGAATATCCGCTGTTGAGCGTTGAAAGTAATTGTAAGGTGCCATCGAGCACGCTAATACTATTATTCACTGTTGTTGAAGCCCAGTGAACCAAAGAAGAAGTTTGGGAAATAATAATTGGCAAGTATAGTGTATTGCACAACATTGCTGTAACACCACATTTTACCCACGCGTATGTGGAGGACAGATGCCTAGAGGAAATATACAGGTAATAGTGTTACAATTATCCTGAATAAGTGTGATTATAATTGTATGATATATCTAAATTGCCAAAGTGAAAATTTCATTTCAAAAACGACGTGTAATTCACGGATGCTGCGTGATACAAAAGTAGCGTCACTAGCACGTGCAGAATTATAAAACAGTGTTAGCTCACATGCTAATCCACATCTACGAAATTAAGGCTGTGTCGTATTCTACAATTGAAGCCCATAACATTCACGACGAACATTATAATTTTGAAAGTGAGAGGATGAATTATCACGTAACTTATTTCACTATCCACGTGATTGGACTTTTCTTCACCATGATTGAAGCAGTCATCATGGCCTAATACCATCCCGGTATGAGGGTGATGTTTCTACGGGAACCAGCATGATGGTGGAACTTCCAGGACAACGAACGAGAAGGAAGGAGCCAAAAATGCCATTTCCAGGCATATCCACGAAGTTGTCGTCAGGGACAAATCGAACCCTGGTCTTTGGAGGAGTCCAGATGGGAATCCTGATGAGGAGGATACCGTTCCAGAGAGCCAGAGAGGATTTTGTACAACCCTTGTTGTGGAATAGAGGGCTGAGTGAGAGCTTCTCCATTTCGTGAGTTTTTGTCACACCCCTTTCTTGTTCTAGTTTCTGGTGGTATAGTAGATTTAATGTAGTTTGTGAACCAACCGCACTCAGTGTCAGCCATTTTTCTAGGTAGGGATGTAACTAGATTAGTTAGATGTCGTTTATTTCAGTTATAGTGAGACACCCTTGGGTCAGACATTTTGGTCAGCCCTGGTGCAGCTTGATGAACGTCGTAGAACGTCAATGCCTACTTTTTGCTGAACCTGACCGTAGTCATTTTGAGGCTATTTTGTTCAACCCTACTTGGGGTAATTTTCAAGTCTTTGCTGACTTTAGTTATGGCAATCAGATGCCATGGTTATTAGTTAACTGCATTCTTTGCAGCCATCCTTTGTTACACCCCTGACTGTCGTTAGAACAGTCGTATCAGTTAGGTAGTCGACTGTAACTACCAGTTTTGTAACTGAATTATATTTCATTTTGAATAAGCTCAGAAGCTATTCTTGGTCAAGTGTGGACCTTATAACTAGAAGGAATGTTTCGTTGCCTAGCCTCGAACTCAGTTCCCAACATATGATTATGCAGATCCTTGTTTGAATCTGCGCCACAATTATCATTTTTGCTTGTGTCATGTAAGACACGTTTTAGGTAGATTTCATTAGAAAGCTAACTATTGCAATGGGTCCCATGTTTCGACTTCCGGAAAATTTCGACATATCTTCGCGTTTCACATCCCCCAGTCCCCAAAACCACCGTCAGTTCAAAAGTTTATATATAATTTATGTATGTATGTATGTATATATATAAAGCCTCCGTGGCTTAGGCGGCAGCACGCTGGCCTCTCACCGCTGGGTCCGTGGTTCAAATCCCGGTCACTCCATGTGAGATCTGTGCTGGACAGAACGGAGGCAGACAGGTTTTCCTCCGGGTACTCCGGTTTTCCCTGTCAAAATTTCATTCCAGCAGCACTCTCCACTATCATTTCATTTCATCTGTCATTCACTTAATCATTGCCCCAGAGGAGTGCGTCAGGCCTCGGCAGCCAGCACAGTTCATATCCTCGCCGCTAGATGAGGGCTTCATTCATTCCATTCCTGACCCGGTCGGAGACTGGAAGCAGGCTGTGGATTTTCATTTTCATGTATATATATATATATATCAGTTTCTTGTGGACACGATAACTGCCGTAATTTTGCACCAATCACTTTGAATTTTTTACATAATATGTATCCCTATAAAATCTCGGTCGAGTTCGTTAATGGGAAAAATCGGTCAAAGGGGGTGAAAATGGGGGGCTTTTTTTCGAAAAATTGAAATTTCGCTATAACTCTCTTAATACGTGAAATATCGAATCCATTCAAAGTTCATAATATGTATCGGATACGTGCCAACAATTTATGTCAAATACGTTTTTTGATAGCACCAACCATTGACCAAAGGGGTGGAAAAAAGTGGGTTTTTCGGGAAACATTAATCATATCTCTCTTAATAGGCACAATATCGAAACCGTACAAAATGGACAATATTCCCCTAATAATTACCTAAAACTTTTGTCTGAAACAATTTTTGATATGACCCACCATTACGCCAAGGGATGAGAAAAATGATTTCGGAATTAAAAGAAAATGCCAAGAGCTATCAGAGGTTGCCATGGCAACACCACTAAATTGATGAGGGATGAGCCGTTGCCATGACAACGCACTTGCACGAGATCAGATTCAGTATTTCCATCTGACTAAGCCGGCCCCGTGGTGTTGGGGTAGCGCGCCTGCCTCTCACCCGGAGGCCCCGGGTTCGATCCCCGGCTCCGTCAGGGATTTTAAAACTGACGTGAGGGTTGGAACGGGGTGCACTCAGCCTCGTGAGGACAATTGAGTAGCTGTCTGACAGTGAGACAGCACCCCGATCACGAATACCAATATTAACGGCCGAGGGGACCCGACGCGCTGATCACGCGTCACCCCAATATCTGCAGGCCAAATGGCTGGGCAGCGGTCGCTTGGTCGGCCTTAGCCCGTCATGGGATGGATGGTGCCAGGGGTTGACTTTGACATCTGACTAAGTGGGAAGCGGCTTCGATGACGTAACTGGTAGCATGCAGAATGTCTATGCCCAAGGTCGCGGTTTCAAAGCCGGCCGAAGTCGTCGGATTTTCTAAGAGCGCTAAAATCCCTAAGTATGCTTTCCTTTGGAGGGGAAGTTCCAACGTTCGTTACGAGTTGCTGGTTGGGGTGGCATCTAGTAGCCAAGTTCACAGCTAGGTGTCATTGACGGTAGTACCTGGTAGCAACATTAGGATCTACTGATTAAAATTGACCGTCTGCAGTCCTTACCTGAATTAGAGACTAATACATCCATTACAATTCACACCGTTTATCAGACAGATTCTACACTCACCCAAAGTACACGGGGTTAGATGACCACGTTGTCGCAGCCCCTAAACTGAGGAACCAACCAGAGGTAGATTTCATTAGAAAGCTAACTATTGCAATGGGTAGGCTACCATGTTTCGACTTCCGGAAAATTTCGACATATCTTCGCGTTTCACATCCCCCAGACCCAAAAACCACCGTCAGTTCAAAAGTATATCAGTTTCTTGTGGACACGATAACTGCAGTAATTTTTCACCAATCAATTTTTACCGAATATGTATACCTATAAAATCTCGGTCGAGTTCGTTACTGGGCTAAATCGGTAGAAGGGTGTGAAAATGGGGGGCTTTTTTTTTCGAAAAAGTGAAATATTGCTATAACTCTCTTAATATATGAAATATAGAATCCGTTCAACGTTCATACTATGTGTCGAATAAAGCCCAAAAATTTATGTTTGAAGAGTTTTTTTATATCACCAACCAATGACCAAAGGGGTGGGAAAAGTGAGTTTTTCGGGAAACATTTATCATATCTCTCTTAATAGGCACAATTTCAAAACCGTACGTAATGGACAATATTCCCCTAATAATTACCTAAAACTTTTGTCTGAAAGAATGTTTGATATGACCCACCATTATGCCAAGGGATGAGAAAAATGATTTCGGAATTATAAGAAAATGCCAAGAGCTATCAGAGGTTGCCATGGCAACACTACTAAATTGATGAGGGATGAGCCATCAGACGTTACCATGACAACGCACTTGCACGAGATCAGATTCAGTATTTTCATCTAAGTGGGAAGCGGCTACGGTGACGTAACTGGTAGCATGCAGAATGTCTATGCCCAAGGTCGCGGTTTCAAAGCCGGCCGAAGTCGTCGGATTTTCTAAGAGAGCTAAAATCCCTCAGTATGCTTTCCTTTGGAGGGGAAGTTCCAACGTTCGTTGCGAGTTGCTGGTTGGGGTGGCATCCAGTAGCCAAGTTCACAGCTAGGTGTCGTTGACGGTAGTACCTGGTAGCAACATTAGGAACTACTGCTTGAAATTGACCGTCTGCAGTCCTTACCTGAATTAAGACTACTACAGCCATTACAATTCACACCGTTTATCAGACAGATTCTACACTCACCCAAAGTACACGGGGTTAGATGACCGCGTTGTCGTAGCCCCTAAACTGAGGAACCAACCAGAGGTAGATTTCATTAGAAAGCTAACTATTGCAATGGGTACCATGTTTCGACTTCCGGAAAATTTCGACATATCTTCGCGTTTCACTTCCCCCAGACCCCAAAACCACCGTCAATTCAAAAGCTTATATATAATTTATGTATGTATATGTGTATATATATATATATGCATATCAGTTTCTTGTGGACACGATAACTGCCGTAATTTTGCACCAATCACTTCGAATATTTTACCGAATATGTATACCTATAAAATCTCGGTCGAGTTCGTTAATGGGCTAAATCAGTCGAAGGGGGTGAAAATGGGGGGCTTTTTTCGAAAAAGTGAAATATTGCTATAACTCTCTTAATATGTGAAATATCGAATCCGTTCAACGTTCATACTATGTGTCGGATAAAGCCCAAAAATTTATGTTTGAAGAGGTTTTTTTATAGCACCAACCATTGACCAAAGGGGTGGGAAAAAGTGGGTTTTTCGGGAAACATTAATCATATCTCTCTTAATAGGCACAATCTCAAAACCGTACAAAATGGACAATATTCCCCTAATAATTACCTAAAATTTTGTCTTAAAGAATTTTTGATATGACCCACCATTATGCCAAGGGATGAGAAAAATGATTTCGGAATTATAAGAAAATGCCAAGAGCTATCAGTGCTTGCCATGGCAACTCTACTAAATTGATGAGGGATGAGCCATCAGACGTTGCCAAGATAACGCACTTGCACGAGATCATATTCAGAATTCCATCTGACTAAGTGTGAAGCGGCTTCGGTGACGTAACTGGTAGCAAGCATGCTGAATGTCTATGCCCAAGGTCGCGAGTTCAAAGCCGGCCGAAGTCGTCGGATTTTTTAAGAGCGCTAAAAATCCCTCAGTATGCTTTCCTTTGGAGGGGAAGTTCCAACGTTCGTTGCGAGTTGCTGGCTGCGGTGGCATCTAGTAGCCAAGTTCACAGGTAGGTATCGGTGACGGTAGTACCTGGTAGCAACATTAGGAACTACTGCTTGAAATTGACCGTCTGCAGTCCTTACCTGAATTACAGACTAATACAGCCATCCCTAAGTACACGGGGTTACATGACCGCGTTGTCGCAGCCCCTAAACTGAGGAACCAACCAAAATCTCTGCGGGAGATATAATTTTGCGTGAAGAAGTAACAGACCGTTACATAGTTACACATCAGTGTCGAAACCTTGCATAAGGACAGTGTGACCACAAGTATAAAAATGGACCCCAAATGACAAGAAGGTTACCGTTCCCATAAGACAATAAAATGTTTAAAATAAGCATAAAATGACGAAAAACAAAGTTAATTAAGCTCCAATTATAAAATACCTTCTCGCAATAAATGAGGTCTGATCCTTCTACGAAAACCTGCATATTCTGCCTATTTTCGCCTATCCCCAAGTTTGTCCGGTGAAATCTACCTCCGCCTTCCGGCGTGCCGAGAGGACTTTTTTATTTTATTTGATGTTGTACTAGCAACTACTGAATTGTATTTTTAAAGCAAAGAGCTCCAGTAATTGTAAGATTACTTTCATTTAGACGTCTTTGGTAGAAAGACGGAATTATATTATCCTATTCAGATTTATTGCGTGTTTATTATACACGGACTCTTTAGAGGTTCATAACCTATGGTAAAGTTTTTTTTATGAACTGGCCAGATGTATAGTTTTATATTGATTAAATCGCCGGCCTTGAATAATGTGTATTTTGTGTCGACCGAGCGGCAGGAATGTGGTAGCCTGCTGGTGACATAAACTGGTTTTGTAATCCAGTGCCTTGAGAGCACGCTTCATTTGTTTGTGGAACAGAACGACTTTAACAAGAGACAGAATGCGATTGTACTCTCTCTTTCTTTCATTGCAACTTTGCTTATGTAACCCAGTTTTCAACCCTGTCTCAGATCACATGTTTTATAGATCGTTTTTTTGTTAGTTGAGCGCACTTCTTGCGTGTACCGTTTCGGCGTGTACAGTTAGGTCAGGTTTTCTATAGTGAGTTGCAGGCGACCCTGTTAAATGCAGGAATTTATTGTATTAAGGTACTTGTGATTACCTTGTCCGGGAGGGTTCCCGTTGACCAGATGTTATTGGAAGGTAACTGTTGTGGACAGGCCTATCCCAGAGTTATTGAATGCGATCTTTGCGCCGCTGGTAACCCGTGTTATTGTGTGTCCGAGTTGTTATTGCTCGTTGATCTTATTCCAACTGTTGAGTCGAGGCTTTTTGGTGGAGAATGATCTCAGAGTAGACACTCCGTGCCCGAGCTATTGTCAGTATTATTCGCCATAAACCAACGATAAACCTAAACCAACATCTTAATAATAAAACGCATAATTTTGGTAAAACAAAAGCTAACTAATGAATTATTTCTATCTAACTTTGTTCAGTTGCATTTTGGAACTGATGACATAGCCGTGCAGTTGAAGGCAATTTCCTTGTGTGGAAATGACTAGGACAGTTGACACTTTTGTAGCGACCTGAAGCATGCGCGAACCTAGAGTTCGTAGCTTGTGGAGCTCAGGCCATGCGATGTCAGACGTGGTCTCAACTACGCATTCGTCACCGTAATTATACACATTAGATGACTATGGCTTACAAAGAGTAAACCAAGGTGTAGGCAGGAATGTAATAAAGATTTGTGTCTATTTCATTACTTATTTATGATGTACAAGTGTGTAAATCCTACATGTTACCTTATTGTGTGCTGATAGCACGTAGTTATTAAGAACAATTAAATGTTTTTCATGGCTGTACACTTAGATTTGTTGTAATCGTTTTCTGTTACGGACGTCATCGCCGTAAACTTTGTTATTAACTGTTAGGACTTAGCTAGATGATTACCGTTAAATGTAAATGTGGAAATGGTATCATCCTAACTTAGATTTGTTTTGCTACCCTGTTAAATGTAAATTCTGATATTAGCTTAATCTTGTAACTTGAACTAGGGAATTGCGACGTACCGTTTTCCTAGTGTTGCTGTTGTTGCTTTATTATTGTGAGTTAGATCTTTCGCGAGGGTTTTTCAGTAACTTCTCAGGTAGGGACCTGCTCTTTACTTTCTTTAGTTTATTAGTTTGCGGACTAGCCGATTATAACCCTCCGAACTAGGCTAGGGGCTTGTGAATTTTAATAAATTTTCACGGTGTTTTACTTAAGTCTGGATGTTTAATTTCTCAGTCTAGTTTTGAGGTGAACCTTTCCTTAGGCAGTCTATGACCATCGTCACCATGTACCACGATCCCCGTGGACTACTGTGTCTCGTGCCGCTTAGCCTATTAGGAAGTTCACCTCATCCTCACGGTAATTTTATTCGACTTATGGGATGTTAGGAAAGTCATCGTGGTTGTTGACTCGACTAACGGTCTCACTATGTTGTACAGGAGTGTACTCAGATGAATTCCTGCGGCTCTATTTACAAGGCATACAGCGCATTGATACTCTGTGGCGAGCTTAGGAGCAATTCGGCAGCCCGCACTACATCCTTCGAACATGTGCTATGTTTTTAGTACAAGAGATGACTACAAAATGGAGGCAGCAGTAACGTCAATCTGATGCAACCTGATACATTTTGATACAGTATTTATGAAACAGAACAACAACTGGTAAATGCATTATATTAAAAGAAGAGGAAACTTGAGAGTATTTTACACATAGATAAATGCATATGACAGAATATCAGAGTATTATCGAACACTAGCCAGTGTCGGTATCGATTGTCAATGTCGTTTCGCAACGAACAGCATTATGGGTCTCGCAAGAGCAGTGTGAAAAATCTGGCAAGGCAGCGAAGTCTGATTACATTATACTTTGCTTGGGGTACAACACTCTCTTCTCGCGCAAGAAATGCGGTCGTTTATGTACTTAAAATCTAGACGTTCGACGCGAAGTTGAAACCAGTGCAGTTAGACAGTTCGTAACGCAGTATTTTTGTCTCGGCTTGTTACTGCTTGAGATTGTGTTAGTCTTCATTATTAAGGAGCAGTGAACTCAGTCTTCACTAGGACTTGTGATATTTCAATGCCAATACAAGACTATATTCTACAATAGTTCAGTACAGTCTATATATTATAATCATGACTACAGAACAGAGGTTGAATGAACGAGTACTTCATCACGTCATGTTAATGTCGCGAATGGGCTAGAATGGAAAGAAGGAATGCAATACAATAGTGGAGTTGACCACCTAGGATGATCACTAACATCAATTATGAAATACTACAATAGCAGAAAGCTTTATAAGAAGAGATGGAAGGCGCTTTGGAAAAGTTGACTGTACATTCATACTGTGACTACATGAACTACAATGGCATTCCACGAATAGGCTACTGAACATCTTAGGAACGTGTGAGAACAATGAACTTGTTGCGCGAACAGCTGTTTTTATTTTTCAACCGTTCGGGATCGGGGTTCGGTTCTCTTCAAGATCCAGTCGTTTCGAGAACTACGCGACCTGATGAACGAGGGTTCAGTTCCAGAATGAGAACAGTGTGTTTTAAGCATATTCCAATTTCAACGAGATGGCATCGTACAAGGTAGCTGACAGCCATTTTTACAAGTAGACAGTATGGATTACACATACTCTAGAGTGTTCCTTTTTCACCAATTTTTCTTAAGTAGTTAGGAAAATGCATTCCAGGGCTAGACCCGATACTTCATCGCTTCTGTCTTGTAGTGTATTTTATTTTGTAGTTAACATTAATATTTTATAATGCTATTTTCAATGCATTACTTTACTCTTTTTCTTATTACATTTTGGGCATTTAATAGAACAATATAGTTTGTTGAGAAGACACATATGAAGAGTAGGAAGAAGACTTCGATAACTTTATATAAGAATAGTTGTTAGCAAGCAGATGTGCAATACGCCACGTATATTTGAAGATTATTTGAATAGACACTTCTACAAATTTTGAACTTTGAATCTGAATACTTATGCATTACATGCAAGTTTCTTTAATAGATGTGTGGGTCTATTTTTCGTCGAGAGCAGTATAAATATGGAAACACAATGATTTCTAGAGTGGATATTTGCGATTTTTGGATTCATTTTTGGCAATCCACAGCTTTTGACATTTTCTTTTTGAAGTTGTTTTAGACACTTTTTAGTTCGTTCAGTTTTTTTTTTCATGATTCGTTTGTTGAACTCCATCCTAGTTAAGCGTTAGATTCTAATGGTCTACGTGTACCTTCTTAAGACAGGCTCTTTACCATATTGTAGTATCTTTCGTGTTTCTTTGGGAGAGGATCTCCAGTCGAATTTTGTTTAGTAGAAAGCTGAATCGTTCTTATTGCAGTGATCTATCTACAATTTCTTGAAAGAAATATTTATGAACATGAGGATACATTGAGAAATAAATAAATATTATAGAAAGATTGTATACAATATTTTCGTTACAAAGCGAAATGATGATGTTGAAAATTCTCAATCACTGTTATTTGAACAGCTGTATACATTATATTTGTCTCAGTGCTGATAAAAAATTGTCCATGATACTTTAATTTATGTTAATTTGAAGCATGATATTTTACGACTATTATGAAAAAGCTTATTTGATCTTAATAATGTTTGGAAAAATATCTACAAGCTATTGAGAGCTTATGTATGAATAAAGCAATGATTGTTTGCGGAATTTGATTGTAATAAGGGGATATTAGACATCGATGGATGGTCTATATCATATTTTTTCCAGTATAAATTAGCTATTGAGCTATTACTGAGTGCACTTATGTGTATATTTTGAACGTGCAGTATAGTCACGATTATAGATACTAGAAAGCTAGTATAAAGTTAATGAATCCAACATTTAAGTAAAAATAGCATTGTAATAATTAATCTAGAATGGATTGTTCGAATTGATAACATTTGTTTTTGAAGAAAGGTCTAATTGGAAAGACGAGTAATAATATTTGTATAATCATGTAATAATAATGACTGAAAGCATAAGAGATAATAATATGATTAATTGTGGGATTTAAAATGTTGTTAACATTTGTATGCAATGACAATGCGTTCGATTAACTTAACCGTTCTTCGATTAAGACATGATTTGAAAATAACAAGTACACTAGACTGCTTATTGATGGAGTTGAATATATAAAACACGAATAATTTGAACGCGAACTAAAATGTAAAAATGTAAATATTGCCAGAAACTTACAAGGGTTATTTAATATGTGTAACAAGGGTATATAAACATGTTTAAAATTTATTAAGATTGTTTTACATGCGGTTATGATGCTATAATTTTAATAGCATTTTCAACAAGATCCGTTGCTAATGTCATTAAGACGTGATTACGCTTCAGTGGAGGCAGATTATTTTTGTTCTGTGGAGAGGTATTCCACATTGCAGCAGTTTTTGGATAAATAAACTGTTGGTTGATTTTAAATGCTTCGGATGCCTTGGTCATTTATACTAGAAACAGGATGTGCTACGAGGACCAGTGGGTCAGTTTTTAGAATGCCTAGCACCACGCACGAGATTAATTTAATTATTTTCAGAGTCTTGTTAGTTCACTTTGAGCTATTTTTCGTTTCTATTTCATCGACCACTGGCATCTTCTTATCGCATTCTTTATAAGAGAGGTATCCTTATCCCTGGTTGATCCTAGTTGGTAGAGTTTTGGGGGGTATTTCAGCCGGGTGCTTCCATATTCTACGATACAGCTGTTCCATCGGATTTCAACAGGTAAGACCACGTGGATACGGGTAAAGTACCATCCCGCATTTGCCCGAAGACAAAGTGGGAAACCACGGAAAACCACTTCGAGGATGGCTGAGGTGGGAATCGAACCCACTCTACTCATTTGGACCACCCGAGGCTGAGTAGACCCCGTTCCAGTCCTCATTCCACTTTGCAAATTTCGTGGCAGAGCCGGGAATATAACCCAGGACCTCCGGGGTGGCAGCTAACCATGCTGTGTTTTAACGTGAAACAACTTTACAATGTCACAATAACTTTTAATACAAGGTGTGTAAACAAACACCAAAGCATGAAAGAATGAATAATGAGCTGTTGACAGTTGACCTTTATTAGATTTCAGCTGCGGGTGTTGATAAAGTTGCAGCATTGCACAACAACCAGATTTTTCTCTTTTAGAACAAATGCCTCCTGAAGGATCAAAGATATATTTTTCCTCGGAATGAACGTGATTACACATCATCAAATTTCAAAGATTTCAAAAAATTGATCCGGAGCTAACCGGATTAATTTATCAGATTTTTCTCAGTGGAAAAATTAGGCCTCCGGCTTTAATAAATAAAAATTGTTTGATTCCTCAGACGTTTTGGGTACATTATTGGCTGAGGAATAACCTAACCACCAAGGGAAGATGATAATGAAAAGGAGGTGGGTTTCGGACTGGAGAGAAAGGAGAGAGAAATAGGAGGAGAGTCCCACAAAAATTATAAATTTAACTTTACATACACTCAAAGACGGTTGCCACTTCAAATCCGTTCTCTGATACCTAAAGTGGGTAAGGACCGGGTCGAAGCTGACGGGAACCGCAGCTAGGACTTGGGCGGTTTGCCAGAGAATGGCTTTAGCGTATTCCCTCTCAAGCATGCATATGCCTACTATGGGGAAGGGTGATGGTCTGACAAGACAAATAGTAACAGATGTATTGCGTATTAACGAGGGCATGAACCTAGGAAGAGTTAGGAAAGCCAGGATCTTGCCTAACCGTAGTATCAGAGAAATGATGAGTCAAAAAAGAAAGTTTAAATTTATTTAACAATGCAAAAAAGTCTAACAAATTTAACAAGTATATAGTTTCAATTTTTGTTAACAATGTGGGGTCGCAGACCTCCTAAAAACATTTAACGATTGCGCCAGGCAATTAAAAATTCTTTAGGTTTCAAACCTTTATAGGTACTAAAATCTTTGTAAGATTTAAAAAAAGACAAATGAAGTGATTAACGTTTAGACATTAAATCGAGTACAAGGAGTATACTTTAAGAAATTTCCAAGTACCTATTTTAGAAAAAGTTACAACTTTGAAAATAACAGAAAAGAAAGCCGGTAGAATGAAAGAGAAGTTCCTATAACTTCTTATATTTAAGCTCAATTACTTTTAGTAGCTACACAAATAGGGCAGGTCACTTACTGTGAAACCTGAAGAGAAAGTCAAAAGGAAGGTTCTAGACCTCCTATGTTTAGAGAGGAATCACGAGACAAATGGGGCAAGTTTCCCTTTCGTGAGACCTAGAAATAACTCACTCCTGAGTTGAAAGAATTGTATTCCCTGATTATAAGGGAGAAACAATGTAAGCTTGAACCGTGTATGAAACACGTGGTTATGCAGAAATTAATTAATGAGATATAAGCAAAGGTGGGAGGGCACGTCTTTAGAGTGACACCTCATTGCAATAGACCTTAAAGTAACAATTTTATTAACATGGTTTGTTAGTAGAAGGTTTAGGAAAGATCAATTGGGATTTAGGATAAATGTTCATGGCCTTATTTATGGTAATCGGACGATCGCGACGCGGTAGAAATGTTGAACAAGCACTAGTTCTCACTATAGTTTGTTGAATGGATGAAAAGTTCACTGTAGTAACACGAAAGTTTATGGGAAAGAAAGTTATTGCAATGATGAAAGATAACTGGTTGCACTAGGTAGGCGAGAGTCTATTTCTTGAGAAAGTTGTGAATTACAATTAAATGCGCCATAGAACATTCCAACGGTGGAAGAAAATTTAGCTATTGAGCTTTAATTCAGAAGGAAGATTCTTCAATTTTAAATAGTATTCTCACAAGTGAGTGAAAAATACATGACGGCAAGACTTGTAGATAGAGTACAGAATCTGGAAGGTTCCAGAACAATCCTAATAGAAGAATGGGGCCAAAGTTAATCCAGCGGTGGAACGAGCTTAATATTTTATGGACAGCGGGTATTAGATAATATCCCACGTTGTGAGAATATCTCTCATTTAAATAGCTTAAGAAAAGCTACTTTCTAGTAAGGTTGGCTTAGACAAAAGCCCAACATAGCAAATCCCGCGAAGAATGATTACCGCCCCAAATAAGTAATCTCACGCTGTCTATAAATTGATCAATAAAAGCATGTAGATAATAAAACTGATGAAGATGAGGTTAAAACCTTAAGTCTTATCTTGGTTGCATGTCGAAGGCGAAGTTCCCTTTGACGAATACTTAATGTGCCAACATGGCGTAGAATGTAGAGAGTGCCTCTTGGTTTGAGGCTACTGGCTCTGGTTGAGCCTTGACTGACCGAGTCAACTGCCGACTTACAAGTGAGACCCACTCAGCGAAGCGCGGAGGGTCCAAGGAAGGGAAAAGAGTGGGGGTAGGAGACAAAAGGAGAACATATAAGCATGACCAATATTGTAAACTTAAATTCTCTTGAGGAAATGGTCTTCAAAGAGTTGATAGCAGGCGATACTAGCACAGCCTGGTGGGTGAAAAAGTAGACGAAGTTCTCTTGATCACGGAGATAATAGCTGGCGATGGCAACGAGATCTGGTGGCCAGATGGATAAGGAAGTCCTCTTGCACCAGGAAGAATTGAGGAGTTTCAGAGATTCGCTGCTAGATGACGCTAGGTGGGTCATGGAAGATATATATCTAGAACAGACTCACAATGACATAAGAGACATGACCATCAAAGAGAAAATAGAAGATCACTGTTGGTGTTTGATAAAGAGGAAGGAATGAACAAGCAAAGAGCATTAAACTTTATATTCTCTCGTACCGTGTATTCCAAGAATACACCACGTTTCACTGGTTTGATGCAGCCTCCCTGTCGTGAGCAAATCGTTTCATCTCTACATAGCTACCATACCTTACATCCGAGACAATCTGTTTTGCATATTCTAACCTTTGTCCACCCCTACAGTTCTTGTGCTCGGCCCTTCCTTCCATAACTAAGTTTGCTATTTCTGGGTGTCTTAATATGTGTCCTACCAACATATCTCTTCTCTTCATTAGCAGTCGCCAGAAACATCCGCTTTAGTTGACGTCGATAACACTACATTGGATTGACCCTGTTTAAGTGTTTTTTGTGTATTGTGCCTCAATCATTTCAAATACCCTATTCTATTTATATCTATATGGTGCACCATATTACATAGGTTCAATGAATATTGACATTTTAGTGCTACGCTATTCAAATAATTTTCTCAATTAGTGCTTAATATTGGCTGATGAAGGGGACAAAGATATCTATTAGTCCTTGAAACATGCACCATTTTCTAATGACCACATAAGTGATCATTTTCAATAAAGTATTGATTCAGCTGGAACCCTAGCCCATTAAAACGTTATTCTGTTTAATGTGCGATGCTGGGGCTGTGATTATTAATAAACGAGTGTATACATTATCCTCTCATTTGAGCTAAATGGCATTTTATTTAGTATCTGTGTAAATATCTCGTCCACATCATTTGTAAAAGAATTCAAGTAAAAAAGGTAACTCTTTTAGGTTTCGATCCCCAGTCAAACGCGGGAGAGAATAACGCGTTAGCCCAGAGCTAACCATGTCCTTAATATCTAAGTGTTATTGACTGACTTAGATACTAGGTGTTAGCAAATAATGTCTTGAAATAAACGATTTCTTCACTGCAGTACATCTTCATTATCAGTCATTTCATACAAAGTTTATATTATTTCTATCAGTAGGATATATCGCATACAACATACTAAAACTACTGAAATATAGGACAGGCACAAGAGGTCAGCTGCCACCTTGTCATGTGACAGAGACGGCTCAGCTCTTTTAAGTCACTCATACAGTATAATATAATATTACATTATAATAAATAACGGATCACGTCTTCTAGGATAGCTTAAACTGGCTCGATAATCAGAATGGGTGGGCCTTAAGCTATTGGTTATAATGGTTGTATAATTCACACGGCCGTCATCCTGAAATAGCACGGCTCATGACCTTGTAGTTTGGGCGCAAGACGCGTCCTATATAAAGGTATGTTGTTACCAAATTTGGTAGAGATCGGATGATTAGTTTAGTCGTAATTTGATTTTACGTTGTGAACGTTTGAGTGGCCGCCATTCAGTTTTGGTAAAGATGGCGGCGATATAAAACATGACTCTGAGGTGCCCTTTGCTAGTTCTACCTCTGTACCAATTTCGTTCAATTCGGTTTCGCCGTGTTTGAATAGATAGGTGGGACAAACATTCAGAGTAAACACACATACACACACACTCACACAGACAGATACACAATTTTTTGGCCCTGTGTAGATCTTATAAGTCTACTTTCATCTCTGAAGAAGACGACTATGAGCTGCTGCTGGAACCATCATTGAATTGCAGCCTCCACGTCAATGTCTTATTTGAATCGAGGGCCCCATCCCATTTTCTTTCCTCGTTACAGGTTTCCTCAGCTTGTTTCATTCATCCATTCGCTTGCAGCACGCACTAACACTTGAATACCTAGTCTACTGTCATTTCAATTAGTATACGAAAATCACCAATGAAGATCATCAGAAGATAAGGTAGATATCAGGTGTTCCGCAGGTAAATCCACAGTAGGAATCGGGATTTGTTCACTAACACTTTGGTTGGTCGAACATATGTGTCGTGCCACATGGTACTGTCTGTGTCAAAACAATTTAACACAAAACAACTTTATGATTAAGTTTAAGAAGTTAAAGACCTAAAAAGTAAAAAATAAAAAATAGCTAAATATGCCAACAAAAACTAGCTGAATATGACAAAACTAACTGAATATGCTCTAAAACTAGCTAAATATGTCTAAAAATAGCTGAATATTCTCAAAAACTAGCTGAAAATGACCTAAAAGCTAGCCGAATATGCTCTAAAACTAGCTGAATATGCCCTAAAACTAGCTGAATACGTCTAAACTAGCTGATTGTGCCCTACAACTAGCTGAATATGCCCATAAAGTACCTGAATATGACCTAAAACTAGCTCAATATGCCCTAAAAGTAGCTGTCTAAAACTGGCTGAATATGCCCTAAAATAGCTGAAAATGTCTAATACTAGCTGAATATGCCCATAAGTAGCTGAATATGACATAAAACTAGCTGAATATGCTCTAAAACTAGCTGACTATGTCTAAAACTAGCTGAATATGACATAAACTAGCTGAATATGCCCTAAAACTAGCTGGATATGTCTAAAACTAGCTGAATATGACCTAAAACTAGCTGAATATGTCTAAAACTTTATACAAATTATTCTGATCACAACAACAGATCTAAAGAGATAGGTACATAGTTTGAATGGCTACAGTTCAACAATGAATTTCTTCAAGTAAGAATGCTTGGTATTTCTCTTTATTAAAATGCACAATCTGCATGAATGTAACAATGAATGTTTACAGGATCGTTTTTAATTCTTTAAATTTACTAAATATTTTGCCTTTGCTACTTAACCTTTAATTAGGTATGTGGGTAAGAGTTACGTAAGTAGTGTGCCCAACTGGCCACGGCAGTCTGGCATCGAACTCAGGTCTCATCAGAAAAGACCAGGCACATGGTTATGCCTAGAGTCGAACCATTGATCTCTGCGGGGGAGCAATTATTGGGAACCCAAAGAGCAATGAGAGGTATACTGACATATAACAAGGTAGCGTGATTTCACGATCTATAGGTGAAGATCATAGCAATTTAAGGGAAGAACTGTAGCCAAATGCAAGGAAATATACATTTTCAGAGCATACGAAAATGAGAGAAGGCCAGTTTGAAGTTTTACAAATGACCCTTAGCAAGTGGGCGGAGTAGTCTAGGCGCCTACCGAACTACTTACGTCTGGAGCGGAGAGACAGCTCAGAATTAATGACTCGGGTATCCACCGCTTGACAACGGTGCAAGCTATGGCGGGATCGACTGCACATGGATATTAATTAATTACAGCTAAATGGAGCATTGAAATGCATTGAAATATACACCCAGGTGAATATATTCACGAAGAGGTAATTTAGGAATGGTTTTTCACCTAAATTAAGGCCTTTATCTCCAAATGAAGGCATCACAACCTAACCTACGCTCAAGAGCATTAACTTAGTGACCAGTCAACGGGGAAGTACCATGATAGCGTGCCCACGCGCTGAACTAAGGCAATTAATTGTAATTAATTGGCCGAAGCGATCGCCGGCACGCGAATGTTTTTGAAACCTCCACACCTAAATAAACAAGATGTAGATGTCATTTCGGCTGAAGAGGTATTATTTCAAGAAAGGAGTCGCTCTCATGTGTCCAGTGGACTATTTTGTACGAGAAACCTTTATATATGGGGAGCGAGGCAAGCCAAGCCAGTTGCTCTACAGTTCGTCACGAGTTCATCTCAGTTCTTTACCAGTCTTCTACAGTATACACGTAACTAAGACGTTGCTAGTAGCGCGCCAAATGTTAAAGTATCAACGCGTCGCCGTTGGAGAACAATAGAAGCAAGTTATAAAGCTTCGTAAATAATCATGAAGTGCGTCGAAAGTAAATTATTACAGATATTTACCTATTATCTGACGCCAATATAAATTCGCCACAGCGAAAAGGAACTTATAATGTTTTTGAACAGTTCTTATACCGGGAGGTATTGTCAGAATTATATATGACAGCATCATCAGAAACACTACAATGATGGGAGTTTGGAAACCATTGCCACCTAATTTGGATAGTGAGCTGAACACGATTGCAGGGAACGAGGATTGAACGTCCGTAAAACGCTGTTAGATTGTCACGGAGACCAGCGGTTGTCATAATTACAGCGCATCTCTGAGATCAGGCGTAGGAGAAGTCCAATTTAAGGATCAACATGTGAAGTAGTGGATAAATGTATATAAATTGTGAAATAGTGTTTTAAAGTGTTCATGTGTATAGTGATTAATATGCAGTGTATTGCAATGATAAAAACCACTGATAAAAATATGTATATCATGTGGAAAGTGTATGAATCTAAGTGTTGTGTCAACGATAACATGATGGATTAATTCAAGCGTCATGGTAGCGCTACAGCTGAGGCGCTGGCAATATCCAGCAAAGAGGAAAAAAAGTGAGTACCCATTTTTTATAATGTAATTATAACTAAGTAGTTCACCATGTAACGATTTATCACTTTGAGTAAGATGTAATAGTCACTTACTGAACGAGTTTTCACCACTCGTCTTGAATGAAATATGGCTTGGAAGGTGATTTGTTTAAGGCCATTCAGGCAAAAATAGTGATGGATGTAACGGTAACGTTAAATGATAATAATAATAATATTATGGGTCGGCAACAATAAAGTAATAGGCATTTTTGGCCTAAATAATGTTCAAATAGTGTCATGTCTAATGTAAAGATACTGTATTTGGTAAACAGTAAGAGTATAACGTGAAATAATAAAGAAATACGAGAGCTTTTTCAGTGTCAGTGAAATATGAATGAATATTTGATATGGTCAATCCTTAGGATTATGTTTGAGGACCATTAAAGTAAAGTAAGCCAGTAAATTTTATTACATTTGTGTTAAGAGCTATGTAAAGCTTTGGCTTAAGTGGTATGACAGAGAACGCGAGTGCCTTAATAATGGAGTCATATATGTGAAGTATTGTTTGAGCCGCATGTAAGCGTGCAGAATTAACGTAGAATCCAGTGATTTACGTAATAAATATAGCGGGGACAACTAGTATAGCTTGCACGTTAAGTGAGAAGTTGGCTAAATCTACGAGTAGTATCGCCTTTGAGCATACTGTATTATTTCGCAGCGAATTGGACAGAGTCTATCTGTATCCAACGCTTGCTTGAATTATGCCACTATTGACGTCCGTCGAGACGCTGTGAGCATGTGTGTGTTAATGACCCACCCGGTGAGGTGAGGATCATATTCGTCGTTTAGGAACGTGGGTTTCCTTATATTTTATTGACAGCTGCTGGTGAAAGTCGTGGATTTTCACTATGATGCGCGTCTAAAATCCACTTGTAGTCACCATAGAACGGCAAGACTATCACTAGAATTCCACCCCAGCCATGAATGTTAATTAAGGAGCCAGTTGAGCCCAAGACACTATAAGGATAGATGTTAAATATTTAAATGACTCAATTATTTAGGAGCCACACTCAGTGTTACTCCAGTCTGCTTTTTGTAAACAAACCTGACCTTGATCTTGAGAGACAGAGAGGGAAATGGTAGACCACTTCTGCAGCGGCCATCTTGGATAGCCAGCTGGAACGAATTTTATTGCCTGCTAAGGGGGGGGGGAAGGTCGTCCGACCGGTCCCTTGGAAATTAGAGTCACACTAGGACACTGAGAAATCTCGATATTTAAATATGCAATTAAGATATGATTATTTTGATGATGCCAAGTGAATTGAACGGTGGGTTGCAACTCACATACGTTGTTGAATCATAGAAATCAGATAATATTTGGCCCAGTTATCCTCGGAAGAGAAAAGCTGAACCAAAATAATGTAGGCATCTTCTTTTAGAGTGCATTTTGCCATTCCTGCTAATTTATGCAGACGGGTATGTGTTTTTCCCAGAACATGACACATTTGTAACAATGATAAGCCCGACAAGACCCAGAAAATCGTTATATGGTGAAACTATAAAATTAAGTACCACTTTTCCTAAGGCGTTCATATGCATGGAAGGAAGGAAGGTGATTCACGCAACACAACAAATATCTGTTATTGATTGCAGAAAGTAATGAATTCATGTTAATCAAGGTAAATGCCATAAGAAATGGAATAATGTTTTATTAGTATCATTTTTATGTGATATGTGATTTTTGTTTTATGATACTCCCAGTATCTAAAATTGTGTCAGTTGATGAACACTATGGAAACCCATGGAAGTCTGAAAATATCATTGACAGGATGTTAGAATTAGATTTGAGTGCCGTGTAGCACTATTTTAAGAAGAAAGCTCACAGAACACCCTATTTTATTTGTGGGAATTAAATGTAATTTGTCCTTTGTTTTGTATTTGTTGTATAGCCATTGATTTTAGACCAGTAAATTGTTATTTTAGGAATATATTGTGTATTTCCTGTAGAGTAGTTACCTGGTAGACTCAAATCCTGAGCATGTGGTCGTATGGTGGGCAGGAACGTCCCATACCTCGAAAGACCGTGAGTTAGTTGGGATACGAACACATGGTCCACATGATGACAATCGGGTACATGGAGGAGATGTCTCTGTACTGGGATTGGGTCACAGGTACTGCTGAAGTCGGCCAAGATATTAATGGTAGAAGCAAATATAGCATAGAAATTAGGACAGAATAGGAAAGGCCGCGTCCCATTTGTTAATAAGCCATCGCGTGATATAAATTATTGATAATCCTCCATCAAACATGCTTAAATGTAAATGTAACTTACACACAAACCCCTTTAATTATCATGTCACCCAGGTGTGTGGGGCAAAGCGTGTTATCCCTATATATTACCCTCATCATTATCAATGTCGCCCGTGAGTGGGGCCTGTTGAAATTACGGGTCACCATAGGCACATGAGCATGATGAATGATGTTAATAATTATCAATGGCGCCCAGTACGTGAGTGGCTTATGGGATTCAGAAAACCCCATAATAATAGCATGGTTTTCATGGGGAAAACCATAGAAATAATATTTTTCCTCAAACTTTGTTTGAGCGATTGTGAGTCTTTCTAAATGATATTCAGACGTCAGACACGATTGTCAGACGGGTACGAGGGTCTATACCCATTCCATAGTTGGTTTTGACATTTTATAATATGTTGTTGTTGTTGTCGTGGGATCGGAATCCTTTCCTTTCCAATAGAACGCGCCAGCATATTCAGCTGCGGCCTACCTATATCTCAAATTAAGAAGTACAGGATGGCTGGAACTGAAGACGTACTCAGGTGTATTGCTGAGTTGAAGGAACATTTTGATAATTCTAATGCTAAGAATAAGGAAGAATCTAAAGCATTTAAAGATGAAATAGCAGATAGATTGGCTACAATAAATGTACGATTGGATGCCAATCAAACCGAAATAAACAATAGATTAGAGGCTAATCAAGCCGAAGTCAATACTAGATTGGAGGCTAGTCAAACTGAGGTAAGCCAGATGTTGGCTACAGTCAATACTAGATTAGAGGCTAATCAAGTTACAATAAACACGCAGTTAGAATCAAACCTAATAGAGGTCAATAAGAAAATGGATGACGTTAAAGAGTCTGTCCAGCGTGAGGTAACTAAGAATATTGTTAGCGTGATCTCAGAAATGCAAGGTGATAACGATAAACGCTTTGAGTCTATTGAATTAAAATTAGAGAATAATCTTCAAGCGTGCAGAGAGTCACAGCGTGAAATTAACGATAATTTAAGCAGTATGTCCATGGAGCTTAAAGACATTCAGAGTCAGAATGAAGCTAATACAAAACGCCAATTAGAGCAGTTTAATACGTTCACTCAGACCGTGGATCAAAGGTTCGAGGATAGCGATATAAAATGGAATACGCGAATGGCAGGTTACGCCAAGGCGGTAGACGAAGCCTTAAGAAAACAGGATCAGAATATCCTTGACCAATGCAAGGAAATTCAAGAAATAAAAACTTCTGATCAAGGGAATAAGGAGATAATGTCAAATATGAAGAGGCAAGTCGGGAAAGTACAGAAAGAGTTGGAACAAACTCAGAACGACTTAGCAGTTATCCATAAAAGACAAGACGAGGACCAGGGAGAAATCACGAAAATAAGGACTGAAATCTCTCATATACAAGGTCACATTCAAAAGGAAGTCACAGGCTTACGAGAAGAATTAGAACTTCGAGAAGGCTTAAAGACTGAAGCCAGTGATAAGACTCTTGCCGAAGTAAGAGAGAGTCTAGCAGGGGAAATTATCCACCTGAAGGAAAACCTTAAGGACGATAAGGAAAAGGTATTTTCTATGGCAGAAAGAAACCGAGATCGCCTAGAGAAAATAGAACGAGAGGTATTAGCTCGTTTGGAAAGGGCAGAAAATAGACACAGTCAGATCGAGACGAGAATGATCGCGCAGGAGGAATCTATGTTGCGGAATCCTAGGTCTAGCGAAGGAAGCATAGACGAGAATAGGAGGAATAAATGGGCAGATATAGAAATACAGCCTACTCCAAAGAATGCAGCCATGCCAAGTGACAGTCCGTATACCACACCTGGTATGCCAATTGCCATGTCAACACCGCATGAAAATGCTGTTCAAAGTCAAATAGTCACAGTTATAAGGGCTAGTGATGAGAAACCAAAGAAATACTCTGGGAGTAATTCTAACATGACACCCAAGTACTGGCTTAAAGAAGTTTCCGAGTACTTGAATGACGCGAAAGTACCGCCAGAGCGCAGGTTAAGAGCGATTGAAAAACTAACCGAGGGGGAGTGTGCCCTATGGTTTAGGAGTTTTCGATACACGTTCGACACCGTTGAAGAATTTCGCCAAGCATTTTTAAGCAGATACTGGAACGCGAGCGTACAACAGAACCTCAGATTGGACTTGTATTCCAGGCGTTACAGTACTAGTAATCCGACTAAGTACGGGGAATTCTTTGTGAATCAATTGTGCCGTTTTCGAGAGCTTGATGAAGGGCTTAGAGAGTCAGATTTATGCATAGCAATAGCCAAGCAGCTACCGTATGAAGTACAACGTCTGCTAATCTCGGCAAACGCCAAAACTGCAATTGATATGGAGGAGGTGCTGAGACAACTTGATCTAACCACAGTGCAGCACACAAGACAAAGTCGAAGTGTGGAACAGGTTAACATGACGACTACACCGATTGAGCCAACCAAGGTGCAGAAAAAAGCAAATCTACAAGCACCGAAACAGAAAAATCCGACTGGCAACGCGAAGGACGCGAAAACCAAAATTATAGGCCAGCGTATCGAGGAGCATCGAACCGTGGTAATCGAGGAAGGAAAAACTGGAATCAGCGTGGTACCAGAGACAAGCAGCTTGATCACAGAAGGAGTTACGGCCGAAATGGGAACAACCAAGGATGGAGATCCCAAGAGCAGAGTCGCGGGTTCGATGAAGAGGCGGAAGAACGTTATCACGCATCTTTAAGATACATGGAAGAGCGCGGAGATGATCCAAGACAATCGCGAGTTCATTGGGATGAAGCGATTAGGAATAGAAGGTCACCCGACATATATCAAAATGATGACGGTGCCAAAAGTCTGGAGCTTCAGCAGCATGAAGACAGACAGAAGAACTCCACAAAGAATGGAGCGATTGAAAAAAACACAAAATTTAAATGACCAAAGAGAGATAAGTTCAAGATGGAATACAGTGAACGTTGTTAACTGGATTGCCAAACCTGAGGAGCTTATCGAAGACCTCGATGAAAGGACGGTCAATGTAAGATGATGATGATGATAATTGTTGTTTTAAGGGGCCTAACATCCAATGTAAGAAGGGAACTACCCATTATTATTGTAAACATTGCGGGTATGAAGATAAGAAGTCTCATTGATACAGGGTCTACCGTGTGTTTGATAACCCAGGCATTATACAGTGAAATCCAGAGTAAAATTCACGTATTGAAAATACCTATTTCAAGCGTGAAAATAAAAGGTGTCATACCAGATAAAGTTATGATATGCAAATACCAAGTATTTTTAGATTTGCATATAGGGAACTCTACATTCTCACAGAGCTTCCTACTTGTAAATAAGCTGCCTTTTAATATCATTGTTGGGATGGATTTCATAAGAGAGTATAAAGTTATTATAGATCTCTCGCAAGACATTGTGATGTTTCGCGCAAGTGAGGGAAAGGAAGAGTTAGAACTCTCATTAAAGCAGAATGAAACGAGACCAGAAGAATACGTATGGCATACATACGGAGATATGACTGGGGATGCAGTGTCGACAACAGAAGACATCGAGGAAGAGTTGGCAAAACTGGCCGCAGACATTGAAAAGGATCTCGAACCAAAATTTGAAGAATGCCTGGAAGAGAAGATTGAGGAAGCTATATTTGGTCCAGAATATAAGCAAATGCTAAGGGAACTGCTATTTGAGTATAAAGGAGTCTTCGATTCGAGACCTGGCCGGATCAAGAATTTCCAGTATGCGTTCCAAGTCAGCGATTGGACACCATTTAAACAGAAGCCGTATCCTGTAGCTGAGAAACATTATTTAAAGGTTAAAGAAGCAATACAGGAAATGCTAGAAGCAGGCGTCATTGTAAAGACAGCCACACCCTATGTCAGCCCACTGGTAGTTGTACCTAAACAGGACGGAAGTGTGAGGATATGCCTGGACCTACGAAATTTGAATTCCAAGGTTATACCGGAATTTGATACAGTGCCGCCCATTAAGGAGGTACTCAGAAGGTTCAAAGGAAAGACTGTGTTCTCAAATCTTGACCTGACGGCAAGTTTTCACCATCTTGCTCTGGAAGAGAAAACAAGTTTGCTAACTGGATTTTTATTTGACCAGCACACATATTCATACGTGCGTCTTCCATTTGGATTAAAAACAGCAGGTTCAGCATTGATACGAGCGCTAGATCGGAATCTATCCGAAGAAGTAAAAGCTACAACCATATGTTACGTAGATGATATACTACTGACATCTGAAACTGTCGAAGAGCATGTCAGAGATCTACGCAAGTTGTTATATGACCTAAGTCAGGCTAACTTTAAGGTCAATATAAAGAAATCTAACTTTGCTCAGAGAGAAGTTAAATTTCTAGGCCACGTAATAGATGCACAAGGAGTCAGACCTAATCCGGGAAAATTGGAAGTCATTAAACATTTCCCGAGACCAACGAAGGTAAAGAACGTCAGGCAATATCTAGGCGTTATTGGATTCTTTTCAAACCATTGTCCGAAGTATACCGAGACCGTAGCACCACTCCAAGACTTACTTAAGAAGGGAGGAAGATGGCGCTGGACGGAACAATGCGAGGAAGCCTTCGTGAAATCTAAACAGATGTTGTTAGATTATGTGAAATTGGGATATCCTGACTACACTCAGAAATTTATTATCGAGACTGACGCATCATTTATAGGGATCGGAGCTATGTTGTATCAGGAGAACATGGACAGGCCAGAGGAGAAAACTTACATTGCATTTATCAGCAGAAGGTTGAAGCCTAATGAAAAGAATTATACGGTCACGGAGATCGAATTACTCGCAATACTGTATGCCTTGCAGTATTGGCACAAGCTGATTTATGGTTTTAGAATTATATTGAGAACAGACCATAAAGCCCTAACGTTCCTGCTGAAAACTGACTTGTCGAGTCAAAGACTGTGGTCCCTGTACATACAGCAATTTCAAGTGGAAATAGAGTATTGCCCGGGGAAGGACAATATCATACCGGACTTGTTGAGCAGATACCCTACAGCTGATGAAGAAGAAGTTCTAGCTATCGAGATAGAAGATAGAGATCAGAAGACCTTAGATGATCTGAGGAACATCACCGTTTTTCAACGTGAAGATCCCTGGATACGGTTGATGATTAATTACTTCGAGGGAAAGCTGGATAGAGGAACTCCGATGTATGTGGAAGCTGAAGCAATGTACACCCAAGTGGACGGGGAATCATTACGTATGCACGGAAAGAATCTTGAGAAAAGCTTGCAGTCCCAGGAAGGGACGGAGCGAAGCGACCAGCTCGCAGACCTAACGGTTACGAAGGGAGAGTGCAGCTGTCAACTGCAGGAACTTTATGACCAGTGAGGGAGGCCGCTACCGAGCTAGAGGGGATGAATGAACAATTGCGAAGGCAGAACGAGAGTCTACGAGAAAGCAGACAGAGTGGAATGGGGAACGAGAAATCCCATTGCCGAGAGCACTGACCGCTTAAAATAAATACTGCATGGAGTCGATGCCATCTGAAAGGCCCGAAAAATTCACTTATGAAATGAATTTTCCGAGCTTAGCAGGGGAAAAATGTGCCCAACTGGCCACGGCAGTCTGGCATCGAACTCAGGTCTCATCAGAAAAGACCAGGCACATGGTTATGCCTAGAGTCGAACCATTGATCTCTGCGGGGGAGCAATTATTGGGAACCCAAAGAGCAATGAGAGGTATACTGACATATAACAAGGTAGCGTGATTTCACGATCTATAGGTGAAGATCATAGCAATTTAAGGGAAGAACTGTAGCCAAATGCAAGGAAATATACATTTTCAGAGCATACGAAAATGAGAGAAGGCCAGTTTGAAGTTTTACAAATGACCCTTAGCAAGTGGGCGGAGTAGTCTAGGCGCCTACCGAACTACTTACGTCTGGAGCGGAGAGACAGCTCAGAATTAATGACTCGGGTATCCACCGCTTGACAACGGTGCAAGCTATGGCGGGATCGACTGCACATGGATATTAATTAATTACAGCTAAATGGAGCATTGAAATGCATTGAAATATACACCCAGGTGAATATATTCACGAAGAGGTAATTTAGGAATGGTTTTTCACCTAAATTAAGGCCTTTATCTCCAAATGAAGGCAT
This sequence comes from Meconema thalassinum, assembly GCA_946902985.2. Classification (NCBI taxonomy): domain Eukaryota; kingdom Metazoa; phylum Arthropoda; class Insecta; order Orthoptera; family Tettigoniidae; genus Meconema; species Meconema thalassinum. Next base: position 216,779,852 of record OX336396.1, on the reverse strand, counting down.
CACAACCTAACCTACGCTCAAGAGCATTAACTTAGTGACCAGTCAACGGGGAAGTACCATGATAGCGTGCCCACGCGCTGAACTAAGGCAATTAATTGTAATTAATTGGCCGAAGCGATCGCCGGCACGCGAATGTTTTTGAAACCTCCACACCTAAATAAACAAGATGTAGATGTCATTTCGGCTGAAGAGGTATTATTTCAAGAAAGGAGTCGCTCTCATGTGTCCAGTGGACTATTTTGTACGAGAAACCTTTATATATGGGGAGCGAGGCAAGCCAAGCCAGTTGCTCTACAGTTCGTCACGAGTTCATCTCAGTTCTTTACCAGTCTTCTACAGTATACACGTAACTAAGACGTTGCTAGTAGCGCGCCAAATGTTAAAGTATCAACGCGTCGCCGTTGGAGAACAATAGAAGCAAGTTATAAAGCTTCGTAAATAATCATGAAGTGCGTCGAAAGTAAATTATTACAGATATTTACCTATTATCTGACGCCAATATAAATTCGCCACAGCGAAAAGGAACTTATAATGTTTTTGAACAGTTCTTATACCGGGAGGTATTGTCAGAATTATATATGACAGCATCATCAGAAACACTACAATGATGGGAGTTTGGAAACCATTGCCACCTAATTTGGATAGTGAGCTGAACACGATTGCAGGGAACGAGGATTGAACGTCCGTAAAACGCTGTTAGATTGTCACGGAGACCAGCGGTTGTCATAATTACAGCGCATCTCTGAGATCAGGCGTAGGAGAAGTCCAATTTAAGGATCAACATGTGAAGTAGTGGATAAATGTATATAAATTGTGAAATAGTGTTTTAAAGTGTTCATGTGTATAGTGATTAATATGCAGTGTATTGCAATGATAAAAACCACTGATAAAAATATGTATATCATGTGGAAAGTGTATGAATCTAAGTGTTGTGTCAACGATAACATGATGGATTAATTCAAGCGTCATGGTAGCGCTACAGCTGAGGCGCTGGCAATATCCAGCAAAGAGGAAAAAAGTGAGTACCCATTTTTTATAATGTAATTATAACTAAGTAGTTCACCATGTAACGATTTATCACTTTGAGTAAGATGTAATAGTCACTTACTGAACGAGTTTTCACCACTCGTCTTGAATGAAATATGGCTTGGAAGGTGATTTGTTTAAGGCCATTCAGGCAAAAAATAGTGATGGATGTAACGGTAACGTTAAATGATAATAATAATAATATTATGGGTCGGCAACAATAAAGTAATAGGCATTTTTGGCCTAAATAATGTTCAAATAGTGTCATGTCTAATGTAAAGATACTGTATTTGGTAAACAGTAAGAGTATAACGTGAAATAATAAAGAAATACGAGAGCTTTTTCAGTGTCAGTGAAATATGAATGAATATTTGATATGGTCAATCCTTAGGATTATGTTTGAGGACCATTAAAGTAAAGTAAGCCAGTAAATGTTATTACATTTGTGTTAAGAGCTATGTAAAGCTTTGGCTTAAGTGGTATGACAGAGAACGCGAGTGCCTTAATAATGGAGTCATATATGTGAAGTATTGTTTGAGCCGCATGTAAGCGTGCAGAATTAACGTAGAATCCAGTGATTTACGTAATAAATATAGCGGGGACAACTAGTATAGCTTGCACGTTAAGTGAGAAGTTGGCTAAATCTACGAGTAGTATCGCCTTTGAGCATACTGTATTATTTCGCAGCGAATTGGACAGAGTCTATCTGTATCCAACGCTTGCTTGAATTATGCCACTATTGACGTCCGTCGAGACGCTGTGAGCATGTGTGTGTTAATGACCCACCCGGTGAGGTGAGGATCATATTCGTCGTTTAGGAACGCGGGTTTCCTTATATTTTATTGACAGCTGCTGGTGAAAGTCGTGGATTTTCACTATGATGCGCGTCTAAAATCCACTTGTAGTCACCATAGAACGGCAAGACTATCACTAGAATTCCACCCCAGCCATGAATGTTAATTAAGGAGCCAGTTGAGCCCAAGACACTATAAGGATAGATGTTAAATATTTAAATGACTCAATTATTTTGGAGCCACACTCAGTGTTACTCCAGTCTGCTTTTTGTAAACAAACCTGACCTTGATCTTGAGAGACAGAGAGGGAAATGGTAGACCACTTCTGCAGCGGCCATCTTGGATAGCCAGCTGGAACGAATTTTATTGCCTGCTAAGGGGGAGGAAGGTCGTCCGACCGGTCCCTTGGAAATTAGAGTCACACTAGGACACTGAGAAATCTCGATATTTAAATATGCAATTAAGATATGATTATTTTGATGATGCCAAGTGAATTGAACGGTGGGTTGCAACTCACATACGTTGTTGAATCATAGAAATCAGATAATATTTGGCCCAGTTATCCTCGGAAGAGAAAAGCTGAACCAAAATAATGTAGGCATCTTCTTTTAGAGTGCATTTTGCCATTCCTGCTAATTTATGCAGACGGGTATGTGTTTTTCCCAGAACATGACACATTTGTAACAATGATAAGCCCGACAAGACCCAGAAAATCGTTATATGGTGAAACTATAAAATTAAGTACCACTTTTCCTAAGGCGTTCATATGCATGGAAGGAAGGAAGGTGATTCACGCAACACAACAAATATCTGTTATTGATTGCAGAAAGTAATGAATCCATGTTAATCAAGGTAAATACCATAAGAAATGGAATAATGTTTTATTAGTATCATTTTTATGTGATATGTGATTTTTGTTTTATGATACTCCCAGTATCTAAAATTGTGTCAGTTGATGAACACTATGGAAACCCATGGAAGTCTGAAAATATCATTGACAGGATGTTAGAATTAGATTTGAGTGCCGTGTAGCACTATTTTAAGAAGAAAGCTCACAGAACACCCTATTTTATTTGTGGGAATTAAATGTAATTTGTCCTTTGTTTTGTATTTGTTGTATAGCCATTGATTTTAGACCAGTAAATTGTTATTTTAGGAATATGTTGTGTATTTCCTGTAGAGTAGTTACCTGGTAGACTCAAATCCTGAGCATGTGGTCGTATGGTGGGCAGGAACGTCCCATACCTCGAAAGACCGTGAGTTAGTTGGGATACGAACACATGGTCCACATGATGACAATCGGGTACAGTAGGTAGGTGGAGTGCTCACAACACCCCAATTTAAACTTGCACTATTCTTTTACAAATGTTAAATAAAGACCAAATATACCAAATTCAATCTTTATTACTACCTTAAAAATATAATCATAAGATATTTGTCACCACAGTTATAAAAATAAATAACTTACTGATTTCCAATCCCTAAGTCTTAATATTTTGGTTTCGTACTGCATGTAAATTATAAGCTCAATTCTTCATTACTTCCAGACAATTATTTACAAACACAAATATGTAAACTGATCCGTTCCTGCACTTTATTTAAGGAAGTATTCATTTCACACACTCCCAACACCACACAGAAGCGACAGCTCAATTTGCGAAGTAGAAACCAACTAGACACGATGTGTAACATAACTGGGTATGCGGGGTGCCTATAAATGCTATTGTCTCAATAATAGACACAACTTTAAACAATGCAAACGACGTTATATTAAACTCCAAGCTTATTCAAGAAGGTACTGAGTTCCTCAACAGTGTAGCCAACTTCTATCAGAAAAAAAAACAAGCGAAATTACACGTGGAGTGTTCTCAGCACCCCACATACCCAGTTAAAGGTTAAATAAAGTAGAAAGTAGTTTCATTATTATCTACACTACTATCAAAAGTATAAGTTACAGTGCTGTCTGTGTCTTAAGAAAAAAAATATCAAAGAAAAGTAAGTATAGTGATGAATATGTTAAATATGGGTTCACAAGCAACCTTGGTCGTGATGGAATTGAAAAACCGCAGTGTTTCTTATGTGCCAAAATTCTTTGCAATGATGATATGAGGCCTGCCAAATTCCAGGAACATTCTTGTGTAGCCACCTGAGAAGGTAAAAAGATGTTAATTATATAATTGGTCCATTATTAATTAATTTGTGAAAGAGAGGGGGGGGGAGGTGAATTTTTGGGAGGTTTATTTATTTAGCATATGGCTTTTAGTGCCGGGAGTGTCCGAGGACATGTTCGGCTCGCCAGAGCCTGTAGCTGCTTCAAGCGGACACCCATGGGGTGAGCTGCAAGTTCCGTTCAATTTCAAGTAGTTCCAACTCCCGCTACCATATGCCAAGAGGTGAACGTTGAAACTTTGATAGAGTGTCTCAACGAAATCTAACTAGAAATTTGGGGCAGATGACCTCGTAGTTCCGCCCCTTTAAACAACAATAAGTTCCAACGTTCACCACTAGGTATCATTGATATCTGGTGGCGAAAGTTGGAACTACTTGAAATTGAACGGAATTTGTAGCTCACCCTTTAGGGTGTCCGCTGGAAGCCGCTGAAGACTCAGGCGAGCCGAACATGTCCTCGGACACTCCCGGCATAAAAGCCATACGATAAATAAATAAATAAATAAATAAATACTAATTAACTAACTTGAAATTTAGTTTCACACAAGTTTAATTAATGGAAAGACCTTTAAAAGGCCATAAATCTACGACATGAGTCCGCCGGCTTTACTTCCCCTCCGTAGGAAGGCATACTGAAGGATTTTGTAATGCTCTTAAAAAAATCCGACGACTTCGGCCGGGTTTGAAGCCGCGATCTTGGCCACAGTAGTTCAGCATGCTACCAACTACGCCACCGAAGCCACTTAGGGGACGTGTAAGAGTAAAAAGGTTAAGGACCCCCGCTCTATGGATTATTTTGGTTTTATGGATCCTGGCAGTGGTTCACGATTTAAATGAAAATACAGTTGAACATTCTTATTACTGTAATTGATAATGAACTATTGTTGGGATTGTATTAACCCTAGAATACTACTACTAATAATAATATCGTATGGCCTCGGTGCCGGGTGCAAGCTTTGTAATTTGACACCCAGAGGGTAGCTTGCATGTTGAATTTCGTTGTTCCTTGAATCACTATGAAAGTCAAGGAGGTTAGATATCTAAGCTCCTTGAACACTCTAGCGCTTTCTAGTAGAGAAATAGTACCAGAGGGGTTTACCCCTAAAGAAGAACTGAGCAGTGGTAGTCATTTGCCTTATACCACCTGGAGGTCCTTAAACCGGATGAGAACAGGAGTGCCTAAGTGTCGTAGCAACCTTGTGAAGTGGGGTTTTGCAGAAGATCCACGATGTGCCTGTGGAGAAATCCAGACTCCACAACACCTGCTCACGTGCAAAGATCTTAATGACACCTACAGCCAGGAAGACCTTATGTTGGCCACAGACCGAGGGATAAGAGCTGCAGAGTTCTGGAGAGGAAGAATTTAGTGTGTCTCCCGGACACGGAAAGTAAAGTAAGTAGTAGAGAAATGAGACACTTTGTATTGGCGGAAACTCCCGAGATTAATTTTGCCATTATGAACACGGCCTACTGAATTCAAATGGGTTCTTTGACATGCCAACATCGTATGACATGCGTGTAGTATTTTTGCCGCCTTTCAAAAATCACTTACCACGGCCAGGAGCGAACCTGCAATCTTGGGGTTAGTAGACCGACACGCTATCCACTCGCCCACCGTGGCAAGCTACCCTAGAATACTAACATTATTTAATAGATGCTTAGTACCGTACTAATAATACGTAAAACACACGTATACAGTATTGAGAATATTGTGCTAAAGCTGCGTTTACACCAAATGTTGCAAACTTTCGTTGACAACAATGTTGGCGAATATCGAGAATGGTAGTCGCCTCCGTAGCGTAGCTGTCAGCATAGTTAGCTGCCGCCCCGGAGGTCCTGGGTTCGATTCCCGGCTCTGCCACGAAATTTGAAAAGTGGTCTGAGGACTGGAACGGGGTCTACTCAGCCTCGGGTGTTCCAAATGAGTAGAGGGGGTTCGATTCCCACCTCAGCCATCCTCGAAGTGGTTTTCCGTGGTTTCCCACTTCGTCTTCGGGCAAATGCCGGGATGGTACCTTCTTCAAGGCCACGGCCGCCTCCTTTCCTCTTCCTTGCCTATCCATCCTGACCTTCCATTACCTTCCCTCATGAGGCCCCTGTTCGCTTTGCAGGTGAGGCCGCCTGGGCGAGGTGCCAATCACACCTTACCAGTTGTATCCCTTCCGATTCGATGTTCCCAGCTCTAGGACACTGCCCGTAGAGGCGGTAATGGTGAGTTCCCTCGCTGAGTCCGTGGGTTCCACCAACCTGGAGGGTAAACAACTAAGAAAAGAAAAGAAAAAAATATCGAGAATGGTAAGATTTGTTGACAACAATTTAGCTCTTTTTTGGCGCGTTTCGCCAGTTGCATTCTGCATTCCGAGTTGTCAACACTAGAGGAACTTGCGGCGATAGCAGCAGCGTGCGTCATCATAGGTAAAAGGAGAAGGCCGAAGAGAATCTGGGTAAGGCCTTCCCTTGGGGCCAGATCTGTGTATAGTGGAAGTGACCTACTTTCCGATTTAAATCAAGACGATGTCTATCCATCGTCAAGACGGCAGTGTTAAAAGCTTCTTGAGGATGACAAGCAGCGAAATGGCATTCCAGGCATAGTTCTTCAGGTTTTTGTTTTTAAAGTCTGGGTCCATCGGGTTCCAGAGAACTGGTTGCTCACGATAGAGCTCGATCAAATTTACGACATCATCCCGCAACTAATCAAAATCATTTAAAAGGTTGTCCATATTGACTTGCACTTCAACAGTTCGACCACAAACAGAAGTCCAGTACTACCAGCAACAGCCTGACTAGAGTGAAGCCGCGTCGGCCAACCAGGTGCGCTGGACAGTTGAAGGGGAATTGTTGCCAACATTGTTGCCGGTCACTTGAAGTCCCGTCAACACTGCTGCCAACAAATGTTAACAACACTCTTTGATTTGATCTTTACCGACTGCTGGTGTGTGATGTTGCCAACACTTTTTCGGTGTTGACAGCAATGTTACAAACATTTTAGTACAATTTTTATAAATGATGTCAATATCTGTTGGCAACACTGTTGTCAACTCCGGTGTAAACGCACCAATTGGTCAAACGGTTGCAATTAACATTTTATCTATGTAACACCTTGCCGTACAGTAGAGTTTGAGGGTTTTGCAGGTTTCAAATGTTAACATAAAATGTATAAGTATTCTTTATTACAACTATTAAATAAAATGCAAAAAATAATTTCTCAACATTTTTGTATTGGTATTCTTGTAAGTATAGTCGCCTCCATAGCGTAGCGGTCAGCATGGTTAGCTGCCGCCCCGGAGGTCCTGGGTTCGATTCCCTGCTCTGCCACGAAATTTGAAAAGTGGTATGAGGACTGGAACGGGGTCTACTCAGCCTCGGGTGGCCCAAATGAGTAGAAGGGGTTCGATTCCCCCTCAGCCATCCTCGAAGGTTTCCGTGATTTCCCACTTCGTCTTCGGGCAAATGCCGGGATGGTACCTTCTTCAAAGCCACGGCCGCCTCCTTCCCTCTTCCTTGCCTATCCATCCTAACCATCCCTTACCTTCCCTCATGAGGCCCCTGTTCGCTTTGCAGGTGAGGCCGCCTGGGCGAGGTGCCAATCACACCTCACCAGTTGTATCCCTTCCGATTCGATGTTCCCCGCTCTAGGACACTGCCCGTAGAGGTGGTAGTGGTGAGTTCCCTCGCTGAGTCCGTGGGTTCCACCAACCTTGAGGGTAAATGACTAAAATAAAACTTGTAAGTAAGACCTTCAGAATGTTAGAAAAAAATTAATAAGTGTTGTAAGTAACCCCAGTTGTTGACAAACTCACACATTGTATGGAATTTAATTGGCTGTTGCAAGTAACCCCGCTGTACTTGCAACACACCTACTTTTGACACCCAGAAAAAATGGTGCAAAATATTTTCTTCTTTGTTATGTTAGCTTGTTTTCTATGTCACAATTAAACTGTGTGTGAAATAACTTTTCACTTACCCCATTCCGTTTTTATTCTACACAGCTTTGAATCTCAAAAGTGTTGCAAGTAACCCCGTTTGACGGCAATTTATTTGTTTACAATGAATCCTCTGTGGTTCATCGAAGTTGAATACGTTAAGTTCCGTCACAAATACGGTACAATAAGTGCAGAAGTCATGTACTTAGAGTTAAGTAGCAGTACTTCGTCTCTGCAGCTGGTTGTACTGGCTCTGGTTTTTATAAGGCAGTTTTTATAATCCCTCTGAAGTGATGCGGCATACCTAAATCAAATCTTCATCATCATCATCTTCCTTCCAAGTATTGGGCCAAATGTCCCGTTAAGGTTTTGCACTTTAACTCCATCTCTTCATCGGACGTCCTATCGATCTATTTCCCCTAGCGAAGGATCTCCTTTGGTTTCCAGGTTCCATCCTTAGGACATGATGCTTCCAGTTCTCTTCGTAGTCTTCACTTTTAGTTCCTTCAGCACATCCTCATTTCTCTTATGATCCCATTTAGTATAGCCTGCTGTTCGGCGCGTGAATGTCATTCCGCGTGCTGTGAGTCTGGAGATGTCCTGAGATCTTATTGTCCATGCCTAGCTGCCATATCATAGGGTTGGTCTGGCTAATGTGTTATACAAACGTAAGCGTGTATGCCTTTGGACGAGAGATGGCTTCATGACGTGATTGATAATCCCTGTTGTTCTGGTATAATTTGTTAGTTTTGCAGTTACATCTCGTTCTTTATCAAATGTATTTCCACCTGTTTATTATTGTCATGGAGAAACCAATATTGTTTTAAACTCAAGCATAATTTCCAGGCAGATCAGGGGGCAGTTCTATGCCCCAGGAGTATGCCTGTAGAGCTGATTGGCATTAATAACAAATGCATTGACATCACCACCAGTAACCAGTGGAAGCACTCCTGGAAGATAGTAGGGTGGGGATAGATATAGAGGAAATTCTAAGCAGTTAAGCAATTTATATACGTACGTTAGTATTGTAGGGTTAATTTACAAAGGTACATCACAATAATACTGACAGGGTGCAAAAGCTTATATTTATGATAAGTTAGAATGCAGAAAATGGTCTTCTTTTAATCCAATCTTCAATTGCTGGAATTGAGTGGACAGTCTCCTTTAGTTTCTGAATGTTCGGGTAGTCTCGAAGGACATCCTTCTGAGCAATCACACCAAAGTTTTCATAGTAGGAGATGAAGAATAAGTCAGCCCACGACAACTGAAACACAAGAGTGATCACATGACGGTGGATATGAGGCAAAACCTTGTTGAATTTTCTTCCTTAAATGGTATTAGTTTGAACGTAGTATCTTCATATTTCATGAACATTTAGAACAAAATAAAGCAGTTATATAGTGCCTAAAAAAGTGCCTATTGTCCACAATTTGTCAATATTCTCTTTATTTTTACATTTCTTTTTCGTAGAATAGATAGTCCAAATTTTCCGTAAAAGTGTACTATCTTTTTAACAGTCTGTAGACTGAATGCGTGGCTCAGGGGCTACGTTCTCGCCTGCTGTGCCCAATGTTGCAGGATTGAATCCTGGCACAGTTAGCTCAACACAGTGATCAAGATCTTATGATGACCAATAGAAGGTCGAAACCCGTAATCCTAAATTGCCCCATTATAATAGTGATCATAACAAATACATGTATTTTTTTCAGGAGTGTTATTTACTCATTATTCATATATTATATGCATTTAACCCTGACCAGTCATTGGGCAAATTGGTGTTGACCGACTTAAGAGTTACATCTGATAGTTTGTATAGGCAACAATGAATGAATGGCTTCATAACTTTACATACATATACTGAAGGTTACGTACTATTCTTGATTAGGGGTACATTGTGATAACTCGCATGAACAAGTAACACAAGTAACAATGGTTTCAGTGGCAGAAGCAACAAAAGAGTGTGCGGCAACACTGAACATTTAACCCAGTGTGGTCCAACCCGCGGCCCGCCTGTTCATTTTGTTGGCCCTTGCCCTTCTTACTGTCCTTTACTCTTCGACAGTTATAATCCGTGGCGTGCCTACTTTAATTTTTACTTTCATTCAGTAATGTTACGAAGGAGCCAGGTGGGAAAGGAAATATCCCGAAAAATAAGCCAGTAATCAGAATTATATTTCCACGAATACGTAAGGCACGAGAGTGGCCCCGCCCCCAGGCGACAACTGGTTGGCTGCCAGTGATTGGCTGCCGATAAGTTCGCGATCGTTCGTATGCGGGATGTAAGCTCATTAATAAATCTGCCCTTAAACATCAACACCGGCAGTTGCAGCTTACACACAAGCGCAAACTCATCCCATCCCTTCTCACTTTACCCATCTCCCCTCCAAGCGCTCCACAACTCCAAAATAGAGCCCTTACTAGCATACTCCATATTCTCCAGCAAATAGCCACCATTTCCCTTTAATCAGCCCTCATATACTCCGACAGCTAATCAAGAATACTCTCATCATCCCCTCCTTGCCCCGCGGTGGCGCTAAGTACCTGCTGGGGTGGTTAGCCACGGCCGAGCTACTCGGGATGGTGCCCAGCAGGCCGCGGGTTCGATCATATCGCCAAGCCAAACCCTCACTACGCCGTATGCTTCTCCTGGCTCTATGTACACCTCATATTTAACTCCTTCTTTTATTTCTTTTCTTCTTCAATAATTACTAGCCCTCTCGCTACTTCTGATTTCACTCTTTCGTGCTATATGCATCAGGTCATATTCTGACCAGTTCTGATGCATAGGAATAGACCAAACCCTCTTAAACAAATGCTGCTATTTCCTTATACCGTTCCTACACAGCTCTCATGGCCCTTATGGGCTGAAAGGCTTTCAAAAAAGCTTCGCAGACTTTACGTCGCAGGTCTTCTGTCTGTCTGTCTTCGAAGAGGTCATATAACAGACAGAGATCGAGACCGAGTCTATTATAGCTTCCAAGCAAGACACACGCTATCACTTCGAGCTCCGTGAATTGATGATCTGCCTGTCCATTAGTTGCTAATTCTTCGTTATCGTCAAGCCTGCCATAGCCAATAATCCTCTCCTGCTCCCAAGTTAAAACCAACAATACCCTATCCTACCATTACCCATTGTTAAGCAACAACCCCACCTTCTAACCTTCCACGTTGCGAGAGCGGTACCCAATATGGCGGGACTTAATAAACGGCGTGTTGAAGATGAGAAACGACAATTTCAGTCAAAGTGGCAGGAATGTTACTTTTTTGTTGAACATAATGGAAAACCACAGTGTGTTATCTGTTCTCAAGTCTTAGGTGTTTCGAAGGAGTATAACGTGAATAGACACTATACCAGCTTGCATAAATCAAAATACGACCAATACCAGGGAAGTGCCAGAAGTTGTGTGTTTAATGATTTGAAGCAGAAATTAACAAGACAGAAGAATATATTTCAGCAACCATCAAGCACTGCCGGTTTAAAGGCATCTTATGAGGTATGTTTAGAGCTAGCTAAAAGTAAAAAGTCTTTTAGGGATGGTGAGCTCATTAAGAGATGTGCTGTAAAAATGGCATCTTCATTTGGAGATAATAGGATGGCTAAAAATTTTGAAACAGTTTCCTTGTCTCATCAGACAGTTAGTAGAAGAATTAATGATATGGCTGTTGAAGTTTCAGGTTCTCTAAAGAGCATTTTGGAAAAATGTAAATTTTACTCTCTAGCTTTGGATGAGAGCACAGATATAGCTGACATCAGCCAGCTCCTTATCTTTGTCAGAACAATAAACGAAGAATTTGAAATTCATGAAGAACTGTTGGAATTAAGATAATTTGAAACCAGCAAGAAAGGTATTGACATATTCAACGCACTGGATGATGTCGTTTCTAAATATGGAGGTTTTGTGAAGTGCTCTGGCATTGCAACAGATGGAGCTAAAGCAATGGTTGGTCGTAACATTGGTTTAGTAGGGTCGTGTAAAGAAAAAGGATTGAATTTTTTGTTTTTCCACTGCATTATCCACCAGGAGGCTCTCTGTGGAAAAATTATAAGGCTCAGTGAGACAATGAAAACTGTTGTAAATACTGTAAACTTAATAAGGGGAGGCAATAAAGCCGGTAGACACAGAGCATTTATTGCATTCCCGGACAATTTGGAAGCTGAGTATGGTGAATTTTCATTGTACTGTGAAGTGCGTTGGCTAAGTGCTGGAAATTGCTTGCAACAGTTTTTTGGGTTGAGGAATGAAATTCTTGCTTTTCTCAAAAATGAAAACATTGGGCATGAGTATCAAGAAAAACTGGAAGAAATCCAGTTTTTAAATAATCTTGCATTTCTGACAGATTTAACATCCCATCTAAATGCTTTAAACCTGAAACTACAAGGCAGAAAACAAAATATCTCCCAGCTTTATGGACATATTGAGGGTTTCCGCAAACAACTTGACGTACTACAAATTTCATTGAAGGCAAATAATATGGCACACTTCCCATTTTGTCAGCAGTTGAAAGAAGAAAATAGTGACATAAATTTTAGTATGTTTCATGAAATAATAATTGATATCAAGAAAGAGTTCCAGAACAGATTCCAGGATTTTGATTCCCTAAAACCAAAACTTGCACTGTTCAACAACCCCATGGATATTGAAGTGAGTGAGGTGCCCTGCGACCTTCAAATGGAAATTTGTGATCTTCAGGCAGACCCATTCTACCAGACTAAAAAGTGTGATGTCCCTGAAAATTTCTGGAAACTGATTTCTAAAGAACGTTTTCCTAAACTGCTTAAATTCTCTCTGCAAGTGTTATCGCTGTTTGACAGTACGTATGCGTGCGAAAGTGCTTTTTCTGCTCTCAAACAAATTAAATCAAAAACGAGAAATCTAATTGAAAGTGCTTCGCTGGAATCGAGCCTGAGACTTTGCCTTACTGAACTTACAGTTGACATAGATACACTTGTATCAGGAAAGCAGTGCCAATCATCACATTGAATTCTCAACTGTAAAATGAAGTGATATATTAAACTAGTAATATTAAACTTCTTTTAATAAAAAATTGTTTAAATGTTATGAGTAAAATATGTAATACCGAATACGTTCTGGAATGTCTCTGGCCCTCACATTCCTATACTAAAGCTTGATTGGCCCGCGGATAACTAAAGGTTGGACCACCCTGATTTAACCCATTAACGTCATTTGACGAGCTCTGGTCGCGAGTTATCACATTAGCACAGAATCATATGATGAGCTCTACGCGCTGTGACGCATTGCTTTATTTACGTTCCTGAAATATGGAACAATAATCCCATTGTATATCCTTTTAGCGGATTCAGTAGGGTTTCCATTCTATACTAATATATAAAAATGAGATGGTGTGTGTCTGTGTATTACTCAATCACGCAAGAACCACTGGTCCGATTTATATGACATTTTACATGGAATGGAAGTAGATGATTTACCTGGTTAACATATAGGCTACTTTTGATATCAATACTTTGCACTATTTAATGATGGCGACTATTTTAGTGACATCACTACACCCTTTGGTTTCAAACTTTCATATTTCCATTTAAAATAAATAGAGAACGCTAACAAATAGCACACTTTTGATGGCCTATACAAGGTTTAAAATTTTATTTTCTATCCGAAAGGTTCTTATCACTTTTCGTGTACCTCCAACGGTTAGCGAGTAAAACCTACATTTGTGCTATAAAACACGGTCAACGCCAAGCGGTGCAGTTGGACGAAATGTTCCATCCTTAATCTCCCTCCGCGCAACATCTCGCCTATCCCCTGTTTTAACTGTCACCTTCACATTTTAATTTATTTATGACGTGTAGCGAAGTACGGGTACTTCAGCTAGTAAGCTAATAAAACAGTCCACGTTAACGCACAGTTGCCATCTTGAAATTTGATCATTTAAAAATAAATTATTCTCTATATTTTAGAGTTGCAATAACAAAACTTCGTGATGCAGTAGAACCTTAATTATGCACTTGGTATGATCGAAGCAAATTGACAGCCACTCCATACTTTCAAGATGGCGTCAGGGCGTAATAATAATCAATTGTTGACAATGTAATTGCACAATTAAAACAATCCTTAGTTAGAAAAAAGTACCACATAAGGTAACTCGCTGATGCATACAAAATTTCAGTAAAATATCGTTATTGGTTTGTATTTTATGTGTATTTTTGTAGTGTAAGTGATCTCAGACCACTGCCGCGGAATAAAATCTGATTTCACAGTCAACAATGTGACCATTAAGGGGCAGATGACCTCGTAGTTCCGCCCCTTAAAACAACAACAACAACAACAACAACAACAACTAACTAACTAACTAACTAACTAACTAATGTGACCATTAAATTATGACTCGATGGGTTAATTCAGGTTTTGACCACATGGCACCATGACATACCATTAGCCCTTTCCTTGCCACTACATCTTAAAATTTCAGCTTTACCCTCGGGGAGAATTTTCACCCGTCATATAAAAGACAGAGCCATAGTGGCCATTAATTGCATCAAGCATCCGCAGCCAAACTCCCCCGAGACAGTAATGAGGATCGTTGTTTGAGTCTTCACTCTTTTGACTGTATATGCAGCGCTCCATGTCTCCCTGTCCTGAGCTAATCGTTTCATCTCTACATGGCTACCACATTCTACATCCAAGGCAATCTGTTTAACATATTCTAACCTTGGTCTACCCCTACAGTTGTCCTTGTCCTCGACCCTTCCTTCCATAACTAAGCTTGCTATTCCTGGGTGTCTTAGCATGTGTCTTACCAACCTATCTCTTCTCTTCATTAGCAGTCGCCAGAAACATCTCTCCTCTCCCACTAGTCTTAATACCTCTTCGTTTGTAACCCTATCTCCCCGTCTGATCTTCATCATTCTCCTGTAACATCACATTTCAAACGCTTAAATTCTCCTCTTTTCTGCTGGACCGTGGCACTCTATGGAAATGAGGATCTTCCATACCAAAACACAGCCCATAATAACCAATGGACTTCAGGAGATATGGGAATACTTGAAGAAGAAAGACCTGACAGAGTGAGGGAACGTAAAAGCCACATACTTAAAAGGATATTAGAAGTCTCAAAGTATACACCATCAAGAGGCGTTCCTGATTCAAGACCTGTGGAACCAGCTGCTGCTATCTACAACAGTTGGTATGAAGAGTTGCTGAAATACCTCCTGGAAAAGAGGATGGATGTAGACGACGAATTCTGCCTATCTGTGAATGACGAATTGTCGTGAATGGACAGGTGGTGCACGGCTTCCATCACAAAATGTGCAGCACAAAACGTTTCCACCCAGTGTCAGAAGCCTGTATTCGCACATTCTGCAGGATGAGCTGCGGCCATTACCATGTACTCTGATACACGAAATGTGAGAGATCACTGACTGAACTAAGTGCTGAAGACTGATTCTCCATGTAACTAGGGAAGTTTAAAAGTATAGGCATTGCTTTATCAACAAGAACATACCACAGTTTCTGCTGGAAAATATGAAAAGGTGCACACCAAATTAAAGCATTACCCACCGCCACTGCTCTTCACTCTCGTGATTCTTATCCGATGATATGACGATGGTTGTTGTTTTATGGGTCGGAGCAGTGAGGTCATCTACCCCAATTATTCTTATTCGAGCTATCCTGGTACGGTACCGTAATAGGAGCGGCTTCGGTGGCGTAGTTGGTAGCATGCTGAACTGCTGTGCCCAAGATCGCGGGTTCAAACACGGCCGAAGTCATCGAATTTTTTAAGAGCGTTAAAAATCCTTCGGTATGCCTTCCTTCGGAGGGGAAGTAAAGCCGGCGGTCCCATATTATAGATTTATGGCATGTAAAAGATCCTTCCACAGACTAAACTTGTGTGAAGCTAAATTGTTAGGTTAGATTTCGTCGGAATGCTCTATCAAAATTCCAACGTTCACCACTAGGTTGGAACTACTTGAAATTGAACGGAACTTGTATCTCACCCTAATAAGGGTGTCCGCTGGAAGCAGCTACAGACTCAGGCGAGCCGAACATGTCCTCGGACACTCCCGGCACCAAAAGCCATACGATAAATAAATAAATAAATAAATAAATAAATAACCGTAATAAGAGGGATTCATCCCCCTCAATAATTGCATTCAAGAGAGCTGTCACATCTAAAATGTAAAGTCTGTGTACATACAGTCATCATCATCATCATCATCATCATCATCAAATTCCAGCTCCAGTCGCCCGGGTTCTGTAACGAGCCTTCGCCACCTTTCCCTGTCCATGAATAGTTGGTCTTCATGGGTCCTTCTCCAGTCTAGCCCTTTGCCTTCAATATCATCCTTGATTTCGTCCAACCATTTCTTCTTTGGTCTTCCTACTGGTCTTTTTCTTGGGAAATTCTTGTTGAAATAAGCTTTTGGTGTCCTCTCATCTCCCATTCTTTGAAGATGCCCATACCATCTTATTCGTTGCCGGGTGAGTTAGCCGTGGTCGTTACGGCATGACTGCTGGCAGTCGCTCACATCCGGGAGGCGAGGAGGTTCGAATCCCCCCGCCGGCAACCTTGAAGATAGTCTTCTGTGGATTCCCATCTTCCTTCCAGGCAAATGCCGGGGTTGGTCCCTAACTAAAGGCCACAGCCGCTACCTTCCAACTCCTCGTCCTTACATTCAAACTTTCCTCCCCAGACAACACTCCCCACGTGACGGTACTTGTAGCTCAACCCTTGGGTGTCCGCCTCGAAGCAGCTACAAAACTGGCGAGCCGAACATGTCCTCGGACACTCCCGGCACTAAAAGCCATACGCAAAAAAAATCCTATTTGTTGCTTCTGCAAATATTTTGTAGCACTGATATCTATCTGTTTGTTTCGTTCCTTACTTTGTCTCTCCTTGTCCTTTGAAGCATTGTTCTTATAAACTTCATTTCGGATGCCTGAATCCTACTTTCTTCTCTTCTGGACAGGTTGCATGTTTTTACTCCGTAAGTTAGAATTGGGATGTAGTATGTCTTAAACAGTATATGTTCACATATCTGTCTGTTAGGTAGTCAGCCCGAAGGCTGGTTGGATCCTCAAAAAGTACCGCCGTTACGTTATGTGAGTAGATACCCACAAAAACCCAAGGCAGCACTATTTTGAGGCGTTCTAGGCAAGAAGAGGAGTGAGGTAGTTTGCCATTGCTTTCCTCACTGAGCCAGAACAGTAGTCCTAACCCTATAAGTTGAACCTTTCACAGCATTCACAGGCACTGACTGTGCCCCGAATGCCATTACTAAGCACCACCCATACCTCAGTAGCTTCCATATAATCACAGCCATGAGTGAGACTGAGACATCGGTGAAAAGCCACCTTTTACTCTAGCCTGTGCCAACTGACAAATGCAAAAGTACTGTATTCATCAAGAGATGGCGAACAGGCCAATGTTTACATATACCTACAGTATATTGTATTTATTAAATAAAATCTTCAATGCACTGGGATGATAAGTCTTACCTTTCCTCCAACAAGAAATCCATCATTCTCCTCGATCAATTCATCAAATTTTGAGAGGTAATATGGTAAAGTTTCAGCTAAAATTTCCTGTCTGAGTTTTTCTTTTGAAGCTAAGTCTGGAGCCAAATAAATACTCATCATCTCTAAAACAAAAGAAAATGGCATGTATTAGTCTGAGAGTAATGGAAAATGTTTATCTGTACTGGCTGCACCATGATAAGGAATTCCTAGTTAAACAGAGATATTAAACAATTGCATAACATGATGCTCCAGAAAGATACAGATGTGTAATGAGGAGAGATAATATGTTATTTACTCTGATAATCTGTTGCTTAATCTTAAACACAGTTTATCACAAGTGTACAAGAGAATATTCCAGAGTATGAATCAATAGATGTTAGTGGCAACTTGTGAAGTCTGATGAAACATTGCAAACATGATCCTCCCATCTTCTTCATCTTCTCAAGCGTTAGGTTGGTGTCCAATCGTCTCCGTCCTTTGGCCAATAGCTTTAAGTGGCAATAGGTGTTAGTTAGTTAGTTATTGTTGTTTTAAGGGGTGGAACTACGAGGTCATCTGCCCCTCTTAACACAGATTAAATTATACAAATTTGGAATACATATGTAAATTTTGAGGTGGAAGCCTAAATATTAAAACAAGTAGTTCCGTGAAGAATTATATAGCCTATTTTCATATATCCTACTCATGTTAATTGCCTCAATCGACATACAAAATTTTCAGTTTGATTGTTGTGAGAGATTCATAGATATTGAGATTGAGAACCGTCTAAATATTTCAGATGGTCGCCAGGTTGGATTATTATTTATGTACTATTACTTGAAGATTATTGTGTACGTGTGGTATTGAGACTTCAATCGCATGATTAGGACACAAGAAGTAAAAGCTACATTTTAATATTTCGCACAGCTGCCATCTTGTGGTTATGAAAACAATTGAAACAAATTAGATGCCAGTGGATTAATATTTGTATAAGCATTTAACGTGCAAAGTTTCACTGCACTCGGATGGTTAAATCGCGAGAAACGTCCATTTAAATATTTATACTTCGCGTCGCCGCCATGTTGGATTTGTGCTCACCAGGTTACTGTAAGTCATATAGGTGAACTTACGTTCATATCCTCTATGAACATTAAAAAATTCAGTTTGATAGCTGTAAAAGTTCAGTAGATATTGTGAACCGTCAAAATATTTCGGATGGTCGCCATTTTGGATAAAGGAAAAATATTGCTTAGCTTCATTATTCAAACTTTCACTTCGATCGCATGATTACGACACAAGAAATAAAAACTTAATTTTAAAATTTCTTACAGCCGCCAACTTGAGGTTATGTCAATAATTGAACTAAATTAGATGCCAGTGCATTACAATATGTATAATCATTTACTGTACCACATTTCGTGGCGCTCAGATGGTTAAATCACGAGAAAAGTCTATTAAAATGTGTCAACTTCGCTTGGCCGCCATATTCGTTTCGTACTTTACAGGTTTTTGAGTGTTACATAGATAAACTTGTACCAGGGCCCTTTATCACCGTATGAAATTTCAGGGTGATATCATAAATAGTTTCGGAGATATTGAATACCAGTGAAAAATTTCGCACAGCCACCATTTTGAGGTTATGTGAACAATTGAACTAAATTAGACGCCAGTGCATTACAATGTGTGTAAGCCTTTGCTGTACTATTTTTCATTACGTTTGGATGGTTAAATCGCGAGAAAAGTCTATTTAAAAGTCTCAACTTCGCTTGGCTACCATGTTGGTTTTGTAGTTACCAGGTTTTTGAAAGTCTCATAGGTGAACTTCTAGTAGTTCTCTTTATCACCGTACGAAATTTCAGGGTGATATTGGTAATAGTTTAGGAGATACTGAATGCTGGTGAAATATTTCGCACAGACGCCATGTTGGATTGATGAGACACAATAAAATTTGACGGGCACGGTCGGGGTCGGCCTGAACGGTGCTATGATCTTTCCGAGTTCCATTGAAATCGCTCCAGCCGTTTAGAATTTATTAGGGACACACACACACACACACACACCATCACACACACACGCACACACAGACACACGGACAAAAGGTGATCTCATAAGCCTATTTTTTTTTTCATAAAATGAAAATAGGCTAAAAAGACCTAAAAATAATAATCCAAACAAAATTTAAGGGGAAAAAAGTCAGAATTTTAAGAAAGAACAAGTCTTTGAGTAAATATTCACTTGCAAATTTAGATTGATGGTCCTAACCCTCTCACTTATAAAGCGGATGACGAGTTCAGCAGCCACCACGTCCTCGGCTAATATAAGTTTCAGTGTGATCTGCAAACCAAGGTTTCTTTGTAAGTCAGCAAGATCCACACACTCGGTTAAAATGTGGGCCACGGCGAATACGGCTCCACAGGTACAAAGAAGGGGTTCTTCCCTTCTCATTAACGTACGAGTGGCTGGATCTTGCATGACCTATCCTTAACCTACTCAAAATAACGGACTTCCTCCGTGACCGGAAAGAACTCCGCCACACGCGAGTAGTTCCCTTGATCACTCTCAGTTTATTGAGTATTGGGTCAGCTAGCCAGGCAACAGGAGAGTTTGCCTCTAATGCTGTTGATAAATTGTGCTCTTAGTCCTCCTCTGCTCCTTCTTCCTTCCAATTTGCCTTCCAAAAGGGTGGTGGACCAGTCCAAATGTCGAATCAAGTGACTAACAGAGCTGTTTATTATTTTGTTTAAAGGTAATGAAAATGAAAAAATGCACAATGTTTAACATTGCATTCTTTGTTATTTTCTGAACACGCCGATATGTTATTCATGTACGTGTTACCCTCCCATACGCCTCCAAGAGAGCTTAAATGGTAGGCTGCAACCACCAGGCTATTTAAATGGTGGGCATAATAGTAGTTTGTGTGTAAGTTCGTTGAAAATAATAAAAAAAATGTGTTTGTAGGGTTGGATACACTCAAATTAGATTTTTAGATGCAGTAGAGAGTTTTAATGATGGTGAGTTAGGAAAAATTGAGATTTTGGAAACATTAATGATGTCTGTGTGGAATAACACTAGAAAGATCCTCAAGAGTATCGATAGACTCCGGGTATACAAAAGTAAAAATGCTATTCGAAATCCTCCAGAAAGACACAGTATTGAAAAAAAAAAGAAGTTAGTCCTGAAGGATGACTCAAATGACCCTGAATATGTAGCAGGATTGCACAAATTATCACCACCGTGTAGAGGTTTGCAAATATATGACTCTACGGTGACAGCTGAGAACTCTTACAGCTTTTCTCCCCCCCCCCCCCCCCCTATAGAGGTTTCCAAAAAGATGGCTTTACTGTGTGAGCTGAGAGCTCGTACAGCTTTTCTTCTCCCAATAGAGGTTTCCAGAAAGATGGCTCTACTACCAGAGCTGAGAGCTCTTACAGCTTTTCTTCTCCCAATAGAGGTTTCCAGAAAGATGGCTCTACTACCAGAGCTGAGAGCTCTTACAGCTTTTCTCCTCCCTATAGAGGTTTCCAAAAAGATTGCTTTACTGTGAGAGCTGAGAGCTCTTACAGCTTTTCTCCTCCCTATAGAGGTTTCCAAAAAAGATGGCTCTACTGTGAGATCTGAGAGCTCTTACAGCTTTTCTCCTCCCTATAGAGGTTTACAAAAAGATGGCTTTACTGTGAGAGCTGAGAGCTCTTACAGCTTTTCTCCTCCCTATAGAGGTTTCCAAAAAGATGGCTTTACTGTGAGAGCTGAGAGCTCTTACAGCTTTCCTCCTCCCTATAGAGGTTTCCAAAAAGATGGCTTTACTGTGATAGCTGAGAGCTCTTACAGCTTTTCTCCTCCCTATAGAGGTTTCCAAAAAGATGGCTTTACTGTGAGAGCTGAGAGCTCTTACAGCTTTTCTCCTCCCTATAGAGGTTTCCAAAAAGATGGCTTTATGGAGAGGGCTGAGAGCTCTCATAGCTTTTCTTCTCCCTGTAGAAGTTTCAAAAAGGATGGCACATTGGCCAAAGCCCACAAAATACGCAGCAAAAAGCTGGAAGATTTTCTGTGTTTTTAAATGTCTGCGTTATTCAGATTTCAGTAGCTGATGGTACTTAAAATCTATTCCATTTCCACATGATGCATCTCTTCACAATAGAAAGTGCTTCTTAGATTCCCAACCACTCTGTATTTATATGTTCCCTCTGTATTGACAACTTTCTGCTTAATAATGGTTTCATCATGTTGTTGTTGTTGTTGTTAATTCATTTTAGTTGCTTGGGACATCTTGGTTATCAGCCCTGCAAATAGGTTTTATTGGATTATGATTCTGAGGAGCAAGCATAGGAATTATAATGGACAAATTGGCAATCTAATCTTACTGTATTAAAGCTATTATTTAATTCTTAGATTTTATGTTGTGAATGTTGTTAAAACCCCATGAACGCCTAGTTCATACAGAACCAAGGACTGTTAGAGCACAAGGAAAGGGTTTAGTTAGTTATTGTTTATTTAAGGGATGGAACAAAGAGGTCATCTGATCGAAAAGGAAAGGGGTTCTAGCCTAATTCGAATACAAGTAAAGTAAAAAACAATTATAAATACTGTACTTACTTGTCCTGAGATCATTGATATTGTCAACCATTGCATCAATTTGTGCTGCCTCCAAGTCATCATCTCCAGCAACACCAAACTGTTTGGCCAAGTAACGACAAATTGCTATCACTTGATGAGCTTCATTCCCTTCAACCTCCAGTGTTGGGAGTTGACCAAATGGAACCTCTACCAACAAGAGCACAAGAGATCAGAATTCAGAATTTCCTACCAGTGAAGTAGCCTACATACTTTCTGTGATGATGTACTGGTACGGGATGTTACTTGATGAAGTAGGATGCAACATAATCGTGTTGGAAACCATTTGACAGTGTTGCCTTAGTAAACGCAATGTATGCCTTTCATCAGTGGCGTGCTATAAGACAAACTTTCGAACCCACAAAAAATATACCGGTAATTTCTCATTATTCTGTACAGACCTAACCCAAGTTACTCACGACGATGATATTACTGAACATAAATGAAAGTCAACTTATTAAATATTGCATACAGTTGAGTCCCACTATTCCGAACTAATTCAGCAGGAATTTCAGAATAGGTGGGATTATTTTTTGTTTGTTTTATCGTATAGCCTCGGGTGCCAGTTGCAAGCTTTGTAATTTGACACCCAGAGGGTAGCTTGCATGTCGAATTTCGTTGTTCCTTGAATCACTATGAAAGTCAAAGAGATTAGATATCTAAGCTCCTTGAACACTATAGCGCTTTCTAGTAGAGAAATGAGGAACTTTGTGTTGGCGGAAACTCCCGAGATTAATTTTGCCATTATGAATACGGCCTACTGAATTCAAATGGGTTCTTTGACATGCCAACATCGTATGACATGCGTGTCGTAAATGTTTGCCGCCTTTCAAAAATCACTTACCACGGCCAGGAGCGAACCTGCAATCTTGGGGTTAGTAGACCGACACGCTATCCACTCACCCACCGCGGCAAGCTATTCATTAATAATATCAACATATTGACCTGTTAAGGCGTAAATTAAGTAATATGTAAAACAAATGTCATTATGATCAGATATGTAACAATAAAATGTAACTAAATGATAGCTAAGGTTCTAATTCATGGACATTTATCATTTTTAGCTATGTATAAGCAAAGCGAAAGAATATGTTGTGGTTTTAATGATGCTGTACTCACATTTGTTTGACTCCTTTATTATGAGGGAATAAAATACACATTTTAGAAGACGAACTAGCGAGGGATTATCTCTAGCAGATCAACAATACTAAAAAAATAAGAAAGAGTCAGAGATAAAATATATACACGTAAAGGTTCTCTTTTCGTCAGAGATAAAACATTATACCGGTACAAGTAAACGTTATTCCCGCTAGATGTCTCCGCCACATACTCCCTCCCCAGTGACAACGGAGAGATATCGTGATGGGAATCGAACAGTTCTTCCAGAACGGGTGTAGGACTCTTTCAGTTGAGTCTGTGGGATGCAGATGTCCCTATGAATCTGTTGTTGGCTACTGACACAAGTTGTGGTAGCTGTGCCAGTGTATTCACTATTTAGTAGAAATGCTGGTTTAAGTCTATCAATACAAATAGTCTCTTCACCATGGTTGGTAATAACCACAAAGTGTTTGTCGGAGCGATATATTACACGGAATGGTCCATCGTAGATAGGCTGCAAGGGTTTAAGATGAGAGTCATGCCGGATGAACACATGAGAAGAGCGCAACAGTTCAGGATGTATAAATGTTATTTTAACAGCATTATGTTTTGGTTGGACTGGGCGTAACGATTGAACATGCTGTTTGAGCTTGAGGACGAAAGCAGGAAGGTCTGTCGGTGGTGATTCTTCAAAGAAGTCTGCTGGTAGGCGAATAGGCTCTCCATAAATGACTGCAGCTGAGGAGGAATTTAGGTGAGGTATGATGAGTGATCTGAGGCCTAGCAGGACTGTTGGAAGTTGGGGTACCCAGCTGTTGGTTAACTGAGTCCGAAGTGCGCCTTTGAGCTGGCGGTGCCAACGTTCTATTTGCTGCAGGATGGTAAGCTGTCGTTTTAATGTGGTGTATGCCCAGTATTTTCATCAGATGACTTAATAACGAGTCAAACTGCTTGCCACGGTCAGTTGTGATGACGGCTGGTACACCAAATCTAGCTATCCAAAAGTAGAGGATGGCATGAGCTACTGATTCTGCTGTTATGTCCTTTAATGGTATAGCCTCTGGCCAACTTGAAAATCGATCGATGATTGTAAGGATATATGTATATCCTTCAGATGGTGGAAGGGGGCCAACAATGTCCGCATGTATGAGAAAGAAGCGTCGTTCCACTGGATCATATGTATTAATTGCACTGTTGGTATGTCTGGTAACCTTGGAGCTGGCAGCAGGCCCGACGAGAGGGGGGGTCAGGCAGGGCTGGTGCCCCGGGGCCCGACCCTCCCAGGGGGGCCCGGCGTCCTAGAAGGATGGGCCTGATCGGGCATTAATCTATTATTGCCTTTATATGACTTGAATTTGCTAATGGCAATCATTTAGTGAATGCAATGAACAGTCTGTGAACAATGTTACAAGGATTGAGAAACTTATTCTGTAAAGTGGACAATATTTTCCTCTACAAAGCGCTTGTGGAAAGAACAACTGTCTCAAAGTAGTCAACTTAGGCGATGGGGCTTCGCTATGTTTTGTTCTCAGAATATACCAGAAGACAGAGAGAGCATGTCATTATTCTATATGTGGCTTATCCGGCGTATGGACCAATCTTTCAAATAATTTTCTCATCCCTCCACTTATTTCGCCAAGGCCACAAGAGCCTGGGCTGCCCTGGTGTGTTTGGTCAGCTAGCTCAAGAGTTTCAAGTTTGGTGCGTCATATTCAGCTTAGATATTTAGAGGTGACAGTGTCTGAAATGAGTATATTGTCTAACTAGACGTATCGTATGCCGTGCAGGCAGGTAAGTAAAATGCATTTTATAGTAGCGTCCACACAGTAATTCACTTTATAGTTGATTTAAGGGGAAGAACAGCGAGGTCATCGTTCCCTAGTAATTTACTTTCGCACTATGTGAAAATTTATCATTGCTGGCTAAATATCTAGCGAAAGGGTGGGATGATTCTTTTGTCAAACGTAGATAGAAGAAATGCATGCGAAATTGTTCATCTTCTCGTATACTGAATTGAGAAAACAATGCTAACATTTGAATAATCTGTATGTTTAGGTGCAGTATAATTATTATTATAACTGGTTCATTCAATACGATCAACAATCCTAGGTACTTGGGTTCGTGCGCAAATCATTTCTGATTAAGGTGTGTCTTGAAAACCTATATCACTATTTGTACTAGAGTTGGGAAATGTATCTAAAGACTGAAACTAAGGTACGCCGTTTATTCCAAAGAGTAGCATTGATCTGCAAACCAATTATTTTTCAGGACGTGAAGATATATTTTCCTTTGCGAATCAAGCCCTTTCATGATATGCTTTAACGTCTCAGTACCATTAAACATAAAATGAGATGCTCTCTTTATCTATGACTTGGAAATGACTCCGAGTCCTGACGAAGCCGCGGCAGGAATGCCGGATTCGGCTTACCGACTGCGGTGTCATTCGTAGTCTTACTCAACAGTTAATTATAGGCCTATTTGTCGTTGCAGTTGTTAATTCATTTAGGGGCTTGCGACATTTAACCCATGTACTTGGTAGCTAGTAGGTCTAGTATCACTGGCGGGCAATGAACCGTTGGCGCTCGGTTGGGAATCGTTTCCATCAACTAGTACTGTAGATAGCCTATAATTCAGTATTTGCTGACGCGTTAATTTTCCGGTTTGTTTCTGAAGGCCTCCACATTATTGAATGAAGTTAACTGTAAAGCAGTAGTTTTCACAAATATTATTATTAATAATAATAATAATATTAATATCGTATGGCCTCGGGTGCCGGGTGCAAGCTTTGTTAATTGACACCCAGAGGGCAGCTTGCGTGTCGAATTTAATGCTCCTTGGAGTGCTATGAAAGTCAAGGAGGTTAGATATCTAAGCTCCTTGACACTATAGCGCTTTCTAGTAGAAAAATGAGGAACTTTGTGTTGGCAGAAAATCCCGAGATTAATTTTGCCATTATGAACATGGTCTACTGAATTCAAATTGGTTCTTTAACATGCCAACAACGTATGACATGAGTATCGTGATTTATGTCGCCATTCAAAAATCACTTACCATGGCCATGGGGGGGGGGGGGACGGACCTGCAAGCTTGGGGTTGGTAGTCGGACACTATAACCACACACCCACCGTGGCAAGCACAAATATTAATCAAGTAAATTATAAGATTCTCAAACAGCGAACAAAATAGAAAACCAAGATACGTGCGAATTGTGTAGACTGAAGGGGAGGCTAGTGGTTGTTGTATAATTAGAGAGGTGTATTTGCAACATTGTTGTAACTATTTGACTTGAAGATTAGAAACTTAGACCCTCTTAAAACCACCCACTGCTGGACGAAAAGCAGGGTATATGCTGTGCTGTGCTATGGCCTCTGTGACATGATCAATCGCATGCCATATTCTTAGTTGCCGACTGAGAAAAGTGAGAATGCGTTGCCAGTCACGGCTATTACTGTAATTATTAGGGTTAAGAGTAGGGTAGGTGTCCCTGGACTTGAAATAAGGTTCTATCCAGGCATTTGTCTGGAGGGAGTGTGAAAACCCACGCTCAGGATAGCCGCTGTCAACATCGGGATTCGAACCTCTGATCTGCAGACTTGCAGTAGACCTCCATCACGGTCATTGGTCAGCTACAGTGCGGGGTCTTACTTGAAGGTGCGAGAGTTTTTACTTCAATAGAGTAGAGTCTTTTCTATAGCCACTAAATGTCAATGGTCACCAAATTTTTCCTCCAAAATATCACAAAAATAATCACCCAAATGGCCTATAACTCAATAATTTGGACCTAATTTTCGAAACATTTTCCGGAAGAGGACTCCGGATCCCACTCTGAGCTTGGTGATATTCCATACCCCCAGATCCCCGGTGTGTCCACTCCCCCATAATCTTGGCTTAAATCCGCTCCGGATGGTCACCAGACATACATAGGATTGGGGAGTATTAGGAGAACCTGGCTCTAGGTTTACTTACTGCAAAGCAATATTAAATTATAAGAAGTCCACTGACTGCAAATTACAAAATATAGTTCAAATTCACAGTTTCTTCTGTTGTGAAAACAATCACTGATCAGCTGCAATCTACTGATAGCACATAATAAATAACTTGACTTACGTATGAGTATACCTGTGATTAATTATGAAAATATATTTTGCTTTGTTTAATGTACAATGATGTGTGATCGCCGCTCAACCAAAACACTTATATCAGTGTTTAGGCTTAGACCCAAGGGGGTGATTCTTCAAGGGCAGCAAGTTTTAAGAATGCCAACCAACATAAAAACCCTATATGTAAAACGTATTTTAAAATACGTCTTAACTTTGAGTAAAAATCATGTTTTCATTATGAAAAGATATTACGTCTTATGTCACAGAGGCCGTACAGTATACAGTATACCCCTTCACCCTCTCTTAATATTTGGGTCTTGGGGGCCCGGGAAATTCCATCCCCAGGGCCCGTCACCGCTCTCCACGGCCCTGGCTGGCAGGCTATGCAGCATCTTGTCCAGAGTTTGACATCTGCCTTGAGTGATGGCCATACATATCTTTTCTGTAGAAGTGTGGTAGATGCTTTAATTCCTGGGTGCGTCATATTATGAAGCATTTCAAATGCAAGCTTGCGGAATTGGATAGGTAAATATGGCCGCACCTCTCCTGTTGAAACATCAGTGACTAGTTCTGCTCCGGATGGTAAATTGATGGTCTTGAATTGAAGAGATGTGGTAGTTGATTGTAGCAGAGCTTTTAGGTCTTCATCGGATGCCTGTGCTTTAGCTACATCATCAAATGACAGTTGTGATGTAATGAAGATAGATGAGATGCGGGAGAAAAAATCTGCTGGAATGTTATCCTTTCCCCGGAAGATACTACAAGTCAGTTGTAAATTGGCCTATAAAATCCAACTGTCGGAGTTGCCGTGGAGATGCTTTATCTAGGCGCTGCTGAAATGCGAACGTTAGAGATTTGTGGTCTGTAAAAAGTGTAAAATTTCTACCTTCCAATAAATGGCGGAAGTACTTTATTGCAGAATAGGCAGCGAGAAGCTCACGATCATATGTGCTGTACCCTTTTTGTGTGTCATTTAGAGTCTTTGAGAAAAATGCAAGAGGTTCTGCTGTACCATCACGGATTTGATGTAGTGAGGCTCCAATCGAACAGTCGGAAGCGTCAACCGTCAATGCCAATGGTAGATCACTTGAGGGATGTGCAAGTAGGGTAGCATCAGCAATTTGTTTCTTGAGGGTGTTAAAAGCTTGAACAGCCTCTGGTGTCCATTTAACTGCTCTGCGGTCACGCTTGCGTGTGTCCTTACATAGCCTGAAGAGGCTCTGCTGGGCCTTTGCCGCATTGGGAAGTGACCGACGATAAAAGTTCACCAATCCCAGGAATCGTCTTACATCAACGATTGTACTAGGTTGTGGATATGAAAAAATAGCTTCAACTCGATCAGGTAATGGTTTGATTCCTGTAGACGTAACAAAGTACCCTAAGAAGGAAATTTCAGAGGCCCCAAAAATACATTTGGACAGGTTTACATTGATAGAATATTTATCTAGGTGTTCCAGAAGCAATTTCAGGTGAATCTCATGCTCCTGCTCATCGACAGACGCTATGAGAATGTCATCAAGGTAGCCGAAAACAAAGTCTAAATCTCTCAAAATGACGTCGATATACCTTTGAAATGATTGTGCTGCATTTCAAAGCCCAAATGGAAGTTTAAGAAATTGAAAGAGGCCGAAAGGAGTGATGACAGCAGTTTTAGGTATATCCTCTTCAGCGACTGGAATGTGGTGAAAAGCTCGAATCAAATCTATTTTGGAGAAAACTGTTTTGCCACATAAGCGGCTGTTGAAGTCCTGTAGATGTGGAGTAGGGTAGCGGTCTGGAATAGTTTTTGCATTTAGGGCCCTGTAGTCTCCACAAGGTCGCCAGGAACCATCACGTTTAGGAACTAAATGGAGTGGGCTGGACCAAGGGCTCTTGGAAGGTCTACATATACCTAGATTTATCATTTTCTGAAACTCCATCTTTGCTTGTGCTAGCTTATCTGGGGATAGTCGTCTAGCCTTGGCCGAAACTGGAGGGCCTATCGTTGAAATGGTATGAAAGAATGTGATATCGGGTGCACAATAATTGGGGTTGTCACGAAATATATTTGGATAATTTCCCAATAGTTCTGGATACTTATTCTGAGGGTCAAGTAAATGGATGCTCTCTGAAATTAGACGTTTAACTGGCACTGCAGAGGTGGACATACTGGTAGTGCTATCAATAAGACGTTTATGTTTGACATCGATAAGCAGTTCATAGTAGTTGAGGAAATCAGCACCAATGATAGCGTGTTGGACATCAGCGATGATGAATGGCCAGCAAAATGGACGTCTTAGATTGAGGTTAAGTTGCATTAAACGCTCGCCGTACGTTTTAATTGGTGTGCCGTTAGCCGCATAAAGTATGCGTTTACATGTCTGCTTTCTGTCATGTGCAGTGGGCGGTAGGACTGACACATCTGCTCCTGTATCAACCAGGAATCGTGTACCAGAGGAACGGTCTGTTACAAATACACGGCGAGAATTTCCTTGGCCCACATCACTATGTGCCGCGTCTAGCGAGGGTTTCTGAGCATTTCCCGAAGCAGAGGAGGCTGTGTTATATGAGCATGGGTTGACACACTTCCTAGCTTTGTCTTGGTAACTTATGTGAAATGGTACCAACATAATGAACTATCTGGTCGATATTGGCGATAAGGTGATCTAGGTCTAGATCGAGCTCTCGTTCGATGACGGGTTATATGTGGGTTCGAAATCAGACTGTTTATAGATAATGAAAGTTGTTCTAATTGTGACTCTAGTCTGAAAATCCTGTCCACCTGCTGCGTAGGAGGTTCTGCGACGGGTTGGCGAGATTGAATCACCGATAGAAATTGCGAGGGGTTTGAGAAATCTAAAATTCTATCAGATAATGCGGCCAGGTTGTCTAGAGTATCGTTGCAGGATGCTAGTATCGATCTTAAATTAACTGGGAGTCGTTGCAGAAAGATTGTGTGTAGAAAATCATCCTTGACCTGTGTCCCCGTAAGGGCGCGCATTTCTCGTAAAAGCTGGCTTGGCTTTTTGTCTCCTAAGTCAAGCTCTGTGAGTAATTTCGTCACTTTCCGTCCTTCTGATTCTTCAAATTCAGCAATTAACCGGACCTTCAGGTCTAAGAAAGGCGTATTCGAACGTGGTCTTACTAACAAATCACTTATAAGTTCGGCAACGTCTGGCTCCAGTGAGCCGATAACATAGTTGAACTTCGTAAGCTCTTGTGTGATGTTAGCTGTAGCAAATTGGGCCTCGATCTGCAATAGCCAAACCTTAACATTTTTACGCCAAATTGGCGGGATTTTAATTGACACTCGTGAAATTTCAGGTTCGTTATGAGATGTAGGCATACCTGATAGCGTCGCATCGGTTGGTGTGTTGTCCGTGCGAGGCATGGTCAATGTCGTTATTTTATTACACGATAATGTAACATTCACTCAAATATCACGTCGGGGTCACCACTGTGGTTTTAATGATGCTGTACTCACATTTGTTTGACTCCTTTATTATGAGGGAATAAAATACACATTTTAGAAGACGAACTAGCGAGGGATTATCTCTAGCAGATCAACGATACTAAAAAAACAAGTAGTTCCGTGAAGAACTATACAGCCTATTTTCAAATATCCTACTTATGTTAATTGCCCCTAGCAACATACTCAATTTCAGTTTGATTGCTGTAATAGATTCGTAGATATTGAGAACCGACTAAAATTTCGGATGGTCGCCATGTTGGATTTTATATATATAGGTCCTAGAGTTATGTACTGTTACATGCAGATTATTGTGTACGTGTAGTATTCAAACTACAATCGCATAATAAGGACACAAGAAGGTACAAGGAGATTTTAAAATTTTGCAGAGCTGCCATCTTGAGGTTATGGAAACAATTGAAATAAATTAGATGCCAGTGGATTACCATTCGTATAAGGATTTACTGTTCCAAGTTTCACTACACTCGGATGGTTCAATTGCGAGAAACGTCCATGTGAATTTTTATATTTCGCGTCGCCTCCATGTTGGATTTGTGAACACCAAGTTATTTAAAGTCTTATAGGTGAACTTAAGTTCATAGCCCCTATGAACATTAAGAAATTCAGTTTGATTGCTCCAATAGATTCGTAGATATTCAGAGCCGACTAAATATTTTGGATGGTCGCCATGTTGAATTGTTAAATGTATAGGCCATAGAGGCATGTACCATTAAAGGAAAATTATTGCGTAGGTTCAATATTCAAACTTTCAATTCGATCGCATGACTACATCACAAGAAATAAAAACTTAATTTTAAAATTCGCACATCCGCCATCTTGAGGTAATGTAAACAATTGAACTAAATTAGATACCAGTGCATTACAATGTGTATAAATATTTCCTGTACCAGATTTCAGTGCGTTTGGAACATTAAATCGCGAGAGAGGTCTATTTAAAATTTTCAACTTCGCTTGGCTGCCATGTTTGTTTTGTAGTTAACCGGTTTCTGAAAGTCTTGTAGATGGACTTCCGTAGTGCCCTTTATCTCCGTAAAAGATTTCAGGGAGATACCGCTAATAGTTTCACAGATATGGAATGCCGGTGAAATATTTCGCACATCCGCCATCTTGTGGTTATGTAAACAATTGAACGAAGTTAGATGTCGGTGCATTACAATGTATATAAACATATACTGTACCAAGTTTCATTGCGTTTGGTTGGTTAAATCGCGAGAAACGTCCATTTAAAAGTCGCAACTTCGCTTGGCCGCCATGTTCGTTTTGTTGTTACCAGATTTTCAAAGGTCACATAAGTGAACTTATAGTTGTTCCCTTTATCTCCATACAAAATATCAGGGTAATATCGGTAATAGTTTCGGAGATATTGAATGCTGGTGAAATATTTCGCACAGCTGCCATGTTGGATTGGTGAGTCGTAGCAAAATTTGAAGGGCACGGTCGGGGTCGCAGGGAATAGTGTTATGAACTTACCGAGTTTCATTGAAATCGCTCCAGCCGTTTAGATTTTATTAGGGGGGGACACACACACGAATCACACACACACACACACACACACACGCACACACACACGGACAAAAGGTGATCTCATAAGCCTATTTTTTCAAAATTGAAAATAGGCTAATAAGAAAGAGTCAGAGATAATATACACGTAAAGGTTCTCTTTTCGTCAGAGATAAAACATATACCGGTACAAGTAAACGTTATTCCCGCTAGATGTCTCCGCCACAATGTATCTACATGAGAGAGAAGCTGGTATTCAGAAAGTTGTAAGGCAAGGCTGCAACGTATCACCATACATTTCAATCTATACATTGAAGAAGCAATGAAAGAAATTAGAGAATAATTCAAAGTAGTAGTACAGATTCAAGGAGAAATAATTTCAACTCTGAGATTTGCTGATGACATCGTAATCTTAGCCGACACACCAGGGGAGTAGAATGAGTTGCTGAATGGTATGGATTCTGTCTTGAGGAAAGAATTCATGACGGAAATTAATAAATGTAAAACAAAAAGTATTGGAATGCAGCCGAAAGAAATCAGAAACCCCTATGGATGTTGAATTGGCAGGTGAACTGCTAAAGGGAGTAGGTGACTTCTGTTACTTGGGAAGCAAAATAACTAGTGATGGACGAAGCAAAGAGGATATAAAAAGTAGGTTAGCACAGGCAATGAAAGCATTTCTACAGAAAAGGAATCTGTTAACATCGAAGATAGATTTAGGTGTTAGGAAGTTATTTTTGAAAGCCTTTGTCTGGAGCGCTGAGCTCTATGGAAGTGAAACTTGGACTATTGGTGCAGCAGAAAAGAAGAGAATTGATGCGTTTGAAATGTGGTGTTACAGGAGAATGATGAAGATCAGGTGGGTAGATAGGGTTACGAATGAAGAGGTATTAAGACGAGTGGGAGAGGAGATGCTTCTGGCAACTGCTAATGAAGAGAAGAGATAGGTTGGTAGGACACATACTAAGACACCCAGGAATAGCAAACTTTGTTATAGAAGGAAGGGTCGAGGACAAGAACTGTAGGGGTAGACCAAGGTTAGAATAAATGCTAAACAGATTGCCTCGGATGTAGGGTGTGGTAGCTATGTAGAGATGAAAAGAATAGCTCAGGACAGGGAAGCATGGATAGCTGCATCAAACCAGTCGAAAAACTGAAGACCCAAACAACAAAAACAACAATATAAAAATCCTAGCCCTAATGATCGTTCTAGGTTGTGAGTTTCGGGTACTTTATTATTGGCCCGCTGCGCTTATCTGTCTCAACGATTAACAGCTGACAGCCCCGCTGGTCTGTCTGTCTCAAGTGTGTCTTGACGGGGATGGATGATCGTTTGCGGTCATGACGAGTATTCGGGTCGCTTCGTTAGCCCCGCTGGTCTGTCTGTCTCAAGTGTGTCTTGACGGGGATGGATGATCGGTTGCGGTCATGACGAGTCTTCGGGTCGCTTCGTTAGCCCCGCTGGTCTGTCTGTCTCAAGTGTGTCTTGACGGGGATGGATGATCGGTTGCGGTCATGACGAGTGTTCGGGTCGCTTCGTTAGCCCCGGTGGTCTGTCTGTCTCAAGTGTGTCTTGACGGGGATGGATGATCGGTTGCGGTCATGACGAGTGTTCGGGTCGCTTCGTTAGCCCCGCTGGTCTGTCTGTCTCAAGTGTGTCTTGACGGGGATGGATGATCGGTTGCGGTCATGACGAGTCTTCGGGTCGCTTCGTTAGCCCCGCTGGTCTGTCTGTCTCAAGTGTGTCTTGACGGGGATGGATGATCGGTTGCGGTCATGACGAGTCTTCGGGTCGCTTCGTTAGCCCCGCTGGTCTGTCTGTCTCAAGTGTGTCTTGACGGGGATGGATGATCGGTTGCGGTCATGACGAGTCTTCGGGTCGCTTCGTTAGCCCCGCTGGTCTGTCTGTCTCAAGTGTGTCTTGACGGGGATGGATGATCGGTTGCGGTCATGACGAGTGTTCGGGTCGCTTCGTTAGCCCCGCTGGTCTGTCTGTCTCAAGTGTGTCTTGACGGGGATGGATGATCGGTTGCGGTCATGACGAGTCTTCGGGTCGCTTCGTTAGCCCCGCTGGTCTGTCTGTCTCAAGTGTGTCTTGACGGGGATGGATGATCGGTTGCGGTCATGACGAGTGTTCGGGTCGCTTCGTTAGCCCCGCTGGTCTGTCTGTCTCAAGTGTGTCTTGACGGGGATGGATGATCGGTTGCGGTCATGACGAGTGTTCGGGTCGCTTCGTTAGCCCCGGTGGTCTGTCTGTCTCAAGTGTGTCTTGACGGGGATGGATGATCGGTTGCGGTCATGACGAGTGTTCGGGTCGCTTCGTTAGCCCCGCTGGTCTGTCTGTCTCAAGTGTGTCTTGACGGGGATGGATGATCGGTTGCGGTCATGACGAGTGTTCGAGTCGCTTCCTTAGCCCCGCTTGTCTGTCTCTAAGCGCTAGTTTCAGTTTTTGCGCACTCACAACAAATGTTTCTGGGTTCGTGAATATATTTTGTTATTGCAGGTGTTATTGTGTGCTTAATTAATTTTGTATGAGGAATCTACAGTATATTTGTTGAGTTCGTTTGCGTGTTCGTGCAGTATGGAAAACTCAATGGAGAACCTCTTGAATATATGTTTCTAAATATTTTTATGGGGTATGGATTGCAGCACTCAACTGATTTTATCCACCAGCCGCCACTGTATAGCTTATCTTGAGGATAAAAAGTATTGGTTGGGATATCATTTACATCTGTAGCTTCTGAGACCTCTAAAATAAATACAAGTTGTGGGCTTTGCAACGTCTTGGTCATGCAGCCTTGTGTACTTGGATGTGTGTGCGAGAGAGATCTGTCTGATAACCTGTGTTGTTGTATGGCTGTGCTAGTGTGTGTATATGAAATCGGGGC
Organism: Meconema thalassinum; assembly: GCA_946902985.2. Lineage (NCBI taxonomy): Eukaryota > Metazoa > Arthropoda > Insecta > Orthoptera > Tettigoniidae > Meconema > Meconema thalassinum. The sequence goes on along the minus strand of OX336396.1, from coordinate 216,744,798 downwards.
TAATGTTTGGGAAGGAGGCAGCCATGGTCTTAAGTTAGGAACCACGGAAAACCACTTCCAGGACGGCTGAGGTGGAAATTGCTCTTCTAAATTTTGCCTCATGAGGTTGAGTGCAGTGTTGTACGCAGGATTTCCTTCTGGAAGGGAGGGGGAGGGGGTGTTCATTGATATAATAGGGTAATTGTGTACATTATTAAAGGAGCAGATGACCTCGCTGTTCCGCCCCTTAAAACGACAGTCATCGTCATAATTAAAATGATATTTCGATTAATATTCGTAAAAAAACAATAATTAAATAACCGTTCTCTTTGCATGAAAACTAGTTTAGGCCTCATTTGTTTTTCAACGCAAAAAAAGTGAAAAAAAATCTAAAAATATGAAAAACAGTAACTAAATATTCAAACTGAAACGATGCAGTGGTATCATCATGGCCATAGTTACGTGGTTGCTTGAAATATTGATATTATGTGAGAAAAAAATAATGTTTTGCTCTCCGTGTTCCTGCTGCCATTACTATTGACTCTCAAAATCTGCCTATCTTGATGACTTTTATCATTAATTGGAATAAATTTCAGAAACTCTTCATGTATTGAATTATCTTTAACGAAACGGACACACAATTAAAGCAGCCCGAAGCGACGTGGAAAAGGTTACCGATCGCACACTTCAACAGTAAAACTGATCCATGGCTAATTTTAACGCCGAAGGAGGAGTCTCGCTGCGACTCGAGTGCAGGTCATTTACTAAGTGAAGAACGTGACCACTTTTAAATTGTATACAGGAGTTAAGACGCCTCACTAGCGGTAGTGTAAAACAGGTGATAGATGGGACTATATAAAGATTTAGGTAAAGAAATGTCTCTGGGGTTGGGGGGTGTTTAAACCCTAACCCCTCCCCGTCGGTACGCCATTGGTTGAGTGTACCCCGTTCCAGGTCTCACTCCAAGATTAAATTTCTTGGCAGAGCCAGGAAGCGAATCCAGACCTCGGAATGCCAGCCACTAGGTACACCACAAGTCAGAGTTAAACAAATACAGTTTCAAGTCTGACTGTCCTACTATCTGAGCTATACTAGCTGCTTTTTGAGATAACTACTAGTATTAACCACCTTGTGGTGTGGTGTAGTGGCTAGCATTCTTGGCCGTCGCCCTGAAATGTGTCCTGAAACTATGAATGGATGCGCAGTAGACTTAACTTTGAGGGCGTTGAACTTGCACTGCCAGCTGGATCGCATCCCTCCTGGCTGCTTTAGACTGCCTGCCCATTCAACGCTCAGAGGCATACAAGATAGGTTGCAGCACCAACCCACTGTGATCACCGCGGCTTTTTCACTGCCAGCTTCATCGCGTCCCTTCTGGCTGCTTTAAACTGCCTGCCCATTCAACACTTGGAGGCGTACAGGATATATATTAATTGCAGATTTAATTTCTGATTTACAAAAGAGCACGCCGCAGTACGGCATTCTAAAATCCAAAACACAACTTCGCGGAAAACTAACAACAAACGGTTGAACATCGTAATTCAGCGAGGCTCCAAAGCCGTTCACACTCAAAGCAATGGCTTCTTACCAAGGAAGTCAGAAGGTACCTAACCTTACCGACAGTTCTACCCACAATGTGCCCAAGAAATCCCAGAAAAGTTATGCTTCTGCAATACAGTTAACACCGAATAAAGAACAGGCTATTATTATTGACGCCATTAACATCAATAGAAAATAAATGTCTGCAACAGTGACTTGAAAAAGTGGCGATCACAGTGGGTTGGTGCTGCTTTTAGCGTCTATATTTGGAAACGAGGTTGTACGCATAAACCAACGCTGTAAACGTTGAATGGGCAGGTAGTCTAAAGCAGCCAGGAGGGATGCGATCCAGCTGGCAGTGTGAACTTGTAACGGTGGCGATGTTATGAACTATTGAATGAGGTCGTCTTAAAAAGCAGAGAGACAACATTATTACTCTAGCTATTTACTCTGGGGAGAGGAGTTGACAATGATAAGAGAGGTTATATAGGATGATAAAAGAATTAATACGATTGTCAGACTGTTAGGATAGCCCATGGAAACTTATGACAATGAGATAAAGATAATATAAGAAGCAAGTAGAATATGGAAAATTATATCCATTGTGTTGAAACCAACGAGCTAGAGAAAGGTATATAGAGTGGAAATGGCGCCGCCATTTTGGAAGCAGGTTGAACTGGCAGCCGCCATGATATACCCTGTCAAGAGGGTGGGAGTCAGGGAGGGAGAGGCGTGTCTAACGAGGCGTAATATAAGATTAGGCCTACGCAAGACCTGACAATTTAATTTGTACATAGAACGATAACTAACACAATCATCTTACAAGACAATGCGCTACGTTGCTTATGCACAGTACATTGCATGATTTCATTGTCCTTTAAAAAGAATAATTTTTGTGTGCAACTGACCTCTCTCTCGTTGAGCTGTATTTCTGCAGAAGTGGTGAAGCCTGCATTTATAATACTGTTTCACAATTCGCTCGATGAGTGAAGCATAGTGAGACTTTCCCCAGGTTCAGTAGCTGTAAATAGATGGTCAGATTTCTGAAACAGATAACCCGGCAGCATAGCATAGACATCTGTCTGCAACTTCAGCATGAAATTCTTCGTGTTCTTTCGCAACATACTGTCATTATTCCTGATGACAATCCCAGCTGTTTTACATAATTTCACTACATCATTTGATGGATTCAAAAGGCCATCTTTCACGTCTTTCTCTTTAATCAGTCCTTCTTTCTGAACATCTTGACCCGATAAAAGCACTTCTAGGCATTCAATACAAGTTAATTTTTTAGACACTTGGCGAACAACACTTCCTGCTGTGTACTGAACAAAATTTTGTACATACATATCGTTCATATGCATACACCGCCCAGGGGGCTCACAACTTGTGGGACGTGGATTGGCGACCACGGCACCTCAGCTGAGACTGGCATTGCCTGCAAATCCACCCGTCAACCTTCCTCAGTCACCTCTTGTTCTCTTCAGGCACTAACGGTATCCGAGACCTGGAGAGTCTTTCAAATTCATGTCTTATTTGGCCCTTGTCTCATCTTTTCTCATACCCTCATTTTTCGAGGGATCAGACCTGATCTTTTCATTGTATCTATCTCCTGCCTTGTGCACAAGACCCTAATGGAGGCACGGCCGGCGTGAGCAGCCTCTTGAGAATTAGGCATAGTTACTAACGAGCTACCCCCCAGGGGTTCACATCTAGTGGGACGTGGGTTGGCGACCACGGGGCCCCAGCTGAGTCCAGCATTGCTTCCACTTACTTGTGCCGGGATCCTCTTTCCTGTCGACCTCACTTGGTCAACTCTTGTTCTCTTCCGACCCCGACGGTATTAGGGTATCCGAGGCCTAGGGAGTCTCTTCCTTTCTCGCCTTAATTGGCCCTTGTCTCATTTTTTCTGATACCCTCCTTCTGCGAGGGGTCAGCCTTCTTTTTCTTTTCCTGTTATCTCCTGCCTTCTACTCAAGGCCCTCAAGGAGGCAGGGTGTATGTAGCCCCACCACTTCTGGTGCACCCTGGATATTGCTACACCCTCAGGGGCTCACGGCTGGTGAGTTCAGGATTTGGCGACTCCGAGGGATTCCTGAGCTGGGTCCGGTTTTCCCCCTTTTATCCAATACCTCTGGGGTGGACCCTCTCCTCTTTCACTTTCCTATCTGCCTTTCATGGCTCTCCTTCCTTCCAAGTCCCTCAATCCTTATTCTTCGAGTGTTGAGGGCATTTCTTTTCCTCCTGTCCTTTATTTGCCTTTTTATCCTTTTATTTTCCGTTTCTTCTTCTAGTATATAAGTTAGTAGTTAGTTTTAGTTATAGTTTACATTTCATTATCATCTTCACGATCACCCAAACCATTAGGGGCCGATAACCTAGGTTTAGGCCCCTTAAAACAACAATTATCATCAACATCACCAACGAGCTAGAGAAAGGTATATAGAGTGGAAATGTTAGTTCCTGCTTCTGCAAAGGGAATCTGAAATGTAAATATCACACAAACTTAAACTGCTGCATCACGCTTTCGTCAAGAGTCTACCTCATTAATTTATGAATTTGGATGGCATTTCTTATCTGAAATACGACACTCCTGTTGTCTTATTACTTCTATTCGTACAATTGAATGACGAACACGCTGACGGCATGGTCTATGTATTATTAAATAAATTTCATTCAACGCATGTTCCTGTACAGCCCGAATAATCGCAACAAGCTCTTGTCAGACGACGTTCTGAATCATGGCCGCCTTAACTCAGGTTGCCTCCGCCCAGAGCGCTGCTACGTGGCTCGTTGCCTCTCTATATACCTTTCTCTAGCTCGTTGGTTGAAACATTGATAAAAAAAGGAGTATCCCCAAACTAGAGCTATTATCACGGATGTTTTTTTTTTTTTTTTTTTTTTTTTTTTTTTTTTTTTTTTTTTTGTCACAGAGCTGCAGTCATATCATTTATTAAGGATCCCTCTGGAACTTATAGTGTGAGATTTGATTTATAAATTAAATATAATATTCCAGTGTATTAAATCTTGCTTTTAATCTAATGTGTCCTATACTCTGATTTACAAAAGATGCTCGGTGAAAGCTGTCATCCGTTTGAAGGGTGAGGTGAGGAGTGGAGACGAGAGGGGTAACGGTCTCCATAGCAACAGCAAGCAATGTTGCAATGTATGCCGACACAGCAGTAAGCACATGTTTTGACTCAGTGTGTCTTCACTCGTTACGGTCATTAGAGCGCCCGGCAGGGGGGCTAACTTCCCCAGTATTTGTGACTTCCTGCAAGTCTCTTGGAATGTTTTGAGTCATGATCAGCCTCAGTGGCAACGCAGCATTTCCCCACGTGCTAGCTTTGACAGCTGTCCGCGATCATTATTGGTAATTCAGTGTATAGTTAGTGTATTTTCACCCCATTCCCTTAGGAAGGGAGAGTTATTGTGTGCTCTACCATGTATTTATTCTTTTTGTGTTCGTAACCTATCGGCTTATGAGCTGGCGCCCCTCCTCTTTCTAGAAACAACATCCCCAGAAGTCCGGGTTCGATTCCCAGCTCTGAAAAGAAATTTGAATTCTTGTGTGAGGGCTGGAATTGGGTACACTCAGCCTCATGAGGCAAAACTGAGTAGAGGAGGGTTCAATTCCCACCTCAGCCATCCTGGGAGTGGTTTTCCGTGGTTTCCCCACTTCTACAACAGGCAAATGCTGGGATGGTTCCTAACTTAAGGCCACGGCTGCATCCTTCCAAATCATCACCTGAATTACAAATAAACACACTAATACAGCCATCACAATAACACAGGTTATCACACAAATTACATATATATACACAAAATACACAAGGAAATATGACCGCGATGTTGCAGCCCCTAAAATAAGCAACAACAACATGATAAGTGTTAGTAAACTCGGTTATTCCACTAGCTTGGTGCGAATCTTGGCGGCTTCGGTGGTGTAGTTGGTAGCATGCTGAGCTTCTATGCCCAAGGTCACGGGTTCAAACCCGGCCGAAGTCGTCGGATTGTATAAGAGCGTTATAAATCCCTCAGTGTGTCTTACTTCGGAGGGGAAGTAAAGCCGGCGCCGGCGGTCCCATGTCATCGATTTATGGCATGTAAAAGAACCTTCCACTAATTACACTTATGTGAAACTAAATTACAGGTTAGATTTGACTAACGCTCTTAATTTCCAACGTTCGTCACCAGGAGCCGATTGTGATGGCATCTAGTAACCAAGTTCACAACTAGTTGTCGTTGGCGGTAGCATTTGTTAGCAAAAGTAGGAACTACTTGAAATTGATTGTCTGCAATCCTTACCTGAATTACAGATAACACACATTAATACAGCCATCACAATTAACACCAGTTATCGGACAGATTCTACACACACCCAAAGTAGGCTACACGGGGCTACATGGCCACGTTGTTGCAGCCCCTAAACTGAGGAACCAACCAATCATTGGTACGAATCATTGAAATTTACACCAGTTGGTGTCAATGATACCATTCCAGTACCTCAAACTAGAATTAAATTTCTCAGATGAGCCAGGAATCGAACTTTGGACTGCAGAGTTGTGACCAAACACACTGTCCCCTACACCACGAGACATATCGACAGCATTGGCTCAGCTGGCTAAAGCGCAGCATTAGGTAATGGGGCCAAGCTCTCTGCTGACTCGGTAGACGCGTGGGTTCGAGCCCCAACGTCGGCCGTCCTTGAAATGGTTTTCCGTGGTTTCCCATTTTCAACACCAGGCAAATGCTGGGACGGTACCTTCTGATAGGCCACGGCCGATTCCTTCCACATCATTGCCCTGTTTCATTCATCCTCATCCATTCCATCTCTCATCCCGACGCGCAGGTCGCCCACGGGCGTCGAATAGAAAGACCTGCACTCGGCCTCTCAGGAGACCACACGACAAAAAAAAAAAAAAAAACACGAGACATACAAATTGCTGTTATTGCAACATATAGTACTTACTTCGTTTCAGCTGAGGCCATATTTCTTTCTCTATGCGGTTATCCTCAAATGGCACTTGGCCGTAGCTCAGCAGGAATCTCACGGGTTCTCCCTGGCCTCTTGTGTGAAAGTAGTTCAGCTTATAATACTGTGCCATCTTACTTGCAGATGGAAGTGATATATCAGCTGCTCCAGTTAAAGGTTCCATTTACTAATCTAATCTATTAGCACACCTCGATGAGTCAATAGCACCTGACTGACAAGTGAATTAACAACTTTTTACTGTACATTCAATAGCAGGAGTGACAGGCCCATTTCTATGTAGTGACTATTGCTGTTGATGTAAATGCATTTTAGGAGCTTGGGACATCATCTGTCTGTTGGCACAGGCTAAAGTAAAATGTGGCTTTTCACCGATGTCTCAGCCCAATTCATAGCTGTGATTATATGGAAGCTACTGTGGTATGGGTGGTGCTTAGTAATGTGTTAATGACATTCAGGGCACAGTCAGTGCCTGTGGATACGGTGAAAGGTTCTACTCATATGGTTAGTACTGCTGTACTGACTCAGTGAGGAAAGCAATGGCAAACTACCTAAATCCTCTTATTGCCTAGTACGCCTCAATATAGCTGATGATGATCGTTGTTTTAATGGGCCTAACATCTAGGTTATCGGCCCCTAATGGTTTGGGTGATCGTGAAGATGATAAAGAAATGTAAACTATAACTAAAACTAACTACTTACTTACATACTAGAAGAAGAAATGGAAAACAAAAGGAGCATAGGGCAAATAAAGGACAGGAGGAAAATAAATGCCCTCAACCCTCGAAGAATGCAGATTGAGGGACTGGGAAGGAAAGAGAGCCATGAAAGGCAGATAGGAAAGTAAAAGAGGAGGTAATGGATAAAAGGGGGAAAACCGGACCCAGCTCAGGAATCCCTCGGGGTCGCCAAATCCCGAACTCACCAGCCGTGAGCCCCTGAGGGTGTAGCAATTTCTAGGGTGCACCAGAAGGAGTGGGGCTACATACACCCTGCCTCCTTGAGGGCCTTGAGCAGAAGGCAGGAGATAAGTTGAAAAGAACAAGAAGGCTGACCCCTCGCAGAAGGAGGGTATCAGAAAAGATGAGACAAGGGCCAATAAAGACGGGAAAGGAAGAGACTCCCTAGGCCTCGGATACCCTAATACCGTCGGGGTCGGAAGAGAACAAGAGTTCGCCAAGTGAGGTCGACGGGAAGGAACACGGAGAGGAGCCCGGCACAAATAAGTGGAAGCAATGCCGGATCCAGCTGGAGCCCCGTGGTCGCCAACCCACGTCCCACAAGATGTGAGCCCCTGGGGGCTCAATATGGTGCTGCCTCGGGTTTTTGTGGGTATCTACCCACATAACCTAACGGCGGTACTTTTTGAGGATCCAACCAGCCTTCGGGCTGACTACCAAACAGAGGGGGGGGGGGGGGGGGCGGTGGTCCGTACATGATTCAATTTCAGGCTGAGTGGTCCGCTGACAGGACGTCATCTTGATCATCAGCCCCACGTAAAAGCATGTATTTAGTAGGAAGGCCAGGGGGAGCCATTGACTCCCCACACTCCTGTCACATCATGCTTCCTTTTCATATGTTGGCATACATTATTATCATTTTAAATGATCTTGTCGACTTCGTCGTTACACTGGGGTCTGGCGTTACGTTACGGTGACGGGACGAAATGTACCCAGATGCACTGAGGTGTGTGACGTCATAGTACCGCTTGGTGCATGTGTTCCCTGACAATCTCTACTTCGTTAGTATAAGACAAAAATCCCCGATTCTTGGATGTCACCGGCAATCTCGAGAACCACTGGATGGATTTTGATGCGGTTTTCACCATTCTGTAAAGCAGTGGTTCTTAACGGGTGGTCCGCGAGTGCCTCGGGAGTGGTCCGCGGGAGAAAAGGGTCCACCAGCACGTATAAAAAGTGGCCAATAAATAAGGGTTTCGAAAACGATGTGCGTTGAACAAGGATCGTCCGAATGTATTCGCGGCGATGACTATCAGATTTTGAATTGAAATATCCTTAAAATAAGTATTATTGAGGAAGAGTTACAACTGATTAGGTGTATTGGGAGGAAGGTGGGAGGGTGTGTGGGGGTGGGGGGTGGGGGTGGGGGTGGGGGTTAGGGAGGGGGGAGCGGTGGTCCGTACATGATTCAATTTCAGGCTGAGTGGTCCGCAGACTTATACGGGTTCAGAACCACTGCTGTAAAGGATATCTCGAGGAAAGATTCTGTAGAAAATAATTGATGTGTGATGAAAGGAAGCCAAGCAGTAACGATTTCAGTGAATAAGTCGAAAACAAACTTGGTGTCCGTGCGCTTCTTAAGCTTACGCTGGGCAAATCGTTAAAAAAAAATCAATATACTATGAGCGTAAGAATTGGTCAACATGAAAAGTTCTACAAAAAAGTCCGCGAGAGCATATCTCTATCTTCAATACATCGCCCACTATAAGTGTTTTTAGACTGGATGGAAGGGGCACGTCCCCGCGCGCTTGACCTTGCTTTGTCGTTGGTTTGCACTTGCCGTTTGCGACTAATTTGAAACAAGGTAAAGTATTATAAAGCAAGATAAGTATTATGCAGAAATTTTCTAACATGTCCAGCCTTTCTAGCATTTTTTCAGCATTTGTAGCATTTAAAATGATACAAAGTCTTGTCTTTCAGACTGACTGTCGCTTTTTTATATTGTTATAACTAGGGCTTGGATGTTTAGGAAAAATCATATTTTTTTCTTTGCCTCTATTTTCATGTCCGATTGGTTTCTGATGCAAAACAAGTGATTATCGTAACAATAAAGTGGTTTTTATTTTTCATATAAATGCATATTTCAATCATTCTTTACCTTTAGGTCATATTTGGAGCATTGTTTGGTAAGAGCTGTAATAGGTCGGTTTAACAAGCTTTACGATGATATAACAAATGTTATAGTTCTTATAAAACAAGAATAAGAATAAATACACTTCACTGTGGTGTGCACGTACCTTTAATAGTTTGGTTGGTTGGTTGGTTGGTTGGTTGGTTGGTTGGTTCTTAAGTTTAGGGGCTGCGACAACGCGGTCATGTAGCCCCGTGTACTTTGGGTGCGTGTAGAAACTGTCTGATAACCGGTGTTAATTGTGATGACTGTAATAGTGTGTGCTATCTGTTTCTTAATTTAAGTACTGCAACTTAGAATTTTTCAAATAGTTCCTACTTTTGCCGCCAAGCGTCACCGTCAACGACTACTAGGCCAAGTTCAGAACTTAGCTACTAGACGCCACCGCAGTCGGCTCTTGGCAACGAACATAGAAACGTAAGAGCTTTGTTTACATTCTTAACCTATCCAATTTAGCTTCACACAGGTGCAAATAGTGGAAGGTTCTTTAACATGCCATAAATCTATGACATGGGACCGCCGGCTTTACTTCCCCTCCGAAGGAAGGCATACTTAAAAAATCCGACGGCTTCGGCCGGGTTTGAACCCGCTATCTTGGGCATAGAAGCTCAGCATGCTACCGACTACGCCACCGAAGCCGCCTATTTAATAGCTTAATATAATAGATGTTGAGGGCCAGATTCCTATTTAAGATAGAGAATCGAAATTTCCAATATATCCTCAGCAGTCAGCAGCCGAGTCCGAGACCATCCTACCTCTGGTTGAAGTATGACGAAGTCAACTAACCAATCCAGTATTTAATTAAGGAGTATTTTTGAATTGCCTATAGTATGTTAACTACAAGGAAAGATACTGACATAACGTTAAAGAAATAATTTATTGACTTCAAAAATATATATATATATAAATAGTTACAAAAGTGAATTTAAATTAACAAACTGCGGTTTAATTAATTAAAAGAAAATGGCATAATAATGAATTGAATATAAATCTTGAAGCTACTACAGTATTAACAGAGACGTGTGATATTTAATAGCTTTCTCACCCATTGCAGTTCCGTCATCATAAAAGGTATGAACGATAATCTCGATATTCCGTCACATATGTAAAAATAGCGTGACATGTCTGTTGATATGGACCACCATAATTGAGTTCATTGCCATCAGTAGAATATCTGTAGTAGCGTGCGACAACCCAATGTTGGCTTCTATCCTCTATTATATAAAACGAAGTGTCCTGACTGACTGACTGACTGACTGACTGACTCATCATCGCCCAGCCAAAGCTATTAAAGTTAGAAACATGACATTTTGGGGATATGTTTGTTGTAAGTCAAAACCGTCTACTAAGGAAGGATTTTTGGGTATTCTCGTTTTGAAGGGGTCTTGAGGGGTTTAAACCTGCATTTCATTGAATAACAATATCTCACGAGTGGTTCCATGTAGGTATGTGATACTCGGTATACGAACTAATCACAAAAGATAAACAGACACGTGTCGAAGGGTTTTTCGATGTGGTGCATATTATGGGGTGAAAGGGGGTGAAAAGTGGGTTTTGAAGGATTCCTAACGGAGCGTGTATCTCTTAAACGACATAGGCGAAAAGTTTGAAACTCAGTGAGAAAAAATCAGCTCAAAAAATAAGTAAATACGTGTTCAACTGTTTTTTTTTTTTCATAAATCAAATTTAAGGGGTCCATGGGGAGGGGTGAAATCCTGGAAAAAGAAAAGAGGAAAGAAAGTGTGCTAACTGAAGAAAATGCCCTGACTCACTCACTCATCATCAACCAGCCAAAACTATTGAAGTTAGAAACATGAAATTTTGGGGATATGTTCATTGTATGTCGAAAACGTCCACTAAGGAAGGATTTTTGAATATTCAGGTTCTCAAGAGGTGTTAAGGGGGTAAACGTGCATTTCATTGAGTAACAATTTCTCACGAGTGGTTTCATTTGGGGATGTGATACTTGGCATATAAACTAATCATTAAAAATAAGCAGACACGTGTTTAAGAATTGTTCGATGTGGTGTATATTATGAGATGAAAGGGATGAAAAGTGGGGGGTTTTAAGGATTCCTAACGGAGCGTGTATCTCTTAAAAGACATAGGCGAGGAGTTTGAAACTCATAGGAAAACATTCAGCTTAAAAATAAGTAAATAGGTGTTCGACCGTTTTTTTTTTCATAAATCAAATTTAAGGGGTCCATGGAGAGGGGTGAAATTCTGGAAAAAAAATGTCCACTAGGGGAGGATTTTTGGATATTCACTCATCATCGGCCAGCCAAAACTATAAAAGTTAGAAACATGAAATTTTGGGATATGTTTGTTGTATGTCGAAAACGTCTACTAAGGGGCTCATGGGTAGGGCTGAAATTCTGAAGAAAAAAATTGAAAGAAAATGCCCTGACTGACTCACTCATCATCGCCTAACCAAAACTATTGAAGTTAGAATCATGACATTTTGGGGATATGCTCATTGTATGTCGAAATCGTCCACTAAGGAAGGATTTTTGGATATTCAATTTCTAAAGAGGTGTTAAGGGGGTTGAACCTGCATTTCATTCAATAACGATATCTCGCGAGTGGTTTCATTTGGGGATGTGACACTCGGCATGTTAACTAATGATTTTAAGAAAATAAGCAGACACGTGTCTAAAGGTTTTTCGATGTGGTGTATATTATGAGGTGAAAGAGGGAAATGTGGGCGTAGAGGTTTTTTACTTGTGTAATTTTATGATGTGTACTTTTTTCATAAAAGTTTGGGTAAATGTATTTTGTGTTTAGTCAGTGTGTTTATTATACTGTATCTCATTTATTTCCTACAAGAATGCTTTTATGAGAACATAGATGTTGTTTTTAATCCGTATTAGGGCATGGGCCATTTTTGGTTAATACCCCGTGTACTTGGGTGTGTGTAGAATTTGTCTCATAACCAGCGTTTCTTTGGTGTCTGTAGCAGTGTGTGTAGTTGTAATGGGCTATACACTCAGGATAGTCCCTGTCAACGTGGGGATTCGAACCTCTGATCTCCGGACTTGCTGCAGGTCCCCATCGCGGTCGTACTAGGTTCATTGTATGTCGAAAACGTCCACTAAGGAAGGATTTTTGAATATTCAGGTTCTCAAGAGGTGTTAAGGGGGTAAACGTGCATTTCATTGAGTAACAATTTCTCACGAGTGGTTTCATTTGGGGATGTGATACTCGGCATATAAACTTATCATTAAAAATAAGTAGACATGTGTCTAAGGGTTTTTCGATGTGGTGTATATTATGAGTTGAAAGGGGTGAAAATTGGGGGTTGAAGGATTCTTAACGGAGCGCGTATTTCTTAAACGACATACCGGTAGGCGAGGAGTTTGAAATTCAGCGGAAAAAAATCACCTTAAAAAAAGAAGTAAACAGGTGTTCGGCCGTTTTTTTTTTCATAAATCCAATTTAAGGGGCCCATGGGGGGGGTGAAATTCTGGGGGGAAAAACAGGAAAGAAAGTGTCTTATCTCATTGACTGACTCACTCTCTCTCCCCCTCAGGGGCTCACATCTAGTGGGACGTGGGTTGGCGACCACGGGACCCCAGCTGAGTCCGGCATTGCTTCCACTTACTTGTGCCGGGCTCCTCTCCGTCTTCTTTCCTGTCGACCTCCCTTGGTCAACTCTTGTTCCCTTCCGACCCCGACGGTATTAGGTTATCCGAGGCCTAGGGAGTCTTTCACTTTCCCGCCTTAATTGGCCCTTGTCTCATCTCTCCTGATACCCTCCTTCTGTGAGGGATCAGCCTTCTTTTTCTTTTCCTTTTACCTCCTGCCTTGTGCTCAAGGCCCTTCAGGAGGCAGGGTGTATGTAGCCCCACCACTTCTGGTGCACCCTAGATAATGCTACACCCTCAGGGGCTCACGGCTGGTGAGTTCGGGAGTTGGCAACCCCGAAGGATTCCTGAGCTGGGTCCGTTTTCCACTTTTGTCCCTTACCTTTGGGGCGGACCCTCACCTCTCTCCCCTCTCCACTCCTCTTTTCCTTTCTTCTTCTTAGTCGTTTACCCTCCAGATTGGTGGAACCCACGGACTCAGCGAGGGAACTCACCACTACCGCCTCTACGGGCAGTGTCCTAGAGCTGGGAACATCTAATCGGAGTGGATACAACTGGTGAGGTGTGATTGGCACCTCGCCCAGGCGGCCTCACCTGCAAAGCGAACAGGGGCCTCATGAGGGAAGGTAATGGATGGTCAGGATGGATAGGCAAGGAAGAGGGAAGGAGGCGGCCGTGGCCTTGAAGAAGGTACCATCCCGGCATTGGCCCGAAGACGAAGTGGGAAACCACGGAAATCCACTTCGAGGATGGCTGAGGTGGGAATCGCCCCCCCCCCCCCCCCCTCTACTCATTTGGAACACCCGAGGCTGAGTAGACCCCGTTCCAGTCCTCATACCACTTTTCAAATTTCGTGGCAGAGCCGGGAATCGAACCCAGGACCTCCGGGGCGGCAGCTAACCATGCTGGCCGCTACGCTACGGAGGTGACTCCTCTTTTCCTTATATTTCCTTTTCTCTTTAAGATTCCCGCACTGTTTTTGTTACTTGGTTCACCGTGTATCTAAATTCCCTTTTAGGGATTTTTTAAAGGCATTTTTGATCTACGTTGCATTTTGTAAGTTTTTTCGATCTAAATTACATCTCGCGATTTTTTTCGACCTCAATTGCATTTTGTAAAGATTGACAATCTAAATTGCTTTTTAGTAAGTCTTTCAATGCAGGTAGACGGGCCTTTTAGTAAGTATTTTGAATTTCAAATGAATTTTGCAAGTATTTTCAACCAAAACCGCATTTCCCACGAATTTTGAATCTAAATTGCATTTTGTTTGGTGGGCATTTTGCACATATTTTGATTCTCAATTGCATTTTGTGGTTATTTTGAATCTAAATTACATTTTGTTAAGTATTTTCAATCTAAATTGCATTTTGTAAGTATTGTCAATCCACATGAGTCGTTTGAATCTACCGTACATTTTGTAAGCATTTTTAATTTCAATTGCATTTTTTTAAGTATTTTGAATTTCAATTGCACTTTGCGAATAATTTGGATTGGAACTGGGATATTTCAATCTGAATTGCATTGTGTATTTTCAATTTCAATTGCATTTTGTAAGTATTTTGAACCTCAAGTGCATTTTGTACGTCTTTTCGATCTCATTTGCATTTTGTAAGTATTTGGAATTTCAGTTGCATTTTGTAAGTATTTCGACGCTACATTGCATTTTGTACGTATTTTGAATCTAGCCTACGTTTTGTGGGTCTTTTTCAATCTATTCTTTTTGTGAATCTTTTCGTTCTAAATTCCCTTTTGTAAGACCATATTGTGAGTTGTTTCCATCTGAGTTTCTCTTTGTACGTATTTTCCGTCTCAGATAATTTTCGTTCTGGTTTCCATTTCATTCTCATTTTCGCTATTACCCAGATCATTAAGGGTCGATAACCTAGATGTTAGGCCCCTTAAAACAACAATTATCATCATCATCATCACTCTCTCTCATCAAACTCAGGGGGAAAAACAGCTTAAAAATAAGTAAATAGGTGTTCGACCGCTTTTTTTATAAGTCCAATTTAAGGGGTTAATGGGGAGAGGTGAAATTATGAAAAATAAATGAAAGAAAATATCCTGTCTGACTCACTCACTCACTCATCATCACCCAGCCAAAATTATTGAAGTTGGAAACATGAAATTTTGGGGATATGTTCATTGTATGTCGAAAACGTCCAGTAAGCAAGGATTTTTGGATATTCAGGTTCTAAAGGGATGCTAGGAGGGTAAACATGCATTTCATTGAATAACAATATCTCACGAGTGGTCTCATTTGGGGATGTGACACTTGGCATATAAACTAATCATTAAAAATAAGCTGACAACACTGCATAATGATTTTTCGATGTGGTGTATATTATGACGTGAAAGGGGGAAATGTGGGCGTAGAGGTTTTTTACTTGTGTATTTATGATGTGTACTTTTTTCATAGGGGTTTAGGTAAATCGATTTTCTGTTTAGTCAGTGTGTTTAATATACTGTATCTCACTTATTTCCTATTTACATTTGTGGTCGGAAACCGTGTTGTGATTTTGAGTCGAATTTTATACATGGGATGCGACGTGACGTTGGGGAGTTTGTGATATTTATGTGGCATTGTTGTGCTATATTGTCTGATTGTTTACGGTCTTTACCATATTATTATCATTAGTATTCAAAATTAAACTATAACTCAAGCATAGCATTCATGATTGAGACATTGCTAAGTGTACTCTTTTTAACTACAATTTTCGCGAGCGAAGCCGCGACGGGTAATGCTAGTATATATATATTAGACATCGTTCAGTGTCGAATATGTATGCTCAGTCCATTGCTAAACCAGGAAGCCAGGTTAATAACTTCCTTCACTAATTGAGGGGTCGATGAATTAATCTCTTGTCGAAGGGGCTCAAGCTAATAGCTTCCTCATCACGTGGTTGCCGACTTACCTCTACAATCATAGCAAGCTTCCCTCTCTATTGTTCATTCAACATCATGAGGGCTAGTTGCACCACCATTGAAGCTTCTTGCAGTAGAAATGACATATTTGTTGCAACAGAAGTTGTAATAATATGTTCAATTCCTTCCAGAACAAACTAGTTGGTCCACACATGATTCTTAGTCATGGGTTTTTAGCATCGCGAGACAATGGGCCGGTTGAATAAAACCTAGCAATTGCTAAGTCTAGGTAATTTTCAAGCCAGTGCTAGCTTTTGGTTGATTAAAGTTGGGTAGCAATTGCTAGGCCTAGCAGTTGCTCAGAATTTCACGAAAGCCTAGCTATTGCTTGAAAGTGAGTTGAATAAAAAGAAATATCTAGATCTCGAGTGTAGCAACTGCTAGGAAATATCCTAGTCTGGTCCGGAGCATGCTAGCTTTTTACTTAGTCGTTGTTAGGCGTTAGATATGGCTGCTTTCCTACGTGTACGTGAACAAAAACAGTACGCAGTTCGTCGGGAAATAACAAAGTGCAAAGAATTGTTAAGGTTTGAGAGTGAAAGTGTTGATTTTTTAGCTGCTGAGTTCTTAAACGAAAGTGATAGTAGAGGAGGTGGCCTGTCTCGGAGGATTTTCTTGAGGTTTGTGGCAGACCCCGGGTTTCAATTAGGTATAGCTGAAGATATCGGTGTACATAAGAGTACAGTTTGCAAAACTATAAGTTTTGTATTGAACAAGATAATTGAAAGATCCCACATATGGATACGGTGTCCTTCAACAGCACCAGAAGTAAATGAAGCAAAACTTATTTGGCAACAACGTTTTCGTATGCCTACTGTTATTGGAGCGCTCGATTGTACACATGTCGAAATTAAAAATCCCTCGGTCTTACTTCACGGCGACGAGTACTTAAACAGGAAAGGTCGTACCAGCATTAATGTGCAGGCTACTTGTGACGCCAAAGAACGGTTTACAAGTGTTAGTGCGGAATGGCCTGGGAGTGACTCACGAATCTGGCGGAGAAGTGCGATTAGAGAGAGTATATCTCGTTTTGATGGAGCTTCTTGTTTACTTGGTGACTCTGGGTATGCAATATCGCCGTGGTTAATTACTCCGTTCAAACCACCGGTAGATGTTGAACAACGAAACTTTAATTTAATACACGCTAAAGAGAGAGTTGTAATAGAAAGGTGTTTCGGTCAATTGAAAAGGCGGTTCCCAATATTAGGAAACTGCGTAAGAGTTGCTTTGGACAAAATACCTATGGTAATAGTTTGCTGTGCTGTCCTCCAAAACTTAGGAAAACACTTGAATGATGCATTTGATGAGGACGATGAGGAGGATTTGATTGGCAACGAAGACGAAGGCATCGCGGAAGAGCGAAATGAAACACCAGCTACAGTTCTGCGAGGGCAACAAAAAGACTACAAATGATGGCGCATATGAACCAGCAGTGAACTGGAACTAAATTGTTATCCAGTGTTTGTTTGAGAAAACGATAATCTTTAGCATTATGTAAGTAGTTTGACCAACAGTTACAAATGAATATGTAAGTAGCTAAATGAATCGATCATAGTAAAACAACATTGAAATTATTTATGTTGAATTTAATTTAATTACCATTCTCACTGCGTATGTTTAGCGTGCACGTGTGAATGAATGATTTGTTAATAATTATAAAAATAATACGGGTATTAATTCCAAACAGAGCATGTTAAACATGTATTGTTAATTTTCTGAGCGCTATAAGCGCATTCAATTTATACAAACATAAGTTGTGTTTATTTATTATAAAACAGTAAGCCACTCATTCACATTTAAACACACGATCTTTTATACTAATTATTAGGCCGATTTTAGGTTATCTATGTGAAAAACGTACTCACTCATAATATTTATCCCAGTAATGTAAATATGCTTGGATAGATACGTGTATAAACACGTAGACTGATGTCCGATGCAACGTTGCAACGCCATTCTAACAGTTCCCGTGTTTTTGTTGGTGGAACGTTTTTACCTAGCTGATGATTTAATAACCGTTTCACCAATTCTAACTCGAAGAGGGACAACACTGAACTTACGACCCATCGGACGTCGACAACACCCTGAAGTGTAATCGTCCCTAAGGGTGTAAGACATGTTATTTTTTTATTTTTTTATTTTCAAATTTATGTATTAAGGATAAGGATAAGGGTTTTAATTTGATATATTTACAAATTGAAGTAGATCTGCTATATTCAATTAGGTCAGTTTGGGTTGATACATCACTGACATTTTTCTGTGCCTCTTTCAGTTTCATCTCTTCTATTTGAATTTGAATATCTAGAAGCTTTTTTTGCTGAAGCAAAACAATTCTTTGCAGTTGAGTGGTTGACATATTTTTTGTCTCTTCTGATTCGTACTGCATAACTTGCTTAACGCTTTGTCTTATTTTTGTAGCAGCCGGTGATGCTTTTGGCACTTGATCTTGAGTGCTTGGCCCAGGTTCAGCGTAAAACACTTTAGCACTGCCTCCGTCTTCTTGAGTTCTTTCCACGGGTCCTAAGCCAACACCAATGCTTCCTGGGATTTTATTGAAGACCGGATTTTCTTGCTGGATTAATACATGAAATAATTGTTTTTCCCAGTCTTTTAGTTTAATTTTTTTATTCCCAGTGGCATTCTTGTCTGTCTTCAATTTAATGTTGGCCTTCATGTTGCTCAGCAGTTTCTGTAGCTGGGCCACTGTGACTACCTTTCGCGTAGCTGTTGAGTATTCATCTTGAATTGTGGTCCAAGCTCTTTTTTTTTTTTTTAGCAGAAATCACCGATGGAATTTTGGACTTTTCTACTACAACCTGACTGACACAAATTAGTTTAGTAAATAGGGCCCGGTCTAATCCCTTGTCCCCAACGGTGTCGTCTTCGCCTTCACTAGATGACATGATAATACACACTTCACTTAAGTTGGGCGCTACCAAGTAACAACGTGGTCACACTGTGATGTATCAGTGATCAGTGTCGTCTGTTGTCGCCAATCACACGCTCCTGACGAACAAGTTACAACCTGCAGGCCTAGCAGTAGCTAGAGCGCTAAGCAATTGCCAGGCCTAGCAATTGCTTAACAATTTCACGCAACATCTAACCTCACCTAGTTATTCCTATCTAGTCCTAGCAGTTATTTATTCAACTGGATTTTAGCAAGAGCTAGTTCTAGGCACTAGTTCCTAACCCCTAGTTCCTACGTTTTATTCAACCGGCTCAATAACTGCGTGCCGTAGCGACACGTCACTGCGTCACCGGGGTTTATACCAAGGATCATGTAAGTATAAGAGATTCGTCACTTTTGGTTATAGAATTTCCGAGAGAGAACACCGCCTGAGGCTATGGATTGTACTGACAAGTCTGGCAACATAAAAAGTAAAAAGCCACCTGAATGTAGCCTTTATTACGCGTAAATGAACAGTATGTTCTGCGATGAGTTATTGATTATTGATGAAAATAACACAAACATAACTGCGCCTTTCGCTAGGCGCTGAAATATACGTCCAGATAGGAAAATAATAAATTTTGATATATATCAATGTTGGCAATAGATTTGTCACGAAAGACACAGTTATGCCGTTCTAGAGCTTAATTCACCTCTAGGCTAATTAAAAATGCTCTCTTACTCTACAGAATTGTTGGGATATTCGATGAATATAAAGAAAACTGTCCAAATGCACACACTACATTGCCATAACCTCACTTTTTGCCTAGCATGCCCGCAACCACCCACCCCTCCCCGTAGCTCTAAACCACAAATTTTATTGCAATGCAAAGGAGAATGGGTAAGAAAACAAACAAGAGATAAAATGCTCACATTTATTCTCTATATATTTTTATTCGAGAGTAGTCCATATTGCCCACTAGTTTTTCACATGGTCAACACCAGGAAGATGAAAATTGCCGTATTGTTCTTACTATCATTATAATTCTTACATCCCGGTGCTTGGCAATTTTTCCTCCCTTGCAGTGGCATGATTGACTCTCAATTCAATTCAAATAAACAATCAAAATACTGAACAAATCAAAACAACCAACAACACCACGAGGAAAATCAATCAAAACAGACTATTCCCGCTTCCGCCAGTCGGTTTGATGTGAACGTTCATGAGTGCAAACTACGGAACCTTAGTGCTAAAATTAATTCTTCATTGGTTGGCAGAACAACCAGTACAGGGCCTTACCCCGACCCACGCGCTCCCTATGAACTGTCATCCCCCTGGTTTATACTATTACGATATTTTCTGGGTGCAATACCCCTTCTCTTTACAAATGAATGATAATAAAACCTAACTGACTATAATAATAAAAGAAACCACTTACAGTTATATCTGACATTTTAAAAAATCATCACACCGATGTACTAATTAATAATAATAATAAATATGACAATAAATTAATTATTATAATAAATATATTAATTTGGAAAATCCATATGTTACAGAACGTGATATTTCGGTAGTTTGACGGCAGCTGTAGGTGTGTAATCATCCTCAACTTACCGAACGGGGACTAGTGTTTACAGAAATAGACTGTAAATAACCACTTAAACATTTATTTACAGAAAATGAATATGAAAATAGAAATAAAGAATTTTGTTAACAATTTAATCTCGAAGGTATTGTTGCTTGGATTTATAATTTAAAGGATCAGTCATATTCAGGTCATATTTTGTCTTTTTAGTCATATTTCGTCCTTTCTAAGGTCATATTTTTAGGTCTTAAACATCCGAGCCCTACTAATGAAAATACAAATTATCTAAATAGAAATACCCACAGCTATTTAATAAAGCTAATAAACCTTAGTCAATAAATTTTTAAAATTAATATTTATATTTAAATATATTTTAATAAATTTAAAAACAGATCTGTCACAAGTGTGGGCTTTCTTCTTCTTCTTCTTCTTCTTCTTCTTCTTCTTCTCGAATCACCCACTTTGGGGTACGTCAGTTCAATCACTTCTTAGATACTTGTGCTCTCCTTTTAAGTGTGGGCTTTATTTTGATAATATATTTTTTTATATAATAAGAAGGATAAGAATGGTCGACGACTTCAAGATAGCAAGATGATTCTGCACCGTTGGCGAGAGTATTTTAGTCAAGTATTCAACACTGAATTCCCTCACCCACAAATACCAGACAACAATGTTACGGCTGGACCAGTACCTTGTATCACTGAAGATGAAGTCAAAGTTGCCATTCGTAGCATGAAAAATGGAAAGGCCTCAGGGCTAGACGACCTTCCTGCAGACGTCTGGAAAATTGAGGAACTTACTGACAACGCGACCACCTGGCTGACAGAGTTCTTCAATTCAATTATTCTCTGTGGTCAAATACCTACAGATTGTTCAACTAGTATCAAAGTACCTATCTTTAAGGGTAAGGGTGACCCAGCTGAATGTACCAATTACCGTCCAATTAGACTTCTCTCCCACACTATGAAAATATTCGAACGTATCCTAGACAATAGGCTGAGGAACATCGTACAGCTCTCAGCAAATTAATGTGGGTTTGTCAAGGGATGTGGCACGATAGACGCAATCTTTGCTGTGCGCCAGCTGATGGAGAAATTCTGAGAGAAGAGGAGGCCACTACATCTTGCTTTCCTTGACCTCGAGAAGGCATTTGATCGAGTACCACACCAGATGATTTGGTACTCTCTCCGAGATCATCAAGTTCCATAAATGTATATAAACTGGATAAAAATGCTGTGCAACACCACCAAAAGCCACGTGCGATGCCCTGCAGGACTGACTGACAGCTTCCCTGTGACAGTTGGGGTTCATCAAGGCTCAGCTCTGTCTCCCCTGCTCTTTGTTATCGTCCCGAATTCCATAACGCGAGACCTGCAGTAGTGTGTCTCATGGACATTGCTATACGCTGATGATGTGATGCTTGCGGCAGACTCCAGGAAGGATCTTGAAACCCAAGTGCAGACATGGCATGATCGTCTGCAAGGATTTGGTCTTCGTTTGAACATCCACAAGACTGAATACCTCGAAACGATTCCACCCCCTGGAACTATAGGTATTAATGGAGCTCCTCTTACCAAGGTAAATACATTCCGATACCTAGGCTCACGATTGAATGGCGACAGCTCTGTGAATGAAGATATGCGAGGACGAATCAATGCGACTTGGATGCGATTCAGAGATGTCACCGGTGTTCTTTGTGATAAGAAGATGCTTATCTGCCTAAAATCAAATATATACCGCACAATGGTGAGACCAGTTCATATCATTACGTATACAAATTATAATATGCCTGCACTTTTATATTTCAAGCCAGTATTTTTTTCAAAATTTATATTACCAGCGAACCCGTGCGACAAAACTCGCATGTTCATAAACTACACTTTCTCTAATAGGCTTATAATGAGAGACTTAAGGAAAAAGGTTGATAGTTTTAAGGTTTTAGATTTAGACGACAACTCATAATTCCAGCATTTTAGAGCATCAGTATTTGCAAATCGTACACTTTTTACAAAAATCGATATTTATGAAATTAGAATGCAATTCGTCATTGCTAATGTCATTTGTGTGCTGTGCCCATGCAGAATGTTAAAATTACATGAACAAGGCCAAAATGTGAGGTGGACAGCAATTATGGAGCGTATTTTCCTACAGCAACAGTATTTGCAAATCGCACACTTCGTACATATTTCTAGCCTACTTATGAGATCAACTTATGACATCAACACAGGACGAAAAATTGTGTGTCTGTGTACTCTGAATGTCTGACCCCCCCCCGCTATCAATTCGTACACGGTGAAACTGAATTGAACGAAATTTGGTACAGAGGTAATACGAGCAAAGGGATCCTCAGTGTCAGGTTTCATATCGCCACCATCTTGACGGAAACGTAATGGCGGCCACCCAAATGTTCAAAGCTTAAATCAAATTACGACACTAACCTAATCATCCGAGCTGTACCAAATTTTGCAACAACATATATTTATATGGCGAGCGTCTTTCGACTAAACTATAAGGTCATCAGCCCAATAGTTTGCAGATGGCGGCCATGTATGCAAATCGATTCCCCCTATCAATTCAAACAAGGTGAAACCGAATTGAACTAAATTTGGTACGGAGGTAGCACTAGCAAAGGGCACCTCAGTGTCATGTTTTATATTGCCACCATCTTGACGAAAACGTAATGGCGGCCACCCAAATGTAAAAACCTTAAATCAAATTGCGACCAACTTAATCATCTGATCTCTACCAATTTTTGCAACATTATACTCTTTATGTATGAAGAATGTTTTGACAAAATTACTGGGTCATTAGCCCAATAATTTGCGGATGTATGTGTGTAAATCGATTTACCCTATCTATTCAAACACGGTGAAACCGAATTGAACGACATTTGGTTCAGAGGTAGCACTAGCAAAGGGCACCTCAGTGTCATGTTTTATATCGCCGCCATCTTGACGGAAACGGAATAGCGGCCACCCACATGTTCAAAGCTTAAATCAAATTACGAGTAACCTAATCATTCGATCTCTACCAAATTTTGCAACAACATATATTTACATGGCGAGCGTCTTTTGACTAAACTACAAGATCAGCACAATAGTTGGCAGATGGTGGCCATGTAAGTGTGCAAATCGATTCCCCCTATCAATTCAAACACGATGAAACCAAATTCAACGAAATTTGGTACAGAGGTAGCAATAGCAAAGGGCACCTCAGTGTCATGTTTTATATCGCCGTCATCTTGACGAAAACGTATTGGCGGCCACCCAAATGTTAAAAGCTTAAATCAAATTATGACCAAGCTAATCATCTGATCTCTACCAAATTTTGCAACATTATACCTTTATGTATGAATAATCTTTTGACCAAACTATAAGGTCATCAACCCAATAATTTGCGGATGGCGGCCATGTATGTGTGCAAATTGATTTCCCCTATCTATTCAAACACGGTGAAACCGAATTGAACGAAATTTGGTACAGAGATAGCACTAGCAAAGGGCACCTCAGTGTCATGTTTTATATCGCCGCCATCTTGACGGAAACGGAATGGCAGCCACCCAAATGTTAAAAGCTTAAATCAGATTACGACCAACCTAATCATTTGATCTCTAACAAATTTTGCAACAACATACCTTTCTGTGTGAAGCATCTTTTGACTGAAATACAAGGTCATCAGCTAATAGTTTGCAGATAGCGGCCATGTATGTGTGCAAATCGATTCACCATATCAATTCAAACACGGTGAAACCGAATTGAATGAAATTTTGTACAGAGGTAGCACTAGCAAAGGGCACCTCATATTCATGTTTAATATCCCTATAGCACGTTGTATTTCAACAAGCTACTACAACCAACATTCAATTATACTCCTTGAAACGGACAAAGAGTTATAACAATACCCATGCATTTAGGAGAAAATATGCAAGTTCTTTACTGAACATCTTGTTAAAAGGTCATTTTTTTAAGAAATTATAGATATTTATGAAATTATAGTGCAATTTCTCACTGCTAATGTCTATTCTCTTTCATTTGAATGCTCATTTGTCAAGATCGGTCGGTTGTGAGCGCCGCATGAGGGATCTATACTACTGAAATAATATATATGATGATTGTAAACTGTATTGTAAACAAATTGAAAATCGAGGAGAAAAAACTATTCTGAAGACAAACATATAAGGCTTACACTAAAAATTAATCAACGAAAACAATATGTCATAACTGATGAAGGAAGGGCAGCCATGCCAACTAGAATGAAGAGGTTTAGGGAGAAGAGGAAGACGACACCTAAATTCCCTGTCAATCCATTAAGGACTTAAATGTATTTGATTTGGTTTAGTTGCTCCAATGTGGGCATAAACTACGTAAATAAATAATTGTAAACTGTATTTCCCACCAACACAGGGTCTTTCATATAAAGTAAGAACGGCAAGCGGCAGTTTTGTTATCCGCTGCTGCGGTGGCTTTGGCCGAGATTGTGGCGTGCCATGGCCCCCTGCTTTAAGCGTGTGTATATTTCTATGAAATATTACCTTATAAAATATGCTGGAAGTGTCGGCCTTCCTGGGTTATACAGGCATTGTATCTGGTAACCACATTCTGGCTGACTCGAGTGAGTTCTGCCACTGTGTTGTTTCTGAATTGTAATTTTATGCTTTTTATTGAGCACTGAGTTAGTAGTGTCAACATTATTTACAATTACGTGAATCTGTGCTAGTGAAGGTGGCACTTAATCAGGAAATTGCTGAACAATTGCATCACGTACCCGCCGAGCCGTCTCGTACTTAAAATAAGTTTTACATACAAAAATACGATGTTGTAATGATAACTGTCTCACCATGTAAGCATCTGAGGTTCAGACTGGCGACTAAACACCTGCACGTTTATTGCAAGGTCAAGTACAGTATGTACTATGCGCGCGCCCTCAATACTGCAGCAGGGGGGCCGTGGCACGCCACAAGCTCGGCCAAGGCCACCACAGCAGCGGATAACAAAACCGTCGCTCGCTGTTCTTACTTTATATGAAAGACCTTGTATATAAATCGCTTAGGTTTAGTTTCACAAAACTCAAGCTCTTAAACCAGAGGGAGTTAAAAGGTGTGGTTTGTACCAAATTCTTCCAAATCGTCTCAATAGTACAGGAAAAATACTGCATTTCTTGAAAAGTCAATGGAAATATATTTATTTGTTTATTATTTATTTATTTATCGTATGGCTTTTAGTGCCGGGAGTGTACGAGGACATGTTCGGCTCGCCAGATGCTGTAGCTGCTTCAAGCGGACACCCATAGGGTGAGCTACAGGTTCCGTTCAATTTCTAGTAGTTCCTACTTTCCCTAACAAATGTTACTGATACCTAGTCGTGAAATCTAACCTAGAAATTTAGCTTCACACGAGTTTAGTCTGTGGAAGGATCTTTTACATGCCATAAATATATGACATGGGCCCGCCGGATTTATTTCCCCTCCGAAGGAAGGAAAACTGAAGGATCTTAACGCTCTTAAAATATCCGACGACTTCAGCCGTGTTTGAACCCGCTATCTTGGGCACAGCAGTTCAGCATGCTACCAACTACGCCACCGAAGCAGCTATTTATTTGTTTATAAAGTGCATTTAAACAAATTAACTGCCAGAACTGTGTCGCACAGGACAGGTGGTTCTCGCATGGGTCTGCTAGTATATCTATAATACACTACATTTATTTTCATTTTCTTCACGCCGAAGATTTTACTATGCGGAAACAGATTTCTAAGCAGACCCATTTGTATTTTGCTCTGTTTGATCTGTCAGAACAACTCATGTTTCTTTTTAGCAGTGTTTGCCAAACATTACGTACCGTATATAATGTGTGTGTGTTGTTAGCCACAGGAAAAATAAATAGGGTCTAGGATTAGGATAGGTGCCTTGAGACTTCAATTAAGGTAGGCCCACAGCAGAGACATTTTTCAGATGGAGCATGGAAAACCCAGAAAAAAAGGCACTCAGGATGGCTGCAGTCAGTGACAAGATTCGAACCTTCAATTTTTTTGGTTGGTGGGTTCCTTAGTTTAGGGGCGATCATGTAGCCCCGTGTACTTTGGGTGTGTGTAGAATCTGTCTGATATCCGGTGTTAATTGTGGAGACTGTATTAGCGTGTGTTATTGATGTGTAACATCTTTCCGCTCGGTTGCTGGATTTATTTATTTAGCGTATGGCTTTTAGTGCCGAGAGTGGATATTTTTGTGGGAGTGATTTTGAAAAAAGGGAAGAAGTGAGATTGACGGAAAAATGTAACATTAAACAATGAGCGCGCGCAGTGGCGGAGATTGGTACCACGACGTACTAACGCATACGGTTTACCCCAATGTTTGTAGGCCCCATTACAGCTATTCCTACAATAAATCATCTTCAAGTTGTCGTCCTTTGGTGTAAAAATATTCAACATAACATATTTGCTGAAAACAATTATGATTTATTAACGGTCTGTTTTTCAGTCTCTGGATGAAAGTGATGGGCAGCCACTCCCCGAGTAACGTGTTTTTCAATGCAAAGTTATGCGAACTCTGGTGCCAACTGATTGAAACACAAACCACATGGTCAAAGACTTCGTATCAGTATTTGAATGATGATATGCTTTAATATGAAACATTGTAACTAGTCGGCAATGCCGGTATTATATTTCTGAACAATGGCTATTCAGATATTAACCCACATTGCGGTAATGCATTCATCGATGTGTTTATACGGGAACTGGGCTAGCCTTTCATGGCGGTACATGAAAATAAGTAACCGTCTTGTACTCTCAATATCTGTGGTTGTAATAGCTGCGATGATAGAGTCTTCGACTGCGAATTATGAGGTTTCAGCTTCGAACCCCAGTGCTGGCAATTATTTTTGCTACCAGATTATCGATTTAAACGATAATTATCATAACAGTATGCATCATTTTAACAGAATCTACATGAAATTACGATTTATCTAATTTTTGCACCAAGCAGGAGTTGGGAAATTTGATTGCATTGAACATTATTTCTAGTAGTTTTGAGATAGGCTAGAGACTATGGTTCCATTCCTCCTCTTAATTTATAGTATAACTAGCAACCCGACCCGGCTTCGCCCGGGAACAGTTATGAATGCATTGCGTGATAGGCGCTTTTTTCCAATGTCAATGAACAACGACCAATATCCGTTTTACGTCTCGGCATGATAGGTTAAAGTCACTGACTGGACTATTAATTATATTATCATGGAGATGCATGTGCAACAAATTCTTGTCAGACGTAATTTAAGAATGGCCAGGTGCATGAAACACAAATCCCCTTTCCGTCCAATCTTAACTTGGCTGTGAATTTTGCGGAACGAAAGGTTCACAGGCGAAATGAAGAAAAGCCGAGTTGAACTTCCAGGGAAACTCCAAACACAACCACTCTTCTCTAAAATGTTTAACTCAACACGACTCGACAGTTTGCTGCTGGCTGTATCTGGGGCAATAAGCACGTCCGCTAGCTAAGCTGTAACTGGGGTGACAGACTCGCCCCTAGCTAGCTCGTAAACTGTCGCCTCAGTAACTGAATGGAGATTGTTGGAAGAAATGAAAAACGTAAAAACACTTATAGTAGGCGATGTATTGAAGATAGAGACATGCTTCCCGTGTTTTTTTTTTGTGAAACTTTTCATGCTGAACAATTCTTACACTCATAGTATTTAGATATTTTTAACGGTTTGCCCAGCATAAGCTTACAAAGCGCTCGGACGCCAGGTTTTTTTTTCTACTCTTCCACTGAAATCGTTACTGCTCGGCTTTCTTTGATCATAAATAAATTATTTTCTACAGAAATCATCCTCGAGATATCCTTTACAGAATGGTGAAAACCGCATCAAAATCCATCCAGTGGTTCTCGAGATTACCCGTAACATCCAAGAATCAGGGACTTTGTTTTATACTAAGTAGAGAAGAGATATGAGATGTTTGTTGAAACAAGTGTGACAGTAGCATATCTCCAATTCAATCTATACATTCATCATGATACCAGTATGAAAACGGAGCGTAAATTAACATTTTAAGAATGTCCAAGCTGTGTAGTATACGAGTAGGATAACATGTCAGATGACTTCACATGCATTTCATCTCAATTTCATAGTAGCATAACATGTCAGATGTTACACATCATATGCGACTACTATAAGGCTCGTATCTTTTTCTGTTTTTAATTCAAGTAAGGACTGAAGACGATAAATTCAAGTAGTTCCTACTTTCACTACCAAATGCTACCATCCACGACACCTAGCTGTGAACTTGGCTACTACTAGATGCCATCGCAACCAGCGCCTGGTGACGAACTTTGGAACTTAAGAGCATTAATCAAACCTAACCTACAAATGTTG
The DNA here is from genome assembly GCA_946902985.2 of Meconema thalassinum. Taxonomy (NCBI): domain Eukaryota; kingdom Metazoa; phylum Arthropoda; class Insecta; order Orthoptera; family Tettigoniidae; genus Meconema; species Meconema thalassinum. The sequence goes on along the minus strand of OX336396.1, from coordinate 216,716,068 downwards.
CTTCACACAAGTTTAGTTAGTGGATGGTTCTTTTACATGCCATAAATCGATGACATGGGCACACCGGCTTTACTTCCCCTCCAAAGGAAGGCATACTGAGAGATGTTTAACGCTCTTAAAAAATCCAACTACTTTGGCTGTGTTTGAACCCGTGACCTTGAGCATAGAAGCTCAGCATGCTCCCAACTTCGCCACCGAAGCCGCCCTTCAATCTCCTCAGCTCTTCCTTGCAGTTGCATGTCTACACTTCAGGGTAGTGTGCAATGACATGATCAATGAAGTTGATGTGTGTACATAAAAGCGTGTTAGTTTGTAATAATAACTAGTATTTTTTAGGTAGTCGCCTCCGTACCGTAGCGCCTCCTTCCCTCTACCTCGCCTATCCATCCCAATCGTCCCCTCCCTTCTTATCCCTCATGAGGTCCCTGTTCTCTTTACAGGTGAGGCCGCGTGGGCGAAGTGCTGATCACACCTCCCCAGTTGTATCCATTCCGACTAAGTGTTCCCACCTCTAGGGCACTTCCTGGAAAGGCGGTAGTGGTGAGTTCCCACGCTGAGTTCGCGGGAAAGAGAAACCTGGAGGGTAAATTGACTTTAATTTTTTTTAGGTAGTGTATATAAATCACTGCCAGCTGGATCGCATCCCTCCTGGCTGCTTTAGACTGCCTGCCCATTCAACGATTACAGCATTGGTTTATGCGTACAACCTCGTTTCCAAATATAGACGCTAAGAGCAGCACCAACCCGCTGTGATCGCCACTGTCTTTTTCAAGTCACTGTTGCAGACATTTGTTTTGTATTGATGTTAATGACGTCAATAATAATAGCCTGTTCTTTATTCGGTGTTAACTATATTGCAGAAGAATAACTTTTCAGGGATTTCTTGGGCACATCGTGGGTAGGTTGGTTGGTTGGTTCTTAAGTTTAGGGGCTGCGACAACGCGGTCATGTAGCCCCGTGTACTTTGGGTGTGTGTAGAATCTGTCTGATAATCGGTGTTAATTGTGATGACTGTATTAGCGTGTGTTATCTGTTTTTTAATTTAAGTACTGCAACTTAGAATTTTTCAAATAGTTCATACTTTTGCCGCCAAGCGCCACCGTCAACGACAACTAGGCCAAGTTCAGAACTTAGCTACTAGAAACATTGTGGGTAGAACTGTCGGTAAGGTTAGGTACGGTCTGACTTCCTTGGTAAGAAGCCATTGCTTTGAATGTGAAAGGCTTTGGAGCCTCGCTGAATTACGATGTTCAACCTGTAGCAGTTATTAATGCCCCATGTTGGTAGCGACAAGTGTAGCAGTTTCGCTAGCCCACACGTTGAGTGACAAGTGTAACGGTTTGACTGCCCCTAACTGTTGGGTGATAAATGTAACTGTTTACCTTTGCCTAAGCTATGTTGTTTTAATGGGCGCCAAGACCTCAACGCAATGTTGAAATCTACATTTGTATTTAACAGCGTCTAGCTCTAGTAGAACACCTTCAAGAATCTATTCACTCAGATCGTGGTATGATTTGATCATTAACCCAACAAACAATTGTATCAGGAGAAGGAATTGGTCTTTATCTAATGCTACCTACTGAAAGCAAAGATTGCATTGTAAAAGAAATGAATTTATTATATAAAACAAGTATTGCAAAAGTAATAATAATAATAAGTATAAAATTTAAATTGGAGCGTTGCGATTTTAATATTACCGATAGAAAATTACATGAAAACGGAGTCTGATAAATTATTGATTTTACTCTTATTCCCAAGCTATGAAGTTACTGAAATATTGAATAGAAACAAAGAGAAACGAGAGATTGCGTATTTCTGCGTCATTTGCGCTTACCACTGGAAATTGCCAAAGCATTTCCCTCGTACTGGATGATGCTGTGAGCTTCCCACAGTCTCCTGGATGTCGTCATCTCCGTCGATATTTGATGATATACTTGTAGATTTGGTGACTTTATGGTCCTAACATCGGAGCCATACCCTCGTACAACCAAACTGGTTACGTTTTAAACAGATAGTTCTCCACTCCACGGAACATTGGAGCGACACACACTTGCAACCGAACTAGTCAAGTCTTTCACAGATTGTCCTCGTTCCACGGAACATCGGAGCGACTCCCGCGTGCAACCATACTCGGCAAGTTCTACACAGATTGTCCTCGTTCCACGGCGCGCGGATGATGAAGTCGATTTCCGTTCCAACTATCCGCCTTTTCTTGACGCTGCGACCCAAGCTTGCGTAATACTTCTTGACAAGAATCAGCCTGTATCTGAATTTCCAGTGAGTCATGTCTCTCATAATATCCTAACTGACGAAACTCCGTAAAATTCCGTAATCATATAATTTTCTATGATATTGTCGTTCGTAATAATTTGCTTGATAGTGTTTTCTAGGACATAGAAAACCTATCTGTATGCTTATAATTTTATAAAATGTTCCGAAAAATACCTTAATAATAATTATAATAAATTAATAATAATAATAAATTAACATAAAAAATTCTCTTGGCTGAACAATTTGCCGCGTAAATAAATATAGAATGGCTTCCTACTGACTTATGCCAGTGGCATAAAAAACCCTCGAAAAACACGTTACATATTCGCCTCGGATCATCGGATGATTTACCGTGACGACGGTCCATTATCCGATTATCCCAGACACGTTAATAAACCCCATCCAAAATACATATTACATAAATGAAATCACCCGAAATTACAGATATATACAATCATAATTTTTCTTCACGCACTTTGCGTCAAAGTTTGTTGTCACTATGGATTGCACTTTGCAACCAGTCCAATGTTTTACATATAGAATAGTGTTCCACGGATATTTCCGCCTCTCAAATTTCTCTATGTTGGAAAATAGACATAATTAATGTGTGAGCACTATGTATTTATGATGTCATATCACACGCATTGAAGGTGTTCTGATATATTTATATCACCATAGAACTTCCTAATTTCACTGGAGGTCCCTTCCTTATTGTGAAATTAATCCCACTTATCACTGAGCACACGATTACACTATTGTGGCAGCGCCTCGTGACCATAATACTTAATCTCTCTTTAAAGTAGATTAAATTAATATTGACTTCTGAAAAAAAAAACAGTAAATGCGCATTACATATAACACCAAATATTTCTGTGCCGTAATCGCCCTGTCTTGTTAAGTTCCCGTAGACCATATTCTACGTAATACTAGTTCTCAACACAGACCAGTTCTCCTCACACAAATAATACCTTTGTACAAATTACCTTAAATTACACACTTACAAATCTTACATGGCGAGGCCGTAAACAGAAATCACGTGTGCTGTTATGTATGAGTTTCATGAAGGACTGTCTCGCATTCTGATGACCCATCTTTTGTCCCGTGGACGCCTTAAGCAAAAATACCCTGTACAAGCGCTCACCCATCTCTTGGGGACAAATGGGAATTCACCAGCGCTACCAAATTCCGGCCTTGGTGTATCGAGACATTTTAGGGCTCAAGAGCATCCGACAATCCCGTCATAATTCCCTGTACCTTAAAAACTCTCATTTACTTACATACTACCCCCCTGTGTGACTTCTGATACGCCTGCCTGGAAGACCATCTCCTCCCACGCACCAAATACCACACTTACTCATTTGATAGGCTGGCTCGCCAGCTAAACACACTCACTTTATGACACATATTTTCGTAGACTATGTATATTATACGTCCCGTATAATCTGTTTCCCTTACTATCCTCCAGCACATATGCTGTTTTTCCAATACGTTTGGAAACTATAAATGTTTCTGCGTCACCTGCTTCCAACCTTGCAAGTGGCTCCCTTAAATGAACGTCATCACGTTGCTCTACCTAGCATATTACTCAGTGCCTGTAACGATGCCCTGTTGCTACTGTCCACACATGCTAACCCTACTTTCCTCTGGTGTCACACCTCTACTCAACACTCTATGACCTAAAAATGTCACTTCTGACTGACAGAATGACGACTTAGACAGCTTCAAAGTGAACCCTGCCTGATCTAACTTCTGAAAAACTATATCTAAATGACGTAGATGCTCCTCAAAACTGCGTGAACTAATTACCATATCATCTATGTAAATGGTTACAAACTCTCCTGTGTCATCCCCTAATGCGATGTTTAAAGCCCTAATTAAAGCTGCTGAACTACTCTTTAACCCATAAGGTGTTCTACAAAATTGATAAAGGTTATATTTATGACTAAAAGCTGTAAATGGTCTATCTTCGTACATAAGTGGCACTTGCCAAAAACTGGAACTCAAATCTACACAAGTGAAATACTTCTTCCCCTCAAATGTTTGCATTAATTCCTCTATTGACATAGATTTCAGCTGATCTGAACTAATTCTACTGTTAACCAAACGAGCGTCTAAACAAATACGAACCGTGCCGTCGGTCTTGGGTACCGTGATCAAAGAATTAACATATGGACTGTTAGAGTGCTCAATAATCCCATCTTCAAGCATCTGGTTAATTTGTGCCTCAACTGCACTCTGATAAGCGAAAGGTACAGGATATCTATGTCCTGTGAATACTGACCTATCAATAACGTTCAATGAATGTGTATAGCAATTGGCCATACCAATGCGATCCTCAAACACTCTCCTATTACACAATAACACATCATAGAGCCGAACACACTGTTCAACCTCTCTATTTCCCTGAAATGCAGCATCACGTAACGAGTCCTCTAGACTTCCGTTCGTAATCACACTGCCCACAAAACATGGAGAACCCCGCTCTACGGCTGGCGATATCTCATTTAAAGTACAAATCACACCTACAATACTACTCCTCTGAATATGGTCATTGAACGCTACTTCTACTTCAGAATCTCCCCATTTAAATTTCAAACTCCCTACATCATAACATAAGTTACCAGACACTCTACTTAGCCACTCTGAACCCAAGATAACACTGAATACTAAATTTGGAATTACAAGACAAATCTGCTTTTCTACATGATTATTAATTTTAATGTCTACTAAAACTTGCTTAGAAATTACTTTAGACCTCTTCCCAACAGCTGTGATAACAAAAGTGCTTTTAATTGGCATCTCCTCAAAATTTACTCCAGTTCCTTTCATTTTATCATAAAATGCACTACTTATGCAACTCTTCATACAACCACTATCAATTAAAACATCTGTGTACGCCTCGGACACGTTAAATTTAACTATGGGGCTCTTACTAACCACTTCCTGAATAATACCTTCATCATTTAGTTCATGTAATAATTCATTTCTTATATTTAGGTCATAGGGTTCCTGTATAATTGTATGGACAGGGCATGCTACAGACTGAGATTCTGACCTTACTTCGCAGCCTGGTTCGCGTTTAAAGAACCGCTACAGCTGGCCGTAGTACTACTAACTACTGAACTGGTCTGGTTGTTCTGGGCTGTGTTGTCATTGTTTGGCTGTATATTACTACCACTAGGCTGTCCTCTTCCTTGACCCCTATTCTGGTTGTAATTATTGTCATTATAATTTCTCCCTTGATTTCCCCTGAAATCATTGGTTCTCCCTTGATTTCCCCTGTAATCATTGTTCCTCCCTTGATTTCCCCTGAAATCATTGTTCCTCCCTTGATACTGATTACCATAGCCATTTCCTCTGTTCTGATTTAGCTGATTATTATTATTTCTGTTTTGAACGTTGGCCCCTTCGCCACCGTTCCCTTGAACTTCTTGATGCCTGGCTTCATTAGGTCTATTATTATTATTACCCTGATTCCGATTGAAATTGTCTTCATAACCCCCTCTCCCTAGTGCATCAAATGTGCTTAACAAATTTTCTACTTGTGATATAGTCTTTACATTCTGGATACAAGCAGCCTCCTTGATCCCATAGGGAAAGTGCCGAAGTAGCAACCTCACCACATCACTTTCCTCCTTCAAGCCATCCAGATATTTACACACTAATACCTGCCCTAAAAAGTATTCGGTCATGGTGGAGCTTCCTTTAGGGTTATATTTACCACACACTACTCCCTCACGATGCTGCGACTGAATAACCTCATTCCAGAACTTTTCACAGAATTTCATTTTAAATCATTAATATCCGTAAACTTGTCTCTGTAGACAGCAAACCAATTCCTCGTTTCCCCCACAAACACTTGTTCTAAAATTTCAACTACCTGGCACCACTCAATACTACCATTTTCCAACCTCTCCCCGAATTTATTTTCTATGGTGTTCATGAACTCCATTGGGCACCCCTGTCGATTGCTGAACTTACCCAGTTCTACCTCCCTGTGTGTGCTATTCACAAAAACTGGCCTATTCTGACTATTTTCTTGCCTGATCCTAGCTTTTAATTTTAACTCTAATTCTGCGATTTTCTCCTCAGCCTTCCTCTCAATACTGTTTACTGTTAATTTAATGTTTCCTTCTGATTCTTCTACTTTATCATATAGCTTTGCTTGTTTCTCCTCAATCTTGCTAATGCTCTCTCTATTACTCTCTCTTAAATCATTTACTTCTGCAACTATTTGTGAGTGGACTTTCTCAATTCTACCCCCCAGCTGTTCCTTAACCTCTTTAGTAGCTACCTGAATTTTGTCAATTTCTCCCCCCAATTGCTTTTTGACCTGCTGTGTTTCCAGTTGCACTAGTTCTTTTAAATTTTCAGTCTGTGTACTGATTCTAATTTCCAACTCCTCCTGTACTTTTCCTAATTTTCTGTCTACATCTGCAATAATCTCTTTAGCCTTTTCTTCCATCACCCCCCCTGATCTCACCTCTAATCAGTTCGAATTTGTCACTCATTTCCCTACTGTTTTGTTCTAATTTAGCATTTAAAGTTTCAGTACTCTCTCTATTTTCCTTACTGTTTTGTTCTAATCTGGCGATTAAAGTTTCATTACTCTCTCTATTTTCCTTACTGTTTTGTTCTAATCTGGCGTTTAAAGTTTCATTACTCTCTCTATTTTCCTTACTGTTTTGTTCTAATCTGGCGTTTAAAGTTTCATTACTCTCTCTATTTTCCCTACTGTTTTGTTCTAATTTAGCATTTAAGGCATCTGTACTTTCTTTATTTTCCCTTCTGTTTTGTTCTAATCTGGCGTTTAAGGCATCTGTACTTTCTTTATTTTCCCTACAGTTTTGTTCTAATTTTGCATTTAAGGCATCACTACTAACTTTGTTCTGATACATAAACTCGATAAGTAAAGTTTCTAATTCTGGTTGGCCGCCTACACTCCCTGTTTCAGTATCGGGATTTACTTCCGCTACCCCGGTACTACCATCACTCGACATACTGCTCGTATCATCACTCCCCCGTTGATGACCACTACGTAACCTCATCTGTCTTTCTTTCTCATCCCCCATAATGATATACACTGATACAGACAAATAACCCCCAAAATACAGGCACAGAAATATATACCCTTCTCCTTCCACAAATGTTATTAGGTTTTCATCCCCACGTTGGGCGCCAAATGTAGCAGTTATTAATGCCCCATGTTGGTAGCGACAAGTGTAGCAGTTTCGCTAGCCCACACGTTGAGTGACAAGTGTAACGGTTTGACTGCCCCTAACTGTTGGGTGATAAATGTAACTGTTTACCTTTGCCTAAGCTATGTTGTTTTAATGGGCGCCAAGACCTCAACGCAATGTTGAAATCTAAATTTGTATTTAACAACGTCTAGCTCTGGTAGAACACCTTCAAGAATCTATTCACTCAGATCGTGGTATGATTTGATCATTAACCCAACAAACAATTGTATCAGGAGAAGGAATTGGTCTTTATCTAATGATACCTACTGAAAGCAAAGATTGCATTGTAAAAGAAATGAATTTATTATATAAAACAAGTATTGCAAAATTATTAATAATAATAAGTATAAAATTTAAATTGGAGCGTTGCGATTTTAATATTACCGATAGAAAATTACGTGAAAACGGAGTCTGATAAATTATTGATTTTACTCTTATTCCCAAGCTATGAAGTTACTGAAATATTGAATAGAAACAAAGAGAAACGAGAGATTGCGTATTTCTGCGTCATTTGCGCTTACCACTGGAAATTGCCAAAGCATTTCCCTCGTACTGGATGATGCTGTGAGCTTCCCACAGTCTCCTGGATGTCGTCATCTCCGTCGATATTTGATGATATACTTGTAGATTTGGTGACTTTATGGTCCTAACATCGGAGCCATACCCTCGTACAACCAAACTGGTTACGTTTTAAACAGATAGTTCTCCACTCCACGGAACATTGGAGCGACACACACTTGCAACCGAACTAGTCAAGTCTTTCACAGATTGTCCTCGTTCCACGGAACATCGGAGCGACTCCCGCGTGCAACCATACTCGGCAAGTTCTACACAGATTGTCCTCGTTCCACGGCGCGCGGATGATGAAGTCGATTTCCGTTCCAACTATCCGCCTTTTCTTGACGCTGCGACCCAAGCTTGCGTAATACCTCTTGACAAGAATCAGCCTGTATATGAATTTCCAGTGAGTCATGTCTCTCATAATATCCTAACTGACGAAACTCCGTAAAATTCCGTAATCATATAATTTTCTATGATATTTTCGTTCGTAATAATTTGCTTGATAGTGTTTTCTAAGACATAGAAAACCTATCTGTATGCTTATAATTTTATAAAATGTTCCGAAAAATACCTTAATAATAATTATAATAAATTAATAATAATAATAAATTAACATAAAAAATTCTCTTGGCTGAACAATTTGCCGCGTAAATAAATATAGAATGGCTTCCTACTGACTTATGCCAGTGGCATAAAAAAACCTCGAAAAACACGTTACATATTCGCCTCGGATCATCGGATGATTTACCGTGACGACGGTCCATTATCCGATTATCCCAGACACGTTAATAAACCCCATCCAAAATACATATTACATAAATGAAATCACCCGAAATTACAGATATATACAATCATAATTTTTCTTCACGCACTTTGCGTCAAAGTTTGTTGTCACTATGGATTGCACTTTGCAACCAGTCCAATGTTTTACATATAGAATAGTGTTCCACGGATATTTCCGCCTCTCAAATTTCTCTATGTTGGAAAATAGACATAATTAATGTGTGAGCACTATGTATTTATGATGTCATATCACACGCATTGAAGGTGTTCTGATATATTTATATCACCATAGAACTTCCTAATTTCACTGGAGGTCCCTTCCTTATTGTGAAATTAATCCCACTTATCACTGAGCACACGATTACACTATTGTGGCAGCGCCTCGTGACCATAATACGTAATCTCTCTTTAAAGTAGATTAAATTAATATTGACTTCTGAAAAAAAAACAGTAAATGCGCATTACATATAACACCAAATATTTCTGTGCCGTAATCGCCCTGTCTTGTTAAGTTCCCGTAGACCATATTCTACTTAATACTAGTTCTCAACACAGACCAGTTCTCCTCACACAAATAATACCTTTGTACAAATTACCTTAAATTACACACTTACAAATCTTACATGGCGAGGCCGTAAACAGAAATCACGTGTGCTGTTATGTATGAGTTTCATGAAGGACTGTCTCGCATTCTGATGACCCATCTTTTGTCCCGTGGACGCCTTAAGCAAAAATACCCTGTACAAGCGCTCACCCATCTCTTGGGGACAAATGGGAATTCACCAGCGCTACCAAATTCTGGCCTTGGTGTATCGAGACATTTTAGGGCTCAAGAGCATCCGACAATCCCGTCATATTTCCCTGTACCTTAAAAACTCTCATTTACTTACATACTACCCCCCTGTGTGACTTCTGATACGCCTGCCTGGAAGACCATCTCCTCCCACGCACCAAATACCACACTTACTCATTTGATAGGCTGGCTCGCCAGCTAAACACACTCACTTTATGACACATATTTTCGTAGACTATGTATATTATACGTCCCGTATAATCTGTTTCCCTTACTATCCTCCAGCACATATGCTGTTTTTCCAATACGTTTGGAAACTATAAATGTTTCTGCGTCACCTGCTTCCAACCTTGCAAGTGGCTCCCTTAAATGAACGTCATCACGTTGCTCTACCTAGCATATTACTCAGTGCCTGTAACGATGCCCTGTTGCTACTGTCCACACATGCTAACCCTACTTTCCTCTGGTGTCACACCTCTACTCGACACTCTATGACCTAAAAATGTCACTTCTGACTGACAGAATGACGACTTAGACAGCTTCAAAGTGAACCCTGCCTGATCTAACTTCTGAAAAACTATATCTAAATGACGTAGATGCTCCTCAAAACTGCGTGAACTAATTACCATATCATCTATGTAAATGGTTACAAACTCTCCTGTGTCATCCCCTAATGCGATGTTTAAAGCCCTAATTAAAGCTGCTGAACTACTCTTTAACCCATAAGGTGTTCTACAAAATTGATAAAGGTTATATTTATGACTAAAAGCTGTAAATGGTCTATCTTCGTACATAAGTGGCACTTGCCAAAAACTGGAACTCAAATCTACACAAGTGAAATACTTCTTCCCCTCAAATGTTTGCATTAATTCCTCTATTGACAAAGATTTCAGCTGATCTGAACTAATTCTACTGTTAACCAAACGAGCGTCTAAACAAATACGAACAGTGCCGTCGGTCTTGGGTACCGTTATCAAAGAATTAACATACGGACTGTTAGAGTGCTCAATAATCCCATCTTCAAGCATCTGATTAATTTGTGCCTCAACTGCACTCTGATAAGCGAAAGGTACAGGATATCTATGTCCTGTGAATACTGACCTATCAATAACGTTCAATGAATGTGTATAGCAATTGGCCATACCAATGCGATCCTCAAACACTCTCCTATTACACAATAACACATCATAGAGCCGAACACACTGTTCAACCTCTCTATTTCCCTGAAATGCAGCATCACGTAACGAGTCCTCTAGACTTCCGTTCGTAATCACACTGCCCACAAAACATGGAGAACCCCGCTCTACGGCTGGCGATATCTCATTTAAAGTACAAATCACACCTACAATACTACTCCTCTGAATATGGTCATTGAACGCTACTTCTACTTCAGAATCTCCCCATTTAAATTTCAAACTCCCTACATCATAACATAAGTTACCAGACACTCTACTTAGCCACTCTGAACCCAAGATAACACTGAATACTAAATTTGGAATTACAAGACAAATCTGCTTTTCTACATGATTATTAATTTTAATGTCTACTAAAACTTGCTTAGAAATTACTTTAGACCTCTTCCCAACAGCTGTGATAACAAAAGTGCTTTTAATTGGCATCTCCTCAAAATTTACTCCAGTTCCTTTCATTTTATCATAAAATGCACTACTTATGCAACTCTTCATACAACCACTATCAATTAAAACATCTGTGTACGCCTCGGACACGTTAAATTTAACTATGGGGCTCTTACTAACCACTTCCTGAATAATACCTTCATCATTTAGTTCATGTAATAATTCATTTCTTATATTTAGGTCATAGGGTTCCTGTATAATTGTATGGACAGGGCATGCTACAGACTGAGATTCTGACCTTACTTCGCAGCCTGGTTCGCGTTTAAAGAACCGCTACAGCTGGCCGTAGTACTACTAACTACTGAACTGGTCTGGTTGTTCTGGGCTGTGTTGTCATTGTTTGGCTGTATATTACTACCACTAGGCTGTCCTCTTCCTTGACCCCTATTCTGGTTGTAATTATTGTCATTATAATTTCTCCCTTGATTTCCCCTGAAATCATTGGTTCTCCCTTGATTTCCCCTGTAATCATTGTTCCTCCCTTGATTTCCCCTGAAATCATTGTTCCTCCCTTGATACTGATTACCATAGCCATTTCCTCTGTTCTGATTTAGCTGATTATTATTATTTCTGTTTTGAACGTTGGCCCCTTCGCCACCGTTCCCTTGAACTTCTTGATGCCTGGCTTCATTAGGTCTATTATTATTATTACCCTGATTCCGATTGAAATTGTCTTCATAACCCCCTCTCCCTAGTGCATCAAATGTGCTTAACAAATTTTCTACTTGTGATATAGTCTTTACATTCTGGATACAAGCAGCCTCCTTGATCCCATAGGGAAAGTGCCGAAGTAGCAACCTCACCACATCACTTTCCTCCTTCAAGCCATCCAGATATTTACACACTAATACCTGCCCTAAAAAGTATTCGGTCATGGTGGAGCTTCCTTTAGGGTTATATTTACCACACACTACTCCCTCACGATGCTGCGACTGAATAACCTCATTCCAGAACTTTTCACAGAATTTCATTTTAAATCATTAATATCCGTAAACTTGTCTCTGTAGACAGCAAACCAATTCCTCGTTTCCCCCACAAACACTTGTTCTAAAATTTCAACTACCTGGCACCACTCAATACTACCATTTTCCAACCTCTCCCCGAATTTATTTTCTATGGTGTTCATGAACTCCATTGGGCACCCCTGTCGATTGCTGAACTTACCCAGTTCTACCTCCCTGTGTGTGCTATTCACAAAAACTGGCCTATTCTGACTATTTTCTTGCCTGATCCTAGCTTTTAATTTTAACTCTAATTCTGCGATTTTCTCCTCAGCCTTCCTCTCAATACTGTTTACTGTTAATTTAATGTTTCCTTCTGATTCTTCTACTTTATCATATAGCTTTGCTTGTTTCTCCTCAATCTTGCTAATGCTCTCTCTATTACTCTCTCTTAAATCATTTACTTCTGCAACTATTTGTGAGTGGACTTTCTCAATTCTACCCCCCAGCTGTTCCTTAACCTCTTTAGTAGCTACCTGAATTTTGTCAATTTCTCCCCCCAATTGCTTTTTGACCTGCTGTGTTTCCAGTTGCACTAGTTCTTTTAAATTTTCAGTCTGTGTACTGATTCTAATTTCCAACTCCTCCTGTACTTTTCCTAATTTTCTGTCTACATCTGCAATAATCTCTTTAGCCTTTTCTTCCATCACCCCCCCTGATCTCACCTCTAATCAGTTCGAATTTGTCACTCATTTCCCTACTGTTTTGTTCTAATTTAGCATTTAAAGTTTCAGTACTCTCTCTATTTTCCTTACTGTTTTGTTCTAATCTGGCGATTAAAGTTTCATTACTCTCTCTATTTTCCTTACTGTTTTGTTCTAATCTGGCGTTTAAAGTTTCATTACTCTCTCTATTTTCCTTACTGTTTTGTTCTAATCTGGCGTTTAAAGTTTCATTACTCTCTCTATTTTCCCTACTGTTTTGTTCTAATTTAGCATTTAAGGCATCTGTACTTTCTTTATTTTCCCTTCTGTTTTGTTCTAATCTGGCGTTTAAGGCATCTGTACTTTCTTTATTTTCCCTACAGTTTTGTTCTAATTTTGCATTTAAGGCATCACTACTAACTTTGTTCTGATACATAAACTCGATAAGTAAAGTTTCTAATTCTGGTTGGCCGCCTACACTCCCTGTTTCAGTATCGGGATTTACTTCCGCTACCCCGGTACTACCATCACTCGACATACTGCTCGTATCATCACTCCCCCGTTGATGACCACTACGTAACCTCATCTGTCTTTCTTTCTCATCCCCCATAATGATATACACTGATACAGACAAATAACCCCCAAAATACAGGCACAGAAATATATACCCTTCTCCTTCCACAAATGTTATTAGGTTTTCATCCCCACGTTGGGCGCCAAATGTAGCAGTTATTAATGCCCCATGTTGGTAGCGACAAGTGTAGCAGTTTCGCTAGCCCACACGTTGAGTGACAAGTGTAACGGTTTGACTGCCCCTAACTGTTGGGTGATAAATGTAACTGTTTACCTTTGCCTAAGCTATGTTGTTTTAATGGGCGCCAAGACCTCAACGCAATGTTGAAATCTAAATTTGTATTTAACAACGTCTAGCTCTGGTAGAACACCTTCAAGAATCTATTCACTCAGATCGTGGTATGATTTGATCATTAACCCAACAAACAATTGTATCAGGAGAAGGAATTGGTCTTTATCTAATGATACCTACTGAAAGCAAAGATTGCATTGTAAAAGAAATGAATTTATTATATAAAACAAGTATTGCAAAATTAATAATAATAATAATAATAAGTATAAAATTTAAATTGGAGCGTTGCGATTTTAATATTACCGATAGAAAATTACGTGAAAACGGAGTCTGATAAATTATTGATTTTACTCTTATTCCCAAGCTATGAAGTTACTGAAATATTGAATAGAAACAAAGAGAAACGAGAGATTGCGTATTTCTGCGTCATTTGCGCTTACCACTGGAAATTGCCAAAGCATTTCCCTCGTACTGGATGATGCTGTGAGCTTCCCACAGTCTCCTGGATGTCGTCATCTCCGTCGATATTTGATGATATACTTGTAGATTTGGTGACTTTATGGTCCTAACATCGGAGCCATACCCTCGTACAACCAAACTGGTTACGTTTTAAACAGATAGTTCTCCACTCCACGGAACATTGGAGCGACACACACTTGCAACCGAACTAGTCAAGTCTTTCACAGATTGTCCTCGTTCCACGGAACATCGGAGCGACTCCCGCGTGCAACCATACTCGGCAAGTTCTACACAGATTGTCCTCGTTCCACGGCGCGCGGATGATGAAGTCGATTTCCGTTCCAACTATCCGCCTTTTCTTGACGCTGCGACCCAAGCTTGCGTAATACTTCTTGACAAGAATCAGCCTGTATCTGAATTTCCAGTGAGTCATGTCTCTCATAATATCCTAACTGACGCAACTCCGTAAAATTCCGTAATCATATAATTTTCTATGATATTGTCGTTCGTAATAATTTGCTTGATAGTGTTTTCTAAGACATAGAAAACCTATCTGTATGCTTATAATTTTATAAAATGCTCCGAAAAATACCTTAATAATAATTATAATAAATTAATAATAATAATAAATTAACATCAAAAATTCTCTTGGCTGAACAATTTGCCGCGTAAATAAATATAGAATGGCTTCCTACTGACTTATGCCAGTGGCATAAAAACCCCTCGAAAAACACGTTACAAACCGTTTGTTGTTTGTTTTTCACGAAGTTGTGTTTTGGATTTTAGAATGCCGTACTGCTGCGTGCTCTTTTGTAAATCAGAAATGAAATCTGCAATTAATATATCTTGTACGCCTCCAAGTGTTGAATGGGCAGGCAGTTTAAAGCAGTCAGGAGGGACGCGATGAAGCTGGAAATGAAAAAGCCGCGGTGATCACAGAGGGTTGGTACTGCAACCTATCTTGTACGCCTCTGAGCGTTGAATGGGCACTGGGCAGGCAGTCTAAAGCAGCCAGGAGGGATTCGATCCGGCTGGCAGTGATATAAATTCTTATATCCCGCCCAATTTGTGTTGACTGACTGGAAAGCTTTCTTTAATGAGTAACGAAAACCATGTCATATCTGATGAAGAAAGGGCAGCGAGGTCAGCCAGAATGAAGAGGTTTTGGGAGAGGAGGAAGATGACAGCTAAATTCCCTGTCAATTCTTAAATTGGTTGGTTCCTAAGTTTAGGGGCTGCGACAACGTGGTCATGTAGCCCCGTGTGCTTTGGGTGTGTGTAGAATCTGTCTGATAACCGGTGTTAATTGTGATGGCTGTATTAGTGTGTGTTATCTGTTTTTAATTCAAGTAAGGACTACTGACGGTAATTTCAAGTAGTTCATACTTTCGCTACCGTCCACGACACCTATCTGTGAACTTAGCTACTACTATATGTCATCGCAACCAGCGCCCGGTGACGAACGTTGGAACTTCAGAGCATTAATCAAACTTAACCTACAAATTTGGCTTCACAGAAGTTGTTAGTGGATGGTTCTTTTGCATGCCATAAATCTATGACATGGGCCCGCCGGCTTTACTTCCCCTAGAATTACTTAAATGTATTTCGTTTGATTTAAGTGCTCCAATGTGGGCTTAAACTATATAAATAAATAAGAATTTTTCATAAAACCCAATGCCGACATCATGAATAATCAGCATCTATGATGGTATAGGTAAAGGAAAAGGTTATCAGAGCGCTTTGAGAGTTGATTTTGGAAAATAAGGATGTAGTCTATTGAAATATTTTAAATTAACATTGCTTTAATTTGGCTCAATGAATTGATAGACTTACAACAGATAACACATAGCCTATATAGTGAGAAACTAGCACAGCACATTCTATAAAATATTACATTTCATTACGCATCTTCATTTCTTCACAAGAAAAAAACAAACAAGAAACATCAGTCTTTATTAGTAGAATACATTTTCAATTGGAAAATATATTGCTCATAACAATATTCACACAATATCAGTCTACAACTACACATTTCAATACTCTGTCACAGGCCGTTCCTTCACCCAAGCTGCAATGGATGGTATTGCAAGCACTTTTTCGTTAAGTGCTTGAAGATTTGGGCAATTCTGGAGCAAATCTTTACGCACCATGGCACCTAAGTATTCCTGAATTGCAATGAAGTACAAATCTGCCCAAGTGAGCTGAAACAGAAAATAGAATGAATTATACAACTCGGTCTCTCCAGACCTGCTTATAACAAACTAGCCTACTGTATAAAGATAGGAAGATTAACATATTTAAGAAAAATTGCAAGCATGTAATGAATTGTAGAAATTTCAGGATGGTACCATATGCCAAATCAGAAATTTTTCGGTTCTTTTAATATTCCAAATAGTAGACTGTTTGTGATTTAACGTGAAACAACTTTACAATGTCAAAATAACTTTTAATACAAGGTGTGTAAACAAAGACCAAAGCATGAAAGAATGAATAATGAACTGTTGACAGTTGACCTTTATAAGATTTCAGTTGAGGTGTTGATAAAGTTGCAGCATTGCACAACAACCAGATTTTTTCTCTTTTAGAACAAATGCCTCCTTAAGGATCCAAGATATATTTTTCCTCCGAATGAACGTGATTACACATCATCAAATTTCAAAGATTTCAAAAAATTGATCCGGAGCTAACCGGATTAATTTATCAGATTTTTCTCAGCGGAAAAAGTAGGCCTACGGCTTTAATAAATAAAAATTGTTTGAGTCTTCAGACGTTTCACTGGTTTGATGCAGCCTCCCTGTCCTGAGCAAATCGTTTCATCTCTACATAGCTACCATCCGAGACAATCCGTTTTGCATATTCTAACATTTGTCCACCCCTACAGTTCTTGTGCTCGGCCTTTCCTTCCATAACTAAGTTTGCTATTCCTGGGTGTCTTAGTTCGTGTCCTATCAACCTATCTCTTATCTTCATTAGCAGTAGCCAGAAACATCCCTCCTCTCTCACTCGTCTTAATACCTCTTCGTTTGGTACTCAATCTAACCAGATTTTTCTCGGCGGAAAGAGTATGGCTTTGACAAAATAAAATGTTTTGAGTCTTCAGTCTTTTGACTGGTTTGATGCAGCCTCCCTGTCCTGAGCTAATCGGGCGCAGATGCTTGACCCAGTACTTCTGTTTCAGCAGTTAACTCCACTGGCCGTTGCATAGCGGATGCAACAAAGCTTGAGTTGCAATGAGCGAGAATATACGTTCTGTTCCTTGTACTACCGATACTCCACTGTTGGGAAATGTGTAGACTGTTCAATATTTCCTGTACTTTCTCAACTCGCTGTATAACACAAGTTGTTTCATTTGGGTAGTCTAACATTTAGGTTTTTTAAATTTACAGATAGGGATTTAGCCTTTCGTAGGAAATTACAGTAAAACTAGAATTTTGCATATCTCCCATAAGACCAACCCCTCGTCCACGTACGGGAGATGGGCAACGGAATAAAGTAGAGGATTGCCTGTAGGAGTGAAGTAAAGTAGGGACCTTGTGTGCCCCAGGACCGCTACGGTAGCTTTGAAGGTCCTACAAGAATCCTGAAAAGTTGCAGCTATCGGGGCTCTGGTGAACAAACTGACTGGAGAACGGCTTGGAAGACGAATGAGGATGATTGATATAACACCTCATCGGCGGAAAAGGTGGAAGTATCACCAGTCGACAGCTGCAGCTGCCTTGCGGTTGGTAGGGGGACCTACAAAGGCTAAAGGTCCCACCCCGACGTTAATGAATAGCAATCCAGAGGGGCAGCCCCCCCCCCCCCCCCCCCCAGAAGGTTGAGCGTGAGGCCGACGACCCCACGACGGAAAAAATTAAATGTCACGAAATCTCAATCACAAGTTAACCGGACGGATCTACGACGACACGGGTGTGTAAAGAACAACGAGTTAAGGAAGAAGCCAAATAGGCCGCCCGCGTAAGAGATGGTTGGATTAAGTGGACGATGATGTACGACAACTGGGAATTCGTGGAAGGAGACGACTGGCCCACAATCGTAAAGCATGGAATGATGTGATTGGGAAGACCCGGGCTCTCCATGAGCTGTAGCGCCGATGGGTAAGGTAAGAATTTTGCACCCAGTAGTAAACAAAGTTTTACATTCCAGGGGAACAAAATAATAAGAAGAAGAACCCCACTGATAGGTAACGCAAAGACAAAAACCTATAAGTCACCACTGTTAGATTGCTTTCTTCAATGAAAGAGTATTCAGTAAATGTTTAATCTGTTCATTTTAGACGAGAAGTTTGTATTTTTAGGCTTGCCAATTTAGACATTTATTTTCAACTTTTTGATCAACATTCACTATGAATATTTTGTTTTTAGTATTGGCCTGTTTGCCATCTCTTGATGAATGCAGTACACTTGCATTTGTCTGTTGGCACAGGCTAGAGTAAAATGTGGCTTTTCACCGATGTCTTAGTCTCACTCATGGCTGTGATTATATGGAAGCTACTGAGGTATGGGTGGTGCTGAGTAATGACATTCAGGGCACAGTCAGTGCCTGTGGATGCTGTGAAAGGTTCTACTCATAGGGTTAGTACTGCTGTTCTGACTCAGTGAGGAAAGCAATGGCAAACTACCTCACTCCTCGTCTTGCCTAGTACGCCTCAATATAGCGCTGCCTTGAGTTTTTGTGGGTTTCTACCCACATAACCTAACGGCGGTGCGTTTTGAGGATCCAACCAGCTTTCGGGCTGACTACCTAACAGACAGACAGTGTAAATCTTTGATAGCTGTAAAAAAAAAAAAAAAATTGAAGAATGTCATTGGTGATCATAATATGCAGGCCCTACCATATTTAAGAGATGTTAATATATTTTCACGGAATAAATATAATTCAAACTCCAAGTTTTATCTGTTTTTTAATTCAGGTAAGGACTGCAACTTTGATTTTTTCAAATAGTTCCTAGTGTTGCCGCCAAACGCCAAACGCCACCTTGCTTCAGTTTGTTTAGTAAATTATAAGTGACAAAGGGCCTTTACCCGGATTTGATACCCATTCTTTAAGAATGTTATTTATATTTTAATGTTGATGATGCCTGTGAATTTGTACAATTTTAATCGAACATGTCATGTATAATGGTCTTAAATTGAACATTATGAATTTTTATGTTGCTTATTGACTGATGAAGGTTTGAGAGGAGCCGAAACAAGTATCACAACCAGGAGTAAAGTGGAGTAGTGGTTGAATAAAAACATTGCATTGTAAAGTGGACACTGTTGCACAGATATCTTAATCAATACGGGAATAAGAATATATTATGGCTAAGGTAATAGATATACACACAAAAGGTAGTTAAATACTATAATAGACCATTGTAATCTGAAAATAATTTTACTAATTTTCTTCATATTTTTCATATTTGGCCTATTTGACTGTTGCAATTTCCACCCATTGCTGATTTTTGTGACTAATATTTGGCACCACTGTTATGAGGTCACACCTATTACAAATATTTTTGTCTCTAGTTCTTTTTATACCGTACTAAATCTTCAATTGTCTTAGTAGATTGGGCTAATATCTTTGCTCCGTTACAAATATTATTCATTTGTCCCAGTAGTGTCAATTTAAAGTCTTTTATTAATAGTCAGCAAGTCAAAAATTGTGTCCGTACACTGTTAGAACACTTCAATGTTACAATTACTCAGTGATCAAACAACTTTAAACATATTTTTGAAAAGAGTGAATACATGAAACCTAACCTTGTATTTTGATATGTTTTTCCTTGTGTTTTAAACTAATCTGTGATTTGTAAACATGTACCGTTTTCATATGCAAATGTCACAACCATTACGGTAAACTGACCCATTTGGGTGCCCTAGGATTAGTCCCATTTTCAACACTTGTACCTAAAGTAAAATTCTTACACTATATCACTATTTAAACAATAATGTGCTTTATTTTGGTGGGCGGGAGACTCTTTCATTCTTTGTTTCTTCCACCAGACATTCAAGTGTAAACATGGATACAATTAAAGAAAATTTAGCTGACCTGTGTGGTTAGTAATTGAATGCAAAATGACTAAAATAGAGAACCACCAGAATAGAATTAAAACCATATCTACCTTTCCATTGACAAAATGACCGCCATTGTTCTTGACTAATTCTTCAAACTTGGGCATGTAGAAAGGAATGACATCCTTCAGAACTGGATCATATTTCTTCTCTTTTGTTTCAGGATCAGCTTCATAAAAGTAGTCTGCAATTTCTAGACAGAACAAATCACACTTCTATAATGATGGCTAATGCCAATTATCATGTGGAGTGACAAGCATATGCCGCATCATACATAAAATAAATAACCCCTGGCATTACAGTCCATGAAGGGCCTAGACCTACCAAGCGACCGCTGCTCAGCCATTTGGCCTGCAGATATTGGGGTGACGCGTGGTCAGCGCATTGGGTCCCCTCGGCCATTCATCATCATCCATCATCATCAGTTTATCTGCCTGATGGCAGGTATCCTCATGGTCGGTCGCTTGGTAGGCCTAGGCCCTTCATAGGCTGTAGTGCCACAGGGAGGGGTTGTGTACTAGTGGGTGTATTTGTAATTGGTGCTAGGATAGGGAAGGAGCCAGCCATGGCCTTATGTTGGGTACCATACCAGCATTTGCCTGAAGAAGAATGGTAAACCATGGAAAACCACTTCCAGGATGCCTGAAGTGGGAATCAAACTCACCTCTTATTCTCATTTCTCTCTCCCAAGGCTGAGTGTCCCCCGTTCCAGCGCTCAGACCAGAATTAATATTTCTTGGCAAAGCCAGGAATCAAACCCAGACCCTCGGAGTGACAGCCAAGAATGCTAGCCGCTACACCACGAGCTGGTCCTTCTTGATGTTAAGTCACAGGCCAAATGTTCAAGCAGTTTTTTCAGCATTGGACTAGTTGTTGCAAATGTTGTCAAGAATCACTGGTGACCACAACATGATCAGCATGGTGTTAATAGGCGCCTTCGGTGGCATAGTTGGTAGCATGCTGAGCTTCTATGCCCAAGATCGCGGGTTCAAACCCGGCCGAAGTCGTCGGATTTTTAAGAGCGTTAAAAATCCCTCAGTATGCCTTCCTTCGGAGGGGAAGTAAAGCCGGCGGTCCCATGTCATAGATTCATGGCATGTTAAAGAACCTTGCACTAATTACACCTGTGTGAAGCTAAATTAGGTTAGGTTAAACATTTGACAAACGCTCTTAGGTTCCGACGTTCGTCGCTGGGAGCCGACTTCAGTGGTGTTTGGTAACCAGGTTCTGAACTAACAGTCGCTGACGGTGGCGTTTGGCAGCAAAAGTAGGAACTACTTGAAAAAATTAACTGTCTGCAGTCCTTACTTGAATTGAAAACAGATACACACACTAATATAGTCATCACAATTAACACCGGTTATCAGACAGATTCTACACACACCCAAAGTACACGGGGCTACATGAACGCGTTGTCGCAGCCCCTAAACTGAGGAACCAACCAACCAACCATGATGTTAATACTTCTGTGCTGATGGTGTCAAGCAGAGGATGAACAGAAAATGAGACAAAACTGATCCCTGATGAACGCCAACTTGGATGCAAAATGTTGCAGCACATCATACAATTAAAGAAAATATAGCTGAGCTGTGCGATTAGTAATTGAATGCAAAATTCTTAAAATAGAGAAGAAAAGGAAAGGTTTGGGCCAACCACCAGAATAGAATTAAAACCATATCACCTTTCCATTGTAGCATTTCAACACAGAAATTGGATCCATCCATCGAATATATGCTTCTGGTACACCATGCAGCCTGAGTGCATGTCAATAAGGTCATGAGGCACCCTGTCAGAGGCCTTTTTGAAATCCAAGAAAGTTACAGTGTGTGGACTTATTTCTTCTTTCCATTGCTTGCCACGGTGGGTGAGTGGTTATCGTGTCGGACTGCCAACCCCCAAGCTTGCAGGTTCGCTCCTGGCCGTCGTAAGTGATATTTGAAAGGTGACAAAATCACGGCATGCATGCTATACGTTGTTGGCATGTTAAAGAACCCATTTGAATTCAGTAGGCCGTGTTCATTATGGCAAAATGAATCTTGGGATTTTTCGCCAACACAAAAGTTCCTCCTTTCTCTACTAGAAAGCGCAATAGTGGCAAGGAGCTTAGATATCTAACCTCCTTGACTTTAATAGCGTTCCAAAGAACAACTACAACTACGATATTATTATTATTATTATTATTATTATTATTATTATTATTATTATTATTATTATTATTATTATTATTATTTTCATTGTGACATTCTATCAAAATACTAACAAAGTATGAAAATATAGTAATATGGTGAAATAATTACTGGGGAAAATCTACAGGTATGTGATAACTTAATATTATTTATTCCTTCCGATTATATTAATCCAATACTTACTCAGTCTGAAGTCTGTGATTGTATCTATCACAGCATCAATCTGCAGAGCCTCCCAGTCATCACTGCCACTGAGACCAAACTGTTTCGCCAAGTAGCGGCAGATAGCAGATGACTGATTAATTGTTTTGTCACCAACTTGCAGGATAGGAGTTTGACCAAATGGCATACCTAGTAAACAGAGTAACTCATTATTAGGGCTCGGATTTTTAACTAAATAATATTTATTTTTATGTAAATACTGAACCCGCTGAGCTATGGTTCATGTGATATTTTTGTGACGGAATAATTATTATGGGATGTAGTACTTTTGAACATACCCAGAATACCACGTGGAGCAGAGAGCTCATGCTATACTCTTTGAAGTAACGCTCAATTGCATTTTTGACTTTGGAGGTCTTGTTAATCACTTTTATCCTTTCATAAGACTCAGAATATTCTAATTCGTCATTCTGTATTATTGAATCATTTTGGTGACTGATTATTACGTTTTTGGTAAGGTATAACACTTGCAGATACGCAAGGAGCTATGAAAGTAGTCGCTCAATGACTTCGTTTTGGCGACCTACTTCCGAGTGAAAGTCAGTGACGACACTACATCTGGAGATCTGACGCCAGACAGGCGTGTTTCGAGTATCCGTCCGTCGCGACGTGGACATTATAAATATTTTTGTGCTCAAGTGAGCATCCGACTGCATCGTGTGTTGAATTTTTATTATTTATCGTATGGCTTTTAGTGCCGGGAGTGTCCGAGGACATGTTCGGCTCGCCTGAGTCAATCGTGTGTTGAAAATAACTATACTAACGTTGTCACACATTGTGGACATATTATTGTTCTACGAAAGGCCATATTAGGCAATATTTTCTACAAACTGTAATTGGTGCCATACGCCAGATATTTTTCCCACGAGTAAGTGGAAGGGCAAAGTGCCACGCCGAAAATATAAGAGTTATCGTCTGATAATTGTGCCAAGACGACGTGATTATTACTGCCAACGATCACAACATTATTGCTACGGAAATTCTGAATTGAAAATATCAATTTTATCGCGGATGCCACGTGATTGATAAAACGTGATACAATTGCACGTGCTAACAAGCAAAGCATCGCATCGTGTTGAATCTTGAGGATCAACAGGCTGAAAACTACAAAATACTGTGGAGAACACTATTATTTGCATCGTCCACAATAATCACGCCAAAACGCCGAGAGGAACGAGATATTTCGACATTTTCGACATCATGCAAGACATTGAACTTCTCCACGCCATGGTGAAGAAGACGATTGTGGGCTAATACCATTCCGGTATGAGGGAGACGTCGTGATGGAGACCACCAGCTTGATGGAACGTCAGGATGCCGAGGACGCAGACGAAGGAACGTGGATGCCGACTTCCAGGCACATTCCAGACCTTTTTGGGAGACCATCATCCGGAGGCGAACGAACCCTGGTTGCTTGGGAGGTCCAGATTGGTGAATCCGTGGAGGACAGGACCATGCTGGAGAGCCAAGCAGAGTTTTTCGCGACCCTGGTCGATGAATGTCTGAGCCGATGTGAGAGCTACCAAAAGTCGTGAGTTTGGGCACCCTTTCTTTTGTAATAGTCCGCGGTGGTATATTTAGATATCGTAGTTTTTTTTTGTGAATCAACCGCACTTATGTGTCAGCCATTTGCTAGGTAGGGTTGTAATTAGTATAATTGTTGTTTATTTCAGTCATTGTGAGTCACCCTGTGGGGTAGACCAGTTTTGGTTAACCCTGGTGCCGTCCTGATGGACGTCGTACCACGTTATAGCCGACCCACTGCCAAACATGACTGTAATCATTTGCAGCTATTTTGCTCAGCCATGTGTAGGATATTTATCCGTGGTTTCAGTCAGATGTCATCGTCACTTTATTTAACTGCAATCTTTTCAACCAGTCTGTTGAGACTTATGACCTCGTTAGATAGGTCGTATCGTTAGGAAACCAACTGTAGTTTCCAGTTTTATAAAAATATGCTGTATTTTCATTTTTGAAAGCGCTCAGAAGCCAATTTATAGTCAAATACTGACAGATTTATTATTTTGGAGAAAGTGTAGATGTCAAGCATCGAACTAAGTGCACTATCGCATCATTATGCAGGTCTAGAGTTGCAGATCTGTGCCATATTTATCATTTTGTTATTACTTTGTTTCTGTCATGAGGACACAGGTGTTAATGTTATACTGAGAACTTAATAAGTGTTATATCTTTGATGAGCAAAGAAGCTCGTGAGACATGCTGTTATGTCTGTGATTTACTTTTCTTTGAAATGAAGGACTGCGATACTTTATTGTACAGTTAAATTGTAACGTGTTTAGCACACGGATTCTATAAGGTTTTTGAACCAAGCATATGCTAAGAATGACAAGGCCAAATATTACGGTATTATATAATGTTAAAACTAGCCTGTTGAAAAATGTGGTCAGTGAAGGACTGCAATTTGTGAAGTTGTCACCAATAAACTGGTTTGTTGACCCAGTAACCTTGAAAACAAATGCTTGAAAGCGAGACAGAACTACGATAACATAGGACAGAATGTTGATTTCATTCATCTCTTTCTTTCAATGCAGCTATTGCTCATGAAACCCAGTGTTTCTTACTGTATTTTTGTTCATTTGTTTTTCTTGGATTTTCATACTGTTAGTTAGATATTTTGCTGCGAGGAATGTCATTTCGACATGTCCAGGGTTGTCAGGTTTCTTTATGCATTGTTGGCGATCCTCTTGAGAGAGGCAAATTATAATGAAGGCAATTTGGTTATTAAATGCGAGGTTTTCGCCGCAGGTAACCCATGATATTATGTGCCTTGAGTGAGTAAGACGTGCCATTGTTGTAAGTCGCGCATCTGTTGTTGTTATGAGGCATTATTATGAGAGTTGTTGAAAGCGAGGTATTTACCGCTGATAACTCGTGTTATTGTGAGTCCGAGCCGAGTTTGCTCGTTGAGTTTTCCGACTATTTGAGTCGATGTTTTGCTGCGGGAGAATGATCTTTAGAAGACTACTCCTTGTCAGGCCTTTGTCAGAATACGCCATAAACCTACGGAAGGAACATAAACCGACATAATAAACATCATCCGCATAATTGTTTTAAACAAGATCTAACTAACATATTATTTCCATTTAAACTTTGACATTCTTACATTTGAACCTGCTGACATGGCCGTGCAGATGAAGGGATTTCCTTTATTGGAAACGACGAAGACTGTAGACATTTTTGTTGTGACCTGGCGCACACATGAACCATTAGTTCATAGTGTGTGGAGCGCAGGCCATGTGATTGTCAGACGTGGTTTTAACTACGCTATCACCGACATTACTATCAAGCTAGATGACAATGGTTTACAAAGAGTTAACCATGGGGCAGGAAGGCATTATAATAAAAACTGTGTTGTACTATAATTATTGATGTCATGAAACTGTATTTTTCCCCATGTTACCTTTATTGCGTGCTATTTAGCATATGATTGTTGATTAGATTAATTGTTTTTAAATGGCTGTACACTTAGCTTTGTATTGTAACTGTTTTGCTATTACGGACGTCACCGCCGTAACTTTGAAAGTTAACTGATAGGACTTAGCTAGAAAAGTTAAATGTAAATGTGGAAATGGTACCACCATAACTTAGCTTTGCTTTGCTCCTTCACTTAAATGTAACTTCATATTAGCTTGATCATGTAACTTGTATTAGGGATTTTGCGTCGTACCATTTACCCAGCGTTGTTGCTGTTGCTTACTTATTGTGTATTAGATCTTTCGCGAGGGTTAATGTAACTTCATTGTTAGGGACTTGAACTTTTATTATCATTAACTTTTAGCTTGCGGATTAGCCGAATATAACCCTCCGAACTAGGATAGGGGTTTGTGGAAATCTACAATAAATTTTCACGGTGTTTTACATAAGCCTGGATGTTTAATTTCACAGTCTAGTTTTTGAGGTGAACCTTTCCTTAGGCCGTCTTTGACCATCGCAACCATGTACCACGCTCCCCGTGGACTATAGAACCTCGTGCCGCATTGGCCTATTGTTAGGAAGTTCACCTGATCCTCACGGCAAACTTTTAAAGGTCCGACGGGGGAGATGTTAGGAGAGACATCGCGGTTGTTGGCTATCCCGACAGCTTTACCGGAGGAATTCTGAAGGTCACTCACAAATATGTGCCGTTGCCACCCGGCTGACGGTCACATAAAATGGCGGCCCAACTAATGGGGCTACGAAGTTGACATGGTGCACGGTGTTAACGTGGAAATCGACGTATGGGTCGCACATAAATTGGCTCCCTATACGTGGGGTGAGACGTTGACATGGTAACACATTGATTGACTCCCTATACATGGAGCCAGATGTCAACATGGTGATCATCAGATGGCGCCCTGTATATTTTCTTATGCCGATATTTAGGAGGATCTTAATATTTGAATAATGGTAAATTGACAGGACTGGGACGAACTTAGAAAGTCGTACTGCAGATCAATAGACCGCATGGCATTCATATTTGATAGAAGACCATGGGGTGAGGTTTTTATATTGAATAAATGAAAGATAGGGTTTTTCTTAGATGATGCCTCATCCTAAGTAAATGTAATACTTTGCTTTGCTCACCGTTGTATTAGTAAATGTAGAAGCACTTAGTTTGCATACTCCAGCTGTACTCGTGATATTTATTAAGTCGAAACAAGCTTTATACCACCACGTTACTATCATAGCTGTAAGTTTCCATCATGATTGATCCCTCGTTTCTCTCAATATAAATTCTTGTCAAATGGATGAGGATATGATTCGCAGAGTGTTCGCTGAGATGTTGGCAGGTGTCAACGCTAACCTCCAACAACTTACTAGTGACTTGAGTGTGAATACACAAGCCTTAGAGGTTAATTCACAAGCTATTGACAATGTCAGGCAGAACCTTGAGGTAAATACCCAATCAATTAATGAAGTACGTTTAGATTTAGAGATAAACACCCGTACTGTTAAAGACGTTAGGACCGATCTAACGAAGGTCAGGGCCGAAATGGACTCGTACAGGGTAGAAGCGAAAAATGACTTAACGGCAGGTTTGGCAGCGGTAAGGATAGACGTGATTCGTCACCACCAGGAGGCAAGCCAGCGCGTAGACACATTAACGGAAGAAATGAATAGGGCAAGACAGGATGTGCAAACCCGACTCGAGGAGCACACGGCTCAAATTCAGACCGCTATAAATAAAGTACAGTTAGACGTCCAAGCTGGTATCGAGCACACCAGAGAAGAATTTGGGACTAGGCTGAATCACGTAGAAGGTTTTATGGACAACGTAAAAAAGGATATGGCTACCATGAACCTAGGACTGGTATTAATGAGAGGTGCAGCTAACGCCGTTAATAACAACGTGAAGACCATCGTGGATAACATGCCTGAGGTTAGGGAGGAACTTAATTCTAACCGGAAAGACATCGCGGAACTAAAAGAAACTGTCACAGGCTTACGTGATACTGTAGATGTGCACAGGGAGGAGCACAAAGTCGACCTGATGATGTTGAGAGGCGAATTCGTGGAGCATAAAACTACAGTCGACGCCAATGTAAATGGAGTCAAGGATGATATCAACCATATCCAGAGTAACGTATCTCAGGTTGAGGGCGAAATTGCAACATTGCAGAAAAAGATTGAGGAAATAACGATTATTGATAGGCTCGAGTTGAGTCGTAACCTCAAATCAGCTATTCGTGAGGTGGACCAAAATCTCAAAGGTAAAGTTGAACGAATCGAGTTGCAACTAAATGATTTAGGGAGCAAAGTCGCCAACAGGAATATACAAGAATTAGAAGTCATCGAGGAGAGGCTCGACAGAAATAGAAGCACTAGCCGTCGTCTATGCATTAGAGTACTGGCAGAAACTTTTGATAGGCCAGAAGATTGTCGTAAGAACCGATCACCACGCTTTGACCTTCATCCTACGAACAAGACTGGAAAGTGACAGGATCATTAGATAGACTCTTTTTCTCCAACAGTTCGATCTGGAGATTGTTTACAAACCAGGCAGAGAGAATGTATTGGCCGACATCCTCAGCCGGAATCCTGAAACTTCTATTAATGCCATTCACATCGAGGGAGAATGCGAAGAACACCTTCGCCGACTTCGTTATCTACCCGAAGGACAGAGACGTGAAGAGGAACTTAGACACATCATTCGATTTCTTGAACGAAAGATGGATCCTCAGGATGAGCTTTATGCAAGGATTGCTGCCATAGCAGATGACTATCTGATTTACCGTCGCGTTTTGTATAAATTTGTGGACGAAGATCACACCCAACTGCGTGCAGTTATTCCCAGAAGGTACCAGGAATCTGTCATTCTCATGGTACATTTGTCTATTGGTCACGGTGGAACGGACAAGGCCATTGCCACCATTAAAGAGTCGTTCACCTGGAAAAGGTTAGGAACCACTGTCAGAGAGTGTTTACGTGCTTGTGACGCATGCCAGCAGAACAAATACACGTCACACTTATTGAGAGAACCACCTAGACCTATACTACCAACTCAACCCAGAGAGTTGTACGCACAAGATCTTTACGGTCCTATACCTAAAGCCCGTCGTGGGAATCGTTACATTGTAGTCACCATAGATGTGTTTACAAAATACACAATGCTCCATCCTATTCAGAAGGCTAATGCACATCGAATTATCCAGCGAATAAGACGACAAGTGATACCGGAGGCAGGGAAGCCACAATTCTTATTAACTGACCACGGATCGCAATATACTTCTGCAGAATTCGCCAACGCTATGGAGGAACTAGAGATTGGTCATCTTTTGTCATCAATAAGACACCCTGAGAGCAATCCAGCGGAATGCGTTATGTCCACTATTGCAAAATTTTGTCGTTTGTATTGTCAGGAGGAACACTGGCGATGGACTGAAGTCCTTGTTTTGATGGCAAAATGCATTAATTCTACTGTGCATGAAAGCACTGGTCAAATACCTTTGGTCCTGCATTTGAACCAGATGCCACTGAGAGTCTGGAACCGCGTGATTGTAAATCCACCTTGTTTACAACCATCGCATGCCAGCAGACTGTTAGCTGCTAGAGATACTTTAGACAGACAAGCTGCCAAACGCTTGAGGAGAACAAGACGCCAGAGATTCAGAGAACCACTTGAGGAAGGAGACCTTATCCTTATAAGGAGACCCGGAATTTCTAATCCAATTGACCGCGTATACGGGAAATTTCTTTCCTTGTATTACGGCCCTAGTCGTGTTAGACAGCCGTTGAATAATGGGAGTTATGTCATTGAAGACATCAGAACTGGAGAACGTATTGGAACTTTCAACGCCGCCAATCTAAAAAAATATCACACATGAATGAATTATAGAGGCAAATAAAATGTCGTCCCAACATTTTCTTTGAAACGACGGAGAGGCAGATGAACCCGCTGAGCTATGATCCATGTGATATTTTTGTGACGGAATAATTGTTATGGGATGTAGTACTTTTGAACATACCCAGAATACCACGTGGAGCAGAGAGCTCATGCTATACTCTTTGAAGTAACGCTCAATTGCATTTTTGACTTTGGAGGTCTTGTTAATCACTTTTATCCTTTCATAAGACTCAGAATATTCTAATTCGTCATTCTGTATTATTGAATCATTTTGGTGAATGATTATTACGTTTTTGGTAAGGTATAACACTTGCAGATACGCAAGGAGCTATGAAAGTAGTCGCTCAATGACTTCGTTTTGGCGACCTACTTCCGAGTGAAAGTCAGTGACGACACTACATCTGGAGATCTGACGCCAGACAGGCGTGTTTCGAGTATCCGTCCGTCGCGACGTGGACATTATAAATATTTTGGTGCTCAAGTGAGCATCCGACTGCATCGTGTGTTGAAAATAACTATACTAACGTTGTCACACATTGTGGACATATTATTGTTCTACGAAAGGCCATATTAGGCAATATTTTCTACAAACTGTAATTGGTGCCATACGCCAGATATTTTTCCCACGTGTAAGTGGAAGGGCAAAGTGCCACGCCGAAAATATAAGAGTTATCGTCTGATAATTGTGCCAAGACGACGTGATTATTACTGCCAACGATCACAACATTATTGCTACGGAAATTCTGAATTGAAAATATCAATTTTATCGCGGATGCCACGTGATTGATAAAACGTGATACAATTGCACGTGCTAACAAGCAAAGCATCGCATCGTGTTGAATCTTGAGGATCAACAGGCTGAAAACTACAAAATACTGTGGAGAACACTATTATTTGCATCGTCCACAATAATCACGCCAAAACGCCGAGAGGAACGAGATATTTCGACATTTTCGACATCATGCAAGACATTGAACTTCTCCACGCCATGGTGAAGAAGACGATTGTGGGCTAATACCATTCCGGTATGAGGGAGACGTCGTGATGGAGACCACCAGCTTGATGGAACGTCAGGATGCCGAGGACGCAGACGAAGGAACGTGGATGCCGACTTCCAGGCACATTCCAGACCTTTTTGGGAGACCATCATCCGGAGGCGAACGAACCCTGGTTGCTTGGGAGGTCCAGATTGGTGAATCCGTGGAGGACAGGACCATGCTGGAGAGCCAAGCAGAGTTTTTCGCGACCCTGGTCGATGAATGTCTGAGCCGATGTGAGAGCTACCAAAAGTCGTGAGTTTGGGCACCCTTTCTTTTGTAATAGTCCGCGGTGGTATATTTAGATATCGTAGTTTTTTTTGTGAATCAACCGCACTTATGTGTCAGCCATTTGCTAGGTAGGGTTGTAATTAGTATAATTGTTGTTTATTTCAGTCATTGTGAGTCACCCTGTGGGGTAGACCAGTTTTGGTTAACCCTGGTGCCGTCCTGATGGACGTCGTACCACGTTATAGCCGACCCACTGCCAAACATGACTGTAATCATTTGCAGCTATTTTGCTCAGCCATGTGTAGGATATTTATCCGTGGTTTCAGTCAGATGTCATCGTCACTTTATTTAACTGCAATCTTTGCAACCAGTCTGTTGAGACTTATGACCTCGTTAGATAGGTCGTATCGTTAGGAAACCAACTGTAGTTTCCAGTTTTATAAAAATATGCTGTATTTTCATTTTTGAAAGCGCTCAGAAGCCAATTTATAGTCAAATACTGACAGATTTATTATTTTGGAGAAAGTGTAGATGTCAAGCATCGAACTAAGTGCACTATCGCATCATTATGCAGGTCTAGAGTTGCAGATCTGTGCCATATTTATCAATTTGTTATTACTTTGTTTCTGTCATGAGGACACAGGTGCTAATGTTATACTGAGAACTTAATAAGTGTTATATCTTTGATGAGCAAAGAAGCTCGTGAGACATGCTGTTATGTCTGTGATTTACTTTTCTTTGAAATGAAGGACTGCGATACTTTATTGTACAGTTAAATTGTAACGTGTTTAGCACACGGATTCTATAAGGTTTTTGAACCAAGCATATGCTAAGAATGACAAGGCCAAATATTACGGTATTATATAATGTTAAAACTAGCCTGTTGAAAAATGTGGTCAGTGAAGGACTGCAATTTGTGAAGTTGTCACCAATAAACTGGTTTGTTGACCCAGTAACCTTGAAAACAAATGCTTGAAAGCGAGACAGAACTACGATAACATAGGACAGAATGTTGATTTCATTCATCTCTTTCTTTCAATGCAGCTATTGCTCATGAAACCCAGTGTTTCTTACTGTATTTTTGTTCATTTGTTTTTCTTGGATTTTCATACTGTTAGTTAGATATTTTGCTGCGAGGAATGTCATTTCGACATGTCCAGGGTTGTCAGGTTTCTTTATACATTGTTGGCGATCCTCTTGAGAGAGGCAAATTATAATGAAGGCAATTTGGTTATTAAATGCGAGGTTTTCGCCGCAGGTAACCCATGATATTATGTGCCTTGAGTGAGTAAGACGTGCCATTGTTGTAAGTCGCGCATCTGTTGTTGTTATGAGGCATTATTATGAGAGTTGTTGAAAGAGAGGTATTTACCGCTGATAACTCGTGTTATTGTGAGTCCGAGCCGAGTTTGCTTGTTGAGTTTTCCGAATATTTGAGTCGATGTTTTGCTGCGGGAGAATGATCTTTAGAAGACTACTCCTTGTCAGGCCTTTGTCAGAATACGCCATAAACCTACGGAAGGAACATAAACCGACATAATAAACATCATCCGCATAATTGTTTTAAACAAGATCTAACTAACATATTATTTCCATTTAAACTTTGACATTCTTACATTTGAACCTGCTGACATGGCCGTGCAGATGAAGGGATTTCCTTTATTGGAAACGACGAAGACTGTAGACATTTTTGTTGTGACCTGGCGCACACATGAACCATTAGTTCATAGTGTGTGGAGCGCAGGCCATGTGATTGTCAGACGTGGTTTTAACTACGCTATCACCGACATTACTATCAAGCTAGATGACAATGGTTTACAAAGAGTTAACCATGGGGCAGGAAGGCATTATAATAAAAACTGTGTTGTACTATAATTATTGATGTCATGAAACTGTATTTTCCCCATGTTACCTTTATTGCGTGCTATTTAGCACATGAGTGTTGATTAGATTAATTGTTTTTAAATGGCTGTACACTTAGCTTTGTATTGTAACTGTTTTGCTATTACGGACGTCACCGCCGTAACATTGAAAGTTAACTGATAGGACTTAGCTAGAAAAGTTAAATGTAAATGTGGAAATGGTACCACCATAACTTAGCTTTGCTTTGCTCCTTCACTTAAATGTAACTTCATATTAGCTTGATCATGTAACTTGTATTAGGGATTTTGCGTCGTACCATTTACCCAGCGTTGTTGCTGTTGCTTACTTATTGTGTATTAGATCTTTCGCGAGGGTTAATGTAACTTCATTGTTAGGGACTTGAACTTTTATTATCATTAACTTTTAGCTTGCGGATTAGCCGAATATAACCCTCCAAACTAGGATAGGGGTTTATGGAAATCTACAATAAATTTTCACGGTGTTTTACATAAGCCTGGATGTTTAATTTCACAGTCTAGTTTTTGAGGTGAACCTTTCCTTAGGCCGTCTTTGACCATCGCAACCATGTACCACGCTCCCCGTGGACTATAGAACCTCGTGCCGCATTGGCCTATTGTTAGGAAGTTCACCTGATCCTCACGGCAAACTTTTAAAGGTCCGACGGGGGAGATGTTAGGAGAGTCATCGCGGTTGTTGGCTATCCCGACAGCTTTACCGGAGGACTTCTGAAGGTCACTCACAAATATGTGCCGTTGCCACCCGGCTGACGGTCACAATACATATTTTAAACGTTTTGTCTATAAATACATACATTTCTGCTTTTCACTTATTAGCAAGTAAAAAGACATAATATTGTTGTGTACAATTGTAAAATTTTGTGAAATAAAAATCAGTAAGTACGGTAATGTATGTCTACCCCTTATTATTCCCGTTTTCCAACGGGGTCGGGGATGAGATGCGATGGAAGTCTTTGTGGCGATGGTTTTTACGGCCAGATGCCCTTCCTGACACCAACCTCATGAGAGGAGTTAATGAGAGATGAAATGAATGATGGTGAATGAAACTGGGCAAGGATGTGGAAGGAAGCGGCCGTGGCCTGTCAGAAGGGACCGTCCCAGCATTTGCCTGGTGTTGAAAATGGGAAACCACGGAAAACCATTTCAAGTACGGCCGACGGTGGGGCTCGAACCCACGCGTCTACCGAGTCAGCAGAGAGCTTGGCCCCATGACCTAATGCAGCGCTTTAACGAGCGTAGCTACTACTGTCGGTTCAGTAAGTACAGTAATAAAATCATGAAAATCAAACTCTTAGTTATTTGAAATCCTATTATTTCTAACTCTCGGTAAATTGAACTTTTTCTCTGGTCCTTTAAGTTTCAGATTATCGAGAGCCGACTGTACCATAGAACAGAAATCTTTGATTGAATGTAGCCTATCTGATGCTGCAGATTATCTTTACAACGAAAATTTTAAAATATAAATTAATGTTTCCCAGGTCGCCTCCGTAGCGTAGCGGTCAGCATGGTTAGCTGCCACCCCGGAGGTCCTGGGTTCGATTCCCGGCTCTGCCACGAAATTTGAAAAGTGGTATGAGGACTGGAACGGGGTCTACTCAGCCTCGGGTGGTCCAAATGAGTAGAGGGGGTTCGATTCCCACCTCAGCCATCCTCGAAGTGGTTTTCCGTGGTTTCCCACTTCGTCTTCGGGCAAATGCCGGGATGGTACCTACTGTAAGGCCACAGCCGCCTCCTTCCCTCTTCCTAGCCTATCCATCCTAATCTTCCACCCCTTCCCATCCCTCATGAGGCCCCTGTTCGCTTTGCAGGTGGGGCCGCCTGGGCGAAGTGCTGATCACACCTCCCCAGTTGTATCCATCCTGACCAGATGTTCCAAGCTCCAGGACACTGCCCATGGAGGCGGTAGTGGTGAGTTCTCTCGCTGAGTCCGTGGGAACCACCAACCTAGAGGGTAAATTGACTTTTAAAAAAAATGTTTCCAACTTACTTTTCTTCAAATCTGGCCAGTTTTCTCTCTCAAAGCGGAAGTCCTCGTACTCTACTCCTCCATACGCAAAGAGAAACCTAATAGGCTCCCCCAGAGCCTTTGAGGGGAAGTAAGTCAACTTATATGTGGGTCCCATTTCCTGAAACAAGTAAGTTTTATTATGAGCCATTTCATGTAAAATTGCATGTCAAATGGTTCAGTTTTTCTTAAACTTATTCCGGGTATCCAATAAGGAGATACGCGTTTTCATTACTCAGACGGGAAAACCAAAATTGATCAAGTGAGATAAGAATGGAATTTGAAATTCCACCCCTTCAATAAAATTCTGTATATAGCTGTCACAACTGAGAAGGTTTTGAATTTTTCAAGTAGTTCCTACTTTTGCCGCCAAACGCCACCGTCAACGACTACTATGCAGAGCTTGGTTACCAGATGCCACCGCAGTCAGTTCCTGGCGACGAACGTCGGAACCTAAGACCGTTTGTCAAATGTTTAACCTATAATTTAGCTTCACACAGGTGTAATTAGTGGAAGGTTCATTAACATGCCATAAATCTATGACATGGGCCCGCTGGCTTTGGTTGGTTGATTCTTAAGTTTAGGGGCTGCGACAACGCGGTCATGTAGCCCCGTGTACTTTGGGTATGTGTAGAATCTGTCTGATAACCGGTGTTAATTGTGATGTGATGACTGTATTAGTGTGTGTTATCTGTTTTTTTAATTTAAGTACTGCAACTTAGAATTTTTCAAATGGTTCCCACTTTAGCCGCCAAGCGCCACCGTCAACGACTACTAGGCCAAGTTCAGAACTTAGCTTCTAGACGCCACCGCAGTCGGCTCTTGGCAACGAACTAGAAACCTAAGAGCGTTGTTTACTTTCTTAACGTATCCAATTAAGCTTCACACAGGTGCAATTAGTGGAAGGTTCTTTAACATGGCTTTACTTCCCCTCCGATGGACGGCATACTGAAGGATTTTAACGCTCTTAGAAAATCCGGCGATTTCGGCCGGGTTTGAATCCACGATCTTGGGCATAGCAGTTCATCATGCTACCGACTACGCCACCGATGCCACTGATTTTACAATAATTAATGATATTGGTTTTACGTCCCTTTTAACTACTGAGGCTTTTAGAGATGTCGGGGTGCTGGAATTGGACCCCGAAGGTGATGTTTAACGTGCCAGCAAAACTACGGACACTTTGTGTCTGGCTGGCATTGAGTGTCCGTGGGTTCGAATCCCACCTCGGCCGGCCTGAAAATGGTTTTCGTGGTTTACCGTTTTCACTACCAGGCTAATGCCGGGACGGCCGATTTCCTTTCATAATCCTTTCCCTGACCCGTCCTGAAAAGTAAATACGTGGCCATAGGCTGCATTAATAAAATTAAAACTACTGACACGGCTCCCTCACATTTGCGCACTCTCACCTTACATTTGCCTTGAGTAGAAATGGAAAACCCCTTCCAATAATCAAACTCCGTAGCGTAGCGGTCAGCGTGGTTAGCTGCCGCCCCGGAGGCCCTGGGTTCGATTCCCGGCTCTGCCACGAAATTTGAAAAGTGGTATGAGGACTGGCACGGGGTCTACTCAGCCTCGGGTGGTCCAAATGAGTACAGGGGGTTCGATTCCCACCTCATCCATCCTCGAAGTGGTTTTCCGTGGTTTCCCACTTACCTACTGTAAGGCCACGGCCGCCTCCTTCCCTCTTACTTGCCTATCCATCATAACCTTCTAATCCCTTCCCTAATGAGGCCCCTGATCGCTTTGCAGGTGAGACCGCCTGGGCGAGGTGCTGATCACACCTCACCAGTTGTATCCACTCCGACCAGATGTTCCCAGCTCTAGGACACTGCCTGAAAATGGCGGTAGGGGTGAGTTCCCTCGCTGAGTCCGTGGGAGCCACCACCCTGGAGGGTAAACTCGATAAAAAGGAATTTAAAAAACTCTTCACAGTTGTGCCTCACGAGACTGAGTGTAAAATTAAATTTCCTGGGAGAGCCAGGAATCGAATCCAGACCTCCAGGGCGACAGCCAAAAATGCTAGTCGCTACACTACAAGGTGGTCTCCACATTATTATTTCCTCCTTACTGCTTTCTAAACCCTTGTGTGCCGCTTTACTGCCCTTTTATCCTTAGCTACCGCTTTGTATTCATGGCATGTTCTCATAGTTAAAATAATGTGTAGCCTACTGTACTTAAAACGAACTATGGAATTTTTGACCGTAATAACACAGAGTGCTGACGCGCTACCTCGTGCGTCGCTGGTATCGGGAGAGCATGAAAATGGTTTTCCTTGGTTTACCAATTTCACTCCCAGGCAAATGCTGGGATGGTTCCTTTCAACAGGTCCACGGCGACTTCCCTGGCCCTTCCTTAATTCAGGGGCGTATATAGAAAAAAAATCGGGGGGAGCTGACTGTCCTGAAAAATTGTGAGCATTCTCAGGGGATTGTCAACGCAAAATACCCAGAAATATCAACCAATACCTCAGAGCATATAACTTTGTGTAATTATTTTTGATAAGATTCAACCTACAATTATTACTGGCAATAAAAATAAAGTTGTAAAATACAACACAACACACAAATAAAAGTTTATACTTAATGAACTTTCTATTATGATCTATGGACTATAAATGGCAAATATCTAAATACTTATCAATTTACTAAGCAGAAAGGTAAACAATTATTTTACATGTATTTCTCAAAAAACATATTGTGGAATTCACAGCTTTACCTCACAAGGCTGAGTCCACCCCGTTTCAGCCCTCAGACTAGAATTGAAATTTCTTGGCAGAGAACTAGAGTGAGCCGTCACTGACTAGAAAATATGATTCCGTACGCCAGTTTGGAGGCAAGGGAACTCGTGTAGTTTACGGGGCGAGCCGCCATGAAAATCGTAAAAATTTACTAGAGAAATCGGTAATATGACAGAAACAAAGGAATTGAATTGTTTGCACTAGGGAGTGTTAATGCACTTTTTCCGGAGGTGCCAACCTGGTTACATTTGGCGCTAAATCGCAGGAATTGGCGCTCAGTTTGAAACGTGGAGTCGCTTATGTCAGTCAGTGATTTGGGTATGGGGATAATAGCAAGTATAACCAGATCTAGCCTCTTATGCTTCGCATATTCGAACAATCATACACCAATGGTTTTAGTATCCACCTACCATGTCACTAGTCTATCAGCTTTTCTTTTTTTTGGAAAACAGTTATTTGAGTATGAATTTCAAGGGTACATGCCATAAATCTATGACATGGGACCGCCGGCTTTACTTCCCCTCTCATAAAAGCTAAGCATGCCTCCGACTACGCCACCGAAGCCGCTAATCAAATCTAACATACAAATTTAGCTTCTCATATGTGTAGTTAGTGGAAGGTTCTTTTGCATGCCATAAATCTATGACATGGGCCCGCTGGCTTTACTTCCCCACCGAAGGAAGGCATACTGAGAGATATTTACTTGTTAAATTAGAGAGCATGGCCTCCTCGGACACTGCAAGGTGTGATAACGATCACATAACTTTTCACACCATCGGTACATTGGTTCATGATATCGGAGTATAATACACGCCTTGTGATGGAACCCATGAACCGCCGCACGTGTTATCGTGTGTCTGAGTTCGTAGCAACTTTGACTCGCTTATTGTCCAGCATCGCATCTGTGTTGTAATAATCACTCCAAATTTATTTTTTCTTTAATTTTAATTCGTGCAGGAGCTCCTGATATTCTTTCGTGGATTGTAGTTGCATGTTACATTTTAAGTTCTTAATGAAAAATAGTTCTCGTGTCAGCTCATACACGAATCTGGAGGGGAGTATATTTAGATACACAGAGGGCAACGAAATAGGTTATCAGAAAATGTTTTAACTGAATAGAAATTGAATTGGGTGAAATTACATTCCTTGATATTTTCTACGACCACGCACTCGTGGGCTACACGTGCACCTTAAGTCGCAAACAACGGGGAGCTGCAACAAGTCCGGAGATAGGAAGTTCAAATACCGGCGCTGACAGGGGCTATCCAGGTTGTTCCACACTCCTGCCAGGCCGCGATAATATACCGCAAATATTACCTCATGGCATACGAGATCCGTATGCGGGTGAGTCGATGTGCTGTAGCATAGTTAGAGGGGAGGAACGTTCACTTTTCTCGTTGCTATGGAAATGATCACATCGGCTCCTACTGTAACTGTAGCAAGGAGGCTTCGGTGGCGTAGTTGGTAGCATGCTGAGCTTCAATGCCCAAAGTCGCAGGTTCAAACTCGGCCGAAGTCGTCTTGTTTCTTACAGATGATGTTGTTCTAAACTGCCGGACCCATCTCGTAATTGTCTTCCGGGATGGAACTCAATCATTTTTTGTCGATCAAAATATTACGTGCACTCGAGTTTGAAGGTTGTTTGTGAAGTAACATAAAATCCAATAACATCATCATTGTCATCGTTCTATTTTACGCTAGTTCATGTAGGTTTGGAATTTTTAATTTATATTTTAATATTTTTATCGCAGTTGAAACACAAAAAGTGCCCGTTTTTAAGTGCGTTTCAGCCGTGCGTCCCATTTAAGAATTATTCTCTCACAAACCCATCATCAGATCGAATCCAAATTTTAACACAATATACATTGGAATGTTGTATAACTGGTTTATTAATTTCAAAATTTTCTGTGTTCAAGAGCGAAAGTTGTTATTATTTTCGTAAGGTAACTTTTTCTCGGATCGGGGTCGTTGGAAAATGTAGTTCTTGGTTGCGTTGTAATCCTTATACATCAAAAGGTTATGCCGTATGACTGTGAAATACGAAAATTAATTCACTTATTTTATATCGTTTGTATTTGTGCGGGGAATTAAGACATGGCTCACCAGCTAGCCGCTCCGGGAAATGCTGTACAGCGTTGCTGACATGGAGCCCATCACTTCCGAGCGATGCGCGCCATGACGCGTGATGGAGCCCATCTTGGCAACGTTGTGCAGCTTTCACCGGAGCAGCTAACTGGTGAACCATGTCTTAATTCCCCGTACAAATACAAACCGATATAAAATAAGTGAATTAATTTACGTATTTCACAATCATACAGCATACCTTTTTGATGTATAAGGATTACAACGCAACCAAGAATTACATTTTCCAACCACTTCGAGCCGAGAAAAAGTTACCTTACAAAAATGATAACAACTTTGTTTCTTGGACACACAAAATTTTGAGATTAATAAACCAGTTATACAACATTCCAATGTATATTGTGTTAAAATTTGGATTCGATCTGATGACGGGTTTGTGAGATAATTCTTAAATGTGACGCATGGTTGAAGCACGCTTAACAACGGGCACTTTTTGTGTTCCAACTGCGATAAAAAAATATTAAAATATAAATTAAAATGCCAAACCTACATGAACTAACGTAAAATAGAACGACGAAAATGATGATGTTATTGGATTTTATGTAGGTCTATTGGTTACTTCACAAACAACCTTCAAACTCGTGTACACATAATATTTTGGTCGACAGTAGACCGAAGTCAGAATGTTGT
Source organism: Meconema thalassinum (assembly GCA_946902985.2). Taxonomy (NCBI): domain Eukaryota; kingdom Metazoa; phylum Arthropoda; class Insecta; order Orthoptera; family Tettigoniidae; genus Meconema; species Meconema thalassinum. The sequence continues at coordinate 216,675,319 of OX336396.1, read as the reverse complement.
CGAAACGAACGCTGCGTTTGTGTGACACTGTCACCACTTTTGAAGAACGATTCAATTACAAATGCACGATGTTCGTGTGACCAACGCTACATACTGACTGGTACTGCTTTGAACCGCACGACTCACTGTACCTGTACGCCCATCAACACTACGCAACCGTGTCCAACAATGACGCGCTATTTAAAATGGGTCATTATTTCTGACGCACCTGTATAACGAAGATTCTTTAAGCATAATGTGCAGTACGTAAGTCGCGACGGTGCCACTATTCTTATTCCCAGTACTCTTTTCATGTATCTGGCCATAACTTATTTATTTCTCGAGTTACCGGTAATCGGTCTCGAACAGTTATGATAATGAGCCCATAGGTAGCTATTGGCATTATTACTGTTTGAAAAAGGAACATTACAGTTTTGGTCGAGACTTTCATTATGTGAGTCAGTTATTCTGTTTCTCAATTGGCCGTTAAATAAAAACATCTGATTATAATTTGTATGATTTACTTTCAATGTAAATAATCAAAATAAGCCGTGGCGGTTCGGATTGGTGGTGCTTGCGGGCCGGTGTTGGCCCGCGGTCCGTAGTTTGGAAACCCATGTTCTATACTAATTTTCGTGTAGAAGTTATGGTTATGTCCCAAGCCCCTAATAAACAACAATATCTGGGGCACACACGTTTGCCTCTCGACAGCAGAACCACTTAATGCTAGAAAATACAGTTACAGTCAGTCCACACTTACCTTATGTTCTCCTCACAGCTGATAGGTTTGCAAACGAACCCGAAAAGAACGCGAGGAGTAATAACCAAAGACTATATACGGGAATAACGCTGTCCCCGCTCCAGTCGCGTATTCCTGTCAAATCAGCGCGTGGTTTGATTGGCTACTAAGCAATAAGTCTTCGAAGGATTTATTTTAATCTAACCAATCACAGATCATGAGCCAGAGAGGACAAGCTATTACATAATACCATATGAATACATATTATCATATGTTCTATAAATATGGCCAAGGTCGCCAACTGGATACACCAGACTGTAGGCCTATAGTAGAAGGTCACGGGCAAAATAAAATAGACAAAGTAGGCCTATTTCGATATACTCGTAGTTCATACTCGATAGTGATTAAAATTTGGTATTTCTCTAAGATATCGTCCAAAAATATCGACATTTTGATGTATCAAACATTCTGTCTGGACTTGGACGTAGCCCATATATAAAGCCCTGCGCGGATGCGGATATACATGGATAAACCCGCGGATATCCGCAAAATGTTTCGCCAGGCGGATATAGTTTGCATGGATGTATAGAGGATAAGCTGCGGATAATGTTTGGAGAAAATTTGCGGATAGTTTTTAGAATACAATCCGAACTTGTTTAATATCATTTCTAGGAAAAGGAAGGAAGCTTGTAGTTTAACGTGACCGTTAATCTTGAGATCATGAGCCACGGGACCTCCTTTTTACGTGGAATCCGAACCACAGGACATGGCATTTCACTTCGAAAATTATTACTAGGACCCGGATGTTTATGACGTATCGTATATTTCCGTTATGTTTCCTTTCATGACGAATGTAAGATGATGATTTAAGCTAATCTCATTAAGCATAATTAACACTCCGAACAGGAAAGGATTGCTATTCTGGTTGTACGGTATAACATTCATTTTAAACATAGCACATGACATACAAAGCCTAAGGGAACGACTTTCTCCTGAAAAGTCTAAATATGTTGCTTTAGTAATTTATGCTTTAACTAATTAAAAATATTATTGTTAAGCCAGTAGATTCGGAGAACAAACGTGGGAATGCGGATGCGGATAACAGTTGTGCGGATGCAGGGCGGATGTGGATAACAGTTGTACGGATGCGGGGCGGATGTGGTTAACAGTTGTGCGGATGCAGGGCGGATGTGGTTAACAGTTGTGCGGATGCGGGGCGGATGTGGATAACAGTTGTGCGGATGCAGGGTGGATGTGGATAACAGTTGTGCGGATGCAGGGTGGATGCGGATAACAGTTGTGCGGATGCAGGGCGGATGTGGATAACAGTTGTGTGGATGCAGGGCGGATGTGGATAACAGTTGTGCGGATGCAGGGCGGATGTGGTTAACAGTTGTGCGGATGCGGGGCGGATGTGGATAACAGTTGTGCGGATGCAGGGCGGATGTGGATAACAGTTGTACGGATGCGGGGCGGATGTGGATAACAGTTGTGCGGATGCAGGGCGGATGCGGTTAACAGTTGTGCGGATGCAGGGCGGATGTGGATAACAGTTGTGCGGATGCAGGGTGGATGTGGATAACAGTTGTGCGGATGCAGGGTGGATGCGGATAATAGTTGTGCGGATGCAGGGCGGATGTGGATAACAGTTGTGCGGATGCAGGGTGGATGTGGATAACAGTTGTGCGGATGCAGGGTAGATGCGGTTAACAGTTGTGCGGATGCGGGGCGGATGCGGTTAACAGTTGTGCGGATGCAGGGCGGATGTGGATAACAGTTGTGCGGATGCAGGGTGGATGCGGATAACAGTTGTGCGGATGCGGGGCGGATGTGGATAACAGTTGTGCGGATGCAGGGCGGATGCGGATAACAGTTGTGCGGATGCAGGGCGGATGTGGATAACAGTTGTGCGGATGCAGGGTGGATGCGGATAACAGTCATGTGGATGCAGGGCGGATGTGGATAACAGTTGTGCGGATGCAGGGCGGATGCGGATAACAGTTGTGCGGATGCAGGGCGGATGTGGATAACAGTTGTGCGGATGCAGGGCGGATGCGGATAACAGTTGTGCGGATGCAGGGCGGATGTGGATAACAGTTGTGCGGATGCAGGGTGGATCCGGATAACAGTTGTGCGGATGCAGGGCGGATGCGGATAACAGTTGTGCGGATGCAGGGCGGATGTGGATAACAGTTGTGCGGATGCAGGGTGGATGTGGATAACAGTTGTGCGGATGCAGGGCGGATGCGGTTAACAGTTGTGCGGATGCAGGGCGGATGCAGGTTAACAGTTGTGCGGATGCAGGGCGGATGCGGTTAACAGTTGTGCGGATGCAGGGCGGATGTGGATAACAGTTGTGCGGATGCAGGGCGGATGCGGTTAACAGTTGTGCGGATGCGGATAACAGTTGTGCGGATGCAGGGCGGATGTGGATAACAGTTGTGCGGATGCAGGGCGGATGTGGATAACAGTTGTGCGGATGCGGATAACAGTTGTGCGGATGCAGAGCGGATGTGGATAACAGTTGTGCGGATGCAGGGCGGATGCGGATAACAGTTGTGCGGAGGCAGGGCGGATGCTGTTAACAGTTGTGCGGATGCAGGGCGGATGCGGTTAACAGTTGTGCGGATGCGGGGCGGATGCGGTTAACAGTTGTGCGGATGCAGGGCGGATGTGGATAACAGTTGTGCGGATGCGGGGCGGATGTGGATAACAGTTGTGCGGATGCGGGGCGGATGTGGATAACAGTTGTGCGGATGCAGGGCGGATGCGGTTAACAGTTGTGCGGATGCGGGGCGGATGTGGATAACAGTTGTGCGGATGCGGATAACAGTTGTGCGGATGCAGGGCGGATGCGGATAACAGTTGTGCGGATGCAGGGCGGATGCGGTTAACAGTTGTGCGGATGCAGGGCGGATGCGGTTAACAGTTGTGCGGATGCGGGGCGGATGCGGTTAACAGTTGTGCGGATGCGGGGCGGATGCGGTTAACAGTTGTGCGGATGCGGGGCGGATGCGGTTAACAGTTGTGCGCATGCAGGGCGGATGTGGATAACAGGCGTGTGGATGCAGGGCGGATGAGGATAACAGTTGTGCGGATGCAGGGTGGATGTGGATAACAGTTGTGTGGATGCAGGGCGGATGTGGATAACAGGCGTGTGGATGCAGGGCGGATGAGGATAACAGTTGTGCGGATGCAGGGCGGATGAGGATAACAGTTGTGCGGATGCAGGGCGGATGAGGATAACAGTTGTGCGGATGCAGGGCGGATGAGGATAACAGTTGTGCGGATGCAGGGCGGATGTGGATAACAGGCGTGTGGATGCAGGGCGGATGTGGATAACAGGCGTGTGGATGCAGGGCGGATGAGGATAACAGTTGTGCGGATGCAGGGTGGATGTGGATAACAGTTGTGCGGATGCAGGGCGGATGTGGATAACAGGCGTGTGGATGCAGGGCGGATGTGGATAACAGGCGTGTGGATGCAGGGCGGATGAGGATAACAGTTGTGCGGATGCAGGGCGGATGAGGATAACAGTCATGCGGATGCAGGGCGGATGCGGATAACAGTTGTGCGGATGCAGGGCGGATGTGGATAACAGTTGTGCGGATGCAGGGCGGATGTGGATAACAGGCGTGTGGATGCAGGGCGGATGTGGATAACAGTTGTGCGGATGCAGGGTGGATGTGGATAACAGTTGTGCGGATGCTGGGCGGATGTGGATAACAGGCGTGTGGATGCAGGGCGGATGAGGATAACAGTCATGCGGATGCAGGGCGGATACGGATAACAGTTGTGCGGATGCAGGGCGGATGTGGATAACAGTTGTGCGGATGCAGGGCGGATGCGGTTAACAGTTGTGCGGATGCGGGGCGGATGCGGTTAACAGTTGTGCGGATGCAGGGCGGATGTGGATAACAGTTGTGCGGATGCGGGGCGGATGTGGATAACAGTTGTGTGGATGCAGGGCGGATGTGGTTAACAGTTGTGCGGATGCGGGGCGGATGCGGGGCGGATGCGGTTAACAGTTGTGCGGATGCAGGGCGGATGTGGATAACAGGCGTGTGGATGCAGGGCGGATGCGGTTAACAGTTGTGCGGATGCGGATAACAGTTGTGCGGATGCAGGGCGGATGTGGATAACAGTTGTGCGGATGCGGATAACAGTTGTGCGGATGCGGATAACAGTTGTGCGGATGCAGGGCGGATGTGGATAACAGTTGTGCGGATGCGGATAACAGGCGTGTGGATGCAGGGCGGATGCGGTTAACAGTTGTGCGGATGCAGGGCGGATGCGGTTAACAGTTGTGTGGATGCAGGGCGGATGTGGATAACAGTTGTGCGGATGCAGGGCGGATGTGGATAACAGTTGTGCGGATGCAGGGCGGATGCGGTTAACAGTTGTGCGGATGCAGGGCGGATGTGGATAACAGTTGTGCGGATGCAGGGCGGATGTGGATAACAGTTGTGCGGATGCAGGGCGGATGTGGATAACAGTTGTGCGGATGCGGGGCGGATGTGGATAACAGTTGTGCGGATGCGGATAACAGGCGTGTGGATGCGGATAACGTACATAGACAAGACTATTTCGGAAGCGGTTCATTTAAGCTCAGAAAGGAACAAGAGTTTAGTGCTTTTCAGTCGGTCAACACGAATGTACCCAAAAGAGATGGGTTATGCCCTAATCCTGAAATAAATTACATGAGATTAATAAAACACTAGGATGACCAGTTTCGATCGTCAAGCGATCATCATCAGATCCAATACACTTAGGCTATAAAATCTATGTTTGAAATACAGGTGAAAATATTTACAATATGTACAATTATTTAGTTGCAGTATTGGTACTGCAACTGTCAGTGTATGCAGTACCAATACTGCAACTAAATAATTGTACATATTGTAAATATTTTCACCTGTATTTCAAACATAGATTTTATAGCCTAAGTGTATTGGATCTGATGATGATCGCTTGACGATCGAAACTGGTCATCCTAGTGTTTTATTAATCTCATGTAATTTATTTCAGGATTAGGGCATAACCCATCTCTTTTGGGTACATTCGTGTTGACCGACTGAAAAGCACTAAACTCTTGTTTACTAAGGCAACACTGAAAATATGGCTTCAAACACCACAATGCTCAGAAAGGAACTTAACTGCTTTGTAATATGATATAGACACCAATCAATGCAAAACAAGAAACAAGCCCTACTGATGACCCCGATGAAGGGGCGGAGGGGGGAGGGGGTATGGACTTTAGAGGTTACGGCATGGTACCACAAAATTACGAATAGCAGCAATAGTTCACATTTTCTTATTAAACAATGGTGGGACATTACGAAGAACAATATTCTCCTGTACTCCCATGTCCTCTATAACTTAAAATGGCCAAATGAAACTGCGACTGATCCATCAAAATTAGAAATCCTACCAACATTGTTGAACAAAACTAGTGAACAGACCTTAATTTCCGCAGACGCATTGCCTCCTAACATTGCAGATTCTGTAATTTTTCGTTGTTAAGTACACAAATCAGTAGTAGAATACAATCGTTCGTGATAAGTCACGTCTATGAGTTCACTTTCATTGCATAAGATGGCAGAGGTAGTCGGGCGAAACCTTTCTAGATCCTTCGGTCAATTACATTATTTGCTTTGATGTATGGGCAGTTCTTGCATCTAGGTGGCGTTGGAATTAATCCATGTGCGTAACCAGCGTAACTTTCGCACCCAAGAACCACGTCATCACAGTCTCATCTAAGAAGTTCTTAACTCCACAGAGAGTGTGTAATCTGTTCCTTTATTGCTGTACTAGCTGTACCCGGCATGCGATGCAATGCCAATCAAAGAAAAATGCTGGCGTTGTAACTTTGTTTGTTGAAGTGCTTTTAGATCCCCAATATTTTTTTCTTTCCGTTAACCACATCTAAACTATTGAAAAATTGATTTACTATCTAAAAAAAAAATCATGGGAGCGTGCTGAACAACTCAACAAAGTTTCATCGCAATGAAATGAATGGTATATGAACGCATAAGGGACTTTGTTGAAACGATTCGAGCGCCGTCACCCATTTGTTGAATATACTCGTACGCTACCTATTGTAAAATTGATTTACTAATTCGAAAACCTTCCCTGGGTGTACACAACAACTCATCAAAGTTTCATCGCAATCGGATGAATGGCATATGAACGCATACGGGATTTTAATTAAACGATTCGCGCGCTGTCACTCATATGTGGATCTACTTGTGTGCCACCCATTGAAAAACGGATTTACTAATTCATACACCTTCGCAGGACTGCACACAACTCACCAAAGTTTTAACACAATCGGATGAATGGTATTGAACGCATATGGGACTTGGTTGAAACGATTCACGCGCTGTCGCTCATTAGTTGAATCTAATCGTGCGCTACCAATTGTAAAATGGGTTTACTAAATCAGAAATCTTCGCGAGAGTGGAAACAACATTTCACGAAATGTCATTGCAATCGCATGAATGGTATATGAACGCATACGGAATCCTTTTTAAACGATACTCATTTGTTGAATCTACTCGTGCGCTACCTATTGTAAAAAGGATTTACTAAGTCAGAAACCTTTCCTGGAGTGTGCACAACAATTCACCAACGTTTCATAGCAATCGGATGAATGGTATATGAACGCATATAAGACTTTGTTTAAACGAATCGCGTGCCGTCGCTCATTTGTTGAATCTACTTGTGCGATATATATTGTAAAGTAGATTTACTAAGCCAGAAACCTTCCCTGAAGTGTACACAACATCTCACCCACGTTTCATCGCTATCAGACGAATAGTATATGAACGCATACGGGACTTTGTTGAACGATTCGCGCGTCGTCGCTCATTTGTTGAATCTACTCTGCGCTACCAATTATAACATGGATTTACTAAGCCAGAAACCTTGCCTGGAGTGTACACAACCTCTCACCCAAGTTTAATGGCTATCGGGCGAATGGTATGTGAACGCATACAGGACTTTGTTGAAACGCTTCGCCCGTCGTCGCTCATTTGTTGAATATACTCGTGCGCTACCTATTGTGAAGTGGGTTTACTAAGCCAAATACCTTACCTGAAGTGTACAGAACATCTCACCCAAGTTTCATCGCAATGGGATGAATGGTATATGAACGCATGTGGGACTTTCTTGAAACAAACGCACACCATTTTGTTGAAGCTACTCGCTCGCCATCTATTGTAATTTGGATTTACTACACCTATAACTTTTCCGTGACTGTGCGCAACAACTCACCAAAATATGATCGGAATCGGATGAATTGTATATGAACGCATCGCCAACACGCATTTGTTTAAACTACTCGCGCGCTGTCTATTGTAAATTGGATTAACTATGCCTATAATGATTTCGGAAGTGTGCACAACTCACCAAAATTTGATCGCAATCAGATGAATGGTTTATGAACGCATAAAAGACGAACAAACGAACATCCTTTTATATCCGGAGAAACGCCCGGATTGTGCTGCCTTAGTGGGAAAGTGAAATTGCCATTATTGACTCCGCCACCTGAGCCATTGCAATCATTGCTAAGAGCCTCATTTTCTATACCGGTAGTGGAGAGCGCTACTCACATCCAGTCGGCCGTGTCTCGTCAAGAGCTACTGTTGCCTGGAAACGACTTGCCTTGCCATTCCTTCATGGGTTTATTTTAGCTGTCATTTGCGTTACGTTTTATAGTGACTTGTATTCTCTTTGACGTTTTATGTCACGTCACGGGATTTTAAAAAAAAAGTATCCTATGTCCGTCTCCTGGTTATAAGCTACCTCCACACAAATTTTCAGCCAAATCGGTTCAGCCGTTCTTGAGTTATAAATAGTGTAACTAACACGACTTTCTTTTATATAGATTATGCTCCGTACAGTGCTCCTGTGCACTAGGCCACACTCTGACAAGCCCGCGAAGACTGCGAAGAGGCAAAACACTTTCTGCCCCCTCAAATTAGAAAGCAAGAAAGATCACCGCTCCACCTTGTAATATTACTGAAGTGGCCTGGCTCTATAATTATTTCTAGGGCAAGATCCTAATTTCAAAATATTATCAATTTGCTTGACGGATTAACGAGATCAAACGAAACTCCAAATTGTTACGCCTGAAGAAGCTGCCATGTTGTAGCGAAACTAGTAGTGGGAACTTCGGTAAGTAACAATTATGACGTCATGTACCAAAATTGTTAGAAATATTATCTTTCTCAAATAATTTAATTGCTTAAACGCCTAACAAGTAATTAACAAGAAGTTCCGTGACGAACTAAATAGACTACTTTTCTTAAAATTTAAAAGTCATGCCAATGATTAATCTATAACGATCTATCTAGAATAATGACGAAATTAAGTTGGTAATATCGAAATTTCTAATTAGTTCGAAATACTGTATACCTGGCATAATGTAGCCTAATAGAGAACTACTGTTGGCAGCCCTGGTGACTGAATATATTCTTAGTTCCATCTCTTAAGGTACAGAATACAAAATTTGGTTGAAGTCCAATGGATAGCATGGACGTTACATGCAGTCAAACATTTGATATAACAGCGCATGTAAAATCATGTTGGCAACAATGACATACATGTATTGATCAGAAATAATCTGAAATAATATGATCTATTGTTGTGTCAATTTTGAATGAAATCAATTAGTTAGTATAGAAGTTACATGCATTTTAAAATTGGACATATCAGCAGGCTGAGAATCATGTTGGCAGTACTGACGTAGGCCTATATTAGTTACTCCAAATTAATCTAGAATGCCAGGGACTATACGTGCGCAATGTTTAGAGCTATTGGCTAGCATACTTCCTGATATATTGATATTAGGGTAACAAAAATAGAGACAGTATTTATTAACAGTTGGCAGCACTGGTTACTCTTAAGAATTGGCATAGTCACATCTGTTATGGTACACATAGCACACACGAAATTTGGTTGAAATCCAATTGATAGTATAGAAGTTACATATACCTCTCAGCAGGCTTAGAATCATGTTGGTAGCACTGACGTATATAAGTTACTCCAAATTAATATAGAATGTCAGGTACTATACGTGTGCCTAGTTTAAAGCTGTCGGCTTGCATACTTTCTGATATATGCTTATTTGGATTTTAAAAATATGAGAGCATTTATTAACAGTTGGCAGCCCTGGTGGCTCTTAAGAATACGCTCAGTCATATCTGCTTATGTACACATAGCACATACGAAATTTGGTTGAAATCCAATTAATAGTGTAGAAGTTATATGCATTTAAAATTTGGGCTTATCAGCAGGCCTATAATCATTTTGGCAACACTGCCATGTATGGCCTCCTGGAAATTAAACTGCAATATTATTATCTATACGTGTGCCAATTTTGAGATAGCTCCCATTCATATCTTCCAAGATATCCAACATGGAGCTCAAATTTCAATTGTGATTTTACAGCAGTTGGTAGCACTGACATCATTTTCAAATATGGCCTTGAGATATTCAGGTATAGATCTTTACTCCTACCAAATTTTGTTTCGATTGCTGCAGCCGTTTAGGAGTTGATAGGGGGGGGACACACACACAGCCAGCCAGACAGACAGAAGGACAGACAGACAGAAGGACAGACAGACAGACAGACACACATTTGCCCGATCTCATAAGACTACTTTTTCCTCATTTTTGCAAAATGTGAAAAGTAGGCTAAAAATCCAGAGTGTACTAACGTCAACTTGTAACAATATAAAAATATTACTAATAGGCTATATGATTTTGTTGCATCCACCCCTTACTTAGGGGAAGATGATCTCGAAGTTCGGTCCCTTAACAACAATAACTAACCAACACTCTCTACCTATAATACTTGCGACGGTAGAGGTATAATCCCTCACAGAGGTCGAGCTGGTAGGATAGGCGATTTTTAAAAAAATTACACAACATGATCTACTGTAACTAATAGATCTTAATCAGCTGATTTTATAAATGAACTTTCGAAAAGAAATCCGAAATGGTGACATGAAAAGAGTCTCACATATCTACCGTCAATGAGTGCATCTGTTTAGACATTGTGCACACCTCGTGTGGTGTGGTGATTTGCGATATTGGCTGCCAATCCGGAAGTGCGAGTTTCGATCCGTAATTCTATCAAGAAAATTAATTCTGGTTATAGGTACTGGAAGCCTCTCACCCGGAGGCCCCGGGTTCGATCCCCGGCTCCGTCAGGGATTTTAAAACTGGCGCGAGGGTTGGAACGGGGTGCACTCAGCCTCGTGAGGACAATTGAGTAGCTGTCTGACAGTGAGACAGCGCCCCGATCACGAATACCAAGATTAACGGCCGAGGGGACCCGACACGCTGATCACGCGTCACCCCAATATCTGCAGGCCAAATGGCTGGGCAGCGGTCGCTTGGTCGGCCTTAGCCCGTCATGGGCTGTATAGTGCCAGAGGTTGACTTTTTTTTTGTTGACTTTTTTATAGGTACTGGAATGGCATCGCCACCCATTGTTGTTTGTCTTCAGTCTTTTGACGGGTTTGATGCAGCTTTCCAGTCCTCCCTGTCCTGAGCTAATCGTTTCATCTCTACATAACTGCCACCAGTGCTTGATTTATATATAAAAAGAGAGGTTCCGGTACTGTGGGTTACCGGGTGGTGGTGGGAGGGGGGGGGGGGGTGAGGGGCTTTATGAAATATAGAGTTATAAATACGATATTTTTACGCTTTTCTGAATACCTTTAAAATTAATCAGTGGACAAAATAACAATCTAATTTTGATTGCAATTTTAAATTAAATTGAGACTGCTGTAGCAACATTTTTCTTACCATAGCCGTTGGTCTATATTAAATTTGCATGTAGGCCAACTAGGCCACCATTCACACAATGCACATTATTCCAGTTACATTTTTTTTACGTAATTTAAAAAATTAAATACATTCGGTTTGAAAATACACACAAGTTCACCAACAATCATTTATTTCTTGTTTTATAATTTTGTCTTTACAGTCTTCTGAAATAATTATCTTTATCTATCTATCTATCTATCTATATATATAAAGCTCAATGTTTGTCTGTCTGTCTGTCTGTCTGTTATGTATACAAATCCACACTGTTTCACCGATCTGAACCAAAATTTGTATGCTTACCCTTCGGAACCCTGCGGGTAACCCTGTCCACTTGAAATTCCGACAGACCACCCCATTCCCTGCATTTAGGCCCTTTGGCCCAAATCTACACCGTTTCACCGATCTCAACCAAAATTTGTATACTTACCCTATGTAACCCTGTGAATAACACTGTCCACTTAAAATTTCGGACAGACCACCCTATTTCCTGCATTTAGGCCCTTTGGCAAACATCTACACCGTTTGACCGATCCGAACCAAAATTTGTATACTTACCCTTTGCAACCCTGCGGGTAACCCTGTCCACTTGAAATTTCGGACAGACCACCCCATTCTCTGCATTTAGGCCCTTTGACCCAAATCTACACCGTTTCACCGATCAGAACCAAAATTTGTATACTTACCCTTTGGTACCCTGCGAGTAACACTGTTTGGTTGAAATTGCAGACAGACCACTCCATTCCCTGCATTTAGGCCCCTTGGCTAAAATCTACACCGTTTCACCGATCTGAACCAAAATGTGTATACTTACCCTTTGTAACTCTGTGAATATCACTGTCCACCTAAAATTTCGGACAGACCACCCCATTTCCTGCATTTAGGCCCTTTGGCAAAAATCTATATCGTTTCACCGATCCGGACCAAAATTTGTATACTTACCCTTTCGAACCCTGCGGTTAACCCTGTCCACTTGAAATTGCGGACTGATCACCCCATTCCCTGCATTTAGGCCCTTTGGCACACAACTCGGGGGCGTGGTGGCTCAGTGGTCTAGCTGTATGCCTCTCACCAAGGCGGTCCGGGTTCGATTCCCGGTCAATGCATGTGAGATTTTCGAAGTGAAATGCCATGTCCTGTGGTTCGGATTCCACGTAAAAAGGAGGTCCCGTGGCTCATGATCTCAAGATTAACGGTCACGTTAAACTACAAGCTTCCTTCCTTTGGCACAAATCTACACCGTTTCACCGTTCAGAACCAAAATGTGTATACTTACCCTTTGGTACCCTGCGAGTAACATTGTCTGCTTGAAATTGCGGACAGACCACTCCATTCCCGGAAAGAGGACAGGGTCCGTCCCAAAGGCAATGGAAAAAAAGGGGTAAAACCGGACTCGCTCAGGAAACCCTCAGGGTTGCCATCTCCCGATCTCACCAGCCATGAGCCCCTGAGGATGTAGCACTATCCAGGGTGCACCAGAAGTGGTGGGGCTACACACACCCTGCCTCCTTGAGGGTCTTGAGCAGAAGACATGAGATATTAAGAAAAGAAAAAGAAGGCTGACACCTCGAAGAATGAGGCTATCAGGAATGATTAGACAAGGGCCAATTAAGGCGGGAAAGTGAAAGAGTCGCTAGGCCTCGGATACCCTGATACCATCGGGGTCGGAAGAGAACAAGAGTTTGACCAAGGGAGGCTGACAGGAAAGAGAACTGAAAGGAGCCCGGCACCAGTAAGTAGAAGCAATGCCGGACTCAGTTGGGGTCCCGTGGTCGCAAACCCACGTCCCACAAGTTGAGAGACCCTGGTGGGTGGAGGGGGGAGGAGGGGGCCAGGTGAGAGAATAGCTTGCTGATTCATCGCGAGTTGACATGAGAGAAATGTCCAGACCCCGCCGTGTTACCTGGTATTGCTGACTATGCTGATGTTCATACAGGGTCTTTGCTCAAACCACTGTACTGTTACGAAAGAATGAGTGATTCACCGGTCAATGTGAATAGGACCGGAATCCCCCCCGAACGTCTGTCATCATATATCGTCATCATCTGCGATTCGTGCAGCTTGGACCCGGGCAGTACTCGATAAGCTCTTTCACTACACGCATCGAGTATAGGACTAAGCCAGAAAATAACGTTCAGACTTTGGAAGACATCGAAGGTAGAAATCTAAATTGCCTATATCAGATTTAAAATTACACCATGTTCGTTTAGTAGTCATTTTTCATTACCTTATTATTATCATAAGGGCAAATGACCTAGATGTTACGCCCATTATACCACTAATCACCACACACAATAAGTCTTCATCGCCTGTGAATTTTGAAATATTTCTTTCTATCACGGTAGTTTGTAAGTTTGTCGTGTCAATTCAACAGTAGTTTTCATTATCATCCTCATCAAAAGGGCAAATGGCCTAAATGTTACGTCCATGATACTACTAAGTAACACCACAGTCTTCATGGCCTGTGATTTTAAAATGTGTATTTCCATTAGTTTGTAAGTTTGATATACCCGTTCAGTAGAAGTCGTCTTCATTATCATTCTCATCAAAAGGGCAAATGACCTAGATGTTACGTCCATTATACAGTACTACTAAGCAACACCACAGTCTTCATTGCCTGTGATTTATAAAATGTGTATTTCCATTAGTTTGTAAGTTTAATATACCCGTTCAGTAGTAGTAGTCTTCATTGTCATCCTCATCAAAAGGGAAAATGACCTAGATGTTACGCCCATTATACTACTAGGCAACACCACAGTCTTACTCGCCGGTAATTTAAAAATATGTATTTCTATTAGAGTGTAAGTTTATTATACCCGTTCAATAGCAGTCGTCGTCAGTATCATCTTCATCAATGACGTTGAGTGTTAAGGAGACTGAAATATTATCATCATTCCACCGGGCGAAGCCGGGTACTACTGCTAGTTTACTATAAAAGGTACTGTACTTAAACATGTTTTACCACACAGTTTATAAAACTGTCCAAAGTTTAGAAAAGTCTTCGTTGTATGTGCCTCGTCTCTCTCCTACCTTGCTGTTAGTATCCAGAGCGGAGTGCCGTCGACTTTTCCCACGATCAGAGGTTTCGGTACGGCGTACCGGTGCGTACCGTCACAAATCTAGCCCTGGCTACCACGCCCTACATCCGAGGCAATTTGTTTAATATATTCTAACCTTGGTCTACCCCTACAGTTCTTGTCTTCGACCCTTCCTTCCATAACTAAGCTTGTTATTCCTGGGTGTCTTGATGTGTGTCCTACCAACCTATCTCTTCTCTTCAATAACAGAAACATCTCTCCTCTCCCACTCGTCTTAATACCTCTTCGTTTGTAACCCTATCTACCCATCTGATCTTCATCATTCTCCTGTAACACCATATTTCAAACGCTTCAATTCTCCTCTTTACTGCTGCACCAATAGTCCAAGTTTCACTTCCATAGAGCGCCACGCTCCAGACAAAGGCTTTCAAAAATGACTTCCTAATACCTAAATCTATTTATTTATTTATCTAATGGTTTTAAAAGTGCCGGGAGTGTCCGAGGACATGTTCGGCTCGCCTGAGGCTGTAGCTACTTCTAGCGGACACCCATAGGATGAGCTACAAGTTCCGTTCAATTTCAAGTAGTTCCAACTTTCACTACCAGATGTCAATGATACCTAGTGGTGAACGTGGGAACTTTGATAGAGCGTTCCAACGAAATCTAACCTAGAAATTTAGCTTCACACGAGTTTAGTTAGTGGAAGGATCTTTTACATGCCATAAATCTATGACATGGGACCGCCGGCTTTACTTCCCCTCGGAAAGAAGGCATACTGAAGGATTTTAACGCTCTTAAAAAATCTGACGACTTCGGCCGGGTTTGAACCCGCGATCTATATTCGATTCCTTTTTTGTTGAAATGCTTTCCTTGCCTGAGCCAACCTACTTTTTATGTCCTCTTTGCTTCGTCCATCACTGGTTATTTTGCTTCCTAAGTAACAGAAGTCTCCTACTGCCTTTAGCTTTTCACCTGCCAAAGTGATGTCCATAGAAGTTTCTGATTTATTTCGGCTGCATTCCAATATTTTTGTTTTACATTTATTAATTTTCATCATGATTTTTTTCCCCTCAACACGGAGGCCATACCATTCAAAAACTCATTCAAATCCTCAGGCGTGTCGGCCAAAACTACCCAAGTAGTGTCAATTTTGAAGACTTGCTTTAGGGCTAGTTGAACACACGAGTTTACTTTTATTAGACATGTCTCGGAGAAACGACAAAAGTAGATACGCTCGATAACGCACAGCTCTAAGCCATGGGGCCAAGCTATTAACGGACTCGGTAAACGTATGTTTGAACCCCACCATCGGCTGTCATTGAAGTGATTATCCGTGGTTTCACATTTCCAGATCCAGGCAAATGCTGGGACGGTATTTATAATAAACCACGGCCGTTTCCTTTCATCTCCTTGCCTTCATCTCTCATTGGCATAAGGAAAGGCATCCGACCATAAACACATCCACCACATAGATTTTCATCGCATCTCATCCCCGACCCAGTTGAAAACGGAGTTATTAAGGTGGGGGACATGTCTTGGAGACGATTAGAATAATATTAGGGGTGTCAGACATCAGGGTCATCAGTCTCGTATACTTGGGCGTATGTTGTATAACGTATTTCTATGGTGACTATGGTACCATAGTTAGTTATTGTTGTTTTAAGGGGCGGAACAACGAGGTCATCTGCCCCCTACTGTATTACCATAATTTTGTAATAGGATTTCCCTCAGTATGCCTTCCTTCGGAGGGGAAGTTAAGCCGGTGGTCCCATGTCATAGATTTATAACATGTAAAAGAACCTACCACTAATTGCACTTGTGTGAAGCTAAATTATAGGCTTGATTTGACTAACGCTCTTAGATTCCAACGTTCGTCGCCAGGAGTCGACTGCGGTGGCATCTAGTAACCAAATTCAGAACTAGTTGTCGTTGACGGTGGAGTTTGGTAGCAAAAGTAGGAACTACTTGAAAATTGAATGTCTGCAGTCCTTAGTTGAATTAAAAACAGATAACACACACTAACACAACCATCACAATTAACACCGGTTATCAGACAGATTCTCCACACGCCCAAAGTACATGGGGCTACATGACCGCGTTGTCGCAGCCCCTAAACAGAAGAACCAACCGCAATAGGATTGGGGTAGATGCCCCGAGATCAGAAACGAAGATACTATTCTAGCATTTGCTTGGAGGGAAGGTGAACAAAAAACGGGGAAAAACACTCAGAATGACCGCTATCAGCGAGCGCTGGGATTCTATTCGTGGTGATGGTTATGATTGTTGTTTTAAGGGGACTAACATCTTGGTTATCGACCCCAAATGGTCTGGTTGATCATGAACAATGAGGAAATAAGAAAACTAACTTGCATACTAGAAGAAGAAGAAGAAGAAGAAGAAGAAGAAGAAGAAGAAGTGAAATGAACGACAAGGAAAAATGATGACTGAGGGACCCGGAAAAAAGAGAGCCATGAAAGGCAGATAGGAAATGTAGAATGTCCGCCCTTAAGTCAATGGAAGAAGAAATAAATGAAGCCAGCTCAGGAATCCCTCGGGGTCGCCAGCTCCCGAGCTCACCAGACGTGAGCCTTTGAGGGTATAGCACTATCCAGGTGCACCATAAGTGGTGGGGCTTGAGTAGAAGATAGGAAATACCTTGAAAAGAAAATAAGAGGTCTGACCCCTCGAAGAATAAGGGCATCAGGTAAGATGACATAATGGCCAATCGAGGCGGAAAAAACGAAATACTCCATAGGTCTCGGATACACTAATACCGTCGGGGTCGAAAGAGATGATGACTGAGAGGAGCCTGGCACAAGTAAGTGGAAGCAATGCCGAACTCAGCTGAGGTCCCGTGGTCGTCAACCCACGTCCCATTACTTGTGAGCCCCTGGGGGACATTCATGGTGAGTGACTGCTTTAACACAGAGGGGTAAATAATATTTGCATTCCATTCTGGTTGGTGTACTCCATTGTTCTCAAGTACAACGGAATGTTTATGGTTCTTGTCATATCTTGAGTCATATTGCAGTGTCTTTGTTTTACGCAAGACAGGCGTTAGATTAGTCCAACTGGCCAGCAGTCGAGTGTAAATGCGTGAACTTGTCCCCATTATATATTTGAGTTCCTTCCGCGACAATTTGATATTCAATTTTTCTCTTTTTAATCAAGAAAATATCCGATAATTTCAACAGTTGGCTATTTTCTTATAGAAAGCTTTTCAGTCGGTCAACACAAATTTTGCCCAATTACATTAGGCGAAAAAAAACAAGCATTAAAACGCCCTAGCGTGAAAGAAATATTACTTGAAATATGTATCACTAAAATACAATTTTATGTACAAAATAATGTAACCCCCCTCTTATTTTACACATATAGTCTAGTGATAAATATTCCATATACAGGGTCTTTCATATAAAGTAAGAACGGCAAGCGGTAGTTTTGTTATTCGCTGCTACGGTGGCCTTGGCCGAGCTTGTGACGCGCCATGGCCCCCTGCTGTACTATTGAAAGCGCGCGCATAGTACAAACGAGTTTTTTTCTCAAGTTCATATGGACTGTATTATTATTTATTTATCGTATGGCTTTTAGTGCCGGGAGTGTCCGAGGACATGTTCGGCTCGCCTGAGTCTGTAGCTGCTTCCAGCGGACACCCTAGGTGTGAGCTACAAGTTCCGTTCAATTTCAAGTAGTTGCAACTTTCGCCACCAGATATCAATGATACCTAGTGGTGAACGTTGGAACTTTGATAGAGCGTTCTGACGAAATCTAACCTAACAATTTTGCTTTACACAAGGTGAAAAGCATTCACGACCACACTATACCAACGGTACGATGGACTTTTACAAATAATTCAAGTGTGAAGTTTTGGATCATCTGCCGTTTAGTCGGAACCAGCACTGAATGATGTTCACCTTCTTCGAGAATTGAAGGTATGGTTGGGCGGCAACGCCTCGTCAAAAAGAAATAAGGAAGGAAGGAAGCTTGTAGTTTAACGTGACCGTTAATCTCGCGATCATAAGCCATGGAACCTCCGTTTTACGTGGAATCCGAACCACAGGACATGGCATTTCACTTCGAAAATCAAAAAGAAATAAATTCAGGAGACTGTCCAGACGTACCCACCTCAGTGGCGGCAGAATATTTTGCTGAGGGCATTGGAAAGCTGGTCTAACGATACGACAAATGTTTCAATCGTTTTGGCGATTATGTTGAGACATAAGAATAAAACAAGCAAACATTTAGTAGTAAAATCAGTTTGGTATGTCAATCTGTTATTTTTATACTGTCCATCGGAACTTGAAAAGAAAACAGCCCTCGTATGTACTATGCGCGCGCTTTCAATAGTACAGCAGGGGGCCATGGCGCGCCACAAGCTCGGCCAAGGCCACCGTAGCAGCGAATAACAAAACTGCCGCTTGCCGTTCTTACTTTATATGAAAGACCCTGTACTATTCCTTTCAGGTTAGGCGTTTATATATTCCTTTTCCCTCTATTCTTTGATTCGCATGCTTATTTAGCTCTCTTATATTTTCATCTTGATCCCCCCCTCCTCTTCCCGCTAAATACGCAACGGATAGTCCAGTAGTGCTCCATTAGGATGAAACTAGCGTTGGGCTGATAACTCAACATACAACGCATGCGCCCTGTTTGCCTACTCAAAAATCCGTCACTTGGAGGACGAGGTGAATTTTAAATACGCCATTGATTCATTGTTGGGCTATGATGGAAGTAGGGTTGCCGAGGGCATTGTGACGAAGATCAACGTCGTCTGTTGAATGATTACGGTCTGTCTATTCTGAAACAACACAACTGCAAGGTAACTAGAATGACATAGGCTAATCGTATTTTCCTTACACAGTTAATAAACGCTTTCCGTAAACCAATCATCCCTGGTTTTTGTCACGCAGAGTGGGGGTAGTCACGCATCAATAATCTGTATCGAGGCCAATGGTTTTTGGTTTGCAGAGGTAAGGTCCAGTTTCCATTCCTGGCTATTGAAAATGTATCATTTACAGCCAAGAATTATAAACAGTACGTCTCGAGGTGGACTGTAGTAGAGAAAAACCATCCATGCTAGGGTTGCCATATGTCCTGAGAAAGCGGGACTTGTCCCGGTTTTAGACAAAGAAAAGAACGTTAAATAGTTGAAATTGCAGCTCTGACATCCATCTTTGTGGAGACAATGATGCCAACCCCACGCATTCGGTACTATATCGAATTCTGGGTATGTCAAGTCTTTTAACTGATCCAACTGTAAATACATGTCTGTCTGTCATCTGTCGTTTGTGCATTTATAGCGAAAAAACATATTTTCTATGCATGATGCATTTTTAATTTCCAGTAATTACAAACACACCGCAAATAAATATTATTTTTACGATAGTCTTTTCAGCTAATACAATAAATCGTATTATCATTTAGACTTTCACGGCCCGTGTTACTATTCATAATGTTGAATTTTGGGCTTATGCCGTGTTTATTATATTAAAATTCGACGCGTTTCGAAAGAAACCATGCCTTTCTTCGTCAGGAATAATCTGGAATACGACAATGACCCGTGTTTATTATATTAAAATTCGACGCGTTTCGAAAGAAACCATGCCTTTCTTCGTCAGGAATAATCTGGAATACGACAATGATTGCTAAGAGGTCATTGTCGTATTCCAGATTATTCCTGACGAAGAAAGGCATGGTTTCTTTCGAAACGCGTCGAATTTTAATATAATAAACACGGCATAAGCCCAAAATTCAACATTATGAACAATAAATCGTGTTTCGAAATTGTTGCGGTGTTTTTTCTGCCTTTTATTTCATAATTCACGGCTGACCTAGTGAAATGAACTCGATGAAAAATACTTTAATTACGTAAAGAGCAATAGTATTTCCAGTGCAGGCAGTGGCAATTGAAATTGAAATGAACTTGTAAGGAGGATCCAATACTTTATAGGTCAGCCATTTTACAGTGACAGAACGTCATACCACATGTGACACGTTGCCAATATGAATAATGAAATAAGAGGCAAAACCATTGGCCTGGATAAAGATTATTGATTTGTGACTACCCCCACTGTGCGAGACAAAAACCAGGGGTGTTATCTATGAGGTAACGCGGCCCACAGGACCGCGCTACCTAACCTCCATTGGTCTGGACGAAAATATTGGTCTGCCGGATGCGATATAATACCGAATGCGTGGGGTTGGCTTTATTGACTCCTTCACAAAGATGGCTGTCAGAGCTGCAATTCCAACTATATACTCGAAAGTCGTGATCGTATTAGGGATGGCTGGCTGGGTCTATGACAAAAGGAAGCTTGTAGTTTAACGTGACCGTTAATCTCGCGATCATAAGCCACGGGACCTCCGTTTTACGTGGAATCCGAACCACAGGACATGGCATTTCACATCGAAAATCTCACATGCATTGACCGGGAATCGAACCCGGTCCGCCTTGGTGAGAGGCATACAGCTAGACCGCTGAGCCACCACGCCCCCAGGGGGGGGGGTCTATGACAGCGGAGGAGTGAACATCTAATACTAAACCTTTCTCCAGATACTCTCCCGTCTATTAATTCAGGTAATTTCAATACTTTTTTTTTTTATACAAGCGATCCACTACTTTCAAGCGCCACCGAAATTTTAATCCATCCTGAGAGTTGGAATGTATATCAGCCTCTTGAAGCTTGACTGGGAAGAGGTGGGCTCGATTCGAATCTCAGCCATTTTAGAAATTGTTTTCTCTGGTTACACAGTTCTACTCCAAGCAAATGCCCGATGGTGCCAACATTAAGGCCACGGCCACCTCCTAGCCCCTATTACAAATACACACACCAGTATAGCAAACACAATGACACAGGTTATCAGACAGGTTCTACGCACACATGCACGGGGTTGCACGACTACGTTGTCACAAAGACAACTCTCTTTTACCGAGGGCACATTTTAGAGATACAGTACAAATATTTCCCCCGCCAAGCCAGAAGATAGGTCAAACACCAATCATTCCCGGCTCTATGACTAACGCCACCATTGATGAGGATCTGTTCCACAGTTAATACATCCTTTATAATACCAGCTGTTATTGGAGTGAATCAAACTGAAAGCCACTCTTAAGAATACCATGAAATATTCATTAGCGTCAGAATGGGAGGTGGGACAAGATGGTGCTTCCCCCCTCCTCTCTGTGCATTTGGAACTTCCTATAAATTTACTCACTGTACTTTCTAGCCTTTTAAAAACAAAACTAAAATTATCTCTCTGTTATATGAAATTATTATTAAAGAAACGCGCACAAGTTGTGCATTAAGCATACACGTACATTTACACTACATTCATTTATATTGCACTTTGTTTCAGTCTAAGCAGGTCTCGGTTATTGACTTGGATAGTTTTTTGCATGTTGTAATGTGGTATCGATCACATGGGCGTTCACAAAGATCACATATACATGTTTCGTTTGGCTGGCTGCGTGGCTCAGCGGTAACGTTCTTCCCAGCTGGGCCGAAGGTTGCAGGTTCGTATCCTGGCGCAGTCAGCTGGCATTTAAGGGTGCGCAAATGCGATGGAGCCGTGTCAGTAGATATACTGGCACGTTTAAGATCCCCTTCGGTGCAAAATTCTGGCACCCTGGCGTCTCTAAAAGCCAGAGTAATTAAAAGGGACGTAAAAACCAATAACATTATTATTAACGTTCGGCTCGTGACGGTTCTTCACTTTGCACACTCTGTGGTGGTATTCGTGCGTTGCCAAAGAGTTCAGGAAATGACGCAGGTCTTGGTTGGTTCCATCCATGATCTATTCACCATGGCATCCGTTGCATAGAAGTCAGGCGATATCACTTTTGACTTTTGTCTTCTTATTTCCACCTGTTTTTCCCAGTTCTTAGCAATAGGTAGATTATATGAAATTATTGTGCGTGTGTTATTAATAGAGACGGGAATTTGCCTATTTGCCTATTTTATTCCTGTGTTTAGAAACGTAGGCTTTCGAGATATAAATCCGTTTTAGGTCCTTTAGGCTAGATTTCGTTGGTTTTATTGTGCCTATAAATGCCTATTTCAAGGGTTTGTGCCTATTTGTAGTATAATTGCCTATTTGATGCCTTTTGACTGTATTTTAAAGTGCATTATATTGCGGCTGGTGTGCTTGACAGAATTATATTCTCATTTCTCAATATGTGTTTACCCCACGAACAAGAATGGGAATTCTCGAAAGTCACCAGAAATAGCGCGTGGGATCTCGATATTAAGCCTTCTTTTGACTGTATTTTAAAGTGCATTATATTGCGGCTGGTGTACTTGACAGAATTATATTCTCATTTCTCAATATATGTTTACCCCACGAACAAGAATGGGAATTCTCGAAAGTCACCAGAAATAGAGCCTGGGATCTCAATATTAAGCCTCCAAACTTAACAACCCTTCGTTTTGTATTTCGCTTTTCTTTATATTGAAAATTTACCCGTTAATACAGTATGTGTGTGAATTAATATCATAAACTTTATGCTGATTGAATAACAAAAGAACTAACTTAGTGCCATGTTTTCGCGTTTCTTCAATCTCGATATTAAGCCTCCAAATTTAAAAACCCTTCGTTTCAGGTATCGTCCCCTTCAAAAGCCGCGTTAGCTTGGCGCTGCAACCTAACAGTGAATTAATATACAGTATATCCTGTACGCGTCTGAGTGTTGAATGGGCAGGCAGTTAAAAGCAGCCAGGAGGGGTGCGATCCAGCTGGCAGTTAAAATGCCGCGGCGATCACAGTGGGTTGGTGCTGTAACCTATCTTGTGTTGAATGGACAGGCAGTTTAAAGCAGCTTGGATGGATGCGATCTAACTGGCAGTGGGTGTAGCATGGCCTCTTACCGAGATAGAAGCAAACTTGGTGGTCCCATCTTGAGCTACTGTTGCCATGCAGCCAGGAGAGATGCGATCCAGCTGGCAGTGTAAATGCCGCGGCGATCACAGTGCGTTGGTGCTGTAACCTATCATGTGTTGAATGGACAGGCAGTTTAAAGCAGCCAGGAGGGATGCGATCCAGCTGGGAGTGAAAATGCAGCCGCGATCAGTGCGTTGGTGCTGTAACCTATCTTGTGTTGAATGGACAGGCAGTTTAAAGCAGCCAGGAGGGATGCGGTCCAGCTGGGAGTGAAAATGCAGCGGTGATCAGTGCGTTGGTGCTGTAACCTATCTTGTGTTGAATGGACACAGTTTAAAGCAGCTTGGAGGCATGCGATCTAGCTGGCAGTGGGTGTAGCATGGCCTCTTACCAAGATATATGGAAACTGGTGGTCCCGTCTCGAGCTACTGTTGCTATGGAGATGGCCGGACTTGCTATTACTTCCATCAGTTTATTTTCTGCTTTTATTAGCCTTTGATTGAGTGCAAAAAGGCCGAAATCAGAAGAATGAGAAAGACCATCGAAAATTCATGTAGCCAGCCGTTCCTTCTGGGTCCTGAACTATGTGTATGCAAAATTTGGTTGAGATTGGTGGAACGGTGTAGATTTTTATACGGAACAAATCCACCCACCCACATACATACATACATACATACATACATACAGACAGACTTTCACTTTTATATATAAGATAAGTATGTTATTAAATTATAAGTTGCTTATTGTTAATTCTTTTTATAGTAATTAAATATGTTATTAAATTACAAGAAATTTTTTCATGCCTATTTTGTTGCCTATTTTACACGTTAGTGCCTATTTACATGCCTATTTTGGCTATTTTAAGAGCCTATATGCCTGCCTATTTTAAATGTTTTTAGTGCCTATAATTCTCGTCTCTAGTTATTAATAAGGTTCGGAAGTTAAGGAAAAGTCATATTTTTTCACGGGGCTTATTTTGCCCGAAATTTGAAAAATTGCTGGGAATGAAGGGTCCCTGATCCCGTTTAAAGGCATTTTATTTTGCCTATATGTGCATATTATGGCCTTATTTAATAGTTTTTTTGTCATGTTTTGCTCATTTTAGTGTTATAACGTCATATTTGGGTACATTTTGAGCAATTTTGTTTACATTTTGATTAGGTAGCGTACATATTATCAGGGTGGAGTTTCAAACACGGGATTCGCGATGGTGCAGTAGATATATTTTTCTCCGTATTCCCGGAACAGACAGATAACATGTTTAGAAGACCTGATTTCGAGAGAAAAAAAAAGCTTCTGTACGGATGTCTCATCGAGTAAGATGCCACCCCAGGAGACAAATTTAGCTCAGAGCAATCAACAAACAAGGAAACTCCGAATTATCTCGCTCTTAGTTCGAACTTGATGGGTCCGGTAGGTATTGTAGCTCTGTCAGTTCGCGTGATTATTGTGTCTGCTGAATTATTGCGTTTTATTTTAGTAGGCTACAACTCCAATACCTTCTACACATCCCTAAAATGCATAGGTTATATTTTCCCGTTTTTAGGTCATATTCAGCTAGTTTTTAGGGAATACTTGCTTACATATTTTGTACTCTTTTTGGTCTTAAACATCCAAACCCTAGTTATTAATTACGGTATTAAATAAATTCAGTTATTTATTTAGCGTATGGCTTTTAGTGCCAGGAGTGTCCGAGGACATGTTCGGCTCGCCAGAGGCTGTAGCTGCTTCACGCGGACACCCAATGGGTGAGCTACAAGTTCCGTTCAATTTCAAGCAGTTCAAAATTTTGCTACCAGATGTCACTGAACGTTGGACCTTTGATATAGTGTTTCAACGAAATCTAACCTAGAAATTTAGCTTCACACAAGTTTAGTTAGCGGAAGGATCTTTTACATGCCAAAATCCATGACATGGGACTGCCAGCTTTACTTCCCCTCCGAAGGAAGGCATGCTAAAGGATTTTAACGCTCTTAAAAATCCGACGACTTCAGCCGTGTTTGAACCCGCGATCATCGGCACAGCAGTTCAGCATACTACCAACTATGCCACCGAAGCCGCTTAATTCAGTTATTGCAATATAGTTTAACTAGGGGACCTTTGCAAGATATCTCACATGTTCATTTACTGTGATGCAGAATTCTCTAAATATGTTTATTTAATTTACGCACTTTTTAAACAAATTGTCGATATTTATGAAATCAGAGTGCATTGTTGTCACTGTTGCGGGTAATTCTGTTTCAATATTCTTTTCGATGCACATTGGGTTGTGTGCGTCCCATGTGTACAGACTACCCACCCGGCTCTAGTGTTATGCGGGCTGGACGCAACACAGTTCTGCAAGGGGCTCTCATCTTTTTTATTTGTTTAAGCACACGTTTGAAACAAATAAATATATTTCCGTTGACTTTTCAAGAAATGCAATATTTTTCCTGTAGGTTACTAGTGAGACGAATTGGAAGATTTTGGCCCAAATCGCACCTTCTAACTCCTTCTGGTTCAGGAACTTGACTTTTTTTTTGTCGGATATAGATTTTCAAGAAATACATTTAGGTTATTAATTTCTTTAAGATACAAAATATCAATATTACAGTATTTAGTTTTTAGAGGAACTCAATTCGTTCAACAAGACCTGATCATGAAAAGTGTTTTATATTTGTTACTATGCCTCCACCTTAAAACTCTCAGTTGTTCTCACTGCTTTGTAATTCGGAGTGTTTTCATCCCTTCGCAACATTGAACAACAGGGTACCAATTGAATTTTAAATAATTCGCTCAATTCACATTAGAGATTGTTGTTTCTTTTGAGGGCCTTGGATATCGTGGTCATTTAGTCCCGTGTATTTGGATGTGTATAGAATTTGTCTGAAACCTATGTTACTGTGCTGTCTGCATTCGTAATTTCAAGGAAGGATTGGGAAGGGAATAGCCGTGGCCTTAAATTAGGAACCACCCCAGCATTTTCCAGGAGTAGAAGTGGGAAACCACGGAAAACCACTTCCAGGTTGACTGAGGTGGGAATCGACCCACCTTTTCTAAGTTTTGCCTCACGAAGCTGAGTGTACCCCGTTCCAGCTCTCACACCAGAATTAAATTTCTTGGCAGAGCCGGGAATCGAACCCAGAGTTGGGGGCGACAGCCAAGAATGAGCTAGCCGCCACACCACAAAGAAATCACATCAGAGATTATAAGAGAGTCTATTAATATGCATGAGTCTGCAAACAAATTCATAGCTCTAAATAAATCAGAACTTTAAAGAATAGCAATGGGGTCTCTTTCACAAAAATACAATGATCCAGCCAAAAAATTCGCGGCTTCGGTGGCGTAGTTGGTAGCATGCTGAGCTTCTATGCCCAAGATCGCAGGTTCAAACCCGGCCGAAGTCTTCGGATTTTTTAAGAGCGTTAAAAATCCCTCAGTATGCCTTCCTTCAGAGGGGAAGTAAAGCCGGCGGGCCCATGTCATAGATTTATGGCATGCAAAAGAACCTTCCACTAACTAGGATATTGTGTGAAGCTAAATTTGTAGGTTAGATTTGATTAACGTTCTATTAGTTCCAACGTTCGCCGTCATATGCCGGTTGCGGTGGCATCTAGTAGCCAAATTCACAGCCGGGTGACGTTGACGGTAGCATTTGGTAGCAAAAATAATAACTACTTGAAATTGATAGTCTGCAGTCCTTACCTGAATTACAGATAACACACACTCGTACAACCATCCCAATTAACACCGGTTATCAGACAGATTCTACACACACCCAAAGTACACAGGGCCACGTTGTCACAGCCCCTAAACTGAGGAACCAACCAAAAATCTTTCATGCTTTGCTCCTTGAACATACTATTCAGAAGTCAAAAACAATTTTGTAACTAATTTCTTTTTTATTTGTTTGTCTTATTTTCTGCTGGCTGCCTATTTAACTTATTTACTACCTGATATATGTTAAGAAAAGTTATGGGCAATCGATGACTGACAATGTACACAATTCCCATGCTCAAGAGAAGAAAGTATCCTTTATTGCATCAAACCATTGTTGCAACACAAAAGAAAAGAACACTAGGATGTTAGCAGTGAAGGCAACATAGCTACAGCCCACTCTCGAATAGGAATAATAGACCATTTTGAGACAGTGGTGCTTTTTAACAGATACCTTTCATTGGAAATAGTATAGTAGACTTAGTTCATTACACACAGATATTGAAATTTGATTAAATGCTGAAATGTAAAGCAGTCTGTATTCGCAATGCGAGGAGAGAAAAGGAAGTTTGTAGTTTAACGTGACCGTTAATCTCGCGATCATGAGCCACGGGACCTCCTTCTTACGTGGAATCCGAACCACAGGACATGGCATTTCACTTCGAAATTCTCACATGCATTGACAGGGAATCGAACCCGGTCTTCCGTGGTGAGAGGCAACCAGCTTGACCACTGCACCACTATGCCCCCAACAATGTGAATATAAGGAAACAAGATTTCATGTATTCTATAACACTAGTCATAATCATTCGTAAGCAATGCATTGTGATATTGCAGACGACTGATCAAAATTACTGCTCTCTACAATAGACTAAAATTTTCTTGGATAGATTCACTTCATAGTACGTTCCTAACTTAGCACAATCACAATTCTTCTTAACTTGACTCCTGTTTCCCATTGACACTAAGGTTGAAAATTGCTCTTGTGATTTATCAAACTATTTACGCATATATGCATTGCAACTTTTTCTCCCCCTTAAAAAATTTAAGTCATACATGAGGAAATTGTATAATGACCACCCAAAACTACATTACAGGAGTATACGACTTAACATTTGACTATCATCATCATCATTTCCCCTTACCCAGCTCCTGCCGGGTCAGGGTATTAAGGCACTTCTCCACTTTCCTCTTTCCTTCCACAATCTTGTCCCAGTCCAGATTTCTTTTTCTTATGCTGTTCTTCACTGAATCAATCCACCTTGTTCTAGGTCTTCCTCTTGCTCTCTTACCCTTGCACTTCGCCTCCAGCATCTGTCTTGGTATTCTATTTTCCTCCATCCTCTTTACATGTCCAAACCACCTTAGTTTATTCTTCTCAATTCTCTCATTTAGTTTTTCCATCCCAACTTCCTTCCTAACATCTTCATTCCTCACTCTGTCTTTCCTATCATACTTCTTAGGAATTTCATTTCACTGGCTTGGATTCTCCTCTCTTGCCTGCTTGTCACGGTCCAAGTCTCAGCTGCATAAGTTAATATGGGAACATAGTACACTTTATACATTACCTCCTTGCTTTTCCTTGGTACTTCCTTATCCCAAACAAGTTTTCTTACACTTTGATAGAATGCATTGCTCTGCTGTACCCTCCTGCCAATCTCCATGTTCAACCTACCAGTTTGCATCAATTCACTTCCTAGGTATTTGAACGTGTCCACAATTTCCAAACTCTTGACTTCCAATTTTCACAGTGCCCTTTCCTTGTCTTTCCCCTCTTGTCATCACCATGGTCTTGCTTTTCTCTATACTGATTTTCAGGCCATACTTCTGAATATTTTCGTTCAGTGCATCTAGTTGTTTTTGCACTTCTTCGGTGTTCCTCCCCCAGACCACAATATCATCTGCAAATAACAGTAACTTCATTTCTTTATGTCCATATGCTTCCTTTGTTTCCTTTACAATTTCATCCATCACCATTATTAACAAGAGAGGTGACAGCACTCCCCCCTGTCTTAGTCCAGTCTTGTTCCTAAACCAATCTGTCTTTCCAACTGGGGTCAGTACCCTGCTAATACAGTTGTTGCACATTGCTTGCACCATTTCTCTTCCCAGTCTCTTCTTAACCATGGTTTCCCTACCTTCTCTCTGGGGACACTATCATATGCCTTTTCTAGATCTATGAAAGTCATGATCAAATCCTCTCCATATTCCCAGTTCTTTTCCATCACCTGCCTCAAGCTAAAGATTGGGTCCACTGTGGATCTTCCACTCCTGAAGCCATACTGTTCCTCTTGCAACTCTCCTTCCACCTTTCTTCTCATTCTTCTTTCTAATATCCTTTCCAGTATTTTTACTATCTGTGATATGAGGGTGATCCCTCTATAGCTATCACACACCTTCTTGTCTCCCTTCTTAAACACTGGTATTGTTAGCCCTTTCTCCCAGTCTTCTGGCACACATTTCCGTTTCCACACACACTTTAGCAGTCGATACAACCATTGCATACCAACAGGTCCAGCAGCCTTTATCATTTCTACACTGATTTCATCCACCCCTGTTGCTTTTCCAATCTTCATTTTCTGTACTGCTAATTCCACCTCCAGCATTGTTATATCATCTTCTGTTATAGAGTCGTCAGGTTGTGTCACTTCCATCTCACCAGTACAATTGCTCACATTCAATAGCTTATCGAAATACTCCTTCCATCGTCCCTTTATCTCTTCTGGGTGTGTTAACAACCCTCCATCTTCCTTTTTCACTAGCTTTGTAGTAACTCTTTCTTTCCTCTTACTTCTTAGAAGCCCATGCAGCATCCTTTTACTGCCATTTACATCTGTTTCCATTCTTCGTGTAAATTCTTCCCAACTTTTCTTCTACCACTTTCTTACACCTCCGTTTGCTAACATTTGACTAGCATTGTTAAAATGACTGTCAAACAATCCAAACAATTTAAATAGCAGTTGCTTGTCTATTTATTCCAGTGATAAAACTGATGTGCAAATTATATGAGCGCAAAAGTGGCCTAACTCAATTCTCTTAAAGGTTATTTTCCTCTCTAGAACATGGAAAATTAGCCCTTAGCGAATTTGTTGATTGGGCCATCAGTGTTCATAGCCTCATAAATAATGTAAAATTCAAACAATATTCTGCAATTACAGTACACACTTCCAGTAGAAAATCCTAGCCTTGAGTTGTTAGAAGAGACAGCACAAACTGTGACGCATGGCTGGAGTCTTGAGTTGACAGTATAATAGGCTGGTGTTGAGTGTGCTATCGATCAGGTGAAAATGCGCACGGCCAAACAATTAAGATTCTTCTTCTTCGCGTTGTTCCCAATTATTTTTTGGGGTCCGCCACTCTACACCTCGCTCTCGATTTGTTGCGGTTTGCTGCATCTATAGGACGAAGACCTACGATGCGCATATCGTCGTGTACGGTATCCATCCAATGCCTTTTTGGTCGTCCTGGAGGTCTTTGTCCATCAGGCTCGAGAGCAAGTGACTTCCTTACAATGAAATCGGTATTTCCGCAGGCTACATGCCCGTACCAATGCGACCGGGTCTCCCTCATTTTGGCTGGAATAGGGGCAATTCCATGAGTGTTGCAGACTACTTCATTCTTAAGATGATCCAGCCATGTAATTCCCAAGGACCATCGTAACATCCACATCTCCATTGAGTGCAAGGCTTGTTCAGGTGTCTTTGTATTAGGCCAGCATTCGGCTCCATACAAAGGAACAGGGCGGACGACTGTTTGATAGATCTTAGTTTTGAGGCGCAAAGGGATCTTGCGGTCACAAAGAATGCCTGTGACCTGGCGCCACTTCATCCACGCAGCATTCACTCTTGCACGGGCATCCGAGACTGTCACCAACGGAGCCAAGGTATCGGAGATGTGAAGCCTTTGGTAGTGGGGTGCCATCTACTATGATGGTCCCATCTGTCTGGGAACCACATTGAAGGTACTGTCCCCGTAAATCCGGATAGTAGGCTGTCAGATATCCTCCCCCTCAATCGGATTGCCAAAAATCAAACGCACCGGCACAGCTACATCAATGAAAATGGCACTGACAGATACTACCGAGATTAGAGCACAGCAGTTAACAAGAAATTATTGTGGAACACACCAAAATATACGGGGGTTCATACTTACCTTTACTTACCTCTTCAAATTAATCTCGGGTATGGGTTGCCAACTGGATCACTTAAAGTATGCCCACACAATAACCTCCACCATGATATTTAAAATGAACCAAGACGGAAAGAAGAAACTTTAAACTGTACAATAATTTATTTCACATAAAGGGGTGATTCTAACAAAATTCAACAAAATGCACGTGGCAATCAGAAGCCATTGTCAATATAATCATGTCCTC
This sequence comes from Meconema thalassinum, assembly GCA_946902985.2. Lineage (NCBI taxonomy): Eukaryota > Metazoa > Arthropoda > Insecta > Orthoptera > Tettigoniidae > Meconema > Meconema thalassinum. Next base: position 216,643,779 of record OX336396.1, on the reverse strand, counting down.
CTGTAGGACTTGTAGACGTTACATACAAAATTTTATCTTTCACTTGCTTATAAAGAACGTAATAATAGTAATACACTTGGAATGGATGAGGGAATTGGAACGAGACATGTAGCAATTGTTTTCCTCTTTCATAAACATCACACATTATTTATAACTGCAAGCCTGTTATGTAATCGACCTTGGCCTCTAACATACAGTTGTCAGGCCAGCTGCGATCCACCCTACAACATGTCGCATGCCTACGTCGTTAAATGGACCCACCTGTCCAGTCAACATTAGCATATGCTCGTAACCTCAGAGCTTAGCTCCTTTTCAAACATTTAAATGTCCTCAACTCAACTCAAATATTATCACGCAAATCTTTTAAATGCTTCATTCACATGTTACTGGATTACTCTAATAATCCCAAAACTTGTTTAATTACATAATCCACTTGTATAATTAGCGTTCTTTAGAGTATATTAACAAAACTCTTAATGTTTATAACAAAAACTCCTTAATTGTTTATAACAATTATAAATTGTTTATAATATTGTCAAATGACAATTGAAAAATCTATACACGCCTCTCTTAATTCCTTTCATTTCCAATTATTATTAAAGATATTTACACAATTATTTACAATATTAATATTATTTATTTTAGAAATACATTAAACCACACGTTTATCCGGTTGATAATTACTCAAATCAGGTTAATATAATCGACCAATGAAGGTTAGTTATATTTAAGCTTATATTCAGGTTTAATAAGTTTTAATAATTATAATTATTATTTGTGACGGTAACCTCCATTCAAAATCGTTATCTCAAATTATTTAACACTCTTGTTAATTTTAACAGTAATTTCACATGATTAATTTTCAAAGGACCTAGACAATAAACTCAGCGGAAAAATACTTCGCTCAAATGCACAAATTGCATAAAATAGGCCCAGAATTCATCATATATTTCAATATATATGGCATAAAAATCTTCCACACTCCATACACAAAACCTCCACTTACAAATTCATTAACTTCATTAATATTACTGTGGGAATCTCCTTCACTTATTCAAGGGCATTATTCATCAGCGACTTTTACATGTCCACTGAACTAACGATTATACATCCATAGTTCCACTTTAAAAGTTCTTATATTCATTAATTGTTTCAAAACTGTTATTTATTTAACCTTCGTGGGTTTCATTCATGAATCGATATGAAGTAAACATTTGCCAATCACAAATAAATTTAATAGCAAATACGATTATACACGCCTCTCTGGTCTATCAAAATTGAGATTAATATCTCCAAAGTAATATAGTATAAAAATACTATCTTCAAACAAAGTTCATCTAAACTGCATAAATAATCGAATAGAATACAATTAGACTTTGGAATGCAAACATTATTGTTCCAATCTAGTATTGAGAAAAATTCCTATCAAATGTTCATTACTATAGTGTATTCAATAAATCGTAATCAAAGTTCATAGTTCATAAAATTGTCTATAATGCAATGGTAATTTCAGAACTGACGATAAATGTCTATGTTGCAATCATGTTCATAAAACGACTAGTATTTCCAAGATCGTCGATACAGAAATAGATTTTAACGCTCTAAAATCTTTTAATTATTCTTCTTTCTTGAGGATGACAGAAAATTGGTCAAAGTAATTTACTGAAGAGAATTACTTTAATAAAGTGACACGCTGTCTGAATTCAAATCTGCCATAGAAAATCGTTAACTTTACAGTCAAATCGTGACTACAAAAAATATGCAAATTACTGAAAGAATATAGATTATCAGTCTCAACTGATCCAAACTTATTTAAATATGCCAATGACAAAACAATGTCTTAATAAATCGTAGTAAAAGCATAAATCATCAAAGTGTACTGAGTACAGACATATCTAGCAAGAATATGGGGCAAAATATAGGACAGAACATATGAGAAAAATGGTTGCTCAGATATCGCTAAATGGCTCAAATAAAACAAGAAACGTTCACGACTACCTTATATGTTGATTGAAGTTCTAGAGGAAAATCTTCCAAAGAAGACTGGTGATGGTTCCATTTCACCAAAAAGATGTGCTCCGTCCTCGAACCTGGAACCAGCGCCCTCGGAGAATAGAACTGCTTCCTCCTCCGGAAATTGCACTGCTCCGTGTAGACAATAGACATCCTTCTGGCAAAACTCTTCTTTGTGAGCCGGGTCTACCCTGGCCTCTCTTGATAGTTCCCTGAAGTTCTGGTAAAAATTCGCCATGAAGTTTATTGCAGTTATTTCCGCAGAAATATTCATATTTGTGGAGTATGAATATGTTTCCACTGCCATTTGATATAATTCAGCGTTGGACCACGATGCATGAGTGTAGTTGGATGTTCACTACATGCTCGCTTTTGTAGAATGGCGATTAACGAAGTTCCATGCTGCTATTTCACTCCATTGACATATGTCCCAATTGCATTAAAGTCCTTAGCCTTCCATCTCCATTTCCGTTATAATAGTTGAAAGAACTGCCATATTATACTGTTCCATGTTAGAATGCAGCGTTGTATCAACAAGAGCAATATGTAGTAGCACGGTTGCAATACCAGTGTCAGCCGTAGCGTAAAATGTGATATGATAAAAGTGCTTCTCAGGTGGCGAGAAAATCACTTTTGTCTGCCGACTTAAAATGCCAATATCTTTCAAATTAGAATCGTGAAAATGTTCAATCTTTCTACACACTTTAATATAGTACTGCACAATCGAATTAGCTCAAAGGCATTAGTCAACTCTTGATATATTATCTTGTAGACTTGAAAATGTGTGCGTTTCAACTTCGCCTAGTTTCAAACACCGTAAAATGGAACTGCGGCACGCTCGAAGCTCGTTCAATGCGGTGGGCTATACCACACGCTAAAGACGACTTGTTTTACTGTATCACTCGAAAACGACTATATGACCTCAGAAATATATATGCGGTATGAGATATATATGCGATATGAGATATATATGCGATATGAGACACATGAGCTATGAGAGCTCCTCTCTGCTGTGCAAGACCTTTTATCAACTTCTTAAGGGGCGTATCCATCCCTTCCATAGCTTGTTTCTCCGTCATAGCTAGAAGTTCTAACTTTGGCAATACTTGACGGATTTTCAAATTTCAAAAACTCAAGAATAATTTCTTCAAAATTCCAAATCAATGCCATAACTGAAAATAGATTTCCACAATTCTGCATTCCAAAAGTAATTAAATATGATAGTTTCAGTAATCTCCGTCTTCCTCCAAACTATCGTTCATTGGTTCGAATCTTTCCTCCAATCGCGTAACTTCTTCCTCAGCACAATTCCATGTTTCCCTGCGACTGCGTCGTAAATCTCAGATCTTTCTCGAACAAAGTCATGACGTCACCAAGAATCTCAGCTCAAGCAGCCTACTTGCGTGAAGTCTGCGTCATCCGTGCTTACGTCATGAATATCCACGTCACAACTATGACAGCCATAACTTTCTTCATATTTTCCAATACAACCGCCGTGGTCTCAATATAATTCAATTTACGGGGGCATTCTCCCTTCACTACGTTTTAAAAACAGTTGCAAATTGTTTTTAAACTCTGTGTTATAAATATCTCAATTCACTTGAACTCGAAATTGAATTATTATTGGCTTACTCTTGTATGATATTTCTTCTATGTTCCTTAATCATAAGTCTCTTTGGCTTTGTGTGTGGCTAATGCATTCTCTCCTCTCTACTTTCTCTTCTGTCCAGTATTCCTATTTTCCATGTTCTGCTGACTTGTAGAAGGACCAGGATCGATCACTACATCCTGTCTTTTCTTTTGGTTTTCAGCTTCCTTCTCTCGTAATTCTTTTAGATACTGCTGACTTTCTTTCTCTCTTTCCTGATATTTGTCGGGTGTCATAACCTGACCTTGAGAATTCTGATTTCGATTCTGGTAATTTCTATTGTAGCCCTGGTTATTGTAGTATCTACCTCTTCCATTGTTATAATTTCCTCTATTATTAATCCAGCCTCTTCTTTGCTGATATGGACGGTAACCTTGCGATCTGTGGTTGCGAAAGTGATGGTTCCTGTGAGGACCTACATTTTCAGTTTTCTCTTCATTGGGCTTGTCAGTTTGCTGAACTTGATCCATATAGACAGTATTGATGTCTTTGAATTCGTGCCTCTGACCTTTTTGTACCACATTTGGCAGTGGACTCGTGTAGTCAAGCCTTCTCAATAATTCGTCCATACTGGTCAAATCCCTGATGTTTGACGATATGATGAGTCTTCTCACCTCCACAGGCAGCATACGAGAAATCGCATCTATCAAATGCTCTGTTGACAATAGGGGTTGCAAAAATCTCAAGCGTGATAACTGGCTCGTGAAGAAATCAGCGTACCGTGTTGGAAGAGTACCTGAGTACTTCCTTGAGTATACCTCAGCTCTTAATGAATTCTGCGCTTCGATGGACCAGAATCGTTTTATCAGTGCCTCTGCAAATTCGTCAAAATTACTGAACGTATAGCGAAATGCTCTGAACCATTCAAGAGGTCCTCCAGCTAGAAATCTCTCCACTATCCTCATCTCTCTTTCTCTGGGAATGTGAGCTTCAATGAAGTAGTCTTTCAGGTTCCTGATATATTCTATCGGTGTTAGACTATCAGTATTACTGAATTTTTGAGGTTTGTCCTCGAAGTTCCGGATGACTGTCACATTTCTCGGATATGAATCCATGTAATTCCTCCCACTATCACGATATTTCCATTCAGGTTCAATATTCCTATCCTCTTCTTCTTCCCGGAATCTGGATATACGTTCCTCAGGACTAATATCTCTCTCTTCTGTAGCGAGGTTACATCTTCTGACGTAATTCCTACCATCTTCACCAGTCAAGCCTTCTGGATCCTTATCCGTGATGACTTTTCTGATTAACTCTTCTTTATAGGTTTCCATCATGCTGGCTTCTCCTAGTTTCAAATTCTGAAGTTTGCTCGTGGTTTCATTATCAGAGACAACCTTATGAATTTGTTCCTCTAACGCGGATTTTAATGCTTGCACGTCCTGACCTATTTGCGTTCTATCCTCTACCTGCTTTTCGGATAGCGAATCCATCCTTATACTCAAGTCCTTCCTAATTTGCACTACCTCATTATTAATGTCTACTTGTGTACTGGCAAGTTTTCTTTCAATTCGTTCCTGAATCTGAGTTACATGTTCCCCACTTGACCTATTCCATTCATCTTTCCACACCGTTACATTTGCAGTTAACATTTCCGCAATATCTACTTCAATGTCTTCCTTAAGTAAACGATTATGATCTAAGACTTGGGTTCTCATGACCTCTACATCATACTTTAATCCTGCTAAAGAAGCTGTTGTCCTAACAGACTCGTCAACCAACCTAGTTGTTAATGCACTAATGTTACGAGTACAAAGTGTTTTTGAAGTTTCAATTTCTTCTCTTACTTTATTAACATCAGTTTGAACTTTAGCAATGTCTACAAAAACAGTGTTAACTTCTACTTGTATCTTAGTTATATCGCTTTGCATCTCATTTACATCGGAATGAATGTTATTAATGTCTACTTGAACATTTGACACATCGGTTCGGACATTTTGAATCTCTCTTTGAACCTCTTCTACTTTATCTTGTACAGTAGCAACATCGTTCCTAACAACAATTACTTCAGCTCTAGCACAGGAAATATCACCCCGGACATTAGCAACATCAAGATTCAACATAGTAAGATCTTTCTGTACCTTAGAAACATCAGTCTTAACATCAGAAACATCTTTATGCACATTGGACACGTCTGTGCGAATGTCAGTTACAGCATTCTCGATTCCCTGGGTACTGATCTGTAAACGCGACACATTATTTTCTAAGTTTACAGAACTGGTCTGAAGAACTTTCATATTCTCCTCCATTCTAGCAGACATATTACTAGAATTCTCCTCCATTCGACTAGTATTCCTAGCTTCCATCTCCCTCATGCTTTCATTCATGCTAGCTTTCAACTCCTCTAACATCATTCTCATACTCTCATCTGCCATTTCAATATTATTTCAAGAATAAACTGCTTTAGGGACATACATCAAACAGAGCAAAATAACAACATCTGAGCAACATCTTTCACCATATATAAAGTTTGAGCAATTTTCTGTCTTAAATCTAACTTATAATTACCTTATAATTAACCTTCGTAGACACTTCATGTTGAAATAAACTAAAGCACATGTTCAAATTTCTTTGGTTCATTTTAAAATATCCTAACACAAATAATTTACATTTACAATCCAAATAATTTAATTTTATCTTTAATATGACGAAACATGTCATAAGCCGGTCAAATAAAATAAGACTCCAGATCATAGGCGATTTTTCTAAGTTTCCAGCCTATTTAACCTCTCTCAAGTTGTATAAGATCTGATCTTTTCTGAGTGTAATTTTCCTAATACAACACAACATTTAATCCCTATATAATCACACTCTCAAATTCTACAATTGGCCAAGACATCTAACAAAGAATCAACCTCTTTATTTGAGTCTTCACAATCCCATTGACATCGATAACTTGGTAATCCAATGTTATTCGAACACTCCACAAAATTGCGGTGCCAATTTTACTGCAATAGCTTGGTAATCCAATGTTTTGCTGAACGTGCCAATCGAGCTGATCGTGCCCCATGTTTTAGGGTCGCCAATCCTACTGTCCCCGTAAATCCGGATAGTAGGCTGTCAGATATCCGCCCCCTCAATCGGATTGCCAAAAATCAAACGCACCGCACAGCTACATCAATGAAAATGGCACTGACAGATACTACCGAGATTAGAGCACAGCAGTTAACAAGAAATTATTGTGGAACACACCAAAATATACGGGGGTTCATACTTACCTTTACTTACCTCTTCAAATTAATCTCGGGTATGGATTGCCAACTGGATCACTTAAAGTATGCCCACACAATAACCTCCACCATGATATTTAAAATGAACCAAGACGGAAAGAAGAAACTTTAAACTGTACAATAATTTATTTCACATAAAGGGGTGATTCTAACAAAATTCAACAAAATGCACGTGGCAATCAGAAGCCATTGTCAATATAATCATGTCCTCCTGTAGGACTTGTAGACGTTACATACAAAATTTTATCTTTCACTTGCTTATAAAGAACGTAATAATAGTAATACACTTGGAATGGATGAGGGAATTGGAACGAGACATGTAGCAATTGTTTTCCTCTTTCATAAACATCACACTTTATTTATAACTGCAAGCCTGTTATGTAATCGACCTTGGCCTCTAACATACAGTTGTCAGGCCAGCTGCGATCCACCCTACAACATGTCGCATGCCTACGTCGTTAAATGGACCCACCTGTCCAGTCAACATTAGCATATGCTCGTAACCTCAGAGCTTAGCTCCTTTTCAAACATTTAAATGTCCTCAACTCAACTCAAATATTATCACGCAAATCTTTTAAATGCTTCATTCACATGTTACTGGATTACTCTAATAATCCCAAAACTTGTTTAATTACATAATCCACTTGTATAATTAGCGTTCTTTAGAGTATATTAACAAAACTCTTAATGTTTATAACAAAAACTCCTTAATTGTTTATAACAATTATAAATTGTTTATAATATTGTCAAATGACAATTGAAAAATCTATACATGCCTCTCTTAATTCCTTTCATTTCCAATTATTATTAAAGATATTTACACAATTATTTACAATATTAATATTATTTATTTTAGAAATACATTAAACCACACGTTTATCCGGTTGATAATTACTCAAATCAGGTTAATATAATCGACCAATGAAGGTTAGTTATATTTAAGCTTATATTCAGGTTTAATAAGTTTTAATAATTATTATTATTATTTGTGACGGTAACCTCCATTTAAAATCGTTATCTCAAATTATTTAACACTCTTGTTAATTTTAACAGTAATTTCACATGATTAATTTTCAAAGGACCTAGACAATAAACTCAGCGGAAAAATACTTCGCTCAAATGCACAAATTGCATAAAATAGGCCCAGAATTCATCATATATTTCAATATATATGGCATAAAAATCTTCCACACTCCATACACAAAACCTCCACTTACAAATTCATTAACTTCATTAATATTACTGTGGGAATCTCCTTCACTTATTCAAGGGCATTATTCATCAGCGACTTTTACATGTCCACTGAACTAACGATTATACATCCATAGTTCCACTTTAAAAGTTCTTATATTCATTAATTGTTTCAAAACTGTTATTTATTTAACCTTCGTGGGTTTCATTCATGAATCGATATGAAGTAAACATTTGCCAATCACAAATAAATTTAATAGCAAATACGATTATACACGCCTCTCTGGTCTATCAAAATTGAGATTAATATCTCCAAAGTAATATAGTATAAAAATACTATCTTCAAACAAAGTTCATCTAAACTGCATAAATAATCGAATAGAATACAATTAGACTTTGGAATGCAAACATTATTGTTCCAATCTAGTATTGAGAAAAATTCCTATCAAATGTTCATTACTATAGTGTATTCAATAAATCGTAATCAAAGTTCATAGTTCATAAAATTGTCTATAATGCAATGGTAATTTCAGAACTGACGATAAATGTCTATGTTGCAATCATGTTCATAAAACGACTAGTATTTCCAAGATCGTCGATACAGAAATAGATTTTAACGCTCTAAAATCTTTTAATTATTCTTCTTTCTTGAGGATGACAGAAAATTGGTCAAAGTAATTTACTGAAGAGAATTACTTTAATAAAGTGACACGCTGTCTGAATTCAAATCTGCCATAGAAAATCGTTAACTTTACAGTCAAATCGTGACTACAAAAAATATGCAAATTACTGAAAGAATATAGATTATCAGTCTCAACTGATCCAAACTTATTTAAATATGCCAATGACAAAACAATGTCTTAATAAATCGTAGTAAAAGCATAAATCATCAAAGTGTACTGAGTACAGACATATCTAGCAAGAATATGGGGCAAAATATAGGACAGAACATATGAGAAAAATGGTTGCTCAGATATCGCTAAATGGCTCAAATAAAACAAGAAACGTTCACGACTACCTTATATGTTGATTGAAGTTCTAGAGGAAAATCTTCCAAAGAAGACTGGTGATGGTTCCATTTCACCAAAAAGATGTGCTCCGTCCTCGAACCTGGAACCAGCGCCCTCGGAGAATAGAACTGCTTCCTCCTCCGGAAATTGCACTGCTCCGTGTAGACAATAGACATCCTTCTGGCAAAACTCTTCTTTGTGAGCCGGGTCTACCCTGGCCTCTCTTGATAGTTCCCTGAAGTTCTGGTAAAAATTCGCCATGAAGTTTATTGCAGTTATTTCCGCAGAAATATTCATATTTGTGGAGTATGAATATGTTTCCACTGCCATTTGATATAATTCAGCGTTGGACCACGATGCATGAGTGTAGTTGGATGTTCACTACATGCTCGCTTTTGTAGAATGGCGATTAACGAAGTTCCATGCTGCTATTTCACTCCATTGACATATGTCCCAATTGCATTAAAGTCCTTAGCCTTCCATCTCCATTTCAGTTATAATAGTTGAAAGAACTGCCATATTATACTGTTCCATGTTAGAATGCAGCGTTGTATCAACAAAAGCAATATGTAGTAGCACGGTTGCAATACCAGTGTCAGCCGTAGCGTAAAATGTGATATGATAAAAGTGCTTCTCAGGTGGCGAGAAAATCACTTTTGTCTGCCGACTTAAAATGCCAATATCTTTCAAATTAGAATCGTGAAAATGTTCAATCTTTCTACACACTTTAATATAGTACTGCACAATCGAATTAGCTCAAAGGCATTAGTCAACTCTTGATATATTATCTTGTAGACTTGAAAATGTGTGCGTTTCAACTTCGCCTAGTTTCAAACACCGTAAAATGGTCTGCGGCACGCTCGAAGCTCGTTCAATGCGGTGGGCTATACCACACGCTAAAGACGACTCGTTTTACTGTATCACTCGAAAATGACTATATGACCTCAGAAATATATATGCGGTATGAGATATATATGCGATATGAGATATATATGCGATATGAGACACATGAGCTATGAGAGCTCCTCTCTGCTGTGCAAGACCTTTTATCAACTTCTTAAGGGGCGTATCCATCCCTTCCATAGCTTGTTTCTCCGTCATAGCTAGAAGTTCTAACTTTGGCAATACTTGACGGATTTTCAAATTTCAAAAACTCAAGAATAATTTCTTCAAAATTCCAAATCAATGCCATAACTGAAAATAGATTTCCACAATTCTGCATTCCAAAAGTAATTAAATATGATAGTTTCAGTAATCTCCGTCTTCCTCCAAACTATCGTTCATTGGTTCGAGTCTTTCCTCCAATCGCGTAACTTCTTCCTCAGCACAATTCCATGTTTCCCTGCGACTGCGTCGTAAATCTCAGATCTTTCTCGAACAAAGTCATGACGTCACCAAGAATCTCAGCTCAAGCAGCCTACTTGCGTGAAGTCTGCGTCATCCGTGCTTACGTCATGAATATCCACGTCACAACTATGACAGCCATAACTTTCTTCATATTTTCCAATACAACCGCCGTGGTCTCAATATAATTCAATTTACGGGGGCAGTACCTGATGGTCCCATCTGTCTGGGAACCACATTCAAGTTACTATGATGGTCCCATCTGTCTGGGAACCACATTCAAGGTACTCGGTCTTAGTAAGGTCGAGCCAAAATCCAAATTCACAGAGCCTCGCATTCCAGAGGTTGACCAAGTGTTCTAGATCATTACGGGTCTCGCTTGCATGACATCGGCCTATAGTAATGTCCATAGTGGTTGCCTCTGCAAATCGGCAGTCACTGTATCCATACATAGGATAAACAGGAGTGGAGATAGTGCAGATCCCTGCTGAAAAACTCTAATATCGAACTGTTTGGCGAGGCCAGCAGCACTGCGTACAGAGCTAGTTGTATTACTGTAAAGGAGTTGTACCCAATGCACATAAGCTTCTGGCACGCCACGACATCGAAGAATACCATATAAAAAGTCAAGATTAGTTATAGTTTTGAGGGGCGGAACTACGAGGTCATTTGCTCCTAAATAAGATCGTTTAACAAGTTTATTACAAAAACCACTTGCCTTTTATTTGCTTAATTCCACATAATTTTTATCCCCAAAGGAAACTTGGCTAAATCAGTGTGCGTGGCTTGCATGCGTAAAAGTGGTAATTGGTTGATATTGGTCTGGATTTTGATTTACGGAGTGATTAAATTTCCAAAATTGAATGAATATTCATAACCAAATGTCAAAATGGCATTAAATGCTTTAACCTATCGCATTTTTACTGGGCCTAACACGGTTTTCCCTTCAAGTAATATTTCATTAGAAACCTAAGAGGAAGTGAATAAATTCCCTCCATTTAAATGGATATGATAAGCCTGTAGTTCACTGATGGGCGAGGGCCTCCTACCCGAGTGGTAGGGGGTGGTTCAATTAGTCTCCCAAGAGGAGCCAGTTCTTGAGATATGTCTTTCCCATTAGGATTTAATGGATGCATGTCCACAAACATTTACATGCATCATGGGTTACTATCAGTATGGCATTGTGATTGATCAAAAGATGGATCATACACTCTTTTAGATCTGTGTCCTGCCATATATGCCATTAGCTGATTTATGGCGTCCGTAACATTCATGGCGACATCACCTTATTAACACAAGGGCTGACAGATGCGCTAGAAAATAGCGGCGCATGAAGAGTTTGAAGTAAGTCCACCAGAATGCGTTCTACCCGATACCACGTATAGAATCAACAGTTGAGCAGTTTGCTGTCTCAAGGAATATTTAAATATGAACAAGGCTTTAGATACACACAAATATTTCTATGTAGTAATTAATTTATTTTGATACATACTGTAAAGGAAGACATAACAGATGATACATTTTCACTGACAAAACAGTACAGCACAGGATACCCCATAAAATATCACATTTGCTTACATATCTTCATTCTTTGCACAAAGTACAAATGACGATATATCTACCAGTCTTTAGCTGCAAAAATACATTTTAATATAAAAAAATATGCTGCTCCGTACAGAATGACAAAGCCCATCTTCATCATGAATATGCATTTTAAAACTCCGTCTCGGGGCGTTTCTCTACCCAAGCCTTGATTGAGGGTATGGCAAGTACCTTCTCTTTGAGAGCTTGAAGATTTGGGCAATTCTCAAGCAGATCAATCCCAGCCATGCTATTCATATAGTCGAGAATTGCAACAAAGTACAAATCAGCCCAGGTGAGCTGAAACAAAAAAGAAGTTAAGTCACAATAACCAACTTATTGATGAGGACACAGAAATTATATACCCAAAACACTGGTCCTTGACACTAAGTGGTAATTAAAGTTATTATACAGCAACTGTTCTCCCCTCTACAGTACCTTTTTCTTGAAGAAGAAACAAGCAATTTGAATTCAATAGGCCTGTGTCATAGTCATCGATTATAACACTTTGCTAGTATTACACCAATAAAACCATTAGTTTTGGGGGCTTATCACACCTTTGTGGATTGGTGTTGGAGGTTTTACTGTTTCCTGAAGGATATTCTTTTACTCCGAATGAGCCTAACACATCAATACTCCAAAATATTTGGAAAACATTAATCCAATATGGATAGACTTCGAGGGCTAATTTTCGAATAAAGGGAGCATAGTTCTCATAGGACATTGGCACTACTCATGGCATCATAGTAGCCTTCCACCCTGTAAGTTTTAGCTTCATTCGCAACCCATGCTGACAAACCAGTTACACTTTGATTTCCCGACAACTTAATTTTCCTCCCTCTCAGCACTTTCCAAATTGTTCTACATCACTTCCTTTCAGTCTCCAAAACACCTAATTAGACAACTATTCACCACCTGGCATAGGTCTATTATTTCGACATCGTGAATGAAGACTACACAACCAACAACCACTCCACATGACCAACTATTAAGTCGTCTTCTCCATACTGATCATCCTTCATTTCATCCACAAACAATGTCAACCTTTCAATACAACCACGGCCAATTTCCTTCCCTCAACCATCCTGAAAATAAAATAAATGGCCATTGGCTGCATTAATAAAATTATTTATATTCCTCTATTGGTCGTAGTCGGAACTTGGATGGTGTGCCGGTTCTAGGTACTGTGCGCTGTTGGCAAAACATGGAGGAGCGGAAAGGCCCTGGCCACCTCACCGCACGTAAACTCCGGCTGAGGATAGCCTCTTCGGAGGCTCGGACCTGCCTTCGGGCAGAATACTAATTACATTTTTTACATTATTTACATTTATTTTGTACAGTCTCTATTTGTAATAAGCAGGATTCCTTCGTGGGGGTTCGGGTACCCCATTCAACTTCACCTCTATCTTTCCCCTACCTCCAGACGAATTAAATAACCCTTCTTCCTTTTTTCCCCACGGCCAAAGATCACCTTACTGTCGTGATGGAGGCCAGCCCTCCCTGGAGGGAAAACACCCCCCCCCCCCCCTTGTACACTGACCGGCACGAAAAACGCAACACTTCAATTTCTTACAAAAACTGAAATTCATTTCAAATTTAAGACACTTTTATAACACTAATCTACTATATGATGATGAAATATTGTAGTACGGTCCCATGTAGGTGTCTAACAATGGAAAATAATAGATGATTATACACAAATTTAAAAATTAAGCCAGAGATGCACACTTCAAGGAAAGAGCACTAAAAGAGCGGGAAATTTTGAGCAAGGTCCTAAAGGTCCTCACTTCTGTTTTGATTTTATACTCTGCTCACATTACTTCACAGACCTCTGAGATGATCTCGGAGACCTCTGTTCGCATCTTTAAAAGCATGTTTTGCCACCTCTTGTACCAATGACTGCATTCAACCTTTCAGGGATGCTCCTGATTAATGCTGTAATGTCCTGTTGAGGAATCATCTCCCATTCTTCCAGGAGGACATTCCGTAGGTCCTGTAGGATCGTCCCAAACGTGCTCACGAGGATTCAAATCAGGGCTTCGAGCAGGCCAAGCCATAGCATGAATCCCTGCTTCACCCAAGAACTTTCGCAACATGTGGGCGTGCATTGTCTTGCATTAGTGTGAAATCATCACCAATGAAATGGAGCGAAAGGCACAACATGCTCCAGAAGGATTTCCTCCACATACCAATGTGCAGTGAGGCTCCCATTCTCCACGAAGACCAAATCCGTCCTTGAAGCCATTCTGATTCCTGCTCACACCATCACACAACCACCCTGAAATGGCGTCCTGGATGAGAATGTGCAAGGGGACTACCTTTCCTCTGACCTTTTACAGACCCTCTCTCTTCCGTCAGGTGATCGGAGGCCAAACCGCGACTCATCAGCGAACAACACTTGTTCCCATTGTTGTACTGTCCAGCCATGATGTTCCCTTGCAAAACGTAGTCAAGCTGTGCGATGTTCTCTGGTAGGTTATAGGTCTGTAACTGGTCTTCTGGATTGAAGATTGGCTTCTTCCAATCTTCTTCGGACGGTTCTCTCACTAGCATCGACCCCTCGAACTTGGTGGAGTCGATTTCGTGCTTCAATGGCGGTGGAGTGACGGTTGTGAAGAACTTGAAGTTGTAAGAAGCGGACATCTCTCTTCGATGTTGTTCTTCTCGGGCCTGATCCTTGTCTCCTTGCAAAGCCTCCAGTTTCCCTGTACCTTCGTACGGTTCTGGAAATCGTGGAAGCTGTAATCCTCAACACTTCTACAATGTAATGCATGCTGTGACCATCTTCCACCAAACCAACAACTTTTGCAGCTTGTTCAGGGCTTGAGGGCATGTTTGCTCCAGAAAGCTAATTACGACAATCACAGAAAGATCCCACAAACACATGTGATTGAAAAGGGAACAATTCAAAGTACAACACTAAGCGCTATAAGAGCGGGAACACATTATTGGGTTACATCCAGTGATGTGTTTCCCAGGTTGCGCAGGAAAAATCAATTGAGGCTAGTGCAATCAACAATCAACACTTCATTGTTTGCTTGCAAAGCAACGCCAATAACATACCCATCTCTAAAAAAACACCGTATTTCCTCGCATAATCGTCGCCACCGCGTAATCGTCGCAGCCCACTTTTCAAACACTAAAATAGGTTTATAAAATTTCCTCGCATACCGTAATCGTCACACAGCATATTTGTATTTGTGCGCCAGTCAGTTGCACGTGCTGCCGCATCTTTATAACCTGGCGCGACTTTGTCAGAAGAAAAGTATCTCGTCTTTATGCTTGCGGGCTATGAACTGTGACGCGAGCGGCAAGCTTCGTCACTTAGCACATTCCGCGAGCGTATAATCTGTCGTGATCTTGTCAGGAGAAAGTAATCTCGTCTTTATGCCTGCGGGCTATGAACCGTGACGCGAGCGGCCAGCGCACATTCCGCGAGCTTATAGGCCAAATTTGGCTTGATCTTGTCAGGAGAAAGTAATCTCTTCTTTATGCATGCGGGCTATGAACTGTGATGCGAGCGGCCAGCGCACATTCCGCGAACTTATAGGCCTAATCTGGCGTGATCTTGTCAGCAGATAGTAGGCCTAATCTAGTCTTTATGCCTGCGGGCTATGAACTGCGACGCAAGCGGCCAGCGCACATTCCGCGAACTTATACGCCTAATCTGGCGTGATCTTTTCAGGAGAAAGTAATCTTGTCTTTATGCCTGCGGGCTCTGAACCGCGACGCGAACGGCCAGCGCACATTCCGCGGACTTATTGACCTATCTAGCGTGATCTTGTCAGCAGAAAGTAATCTCGTCTTTATGCCTGCGGGCTATGCACTGTGACGCGAGCGGCTAGCGCCCATTCCGCGATCTTATAGGCCTAATCTGGCGTGATCTTGTTAGGAGAAAGTAAATCTCTTCTTTATGCCTGCGGGCTATGGACCGCAACGCGAACGGCCAGCTTCGTCAGCACATTCCATGAGCTTGACCCGTCGTGACCTTGTTAGAAAAAAGAAGCCTGTCTCTGACTGCAGGCTATGACTCACGCCAGACTCGCGCTACGCGAATGACTGACCCGTGCAGCAAATAATGATACAGTATATTCTTTGAACTTAAATATTCTTCACATAATCGTCGCACCCTGCTTTATTCCAAGAATTTCAGGCTCAAAAAGTGCGACGATTATGCGAGGAAATACGGTAGGTTAAAGTGCTTCACTTTGATTAAATAGATAAATTACACAATAATTTCACATCATTTATTGGGTGTTGCGTTTTCCGTGCCGGTCAGTGTATATATATATTATATAAATAGCCTTTCCAGTACCGTACGTATTAGCCAAGCATCCTGGTAAGGTGTACCATACAAACTAACGAGGCCAAGGGTACACTGGCGCAAAATGCTGTCAATACTGGATTGAGCTAACCAGATCAATAATTTTAAAATATTTGAATTTTGACTAGATGATTAGTGTTGAAGGCCGTTACTAAAATTAGCAATGCAGGTTTCATATTTATAGAGCAATTTTGTTGTCTTGTGTAAATCTCCAATTTAATTGACGTGGATCATGTTCGCTCGATGAATAAAATAAGTCTTCTTCGTATTATAAAATCCCCAAATAAAGTTATCACTCAATTGTTAATTAGGCAACTACTACCCATTCAGAACCTGTCCGGGCATGTAGGCCATGGTCCAAGCAAGATATTATCTCTCAACGTTTCACCACTGGCAGTGAAAACCTAAGCTGTTACACTACCCATTCACTACATTAAAACTAATTTAAATTAAAGCTGTACAGTATTTGTGCCTTCCAACATAGGTGCCAGATTTTGATTCTCTTTCGAGAACATTTGATTATAGTCAATGCCAAAGTAAGGTTCATTGTTTTGGAGTGGAGTTTTTGACTCCCGCAGTACACTGGCATGCTCGTGACGTCGCTGCATATGTAGCAAAACGTCTTGCATGGCCTTCTCATTGTGTGCCCGCTACGCGTCTTGGTAGGTGTGCCTTTACCAACTGAAGAGCCCTATTGGCACACTGGGGTGAAATGTAGCAATTTGTTGAGTTATGCAGGAAATTTTCATCACTTTATGTGTTAATTATAATGGCTCAACGGACAATATTAATTTTGATTCTCTTTCGAGAATATTTGATACACTAGAAATGCCGGGGTGCCGGAATTTTGTCCTGAATAGGATATTTAACATGCCAGTAAATCTACTGACACAGCTCCCTAGCAGTTTAGCACCCTCAAATATCAACTGACTGCACCAAGATTCAATCCTACAACCTGGGCCACAGCAGGCGGGAACGTTACTGCTGCGCCACTCAGCCAGTCCATGTATAAGTATTCTTTCATAAATAGTATTTAGATTCCAAGCACAATTTTTGAAACTTGTGGAATTTTATTAGTAAAATAAGTGTTATGAGAGACAGATCACCTGGATATTCCATCCCTTAAAATAAGAATCACCTCCACCACCTGGTAGAATCTATGGAGGAAGAATTTATACATGAAGCTAGTAATTAGAATGCTGCTTGTCAAACAAAAATTGTACTTCCAGGTCTGCTTCTAGGACCAAGGTTTATTCCAGGTTTTGAGCTAGTACATAATTATATTAGGCTTTATTGAAGTTGGTTGGCTATGTAATATTTACCTTTCCATTAACAAAATGTCCTCCATTCTTTTTCACCATTTCATCAAATTTTGGCATATAGAAAGGGATGATCTCCTTCACGAGCGGCTCATATTTCTTCTTCTTTGACTCTGGATCCTCATCGTAATGATAATTTCCAATTTCTAAAATGAACACCAACATGCTATAATTACATATCAGATGACCTATGAACACCAAAGTATCACAAGAGGTATGTTCAGAGAGAATGGTGTATTTAACAGATTTTCTTCTGTCTTTAAAAGATGAGTAGGGATATTGCCTGAAATATAATGTAATCAGTGTACTTCAATAAACAGGAACTCTTTATCAGATATGAAGTTTGAATTGAAGGTTGCACTATTTATTTTCTTGCAACAGGCGGAGATCTCCCACCTGTCCCAATTATTCTGGGACAGTCCGGGTGATTTACTGCATAGCGTTTCTTTGATTTGTATTATTTCTTAGAAATTATTTAACTAAATAATTTGTGAGTCAATACAGGACAATGCCGGTAAAAAGATTAGTAGGTTCAGTTATTGTTACAGTATAGTGTACACATTGACCAGTTCCAGGAATTACTTGCAAGGGTGGATAAGGAAATAAGTTTTGGAACACATTTATTCAGTGTTGGCTTTGTTATCTCATAATAGAATCGCTTTTCAGTCAGTCAAACTATTGACCGATTGAAAAGCAATTCTTCGATTGGATAAAGAAACATCCACACTTATAAGTAATTCCTATTATAAAATCAGCCATTCCTTTTCGACTGAAACAATTTGCATGCGCAGTGGTGTTTCAGCGGGCAGTGAGCCTACATACATGTGTGAATAGTGAAAATGGCATGCCCAATTTCTCCACGCGCAATGCATGCGTATATTGAGTGTCAGGTCCCAGTGCTCTACTATATAGTAAAGCCATCATTACTTCCAGGGTGACGACAATGTGAGCACCTAGAATAGTGGTCGACTGATTTCATAATAGGTTATGAATATTCCCAAATGGGAATATGATGTAATTTCCGTTTGATCAGATAAATTATCAATTAATATGATAAAATTGGTCCGGCCAGATCAAACATAAAATGCCAGCGTTTACATCATTCCCATTTGGGGAATATTCATAACCTATTTGAATTGCCTAGGTAAGGTTTTTGTTTTATGAAAAGGGGCTCGACTTCCGTAGCACATTGGCATCACTCGTGACGTCAATACTACTTGTATTTTGTGTCTTTTGATGGCCTTCTCAGTATGTGCTAGCCATGCGTATTGGTGAGGTGTGTGTACCAACTGACGAGCCCAACGGCACACTGGGGCGAAACGCTGGCATTTTATGTTTGATCTGGCCGGACCAATTTTATCATATTAATTTATGATTTCATAATGCCACCCACTCAGTCTAAATTTTAAAGAAATGTTGGATCGTCATTGCCTCATGGATCAATTAATAAATCTCATGATCCGTGTTGACATGGGTTCATTACCGCAAAGCATTCTCCATCACGTGAGTTGCTGGAAGCCTCGCACTCTATGTGATGCATGAAGGACAGTGTTTCCGGATTGTACCATGGAAATCTTATCGTAAAATGGTAGCAATCTTTCTCGGCCTGGTGTTTCCCTGCTCGGACAGAGGAGGAATCCATTTTAGTTATTTTGTGACGAGTAAGTAGCCTTCACTCGATTCCATGATGTTCGTGCAAGTGGTTAAAGCAGTGGACACAGCTGAGGCGGGGAAGACTACCAAGGGGAAGTCCCGTGATATTGTGTAGATTCTAAAATTCTGACGCGCAGGCAACCGGCCATGAATGGTCCGTCTTAATACTGTATAGTGTTCCGATAAACATGATTATTACAGATTTTCATTATTAACCTTTTTACTCCAAAGTATCTTCCATGCTTATGCATGTCTCATCCCAGGTTTTAGAGAGAGTGACGTATGAAATACGAGTTAACTCATGGTTGGGACACCGGAAGTCACACAGGTTTCAGAGTTAACTCGGGCATGGGAGTAAAAGGGTTTAGGTCCATAATTTTACAATCAAACTGAATTTGAACTTTCTACACTAATTTATCCTGAAAACTGCCTATTGATTTCTAATTATTCAAATGAAACAATCAACCTATTGATGGGAGTCAGAGAGAAGCATTACACGAGGAATGTGGCCAAAACGCTCCACCCACTACCCCCCTCGCCTCCGTCAACAAGCTTCTGTATATACCTGCATTTCAGAAAAGAGAGAAAGCTGCTTCCCCGTCCCACTAGTCAACTCTTCAGCTCGCATCAAAACATTGTAAAATACTTACTGAATGTTGACAATGTTAAAATATCTGCTTAAAAACCCCATGTGTAGTAACACCTATTTTATTTAAACAACAAATGAACAATACATATGTCAAACATTTGTTAACAGTCTATCAAATAGGTTTGTTACTCTGCTGACCTATTTAAACTTCTTGGTGATGTTATAATGTAAAAATGAGAACGAGATAGCCAACTTCCAAAAATTATGAAAGCTATTATCACAGTAAACTGTGTTGTTGGCACAAGAGATCTGTTCAAACAGTATGTGCAATAGAAAAAATTATGAAAAGTGTCCAGGTTTCTTTGTTTTAAATTATGGAATTTCTTAACTAGTAAGATTATAAATTTTGGCAAAGTACTGACTGAATGAAAGGCTCAAATAATTCAGTCATTTTCCTACTTAAAAAACATAAAACCGAAACTCACTCTGTCTGAAATCTGTTATAGTGTCAATAACAGCATCAATCTGCATAGCCTCCCAATCATCACTCCCAGCCAAGCCATACTTTTTTGCCAAGAAGCGGCAGATAGCAGCCGACTGGTTAATCATCTTGCCATCAACCTCCAGGACGGGTGTCTGACCGAATGGCATTTCTAGAAGAGGAAAGGCATTGTTAAAATAATTTATTTGTCAGTTAAAGCACAATAGGAACAAATCTTCAGAATCTCCATATCAACATTCAGCCAAAAAATAATAAGTCTATCACAAACTGATCCAATAGGGGAGATAACCTCGAATTCCACCCCTTAAAAACAACAATAACTAATTCTGACCTAATGAAGTTCTGCTCAATTTCAAATTTATAGTTTTAATAATTACAATAATGTTTTACATACACACATATCGCCGTGCCAGTGCAAGACTACGATATCTGCAAAAATCATTTTATTGAGAAAAACGGGTTTGAAGTTTTCTATAACTTTGTATTAGCCTTTCGGCAGTGTGAAAATCTATAGAGAATTTTGAATTTTGGATATGTTTTTGTTGATTGCATAGTGTACCATGTCTTTTTAATTAAAATTATAAATTTTGTAATTAAGGCCCACAAAAAGGGCTAAAATTCAGATGTCGTGGTCTCGCACTGACTGTTCTGTGAAAATTGTTAGACAATTAATCAATACCAACACTTCAGTTTCATTTTTTCCCTAGTTTACTGCTATATTTGAACATTCTATACACAATTCTATATACAATAATAATTTTAAAAAAAATCACTTGTTATTGAAAATAGGCTCACTGAGTCCAAAGATGGAATGAATGTTGGAAAATAGTTCACAAGTTCAGCATGAGCACGTCATTTGCTTCAATAGTCAGAACCTCAGTCCTTTTCCCCTTCCAAAGTAACGAAGAATGGGTGATGCGTCTTCAGTATTAGATTTTTTGCACAGAGTGAAATAAGGTCTTTCTTCTTGCTAGCTGATATTTTTGGAGACTTTCTATAAGCTGGTTTGAGTTTGAGAGTTTCGGGATGATGATGTGGACGGCTCCTCTTTGTCTTTCTGTTAATATGCACTAGTTTATATTGCTTTTCGTGGTAGGAAGTTTTATAAAAGAACACCCCAGGGGAATTCTTCTTCACCATTATCTCAGTGACAGCATTCCACGAAACTTTCTCCCCATCCTCATTGATGGAAAAATTGTTGCCGAGGTCATTGCATAATGACTTGCAATCTATGAAGTCAGTTGTTTCCATTTGTCTTACAAGGTAAGTTTTCCCAGTCCTTTTTGCAAGACTTGCGATAGTAGCAACCTGAGAGGGAACGTAAATAGGACCGGATTACAGAGCTCTTTTCTTCTCATATTCTATGCGAGAGTGCATAGCGTCTCCCTCATTTTGTGTATGTCCTACTACCAAAAACTTATATTGAATAGACAGAATTTCTAACTTTAGAACAGCGTAAAAGTATGCAGATAACACGAATGTGTTCTTATTTTGTCCAACACAATTGTCGGAGTAGAAAATCACTACTTGATTCGGGTATTCTTTCAGAAACTCTATTATGCAGCTACCAACTTCATTTGCCCCTCTTCCAGCTTGACCTTCGTGCCACATGCTGCATCTTCCAATTTTAGAGACTGCTTCGTAAATGAAAATCCACAGCCTGCTTCCAGTCTCCGACCGGGTCAGGAATGGAATGAATGAAGCCCCCATCTAGCGGCGAGGATATGAACTGTGCCGGCTGCCGAGGCCTGACGCACTCCTCCGGGGCAATGATTAAATGAATGACAGATGAAATGAAATGATAGTGGAGAGTGTTGCTGGAATGAAATTTTGACAGGGAAAACCGGAGTGCCCGGAGAAGAACCTGTCTGCCTCCGTTTTGTCCAGCACAGATCTCACATGGAGTGACCGGGATTTGAACCACGGACCCAGCGGTAAGAGGTCGGCGTGCTGCCGCCTAAGCCACGGAGGCTTCTGCTTCGTAAATAGTGAATTTAAATAAATTAAGTTCACTTTTATAATAAAAGCTTGATATTTCACCACTTGGCAAGGTGTAACAGCTTGAAAATCAAACACAGCCACCACTCCACGGTTTTCCTCAGTGGCCTGATGAATATCATTTTCTTTTTCCCGTCTCATTGTTTCGTTCTCTGCATGATGTCTTTCATACTTGTCTTTAAGTTTTCGCTTTTATTTTTCAGTAGAATTCTTATATTCTTCACAGATCCTTCTTAGGTCTATGAAACCCGATGTTGAATTCCGTATTAAATATTCTTTCGTGTACGTGCTTCTTTGCAATCGTTTCATTTTCTAACTTACATTTCTCAATATACATCCGGTATAATGTGGATATATCCAACGAACCTTCAAAATACTCTCGTGTTGTATCAGCTCGAATGTAGTGGGACTCCATTTTTGGAATTGAATTGATGTGTTGCCTCACTCCTTCCCATATCATTGGGGGTAGCTTCTTTTGCTTTTCACGCTTTCCCCCTTCTTTCTTCTTCAAGGAAACCATCCTTGTTCTTGGAAATAACTGTAGAAATCATGGTGTTTCCCACGCCAAGGCTACCCATGAACATCTTCTTGCAAACCTTTTTTCTATCTCCTCTTATGGTTAAACTGTACCTAATTCATGTTGCAAGACCTTCCACCTCCAGGAGTGATTCTTAGATATTTCGGCTTTATTTGCGTCATGTTATGACTAATAAATTGTCTCTGCCTGTTCAGATCTCCAAGATCCCAGAAGCTCTTAATGATTGAAATCCTGTCCTCCTCTGTAAGTGGACATTTAAAATTGCAGTTTCCTTGGCATCCTTTCTTTAATGTTTTATCCTTCCTACAGGTACCATTTTTGTTGTTTACTAACTGTCCTGTATTTACTTTAAGTTTTATTATGTTTCGAGCCTATTTATGTTCTTGACGACGACGCTTTTTCTGGCGTCAGTCTTTCTGAGGTGGTGATGCTGCTGCTGCTGTTGTTGTTGAGACTGATCCTTCACAGTTGCTCACTAAGTTGGCACTTTCTGAAGGAACACAGATGTCTGATGTTTCGTTAACGAAACTTTCCTTCAAAGGAAATGCTGAAGTTTTGGAGCTTTTGAGTTCTTTGCTAGTTGATGGTAGTTCATTGTCTTGTATACTCATCTTGTCTGGTTTGTTATCATCATAGGTATCTTCCTCTTCTGAACTACTGGTATCAGGAATATAGTCATTGCAGATATCGTGGTCTTGCACTGAAGGTAAATGAATTCTCTTTCAATTTCCAGTGTAAAACCGATGCATCTGCAGATGACGCTGTTTTGCACGGAACATCTTTAAAAAAATACTCCAATGCAAAACCAATTCATTTTATTTCAAGGGCCCAATTATATAAATTTTGCAATTTTTGCACTTTTACATTGAAGATCACATTTAAATACACTGATTGCTGTAAAAAAATAAAAATTGAAAAATTTGCACTTATCGTGGTCTTGCACTTGCACGGCGATATGTATAAAGTTTTACTTTCCAATATATTAATATATCTTCTCTTGGAAGATTTTAAAAGACTGTTTATCCCCACAAATCTTCAGTTACACTAAATAAATCAACAAATTCAGAATGCTGTATCCAAGTCAGTCTCGGGCTTGGTTCTGCAACAATGAGTGCTTTTTTACTAAGGTTCTGAAGATTACTCTTGTTTTTCATTATGTTCTCCCCGATATTCAACTCATTCAGTGAAACCTAGCAGCAGGACTGGCAAAAGATGGACAGAAGAACACAAGAGGCAGCACATTGAGTTCATGAAGAGATTTTGGGAGAAGGCAATAGTCATCGAAGTCCAATTATCCTCGTATTTTGTGGATTAATTATATTGAATAATCTTTCTTAGTCCATTGTTGTCCATCCTACTGTCATCGCGGCAGGAGATGGCAGTTGAACACGCTGCGACGGGGTGCGGGGGGTCTTGCAGTACGCATGCGCTGTCCTATTCCAAACTCAAATATATCGGCTACCTGCATGCCAATGGTTATTATTGCATCAGACGACACGCAGCCAGTGAAAGAACGAATGTGCTGAGTGAGTGAAGCAAGTAGTGACAAACTGAATGTTTTTGGAATGCGCGATACGCAGTGAGCGGGAAGACCTCTGTAGTTCAAACCCAACTGCCATCTCCTGACGCGATATCAGTAAATATGTGCCAAAAAAATTTCAAATGTCTCCTTTGTACAGTGTTTGTGTAACTGTCTGAGACTATAGAGATCTGCAGTTCATGTCTTGATCCAAATTCTATTTTCTTGTGTAGGGCCGAATATTTTTCTAAGAATTCTACGTCCTTGCTTTTCAATGTCTGTAATTTTTGATTGGCATCCCAAAGTTATGGTTTCTGATGCAAATACAGCTTCTGGGAGAGCAACGGTTTTGTAATGTTTCAATTTTGCATTATGTGACATCGCTCTTTTATTGTAGTGATTCCACGTTACAAGCCAGACGTTTGTTTTAGACGATTGCCCTTGAGCTTGAAGCTTGCGGGTGAGCCTGTACACAGTCAATCTCGCGCCCACTCACTTCACAGTTGTCACCACAGGTCTGATGTAATGGAATTCCAGACTTGAGCATGTGACAACACCATCGTGTAGAAAGTACAGTCCACGTCGAAGTATTGTGTGACGCGGAAGTACACGTTACATAGTTACGAACAGAACACCATTATATTTGCTAATTACTGTACTTCAGCAGTAGCTTGCGATAGTTTTGTCAATCATCGGACCGCATGAGGCAGCTGACAACAACACAGGTACTGTAGTAACTCGCCTCCAGGCTTCCATTAAGATTTTTCCCTCGTCTAAAACAAACGTTCGGCCTGTATACTCTGTAAGCTGGGAGAATGTGATGACAGTTCTCATCTCACCATGGGGTCTGAGAATGAAGTTGCCCAACTGTACAAACAAGGGATACAGCTGACCAGGCAATGAAGCATGTGGGGTGTAATATTGCAATGCGGAGTATTATGACATCAACTATGTGAACATGGATTGGTCAAGAGGCAAGGGGTGATGACTGACGTGGATTTTCCGGCCAAATGCCAATTCCTTTCTCCAAGCTTAAGGAGTATAGTCAGAATGCCCTTTCTGTGTTAGCATTGTGCAAATACTGCACAATTTCGGCTACTAGAGTTTCATTGTGAACAGCATTTATTTTCCAAGAAGGTCATCATCTTGCACAGTTTCCAGCCACTGGCCGGGTCTGTTTGGAACACAAGCCTCTCCAACGTCTTCTGTCTTCCCACCATCTCTCAGCCTCCACCCTTGTCCAGTCTTCTCCTCTCTTCTTCACGCTTTCTTCCACCCCCTTCAGCCACTTGTCTCTCGGTCTTCCTCTCGGTCTCTTTCCTTCCCACTTCGTCTCGTGTACTCTCCTGGGTATCCTCTTCTCCTCCATTCGTTTTACATGTCCATACCATCTAAGTCTAGATTTCTCTATACCATCCTGTAATGGTTCCTCCTTCAGTAATTCTCTGGTCCTCTCATTTCTTATTCTGTCATTTTTGTAGCTCCAATACTGTTTCTCAAGAACCTCATCTCACTGGCCTGTATTTTGCTCTTCACCCTTCCTTTCATAACCCAGGTCTCCGAGGCATACGTCAGAATAGGGACATAGTATGTCCGATATATGATATTTTTGCTGTTTTGAGGGACATCCTTGCTCCATAACATGTTTCTCACACTCCTCCGAAATGCTTCTGCCAGCCTCCCCCGCTCATTTATTTCTCTATCGTTTCTTCCATTATCTTGTATCAGGCTTCCCAGATACTTGAAACTCTCCACTTTCTTCAGCTGTTCCCCACCAATTGTTATTCCCGTTGTAGTTCTTTCCTTCTTCCTTGTTGTGATCACCATCTCACTCTTATTTATGCTAAATTTCATCCCATATCCTTGTATTATTCCTTCCCACACGTCCAACTGTTCCTGTACCTCCTTGTTTCCCCAAATCATCAAATCATCTGCAAACACCATTGCTTTCATCTTTCCT
Organism: Meconema thalassinum; assembly: GCA_946902985.2. Taxonomy (NCBI): domain Eukaryota; kingdom Metazoa; phylum Arthropoda; class Insecta; order Orthoptera; family Tettigoniidae; genus Meconema; species Meconema thalassinum. The sequence continues at coordinate 216,617,360 of OX336396.1, read as the reverse complement.
TCCCCAATCACTTGTGCCACTCGGGTCATTATGTCATCCATCACCACAATGAAAAGTAACGGTGACAGTGCACTTCCCTGTTTCAGGTCGTTTCTCTGTTCCAACCAGTCTGATCTCTCTCCTCCCACTTTCACACAGCTCACGCTTCCCTTGTATATCTCCTTTATCCTCTTTATAGTCCATTTCTCTACTCCTCTATCCTCCAGGGACTTCCATACTTTGTTTCTGCATACACTGTCATATGCTTTCTCAATGTCCAGGAAGGCCATCAGTAGATCTGTTCCATACTCATAGTGCTGTTCTTGTAACTGCCTTACAGCCAAAATCATATCCACTGTGGACCTTCCTGCTCTGAAGCCATGTTGTTCTTCCCTCATCCCTCCTCCTATCCTTCACCTAATTCTCTTTTCCAAAACTTTCTCGAAGATCATTGCACAATGACTCATCAATGTTATTCCCCGATAGTTTCTGCAATCTGTTCTACTACCTTTCTTGAAGATCGGGACAATTATTCCTTCTTTCCAGTCCTCGGGGGTCTTCCTTTTCTTCCATGCTGTCCTCATCACTCGGTACAACCACTGTATCCCCACCTCTCCTGCTGCTCTCACCATCTCCACACTCAACTCATCCACACCCGGTGACTTCCCTCCTTTCATCTTGTTCACTGCATCTTCCACTTCTTTCCATGTTAAGTCCTTTTCTGTTTGCAGTTCATCTTCCTCTTCCCCGATTTCTTCCTCACCATCTTTTCCATTTGGGTTCAGAAGTTCTTCAAAATATTCTTTCCACATTTTCTTCAGTGCTTCCCTATTTTCTATCTCTTGTCCCCTTTTGTTCACCATTCTAACAATCCGTAGGATCCTTCCGCCTCTTATTTTTTACCATCCCATACAGGACCTTTTTTTTGTACCTTCACTATCCTCCATCATCTTTGTCCACTCTTCCATCCACTTTCTTCTCTCCTCAGCCACTACTCTCTTCGCCTCCTTTCTTTCCTGGTACTCTTCCCTTGTCTCTACCGTCCTATTTTGATACCACCTCCTAAAGGCTCTATTCTTTTCCCTTACTGTATCTTCTGTCTTCTCATTCCACCATGGTGTTTCCTTCCACCTCTTCTTACTACTTGTCCTCCCACATACTGCATCTGCTGCACCTACTAGTGTCTTCTTAAATCTAGCCCATTCCTCTTCCACCCCTCTTTCTTCATCTGTTGGAATTCCTTCCTTTACCATTTTGAGGTACTCTACCCTTCTATCCCCTTCTTTCAGTTTCCATATCCTTATATGTCTTTCCTGGTTCTCAGTCCCTTTCTTCTCCTTACTCCCTCTCAGGTTCATTACCAGCAAACGATGGTCGCTATCCAGGTTCACCGATGGTATAACCTTGATGTCCGTGATGTTCTTATTTAGTTCTTTCTCATACAGTATATAGTCGACCACCGACTTCCTGGTCAAGTCATCACTGTACCATGTGATTGTGTGGCTCTCTTTTCTTAAACCAGGAGTTCCCAACTAGCTGGCTGTTCCTCTGGCAGAAGTCCAACAGTCTCTTTCCTTCCTCATTTCTTCCGCCCCAACCCTCTGGTCCTAGAACACTCTCATAACCTTGTCTTTCTCTTCCTACATGGGCATTGAGATCCCCCATAACAATCATATTTCTTCCTACCAGCTGCTTCTGCAATTCCTCTTCAAACTCCTTCTCTTCAGAGGCGCAACCTACTTGTGGGGCATACACTTGCACTATTTCTACGGTCTCTCCCCTCAGTGCTATTTTCACTTTCATCATCCTATCACTTATTCTCCTCACTTCTTCTTTTAAACCATCTCGTACTACTACTCCCACTCCATTCCTCTTTCCCTCTTCGTTCCCACTCCAGTACAGTCTATAGCCTTTTCTCAGTTCTCTCCTTCCTTCACCTTTCCACTTCGTTTCTGCCAATCCCAATAAATCCAACTTCCTTCTTTCCATCATATCCAAGAAGTATCTTATTATATAATTATATTATATATATTATAATTATATTATATAATACGCTAAGGCTAAGGTGTATGTTTCACAAAACTCAAGCTCCTAAACCAGAAGGAGTTAGAAGGTGTGGTTTGTACCAAAATCTTCCAAATCATCTCAATAGTGCCACAGGAAAAATCTTGCATTCCTTGAAAAGTCAACGGAATTATATTTATTTGTTTATAAAGTGCTTTTAAACAAATAAACAAGAAGATAGCCCCTGCGAGAACTGTCGCCTACAGCCTGCTTAGAACTAGGGCCGGACAGGTAGTCTGTACACATGAGGCGCACACAACCCATTATGCGCGAGTTCTCGCACGGGTCCGCTAGTTATAATTATTACCGTATTATTGTTTTATTCAGTCTGGCAAGATTAAGGCTCAGTGGCCTTCTCTCACATGTAAGTAGATACACAATACACAATTCACTTTATAGAACTATGAGTAGAAATGCATAACTATGAGCTAAATATAACAATAATGAAAATAAGGATTATCAAGATAGAGATGATATAACTAACAGAACGTAAAGCCTGTGCAAATACTGCACGATTTCTGCTACTCCAGTTGCATTGTGAACAGGACTTATTTTCCAAGAATTGTATTTTCACAACTGCATTTCGATGAGTGAAAGTCATCTAGATCATACCTTTTGTTTAAATTGGTCCACACGTTGAATTATCATGAAAGTGTACCGTAATTTTTATCAAAATTTGAACCACCTCTGAAGAAAGCTGGACTTCAGTTGTATCGAAGAATATGGAAAGAAAGGGAATGTCGACCAAATACATAGTTATAATTTTAGTTTTACCTCTTGATCATTGGCCATGTGGATTACAGACCACTGGCTGAGACTTCGTCTAGTAAATTTTGCATGCATTAACTAGGTAGTAATCGAAGCAAATTCACCATTTTTTGGGAGCAAGTGGTCTGACCCTTAGGCCGCTCTCACACGAGGCAACCAGTGGCGGCAATGTATTGCTCGTACAGAGACGTTCACAAAAACTACAAGCAATTCGGCCACAGTGGTTCACACAACTCCCCAATATCAGTCGATATAATGGCAGCTATGAGTGATGAGGCAGAGCTTCTGTTTGCTTTGCTAATGAAAATGAAAATCCACAGCCTGCTTCCAGTCTCCGACTGGGTCAGGAATGGAATGAATGAAGCCCTATCTAGCGGCGAGGATATGAACTGTGCCGGCTGCCGAGGCCTGACGCACTCCTCTGGGGCAATGATTAAATGAATGACAGATGAAATGAAATGATAGTGGAGAGTGTTGCTGGAATGAAATTTTGACAGGAAAAACCGGAGTACCCGGAGAAAAACCTGTCTGCCTCCGTTTTGTCCAGCACAGATCTCGCATGGAGTGACCGGGATTTGAACCACGGACCCAGCGGTGAGATGCCGGCGTGCTGCCGCCTAAGCCACGGAAGCTTCTTGTTTGCTTTGCTAATACAAAAGAAAAAGAAATGGAGGTGCAATGTTATGTTCTTAGGAAGGCGTTTCTTCGTCCACCTTTGTTTCCATACTCATTAACTGAAGCATTCCAATGTTTCTAACGTTCACATATCAGGTCTTCCTTGTTCACAGTTTCCACCCACTAACAACTAAGGCTATGTTTCTCTACATTTGCACTCGTATCTCACAATGGACGCAGTAACCTCAACAATTACTCACAACTTAAATTGCACAAACCGGATCTGACTAAAGTGGATGGTGAAAAAGTGGTGGCAACTAATGGCATGTGAAAGCTCTCATTTCAAATAATGCCATAACTCGAGTGGCGGCAACTCCAAGTTGCAGCAGCTAGTTGCACAAGAGAGCAACTTTCCACCAGTTTCCTGGTCCAGGAACTACAGTGGCCACATATGAAAGCACTCGTTTAAAACAATACTCCGCTGTAAGTTACGCCACTAGTTGCCTTGTGTGGAAGTGGCCGTACACCAATATGCTTATCTTTCAAGAAGTATTAGGGAAGACATTACTTAAGGTTGCTCCGTAGGACTCTGAACCTTTTCCATTTACTTATTTTAATGCAAGGATTGAGAGTCACCAAAGAGTGTTCTATATTGTCATATTTTAAATCTGGCAATAGTCCTTCCGAAAGAGGTCTCGTGTAGCTCTTTAAGCTTTGAACTTAAACTGTTGTAAGAGAAACCATCCTCAAAAGTAATTTCCATGCATCTTAAATGTACTTCAATGCTCAGCTAAAATATACTCAGCCTGAAACCTTTAGAGGGCATGGCCCCAGCAGGATAGGGAACCTAGAGCTATATAGTAGGCTGGTTCAAATACCACAGAAATAAACCAGTTGACCAATAGGAAACCTGACTCCTGGGGTCTTTATACTACTGGGACACCCTTTCTCCAGGAGGCATAAATATGGATGTAATAAGAGAAGACCTAAACAGTAAGAATGATCGACCTCAGAAAAATGTAGGTGGAGGTAGAGGCAGCCTTGATAGGAGTAATAGGTACCTGTTCTGATTAAGGGTCATATATAATTGTATTAATGCAGCCAATGGCCATTTATTTTATTTTCAGGATGGGTCAGAGAAGGGATGTTTGAAGGAAATTGGCCATGGACCTATTGAAAGGAACCATGACTGGGCAGGGTACAATGTTCTGTATATATAGGGACCCTGATTTATGGTAATATAAAAGGCTACAAAGCTGTGAAATGAATAGCTCAAAGTGGTGAAATGACAAAAGCGAGGTGTGAGTGTGCTTAATAACTATGTGCACGGTGCATGGATTTGGTTAAATAATGAACACTATACAAACATTTGGAGGACTAACAAACTATTTAATCTAGTTTTTTTTCTTTTCGAATAACTGATATGAATTTATATTCAATACCTAACCTAACAATTACTTCTCCACGACTACCATAGTCCTTTTCTCACTAACACGTGACACGTATGTTGTCCCCAAAATTATGCAGAGCATTGTTTCCATGTTTTCAGGGCATCAACCAATCAAGTCTGAGAAGGGACTTCGTTATCCCGCATCTTATGAAACGTTTATATTTCTAAGGTTTGTTATTTCCTATGAAGGGACTATTTCAATTAATTTTAAAGTAAAAATTTTTAAAAGTTATCTTATTACCATCGTTTCGTTGGCATTTAGCATTTAAGGGTGAAAATAACATATTTCGCAAAATAAATTTATTTCGCAGCTACAATAATTTTAAAAAATGGCTCATTTAGAGTCAACATATCGTTGTGATAACATATACATACCTGCCAACCTATCAAACTGAAAAATCGGGAGATTTTGAAGACTATCGATGTCTTAATAATATTTCTTCACCATATTACTGAGGAACCGACAAAATCACTCAGATCGAAAAATCACAATACCCTGCAGGCATATTAATGCCAACAATATCTAAGATATACAGAAATAATTTCACGTGTTAAACAGATACAATATTCTGCAGCCTACAACTACCTCTCACCGTCAAGCTATTATGAAATCTTCTAGGAACACGCACTGAATTAAACATCGACTATTTCAAACTAAGAGGTACAGTATTCAAATCCAACTAAGCAGTGCGATTATTTATGGAGAATTATCTATAAATAAAAATAATAAATAATATCGTATGGCCTCGGGTACGAAACTTCGGCATCGAAACACACTACAAGTAAAATCAATCTGTTCGATGGATGACTGGAGTTTGTCATCTCGCACTTTTAGTCCGAAGTTACGTGTGAGATTTTTGGAAAATCTGGAGATTTAATACGTTAAGCGGGAGAAATGGTGTAAAATCGGAGATTTAATACGTTAAGCGGGAGAGCGGGAGAAATGGTGTAAAATCGGGAGTCTCCCGCCTAAATCGTGGAAGATGGCAGGTATGCATATATTTGTTTGCTGAAATATTTCGCGGATATTGTTAAAACCAAAAATCCGGGACTCTATATAATATGTAAACAACACTCCAATGGAGATTTAAGATGTATGGTTTACTTTTGAGGATGATTTCTCTTGCAACAGTTTAAGTTCGAAGGTTAAGAGTTGCAAGAAACACTCCCTGGAAGGACTATTGCCAGATTTTAAGTATGGATACAATATGGAACACTGATGACTCACAATCCTCGCATTAAAATTAGTAAATAGAAAAAGACCCCAAGTCCTTTGGAAGTTAGAGGAGACTTAACACCTCTCCTTGGAGAGCACAATCCTAAGTCTTTAGGAAATGAGACTGAAAGAAAATCTTCAATTATACTTACTTGGCTTCAATTCTGGCCAACTCGCTCTTTCAAAACGAAAATCTTCAAATTCCTCGCCTCCATAGGAGAACAGGAACCTGATAGGTTCCGCCAGAGCCTTCACGGGGAAATAAGTTAGCTTGTATTTTGGAGCCATTGTCTGGAACAAATTGAACAAATAATCAATATTCTATCTCCTAGAAAAGACCATTCAACAGCAGGCTATGCCTAAGCAATAGCCAAGGATACCCTCATGTACAGTGTAATATTTTTTTTAGGTAGGGTGCTCTACAAATTTTCAGTAATAAATTTTGAAATAGGGTTCCCCACAGTTGTTGAATCGCTTAATAGGAGCTCTTGAAAATAACATCACATTTCCATCCAACAAATCATCACAATTACACCAGTTCACATTAAATAGTTCCAGTTAAGATTTCTGAATATGTCACTACAGGAGAATCTGCAACTTCCGAGAAATCCAATGCCGGAAGCTAAATAAATTTGCCACTAGTGAAGGTCAAGCCACTTACCTTGCCCTCTTCAAATATTTATTTTTTTGATTTGTTGAAGATATCCACATTCTGCTAGATTTATTTGCAAATGGGGACGGAGCCTGACAGTGGCCGTGCCGCGGAAAAGTCACAATTACTCACCACGAGATTTATAGCATGTACCGATTACAACAGCAGGTTGGGAAGCCCTGGATGCTGTCATACCATATTACATACGCAGCTGGCAAGTACTATAGCCTACCTCGAATTCCATGAACATGGTTATGTAGAACAAAACAGCGAATTTTCCTAGTGGAAACTTTTCCCAAGAAGTTTGCAGTTTACTTGTGGGGAAACCTCAAACAAAAGGTATACACAAACAATCCAAGTACTCTGGAGGCTCTCAAGTACAAAATAACTCCACTAATACGAAATATAAACCTCTGGCAAACGGTTCCATTCTATTAGCCCTTCTCCACAAAGGATTATTAGCCCCACATGGTTTGGGCGAGGGTGAAAAAATTATATGAATCGAAAACTATCTACAACTAACTACTCGGTTACAACTCACAAAAAGAAATAGACAAAACAGGAACAAGGCAAATAATATAATATCGTATGGCCTCGGGTGCCAGGTTCAAGCTTTGTTATTTGACACCAAAAGGGTAGCTTGCATGTCGAATTTTATTGTTCCTTGAAGCACTATGAAAGTCAAGGAGGTTAGATATCTAAGCTCCTTGAACACGATAGTGCTTTCTAGTAGAGAAATGAGGAACTGTGTTGGCAGAAACTCCCGAGATTAATTTTGCCATTATGAACACAGCCTACTGAATTCAAATGGGTTCTTTGACATGGTGTCGTAACTTTTGCCGCCTTTCAAAAATCACTTACCACGGCCAGGAGCGAACTTGCAAGCTTGAGGATAGTAGACCGACACGTTGACCACTCACCCACCGTGGCAAGCTAAGGCAAATAAAAGACTGGGAAAAGAAGTGCCCTCAACCCTCGAATAAATAGGATTGAAGGACTTGGTAGGAAGTAGAGCCATGAAAGGAAGATAGAAAAGGGAAAGAGGAGTGGGTCTGCCCCAGAGCCACTGGAAAAAGGAGGAAAACTGAACCCAGCTCAGGAATCCCTTGGAAGCTGCACTAACCAGGGTGCATCATAAGTATTGGGGCTACACACACTCTGCCTCCTTGAGGGCCTTGTGCAGAAAGCAGGAAAAGAAAAAGAGGCCGACACATTGAAGAATGAGGGTATTAGGAAAGATGAGACAAGGGCCAATGAAGGGACAAAAGTGAACGACACCCTAAGCCTCATATACTGTCAGGGTTGGAAGAGAGAAGAGTTTACCAAGGGAGGTCGAAAGAAAAGACAGAGGAGCCCGACAAGTAAGTGGAAGCAATGTCTGACTCAGCTGGGGTTCTCGAAATACAAAAGATATTGTGTACGATTTTTCTTTTCTGTTAAATATAAAACATAGGGAGAGGATGAAGAGATATTGGCAGACAAGGAAGACCAAACAATGTAAAAACTATCAAACGTGCTCCATAGTTGGCCGCAACAAATAAATGAATAAAACATCTTAGGCTCAATAGTACCAGGTCATCAATGTAAGTCTCCCCTCCAATACCATCAAGGCTCGGAAAGCTCTCGCACTGACACCCGTTCGCTGGCTCAACTAGCACTTCACAATCTTATGACACCGGAGATACTGACAGCTTATTGCAGGCTGTGCCTGCCAAGGTCAGTTTTACTGACCTAGCGGTGCGTACAGGGAGGGATTTAAAATGATGACCCTGTAGTTACGGTATGCGACAAATATTGTCTATAGTACTTACCGTATATACCCGAATGTAAGACGACCCCGAATATAAGACGAGGCCTAGTTATCAACTGCCTCTTAAAAAAAAAAAAAAAAAAAAAAACACACAGCCTGCTTCCAGTCTCCGACCGGGTCAGGAATGGAATGAATGAAGCCCCCATCTAGCGGCGAGGATATGAACTGTGCCGGCTGCCGAGGCCTGACGCACTCCTCTGGGGCAATGATTAAATGAATGACAGATGAAATGAAATGATAGTGGAGAGAGTTGCTGGAATGAAATTTTGACAGGGAAAACCGGAGTGCCCGGAGAAAAACCTGTCTGCCTCCGTTTTGTCCAGCACAGATCTCGCATGGAGTGACCGGGATTTGAACCACGGACCCAGCGGTGAGAGGCCGGCGTGCTGCCGCCTAAGCCACGGAAACTGCCTCTTACAGATTTAAAAAAAAATATAATAATCGCTAACTCATAACTTGCACAATATATACCTTTAAGGTCGTGCTTTCATTTTTATAACGTCTCGTGTTATCGGAAATCCCTCTGCCCGCTTTTCCAAGACATACTCTATAATTTCTTTGTTCAAGAATGGGAGACGTTATTAAATTAAGTAATTATTAGAACTGTACCTGAAGTAAATAACTCAAATTTTAGGGATTATTTTAGAGTATTGACTGCGGCATCGGTGGCATAGTTGGTAGCATGCTGAGCTTCTATGCCCAAGATCGCGGGTTCAAACTCAATTACTGCTCGTAAAACTGACTGGTTGTTCTTGTAAAGATTGTTTTAAAACATATTTCCGTATGCTTTCGAACATATAATTTATCCGCTTAAAATGACGTGTATGCGTAAATCCTAACCTCAAAATGTACGCTATTCGTATTTGCATGGTAATTAAACATAACAAACCATATTTTATTCCACATTAATGCATTGATTTTTTGCGAGTTACAAGATGCCAACACCACGTAATACTTTGCAAATAATAACAATTAAAAAAAAAAAATACCCTGAATATAAGACGACCCCAAATTTTTATAACACAAAAAGTGGGAAAAAACCTCGTCTTACATTCGGGTATATACGGTAATTCATTAATAATCATAAACCATCTCTAGTTGCCTGGGTGTGGTGTACGGGCCCCTTCCATCTTGTCCTGTCCTCGTACCACTTCATCACCTTGCTCCAGTCTAGACCTTTTATCATCACATCCTTTCCGACTAAATCTATCCATTTTCCCCTTGGTCTTCCCACACCTTCTTCCTTCAGGGTTGTTACAAGACCAAGAATTGCATTTTCCCTGACTTAACCTTCAATTAGTCGCGTCACGGGATTTTCTCCCGGGTCCTATTTGTTTTGCCCAGACTGTACCGGTTTGAGGTGGTGGCGGGTTGGCTGACCCAGCAGCTCTCCCCCCTTCCCTTCTGCACATTTCACTTCTATTGTTGTCAGTGTTCGGCACGAGGCGTGCTTGTCAACAACGATTTGCTGAATGACCTGGTCTGATCTTCCGTGCGTGACTATTTGTGCTGCCAAAGTTAACGGTAGAAAGTCCCGTGTGCGACTAAGTGCGTGTATACTTTTTTAGATAATATCGTTTAGTTATATGTAATTTTGGGTGTGTTTTACTTCATAAAGGATCCTAGAGAAGAAAGCAGATTTAATTCTCTGTTATTGGAGCCAATGTCAGACGAAGATGACATTTTTTCTGACGGTAGTGAGGTTGTAGACAATTTAGAAGTTTCTGACCACAATACGAGCACGGAACAATCTGAAGATGAAGAACAGCCACATCCAGTGCCAGATGTATATCCAGTTCAACAGCCAATCCCTATTTTTGATTTGAATAGAAACACAAACTTTATTTTTCATGTTTAAAGTTTTGTAGTTTAAAACTTTTTATAGTTTGTTTTTGACTTAGTTATTAAAAGAAATAACTTAACCAAAACAAATAAAACTTTTTTTACTTCCAAATAATAATTATAGAATTTTCACATGTGTAAAATAGTCAGTTGTACAAATAAAAATTGTTTTAAAAACAATTTCTACCCATTTCTCAAACCTGGGAGTTTCTTCCGTGCGCGACTAATTACGTAATATTTTTCACGCGACTAATTGAAGGTTAAGATCCCATTTTCCCTGACCACCAATACTTTATTCTGATCACCGTATGAACATATTTTAAAAATAAAACCCGTCGAATAGAACAAACGATAGTTACTGATTTACATCTTCGAATCGCACGACATATGGTGATTAAATTTTTTATTTTTATTTAAATACACGTCCATGTTAACTTTTTTTTTCAGCTACTGTATTACAGGAGATATGTAAGCTATCTCGTACAGAAAAAGTTTCTTTTCAGAGATTGTAAAGAAAAGGCTTAAAGAAAGAATTTTAACAAAAAGCTAATTTTAGAATTAGCCCAATTTTAGATGCCATGAGCACTTCAGAAGGCATGGAAAAAACTGGCTTCATCTGACTTTTTTAATAAATTAATCGGTTATGCTAAAAAAAATATAACACGACAAATAAAATTTAAAAAAATGGATTCAAGGAACATAATTTTTAACTTCTTTCTTTGTCAGTACATTCAGTTCACAATGAAACTTCTTACATTCAAAAAGTTATTGCAATTGTTATAATTAGTGACTTAAGAACTATGGCCTAATAGTCAAATTATACGATGGGTAAGTCAACGTACATGGCATGGATTCTTTCAAAATTATTGCGAAGCTAAGAAAGAAATTAAAAATAGGTAATCAAAAAATATGGCACAACGAAACCATTTAATTGGACTCAAAACATATCGGACTTATTTACATCTATTGACTGCAAAAGCCCTTTCCATTGTCTAAGAAGCAAACAAATATTGCACGGACCCACAGACAACACAGAAAGACATTTAACACTTTGTAATCTTTTACGTCTTACGACTGCGTCATGACTGACATCAATGGATTACAAAATCCATACGCGATCTAGGTGACACTAAGTCTGGTATGGCACGATTCGTTGATACCTTATCCTATACTGATCAAAATTGAAGAACAAAAAGAATGGTTTGCAACTTAAAAGCTTTAACGGACGCCTGACGTACACTAGGAAGACCCTACATTGTGACACATGTTTTGTGCCCGTAAGATCATATTGCTATAATTACTAACACTTAAAATACATAAACAATAGGTACTGAGAAAAAATATAGACATCGAAAACACAAAATTTAGTGACTGATACTGATAAAGAAATCGATGGACTAAAACAGGAAATCCATGCATTTGGCTCGGAGTATTGACGTCAGAAAAGTTGGATGGCGCAGCCACGCGGCAGAATGTTGAAGCTGTAACATTGTGATTGGTGAGATTTATTTAGATGGTGAAGCATTGACGTCGTGATGGAAACAGAAAGAAATTTGTCAAATTCGAGGAGGTACTGCTCTGTATAAGGTTGCAAAACGTATAAAACGGCTACGAAATATCTTCACTACTTTCCTGTACAAAAAGTTCAGAGAGAAAGATGGGCTTCGGCGCTGTCAATTGGAAAACGTGTTACATGTTACATGACAGTGTGCAGCCTGCATATTTGTGAAGACGACTTCTTTCCACCGGTACTGTTGATTATTGATAGTTATTGTCTCTAATTTGTATTCACATGGATTTAGCTACATCAAAAATACTGATAAACTTATAGCCTATTACTTCTGTGCCGTACAAAGAATGTAATCCGCTCTTCGTAAACTTATTTAAGGGGTTCTTCCGATTGACAATAGCCGAATGGTTAGAAAACTTAAGAAAAATGCTGTTCCTAGCCTTAATTTGCCAGAGAATTTATATTCTTGCCTTTGAACAGCAAGTATGTAGGTCATTGAAGTATGATTTGGCTTAAATTGTGTTTTTCGCTATGATCTCCCTACTGTTGAATTTAGTTAATTAAAATGTAAAATCTTAGTTTTAAGTACCGGTTTGGTGACCCATCATCCCAGGCAGGCCGGTAACACCTATACTACTCAGGCAGATAGGTCACTTAGTCGTAATTTTAAAGTTATAGTGATGTTAAGTATAGGCTACATATGCGGTAATGTAGTGGGAGACCGGATCGGCCTAGGCTATTCTAACTTTAATTAGTTCTCATTTCAGGGTTTTATAGTTTTGAGTGCGAATAGTTGGTTTGAAAGTTGTACAACAGTAAGGAGAGTATGTTTTGCATAGGTTTTAATTGGTATTATGGTTTATGTCGAGCTGAGGAGTGAATTTGGTTTGGCTTTTAGTGTAGTTTTTGATCTGTTCCGTTTGCTTATGACAAGTTCAAATGAAGACTCCAGCTTTGTTAAATATCTGTATTTTAAATATTTAATTAAATATATTGATAAAGAGGATGCCTCCATTTTAACTTGCCTGTGGCAAGAGATTAATAAATTAACATTCTTGCCTTTGAACAGCAAGTATGTAGGTCAATATTTGCAATATTGAAGTATGATTTGAGCATCCCAAGTAACGCTTCTTTGAACCCAAAACATTCATGCAAATTCAGGGTTGCTTGATTCAATTTATTATCAGGGAGTCATCCTTTGTGTTATGTGAGATATATATATAGGCTATATATATATATTGTGAAATTAATAAAAAACATCGATACCGCTAGGCTACCAAGTACAGGCTTCATATATGTAACAGCAGACAGTAAATTAACTATCTACATGTGGGTAATATTTTTAACTGTTAGTAATTAGGCACTGCATTTAAATTGATTATAAAAATATTTCTATCAATGAAAGGAAATATGTAGTATTTTGCCATCATAAATTAGAAGCCATAACAAACGCACATGGTACAGTGATGACTTGACCAGGAAGTCGGTGGTCGACTATATACTGTATGAGAAAGAACTAAATAAGAACATCACGGACATCAAGGTTATACCATCGGAGAACCTGGATAGCGACCATCGATTACTGGTAATGAACCTGAGAGGGAGTAAGGAGAAGAAAGGGACTGAGAACCAGGAAAGACGTATAAGGATATGGAAACTGAAAGAAGGGGATAGAAGGGTCGAGTACCTCAAAATGGTAAAGGAAGGAATTCCAACAGATGAAGAAAGAGGGGTGGAAGAGGAATGGGCTAGATTTAAGAAGACACTAGTGGGTGCAGCAGAAGCAGTATGTGGGAGGACAAGTAGTAAGAAGAGGTGGAAGGAAACACCATGGTGGAATGAGAAGACAAAAGATATAGTAAGGGAAAAGAATAGAGCCTTTAGGAGGTGGTATCAAAATAGGACGGTAGAGACAAGGGAAGAGTACCAGGAAAGAAAGAAGGAGGCGAAGAGAGTGGTGGCTGAGGAGAGAAGGAAGTGGATGGAAGAGTGGACAAAGATGATGGAGGAGGATAGTGAAGGTACAAAAAAGGTCCTGTATGGGATGGTGAAAGATAAGAGGCGGAAGGATCCTACGGATTATGTTAGAATGGTGAACAAAAGGGGACAAGAGATAGAAAATAGGGAAGAACTGAAGAAAATGTGGAAAGAATATTTTGAAGAACTTCTGAACCCAAATGGAAAAGATGGTGAGGAGGAAGAAATCGGGGAAGAGGAAGATGAACTGCAAACAGAAAAGGACTTAACATGGAAAGAAGTGGAAGATGCAGTGAACAAGATGAAAGGAGGGAAGGCACCGGGTGTGGATGAGTTGAGTGTGGAGATGGTGAGAGCAGCAGGAGAGGTGGGGATACAGTGGCTGTACCGAGTGATGAGGACAGCATGGAAGGAAAGGAAGACCCCAGAGGACTGGAAAAAAGGAATCATTGTCCCGATCTTCAAGAAAGGTAGTAGAACAGATTGCAGAAACTATCGGGGAATAACACTGATGAGTCATTGTGCAAAGATCTTCGAGAAAGTTTTGGAAAAGAGAATTAGGACAAGGATAGAAGGAGGGATGAGGGAAGAACAACATGGCTTCAGAGCAGGAAGGTTCACAGTGGATTTGATTTTTGCTGTAAGGCAGTTACAAGAACAGCACTATGAATATGGAACAGATCTGCTGATGGCCTTCCTGGACATTGAGAAAGCATATGACAGTGTATGCAGAAACAAAGTATGGAAGTCCCTGGAGGATAGAGGAGTAGAGAAATGGACTATAAAGAGGATAAAGGAGATGTACAAGGGAAGCGTGAGCTGTGTGAAAGTGGGAGGAGAGAGATCTGACTGGTTGGAACAGGGAAACGGCCTGAAACAAGGAAGTGCACTGTCACCGTTACTTTTCATTGTGGTGATGGATGACATAATGACCCGAGTGGCACAAGTAATTGGGGACGGAAAGATGAAAGCAATGGTGTTTGCAGATGATTTGATGATTTGGGGAAACAAGGAGGAGGAGGTACAGGAACAGTTGGACGTGTGGGAAGGAGTAATACAAGGATATGGGATGAAATTTAGCATAAATAAGAGTGAGATGGTGATCACAACAAGGAAGAAGGAAAGAACCACAACGGGAATAACAATTGGTGGGGAACAGCTGAAGAAAGTGGAGAGTTTTAAGTATCTGGGAAGCCTGATACAAGATAATGGAAGAAACGATAGAGAAATAAATGAGCGGGGGAGGCAGGCAGAAGCATTTCGGAGGAGTGTGAGAAGCATGTTATGGAGCAAGGATGTCCCTCAGAACAGCAAAAAGATCATATATCGGACGTACTATGTCCCTATCCTGACGTATGCCTCGGAGACCTGGGTTATGAAAGGAAGGGAGAGGAGCAAAATACAGGCCAGTGAGATGAGGTTCTTGAGAAGCAGTATTGGAGCTACAAAGATGGACAGAATAAGAAATGAGAGGACCAGAGAATTAATGAAGGAGGAACCATTACAGGATGGTATAGAGAAATCTAGACTTAGATGGTATGGACATGTAAAACGAATGGAGGAGAAGAGGATACCCAGGAGAATACATGAGACGAAGTGGGAAGGAAAGAGACCGAGGGGAAGACCGAGAGACAGGTGGCTGAAGGGGGTGGAAGAAAGCGTGAAGAAGAGAGGAGAAGACTGGACAAGGGTGGAGGCTGAGAGATGGTGGGAAGACAGAAGACGTTGGAGAGGCTTGTGTTCCAAACAGACCCGGCCAGTGGCTGGAAACTGTGCAAGATGATGATGATGAACAAACGCACACCCAATTACTTCACGTCACCATATCGCCGCCATATTGCAAACAGCTGACCGTAAGCTCCTCCCCCGTTTCGGACGTCAATACACCTTTTGGCTACATTCTTAGCGAAAGTAAGTACGATCACATTTTGAAAAGCTAACACACTAACTTAAAAACTTTCGTTGCATACATCTATTTGAATAACTCTCTACAAGTACCCGCTGTTTAGCACTTTTAAACGTTCAATATCATTTAGTTCGGCTTCTTTTCCTAACATCAATTTGACTCTTTTGGTCTTCAACTCTTTTACCTCGTCTACAATTGCTCTCTTCTGTTTTTCTTTGGCCTCGTTCTCTTTTCTTTTCGGCGGCCCTCTCCTTAGGCGCATTTTCATATTCTGAACGTGCATGCCACGCCTTAACGAGCATTTCTTTGGCGACAGTCACTTTACCTAACTCTCCCATCGTACACTTGTGGTAGGCCTACGAGAGAACGTTCAAGCTGATTTTCGACTATCATCTCTGTATTAGTAGATCAGGCATAAGTGCTATGCCAAAGGTACACGAAGCGAAACTTCGGCGAACCGAACACAGACTATGAAAGGGGACGCGAGGGGGATGGTGCACGTGGAGTAGAGGCTTTGGCCCTGAACAAGCGCGATTCCCGACGAAACGCGACCGACTTGGGCAAGGGAAAGTGGAGGAAAGAGTGTAGTGGGGACAAACTACGAGACGAAGTATCGAGAGCAGCAGGGCTACTGCAATGTGTTCCTTTCTTGCTCTCTCCTCTATTTTACAATTTTAGCATTTTGCAGCCCTAACACGACCAAGCGAAGGAGCTTCGCGCTACAGGCAAATAGTCAGATTCACACTTTTACTTTTAAAAATTAAAAAGTTCCCTGACCTTGCAGAAAATTTCCCTGACATTTCCCTGACTTCCATGACCGGATTTTTTTCCCCTGACTTCCCTGACCTGTAACAGTCCTGTCCTTCCACCTCACTTTCAAACACCCTTCTTGCAGTTCTGTTCGCAGGCATCCTTTTCATGTGGCCAAACCACGTTAGTCTTGATTTCTGGATCTTCTTGAGAAGGGTTTCTTCCATTCCTACTTCCTCTCTGATCATCTCATTTCTAATTCTCAAGTTCATGAAATGAAAATCCACAGCCTGCTTCCAGTCTCCGACCGGGTCAGGAATGGAATGAATGAAGCCCCCATCTAGCGGCGAGGATATGAACTGTGCCGGCTGCCGAGGCCTGACGCACTCCTCTGGGGCAATGATTAAATGAATGACAGATGAAATGAAATGATAGTGGAGAGTGTTGCTGGAATGAAATTTTGACAGGGAAAACCGGAGTACCCGGAGAAAAACCTGTCTGCCTCCGTTCTGTCCAGCACAGATCACACAGGGAGTGACCGGGATTTGAACCACGGACCCAGCGGTGAGAGGCCGGCGTGCTGCCGCCTAAGCCACTTAGGGGCTTAAGAAATATTGGTCATCAGCCCTGTGTTCTTTGATGTATGCTGAATTTGTCTGATAACCTGCATGTCTGTGGTGACTGTAATAATATATGTACCTAATTACTAATAATAATGTTATTGGTTTTACATCCCTATTACCTACGGAGGCTTTTAGAGATGGAGTGCAAGAATTTTGCCCAGAAGGGGATCTTTAACATGCCAGTAAATCTACTGACTCAGCTCCCTCACATTTGCACACCCTAAAATGCCAACTGACTCCTACATGATTCAATCCTGCATCATTGGACACAGCAGGCAAGAACGTTACCGCTGCGCCACACAGCCAGTCATACCCAATTACTGTATTAGAGTCTAGGACTGGGACTAGTGTCCTGGGACTTGATCGCACTTGACATTTGCCTGAAGGGAGAATGGTAGTCCTGGGGGGGATAATCACACGCAGGATGGTTGCCATCACTACACGCACTCAAACCTTACCTGGAATTGCAGCTGCCCTCGACAGACGTGGTGCACGACTTAGCATACACGGCTATGATGCAGAGTAGATAATGAAGGAAGACGGAAGATTGTCGTGACCGTTAATCTCGAGATCATAAGCCACGGGACCTTCTTTTTACGTGGAATCAGAACCACAGGACATGGCATTTCACTTTGAAAATCTCACATGCATTGACCAGGAATCGAACCCGGTCCGCCGTGGTGAGAGGCCAACAGCTTGACCACTTAGCCATCACGCTCCAAGTAGATAATGAAGGTAAGGGTCTGGGAGACAACACATGGCCAAGACAGGGCAAGAATCTAACTTCATTTATCCAGTGCTCTGAACTTTAAGGGCTAGACATGGCAACCCTGCTCTATGGTACTCTGAACAAAAGTATGTACTGTCATGTAACTGGCACAGCTCTATTGAACTCTAGAGAAAGATAATATGGAATAGACACATACTTTTCATAACCTGAGATGACTGGAGGACAAGATTTGTAGAAAAAGGAACAAATTAGTCTGCAGACCAATGACACAAATGTAACAATTTCAAGCACGGAAGTTTAAATACAGGGTTCACCCACAAACTGTAGGGTTTTCGACAAGATAGTTGAAAACTGGGCTCTTTTGAATTACACGGTGTCCAGTTTCAATGTTATTTTTGTTATTAGCGCTCTGGATTTTTTTAAAATTTACTTTTAGCTATTCCCTTTGACGGTAACACAAGAGTTCCGAAAACTGTGATATTTTACCAGCCTAGTAACTTAATGCCGACGTCATTGCGCGAATTGCCAATACTTCTCGAAAAGCCTGTGTGTATTTCTAGTATAATCCCTACCATTATTATTATGGTGAAACTGTATTTAATAAATACTAGCCGACTTAGCGAGTGGAGGCTCAGATTAGACTAAAGAATTATGGGCTAAAGCTTCGCAGAAGTGAAGCATGAATCCCCGAAATGTGACGCAGACCTCCATGAGGACGGCAAGGCATACAAACGAATGCCGGGTCCCATTAAAAAGAAAGTTTACAGAGTTGATTAATATAAGAGTAGAGAATATACCAGAAAATTGTTTACCCAAAATACCTAATTGACCAGCGTAACACAGTTAATACTTTAACCAAAGTACCTAATTGACCAGCGTAACAGAGTTAATACTTGCCTTCGTCTCTCCAGAAAGAAAACGTGACACCCGACAGAAAGAATAAAATGTAGGCACACTAATTACTACATAATTATGACAATCGGCAACGAAGGGCTCAATGACCTTACAGTATATACTCACTTTACACCTCGAGGTCCTCAGACAATAGCGAAATGGGCTTGATCGCGACTCGAAGAATGTTGTTCTACAGCTGACAACGAGGAAGAATATCCACAAATCAAGCAAGATAGTGCTACGTCTCCGACAAGTCGGCGACAAAAGGCAAACAAATGACTCATGACGAGGTACAAGAGATGTTCGCGATGTTGTAACCAGTCGTGCACGATTTGATTGGTCCTGAGCATGGGTGGGTTGTGAACAAGTTGTAATAATCCAATCAGAGACCACGAACTTGTCCAATACCAAACGCCAGATACCCTAGGAGCAAAAGAAGGATATGCTGGTTGGGAGGGGGAATTTTACGTATACTTTCCGTAGGATTGCTCAATATTATTTAAGGAATGCTGATGAATATCCCAGGAATATCCAATACCCCCGATAGAAGGCTTTACTACTTGGGTGCCCCCATAGAATATGATTCTTGGAAAGAGATATAGGCTAGAGCTATCGTGCCATTACAAACTGTTATGAAGAACTGTGTGATGCGGCTACATTCTTAACAGCTACCGGTACTCAAATATACACAAAGACGGGCTGCAGGATCCCTGGAATAAGGACTCAAGATTTTTATTGCCCACTTCACGCAACAAAAAGCAAATATCAGTTTCAAAAAATTCAGGAAAGGAAAATCTGGTGAAGATACTGTTATGGAACATAGAAGGATTGAAAAACGCTGTCAACATGATACCAGAGGATACTTTCAACGCCTATGACTTAGTTACACTTACGGAAACGTTCTTGACCACACAATGGAGCACAGAACAATTTTATTCAATTCATTCATATGCAACACAAGGAGAAAGGGGAAGGCCCAAAGGTGGCATAACTATGTTAATAAAACCTACCTTGGCCCCCTTCGAGATTCAGCTTAGCTCGCCAAATATTCTATTAGTGAAAACAAAATTATGTGTAATAATGTGTGTGTACTTCCAACCAGACTATAAGGCAGATGATATAATGGAAGAAGTTGCAAATGCTCTCAGCCTGACAAACAGAAACGACAAGCTAATCTTACTAGGAGACATGAACTGCAGGATCGATGCTCCCTCTCAGAAGACGAGCACTGTGATCAGTTATTTAGAAAAGGAGGGCCTAACGTTGATCAACGACAAAAAGGAAAAAACCTACTTTGGACCTAATGGTTCCAGTACTATTGACCTTGTGTTCGCAAACAGCGGCAAGACACATCAAGAGATCAGACAAGACCTGCCGGTACGAAAACACTTACCAGTCAGCACCCTAATTACAATGAAAGGATCTTTCGCAGAAGAGAAGCCAACCAAGCTGTCAACAAGGATAACCAGAGAAATCGATATAAGCAAACTCAACATGGATGCGACACCCATAGCGCTACGAGAGATCAAGGAAGGCAACATAGACGAAGCTTTGAGTATAATTGAAGAACAGCTGGCACATGCAATAGTAACGCAAAAATGGAGGCAACGGAGGGCAAAACCTTGGTTCACCCGAGAGTGCTATCAAGCAAGAAAAACAGCGCTAATCGCACTACATAGAGCAAAAACAACATTAACTCAGAAAGACCTGGAGACATATAGCACAGCCAGAAAACACTACAAACAAACTATAGATCAAAGCAAAAAGAACCATCTTGTAAGAGAAGAGAAGAAACTCATTGAAGAAGCTGAACAGCAATGGTTCAAAGCCTCAGCGCCAAAACAACCCTATTTCCCGAGAGACATTCCACTTAGCACATGGGAGAAACACTTCAGGACGGTCCTACAAGACAGAGAAACACGTCCACCTAACACAAACCAAGACGAAGAAATTGAGTTAACGAATCCATTCTCACTGGAAGAAGTTCGGAAGCAAATCGCAGAAACAAAAGATAAAAAAGCTTGCGGTCCAGATGGTATCTTCTTCGAACACCTGAAGGAAACTGCACATGCTCTTGCAACAACATGGACTGAGCTTTTTAATGCGTGTCTAAGACAAGGAAACATCCCAAACAGATGGAGGCTTTCTACACTAAAGGTTTTGTATAAAGGGAAAGGTGACTCGAGGGACCCGAACTCATACCGGGGGATAGCTTTAGAGTGTGCACCACTGAAAATTCTGACAGGAATATTAACTGACAGACTTAGCAAACTGACATCTCACGCAATCCCTGAGCAGCAATTTGGGTTCATTAAAGGGAAATCCACAATTCAGGCAGTAAAATGTCTTCAGGAGGATATTGAGGCGGCACTCAGGCTTCCAGGAGGGATGCTCCATGCAGTTTTTATAGATTATACAAAAGCTTTCGACTTGTTGAACAGGCAACTATTAATCAGGAAAATAGAAGACATCGCCGGAAGAAATCAAGTGACACGTCTAATAAAAAATATCTTGTCGAACAATCAAGTAGAAATAGACAACAGAGTGTCTAAGTCAAACCCGATGACCCAGACCAACGGAGTACTGCAGGGAGACCCCATGAGTCCACTGCTTTTCATCATAGCCACTGCGGAACTACCTGGAGAAATTGCAGTTGAAAACGTTAAAATATACGCTTACGCAGATGACATGGTCCTCACTTCTCGAAACTTAGATTGCATTCAATCTGCTTTTGATAAACTCTCAACATGGGCCGAAAACAATGAATTAACACTAAACGGTACTAAAACTGTGAAAATGACATTCAGAAAAGGAGGTAGACTTTCAACAAATGACTTCATTATGTATAAGAATGTCCCGCTACAGAATGTATCACACTTCAAATACTTGGGAATCACTTTTCAGACAAGAGGTGATGTCTATAGCCAACACGTCAAGGAAAGAGTCGCCGCGGCAAAGATTGCTGTTCACACTATAAGGAATCTGAGACAGCTATCTTTAGCCACAGCCATCACCCTGTTTCGCCTTAAAATTACACCAATAATAACTTATGGTCTAGAGACAATTTGGCTACAACTGACGAAGAGAAATTTGGAAGAAATAGAAAGAGTCAAAGCCACTTTCCTGAAAAGAACATTGTGCCTGTCGAAATTCACACGGTCTCGCCTCACCTACGTGCTAGCAAGAGAGCAATTTTTCATCGAAGATCTTCGCCTTAACCTATTACTACCATCAACCGTCGCCTACACAGAACTTTTACAAGAACTCAATGCAAAACAGCAAGACATATGGCCAACGTTCTTTTCAACAGATGCCATGATTTACAGAGAATGGACTCAAGTTGGATATGAACTACGGCATGTAGTGACGCGATACGCCGTGCATGGTTTCCACCACCGGATATGCCAGACTGAAAATTTCCACGACCCGGACGATAACTGCAGGTGTAAACTGTGTGGGTCAACCTGTGACCGTTATCACCTGCTTTTGTGCACCAAACGGAAAGTCTCGTTGACAGATTTCTGCAATGACTGAATGTGTGGTTTTTATTTAGGTTATTGTATGCACGGTCATGTATATATTCCTTTTGGCAGTTAGCTGCACTTATTAAATTATTAAATATATAGGTCTAATGCACATTCTTCATTGAGCTATGATAATAAAATTGAATGGTAGATAGACTATACTTTTTACTTCAGAAATGGCCACACAGGTGCGGATCCAGAGGAGGGTCAAAGGATCTTTACCCCTCCCGACAATAATCATTCAGCCCTTATGAAATTACAATGGAATTTACAAATTATTAACATTTTTTATTTCAAAATGTTTGATAAAGTATTTACTAATATACCGTACATCAAAAATCCAATGCAAAGAGTATTGTTGCAATAAAAAATTAGGGCACACTTTTGAAATTTAGCTAAAAATATGTCTCAGATCAAGTCCATAAATAATGTTAGATTAATAATAATAATAAATTTTATTTCAGCCAATGGCCATAATAGTAGGAATACCATACAAGTTCATTCAGTGCAAAATTTTGTAATAGACATCTGACGTTCACCGCATGTTAATGCATGATATCTCTCACATTGCCTCTTACATCAAATACACACGCAGTTTAAGTTTGGCTGGTGATACTTCTTTTCAGAACAAACTTTATGGTGAAAACCGTGCACTGCCATTCGTGTCATCATATGACGGAGTTCATAATTCGGGTTCATCCACTCACAAGTCGT
Organism: Meconema thalassinum; assembly: GCA_946902985.2. Classification (NCBI taxonomy): domain Eukaryota; kingdom Metazoa; phylum Arthropoda; class Insecta; order Orthoptera; family Tettigoniidae; genus Meconema; species Meconema thalassinum. The sequence goes on along the minus strand of OX336396.1, from coordinate 216,594,336 downwards.
CATGGCATCTGTACAGTAGAAGTCACTCCAAATATGTCTCCTCTTGTCACGAAGTTCACTCAGTAAAGCATCATATGCTCCAGTGGCGGGCAGCATCCATTGATTTCTTAAATCTTCGATATAAAATTGCTCTTTGGCCAATACATATACAAGGCGAGAGGATGTGTATTTTGAAAGATTGAGTAACTTTTTTAAGTATACTGCCTTCACTCTTTCCATTTTCTTCAGGTCATTCTTTGTCAGGTGTTGCCATATATTTTCCAATGCATATGCAAGATTAATAGGTGTGCTTATTTAATTTGAAAGACCAGTAACTTATTGTCAGTAAATTTACTTGACTCTTGGCATCTCTGAAACAACATCTGTTAAATTGGATATTTATACCAAATGACATGCAACAAACAATGCTTGCTTACGGTAGCCTATCTATAGTTCCATCTCGACTTCCGGTGCCGTACTTAATTAATTTTAATTTATTCGTCAACAGTTAAATGCTACTCAGCTCTGTCAACACAATATAAGAAATTATCCCAAATCCTAGTAAAATTAAAATGTATGAAACTTTCTCCTTTATTGCACCATACACATACAGTACTGTAGCCTACATGTTTTGACAACTAACAATACAATTTTTACTTTAAAAGCAAGTTTAGTCTATTCCACTGTTCTATATTTTCTTCTTGCCAGTACCATTATCACTGTCCACTTTGTTGAAAATATTTACCCTTGTTAGTACAGGAGGCCTACCGGTATGCATTAAAATTTGTAAAAATTATAAGATTATTTGCAACCCAAGAGACACAATGAGGGGATGGAGCAGATCATGGGTAAACATGGCCTTGGTGAGATGAATGACAATGGGGAGAAATTTACGGAATATTGCGCCAGTCAGGATTTGGTGATGGGTGGCACGGTATTTCCTCATAGGCGGTGCCACAAGATCACCTGGGTGTCTCCTGATCAAGTCACAGAAAATCAAATTGATCACATCGCGGTGAGCAGGAGGTTCAGAAGAAGCTTGGAAGATGTTAGGAACAAGAGAGGAGCGGACGTTGGTAGTGACCATCATCTTGTGGTTGCCAACTTCCGCATGAAGATCGTCGCAGTCCGCCGAAAGTTTAACACTCGGCACAACAAGTTTGATGTGGGCAAGCTTAAGAACCAGCAGAGATTGGACCAATTTAAACTGGAGCTCAGAAATAAATTCCAGGTGTTGGACTCCGAGACAGAGAAGGACGTGGAGGCTGTGTGGAGCGAGGTAAAGAATATCTTCGTGGAAAACAGTGAGATGCAGCTCGGGTACAAGAACTACCTGCGGAAAGTATGGATATCCGATCAGACCTGGGACAAGATAAATTATAGGAAGGAGATTAAGGCCAAGCTCAACACCTGCAAGACTAGGCAGCAGAAGGCTCTCACACAAGCAAAGTATTCAACAGCAAACAGGGAGGTAAAGAGGAGTGTACGGAAGGATCATAGGAGGTGGATTGATGAGCAGGCGGAGAAAGCAGAATAAGCGGCAAGAAGGGGGGGATGTTAAGGAGCTCTATGGCATCACAAAGATGCTTTCGAAGAAAGGTTTTAATAAAACTAGGCCTGTGAAGAGCAAGACGGGTGAGATCCTCACGACGTGTGAACAGCAGCTGACAAGATGGAGAGAACACTTTGCGGAGGTTCTTAATAGAGATAGAGGACCAGAAAGTAAGCAGCGAGGAGAAGATGAAGAGGAAGCAGAAAGTGACCCAAGCATCAGCCTCGACTCCCCAACTCGGGGCGAAATACGGACAGCGTTGAAGCAGATGAAATGCGGGAAGGCACCAGGTCTGGATAATATCCCAGCGGAAGTACTGAAAGCAGACCTGGATATTACGATCGATCTGCTGCACCCGCTGTTGGAGAAGATCTGGAAGGAGGAGAAAATATCAACCGACTGGAAGAAGGGGTTGATAGTCAAGTTGCCGAAGAAAGGGGACTCCACAAACTGTAACAACTGGAGGGGTATCACCTTGCTGTCCATTCCAAGCAAAGTGCTGGCAAGAGTCATCCTGAATCGTATAAAAGACTGCATAGAAAAGAGGCTTCGGAAGGAACAGGCTGAATTTCGACAACATCGCAGCTGCGTGGATCTCATCAACACCCTCGGAATCATCCTGGAGCAGAGTGTGGAGTGGCGGAATACCCTTTACCTCACATTTGTTGACTTCGAGATAGCCTTCGACTCCGTAAATCAAAGAATCATGTGGAAGACCCTCGAGGAATATAAAATTCCAACAAAGATCATCAGAATCATGGAAGAGATGTACGAAGGGTATGAGTGCCAGGTTCTTCACGAAGGCAAATTAACAGAAAAGATAAAGGTCAGTTCTGGAGTGAGACAGGGGTGTGTCCTTTCCCCCACTCTGTTCCAGTTGGTCTTGGATAGTGCGATGAAGAAGGTAATGGGAGGACGGAAGAGGGGTATTCAATGGGGTATAAATGACAGGCTTGAAGATCTGGATTTCGCAGACGACATTTGTCTTATGGCCCAACGGTACCGAGACATAGAAAATAAGCTGGGGAGGTTGCAGAGAGAAGCAGAACGTGCAGGACTGATGATCAACACCAACAAGACCAAAGAGATGAGGATAAATTCTGACATCACGACTAGTTTGACAGTCAACGGAAAGGACATTGAGCGAGTTGAGTCCTTTCTCTACCTTGGAAGTATAGTCACAAATGATGGGGGAGCAGAGGAAGATGTTCGAAGCTGTATCAGGAAGGCAAATGGTGCCTTTGTCCAGCTCTACCCCATCTGGAGAAATAGAAACATTTCCAGGAAGACCAAGCTCCGCCTTTTCAATAGCAACGTAAAGTCGATTCTTCTCTACGGCTGTGAAACATGGAAAGTCACAAAACCGATCAACAACCAGCCACAGGTGTTCATTAACAGATGTCTGCGTCGCATCATGAATGTGAGGTGGCCGGACATAATCTCAAATGAAGATCTTTGGACCATCACCAATCAACAACCGATTAGCATCCAGATCAAGAAGAGGAAATGGCGCTGGATTGGTCACACACTAAGGAAGCCGGGAGGAGCTATTGAGAGGGCGGCGCTAGACTGGAATTCGCAAGGCGCCAGGAAGCGAGGTCGACCTAAGAAGACCTGGAAGAGAACGATCGAAAATGAAATTGCAGAGGTGGACAAGAACTGGAGTCAAGTGAAGAGAATGGCCAGGAACCGTACTGTGTGGAGAAATTTTGCCAAGGCCCTATGCTCCGGAAGGAGCGGCAGGAATTAAGTGAAGTAAGTGAAGAAGAGAGACTTGATTATTATTTTTTTCTTCTGCCTTGGTCACTCCATGTCAGATTTGTGCTGGACAAAGCGGAGGCAGACAGGTTTTTCTCCGGGTACTCCAGCTTTCCCTGTCAATGTTTCATTCCAGCAACACTCTCCACTATCATTTCATTTCATCTGTCATTCATTTAATCATTGCCCCAGGGGAGTGCGACAGGCTTCGGCAGCCGGCACATATCCTCGCCGCTAGATGGGGCTTCATTCATTCCATTCCCTGACCCGGTCGGTCGACTGGAAGCAGGCTGTGGATTTTCATTTTCACAAAGAATAATTTAATAATTACCTCATACCACGAACCTACTACGGTGTCGTAGCAGGCGGAGAGGTGATACTCCGACGTGGCGCGTCCCAGGTGGCGGATAGGGGGGTCCTCACCGGCTTGCCGGCGGACTTGAGCAAAATAAAATAGCTCTCGCGGACCAAACACACAACAACCTCTACGGTTAACAACCGCAGTTGTAACTCGGAGCTTGCTCCATACAAGGTTGACTACCTTTGAAAGTCAAACATGGAAGGAAATCTTTTAAGGAATAATCCACCTAGACTGCATTCGGATACGGTGGGCAGTCACCTGAAAGATACCCTAGATGAGTCGGAGCATCTAAAAATACCAACAGATAGAAAACCCAAATTTAGACTTAAGATAGGACAGATAAACTATATAGCAACACACAATATAAATTCCATCATACAGCCAGGAAAACTCAAAATTTTGACAGACGAAATGGATCGCAAAGGGATTCTAATAACCGGGCTTCAAGAAATGAGAAACACCGATCAGGAACCAATAGAATCACAAGGGTATAGAATTTACAAGGGAATACCAGGAAAAAGAGTAATGAAGCTATGTCCACAATTCGGAACAGGATTTGTAGTCAATCTCAAAATAATTGAATCCATCATAGAATTTAAAGCATTACCCCCTAGGCTCTCGACACTAACTCTAAAAGCTGCAAATAGAACATATACCATTCTAAATGCCCATGCCCCAACTAATGATAAAAATAATAAGAAAGAACACAAAGATGATGTGGAGGGATTTTGGGAGCTTTTAGATCAGACAGCAACAAACATACATAAATGTCACACCAAAATTTTAATTGGAGACTTTAATGCCCAATTAGGAAAGGAAAAAAGATATAGAGACATAATAGGAAAATGGCCAGCACAGAGAAGAACAAACAGGAATGGCATAAGACTGGTGGAATTTTGCAGAAACCATGATATGATCTCCAAATCAACTTACTTCAAGAGAAGACCAAATAAACTCAAAACTTGGAAACATCCAGATTGGAAAAAAGGTGAATGGCAACTAGATCATGTTTGTATGGATAAGAACTATCACAGGGAGATCTACAACGTGAAAGTTCTGAGAGGAACAGATACTGGATCGGATCATTACATGATAAAGATTAAAATTAAATTTACCCCGTTGATAAAGAAAAAAACTCACCTAAAAAAGAAGAGAACGTACGACCCTCATAAACTAATAAATAACAAGGGATACAAAGAACGAACTAGATATATTAAAATAACAGATGATCTCGAGGAAATAGTTCCCGAATTGAAACAAATAGCTGAACGAAGTAGCCCCAATAAATCCAAGGAAGAAACACCAATGGTGGAACGATGAGTGTGATAATACAGTGGAAGATAGACATCAAGCCTGGTTACGGTATCAGAGTCAAAAAACAGATGAATCACACTTGGATCTCATAAAACAAAGGAAGATAACTCAAAAAATAATACGAGGGGTTAAACGGCTATACCAAAAGGATATACTTCTGATGATCGAAACAAATAGCGCGAAAACAAACTCAAGAGATTACTACAAAATTTATAGCAAACAACTACAAAGATATGAACCTCCAACATTAAAGTTAAAAGACAAAAATGGCGAGTTAGCTCATAGTAATAAAAGAAATACAGAAATTTTAGCAGAAACATTCAACAAGTTGCTAAATTGCGAAGATCCACAAGAACTGCTTCAAATAAATACAGACACCACTATTAAAACACCATCAGAAAACATAAATCCACCCACAATCCAAGAAGTCTACAAAGCGCTGAGAGAGCTCAAAAACTACAAAGCGAGTGGAGAAGATCAAACATTTGCAGAATTGTGGAAATATGCAGCAGAACCAGTAAAGATTTCATTACACCAATGCATAGTGAACATTTGGATCAAAGAAGAACTGCCAGACCATTGGACTACTGCTATAATACATCCATTACACAAGAAAGGAGAAAAATCAAATCCTGACAACTATTGAGGAATTTCCCTTTTGGATATCACATATAAAATCATGTCACGAATTCTATATAATCTTTGTAAAGATCAATTAGAACTGGAAATAGGAGAATATCAAGGTGGATTTCGGCCATGGCGAAGCTGCCCTGAACAGATAATCACCCAGTGGCGGCTGGTGACATTGTTGCAGCGTTGCACAACTCCCAATAATTTTACACCTAATTCGTAGTTTCTTTTCCTTTAATGTTTTAGTTTTATAGATCTAATGTACTCAAAAATGTGTAAAATTCATCTATATTTTGATATTATTTATCCAAATGCTTCACACTGTACCTATAAAAGCTGCCGCCTTCAAATCAAACTCCAGGGGGTTAGCTCTCTTGTGGCAACTCCCAAGCAGACAGCGCGGCGTAGAGGACGAGGCTGGACGAGGCCAAGCTTGTGCATAGCATGCCGACCAGCATGGGTAGCAGGGAGTTGCAGACGAGCTGCCAGCCCCCTGGCAACACTCAGTTCCAAATGGCCCCGTTAGACTGCACCACTCTTTGGAAATGACAACACCCTCGATTTCTCTTACCCCGCGAAGGGTAGTTTAGTTAGTTAGTTAGTTATTGTTGTTTTAAGGGGCGGAACTACGAGGTCATCTGCCCCTGAAGGGTAGTTTCTTTCCCACACCACTAGAGAATGCTATACCACCCACAACGGTACAAATATCGGAATTTCATAGGGAGACATTAGTTGGTTCACACCCAATTATTTTTAGATGTTTTCTCATCATAACTTCATTTAATATTTTTGTCAATTGTTCTGTGAAGCGAGCCTAAGAACGCCACCGTGCTATAAGTACAGTAGATAAGTGGCTGAACTATTTTGCGACGTATTGTTGGTGTACTTTAGCGGTTTATGTTTGCTTTTACCACTCTTGTTCTTGCGGTATTTGGGTTGCGATTAGTTCTGTATTTAGTTGATTTGAGTATTTTGGTTCCAGGCAGATACTTAACTGTGCATTTTTATTATTATTATTATTATTATTATTGTTTGGTTGATTGTGAGTAGACCTATGCATTCACTACGAAATTTCTTGGCTAGCAAAATTCAGTGTTTTGTTAGTTTGCTTTTCGCGCCACTTTCCGATGTAGCACCCAGATTTATCATCTGTGCATCTTGTAAGTTACCGTAGTATTTTATTTTAACGGAATGTTTCGTTTGAAACATTAATTGTATTGTGGAGTGTGAGTGAAAATGAATAGAGTAAGTAATTTGCTAGTCAGACAGTTTTTCCAGCTCCCTGATGACGATAAACTTACAGTAAAAACACTCGGTGCACCATTACCGGATAAGTATTGTCCAAAATATAAGTATACGAGGGCGTTTAAAGGAGATATTTAAGGCAATAATAATTGGTTATGTGAATGCGATATTAAAAACGCTTTATTCTGTTTTACATGTTTGTTGGTGGAGAATTCGCGTGGACCAAAATAGGAGTTATGGAAAATAATCCCTAAAATAAAGAAACATGAATCTTCAGCTGAGCGGCTTCGGTGCCGTAGTTGGTAGCATGCTGAGCCTCTATGCCCAAGATCGCGGGTTCAAACCCGGCCGAAGTCATCGGATTTTTTTTAAGAGCGTTAAAAATTCCTCAGTATGCATTCCTTCGGAGGGGAAGTCAAGCCGGCGGTCCCATGTCATAGATTTATGGCATGTTAAAGAACCTTCCACTTATTACACCTGTGTGAAGCTAAATTATAGGTTAAAAATTTGAACAACGCTCTTAGGTTCCAACGTTCGTCGCCAGGAGCCGACTGCGGTGGCGTGTAGTAACCAAGTTCTGAACTAGTAGTCGTTTACGGTGGCCTTTGGCGGCAAAAGTAGGAACTGCTTGAAATTCAATGTCTGTAGTCCTCACTTGAATTAAAAACAGATAACACTCACTAATACAGCCATCACAATTAACACCGGTTATCAGACAGTTTCTCCACACACCCAAAGTACAGGGGGCTACATGACTGCCTTGTCGCAGCTCTTAAACTGAGGAACCAACCAACCAATCTTCAGCTGTTTAAAATTGACACTTTTTGGAACTGTTAACGAAGATGCACAATTGGACAGTGCCTATAGAAGGTAAATTGCGGAATATAACGAAGATGTTAGGCACAATAGATATGTGTTAAATATTGTAATAAACTGTATTCGTTTCTGTGGTTCTTTCGGACTGGCCTTGCGTGATCATGATGAAAGTGTAACATCAACAAATCCATGTGTTTTGAGAGAACTAATTAATTTTACCGCTGAGTTGGATGCTGTGTTAAAGGTCATTTGGTAAGGGCAACTGTTTTCAAAGGAACGTCCAAAACAATTCAAAATTAATTTTTACAGATTATGATGGAGGTTTGCCAAGAAGAAGAATCAAAGCAAATAAAGGAATCGGAAATTTTTGCCATTATAGCAGATGAAACTAGTGATATTTCAAACATATTTCAGATGGCTGTTGTGCACCGATACGTAGTAAGAGGCAAACAAAACATGATGCACACACATTAGCAGCGTGTTTACTGGATGAATTAAAGAAGCAGAAATTGAACGAAACTCCGCAAAAATGAATTGCGCCGACGTAAGACAGAGCGCACTTCATGGCTGGTTCCTCTGATGGGGTTCAAGCTATAGTAAAAAAAAAAAAGACTGATAGTCAGTCTGAAAGACTAGACTTTATATCATTTGAAATGCTACAAATGCTGCGTGAACTCAAAGTCCGTTAGCAAGTGCAAACCAAGGTCAAAGGAGGTAGCTGGCTGGATGACGTCACGCTCACCGGAGCGCGCGGGGAAAGGAGGAAGCTCAAGCAGTATTATGACGTCACACACCTCAGTGCATGCTCGGTACATTTCGTCCCGTCACCGTAACGTAACGCCAGACCCCAGCGTAACTACGAAGTCGACAAGATCATTTAAAATGATACAAATCCTATCCTTATGCAGAATATGTGCCCGTCTTTGTTAGTAATAACATTTTTCGTTAACGTACAAACTTTTCGGTTGCCATGTTTTTATGTTGAGAATGTTTATTATCCCGGAGATTGAGACCCAACCTTAGACAACCTGCTGTGTTTAAAATTCTTCCCATGAACTCAGGCATAGGGCTTAAATACATAAATCTGATTTTTTAAATGAATTCCTATAGGAAGAAGCCCAAAAGAGCCATTAAAATTTGTCTATTTGTCGAACGTACAGTTATTTTGGAAAACCCATGTATTTCAGTTTTTATAGAACTGTAGTTTACCTAACGTTAATTAATTTTTGTTACATGTGTAAACTTCCCATATAAAATTGCGACATCAGAAATTTTGGTGCAACACCCAGCTTTACTTACCACCGGCCGCCACTGTAATCACCTTAAAATTAGTAATGGACTACTACAAACGTAGACAAAAACAGCAAGTCATAACCTTCGTAGACTTCAAAAAAGCTTATGATTGTATACATAGATCTTCATTGCTGAAAATACTAAGGAATTTCGGACTTCATCCCAAATTAATAAAAATTATAAAACTAACTCTAACAAACACCAAATCTAAAGTAAAATTCAGAGGAGAAATATCTGAACCGTTTACGATTAAAACAGGATTAAGGCAAGGAGATGGTTTATCGCCTCTACTTTTCAATTGTGCTTTGGAATATGTAATGAGGGAATGGTACAGGGAAAATCCTAGGAACATAAGAATTGGAACCAAGAAAGATCAAATAGACTTAAATTGCTTGGAATTCGCAGATGACTTAGCGTTACTGGCTAATAATATTCAAGAAGCCAAAAATCAAATAATAAGCCTACAAAATATAGCACAAAAAATTGGACTTCAGATATCATTTGAAAAGACAGAGATAATGGTAGCAAATCCACTTGTAATCAATCACATAACAGTAAATAACAAGAAAGTTAAAATAGTGAAGCAATTTAAATACTTAGGAGAAATTATAACTTACAACTTGGATGAGAAACCTGCATGGCAAGAAAGAACTAATAAAATGATAAAAGCCCAAAAATTAACATGGTCTACATATAAAAGAAAATGCCTATCAATCGCAACAAAATTAAAACATTACAAGACGGTGGTTCAACCAGAGGTGACCTATGGAAGTGAAACCCTTTTTAAAGTTACTCAGAAAAACAGAATCGACAAAATTTTAAAAGTAGAAAGAAGAATAGCTAGAACATGCATAAATAAAAAATATCAGAAAGATGGACAGTGGCGGATAGTACCAAATGAAGTGGTATACAGAGAACTGGAGCCCATCACTTGATACTATTCGGAAGAAACGGCTTTCTTTCTTTGGTCACATCATGAGGACACCAGAAACCAGGTTATCTAGAAAAATTGTAGTGAAACTTTGGAATATGAAACAACAAGTAGGATGGATTAAGGAAATTAGAGAAGATATGAAAGAATTGGAAATAACCTTGGATGACTTGCAAAACAAAACAACAAAATTAAAAAAACTGAGAGATATAAAAATAAGATTTCAGGCTAAAATAGACAAACGTAATACAGTAAAAAGGGTATTTACAGATGAGGAAGGCCTGAGAATATCAGAGCGAATGAAGAGCTACTGGGCGACTCGGAAAGGAAACTTACTGAAGAAGAGGGCCAAGAAATGATTGACTGAAGTGGTCCAATGAGGCCATAAAAGCAGAAGAAGAAGAATAACCTCATAAATGGGTGCTATTTGTAATTTTAAATAAATTACAAAAATTAATAAGTAAAAGTATCTTCAAGTGATACAGATGTCCAACACAATAACTTTCCAATTTCATAGGCCATTTTCCAAAGGTCTTATGACCTCATCAATCCATTTGGTTCTCAGTTGTCAATGTCCTCTCTGTCCCCAAGGATTTCCAATCACGGTAACATCTCTTTTGGCACTTCTGTATCACTCAGTGGCTTGTGGTGGTAAATACAGTTGTCCCAGCTGTAAAACAAACTTTTGACCCACAAAACTGCCATTACTTATTATGCTGTGCAGGCCTAACTCAAGTCATTACTGAACACAGTAATTGAAAGACAACTTGTTAAGAATTGCAAATCTGTATTGGAAAATGTTAATGTTTCATGAACAAAAGGTATTATTCACAACAAACTCACCTGTAGTCTGTAAGACCCGCTGCAGTGCCCTTTAAAGTTGGATCACTGTGCTGAGTAACCTACATAGACTTATTTACTGGAAACATAAACTCAATGTCAATGTAATGTGTGTATAGAAATTCTCTAAATATTGAACCAAATATTTATATACGGTATGGTAATGAATTAGACCAATGAGTGGGATAACGCTTGGAGGTGGACAGCTGAAGAAGGTGGAAAATCTCAAGTACCGGTACTTGGGAAGTATAGTGGAGGAAAATGGGAGAAATGACAAAGAGATTACGGAACATGGCAGACAGGCAGAAGCTTTTCTGAGAAGCATTAGGAGCTTAGTGTGGAATAAAGAAGTCCCACAAAAAAGCAAAGAAGTGTTATACAGAAGCTACTATATCCCGATACTGACCTATGCATCAGAAACGTGGATAATGAAGAAAAGAGACATAAGCAGAATATAAGCAAGTGAAATGAAATTCCTGAGAAGTAGGATCGGAGTAACTAGAAGAGACAGGGCGAGGAATGAAAAGGTCAGGGAAATAGTGAAAGAGGAGCCCTTGCAAGGTAGGATTGAGACATCAAGATTGAGGTGGTATGGACACTTAAAGAGAAGATTCCCAAGAGGATACATGAGATGCAGATGCAGAAGAAACGACCAAGGAGAAGACCAAGAGATAGATGGCTGAAAGGAGTGGAGGAATGTGTCAAGAAGATGATGATGATAATTGTTGTTTTAAGGGGCCTAACATCTAGAGAGAAGAGAGGCAAGGACTGGACCAGAGTGACATCGGAGAGGTGGTGGGAGGAATGGACTAAGTGGCGAGGCTTATGTTCCAAACAGACCCAGCCTGGGGCTGGAAACTGTACAAGATGATGATGATGAATGAATTAGTTATTCTGAGTATATTTGATTAAATTACCATGGACCTTTCTTTATGCTGATGACATGTTGGTTGCAGAAAACAAGTTGGATCTGCAAAATCAAACCGAAGAATGGAGTGATTGCCTGGCGCAGATCTGCTACGAGTGAGCAAATTTAAATACAGTGAAACCTCTCTAAAAGACCACCCCTCTTAAAGACCGATTTTTCTTGGAACCGATTTAAAACCTCATAAGGTCAATGTATTTGTTACCTCTATTTAAGGACCACCCCTCTCCCCGACCAAAGACCAGGCTTTTTCTCAGTCTGACCTCTTTCAAAAGACCACTTCTCGTCTGCCTTCCCATTGGAGATGGTGATGAGGGTGATGATGTAAACAATGGTTCTGTTGGCACAGAACTGCATCAGCATACAATGTCATTAGAAAAAGTGTTATGTAACGTATAAAAATTACAAAGAATGGCTCTCCTAGAAGATTGTTCGAACCCAGAACAAATTAATGGACTTTCGAACTCACTCAGAGATATTCTAGAAAGTGAAATTGTTTAAAAAAATGTGCTAATCTGAAACAGAGATCAATTCGTGACTTTTTTAAATGACAGAGCTCAGAAACAAACTAATTGTAATTAATTTGTACTAAATGTGAACCAATGCAGATAAATTGTAATCAAGTATGTGTTCCAACTGTACTTTATTAATAATGCAGTATAACATTATTTTTAATGCCTACCCCTATTAAGAGACCACCCCTCTAAAAGACCAGTTTTCCATGGAACGGTCACTGGTCTCTTAATAGAGGTTTCACTGTATAGTACCTTGGTTCCACAATTTCTGATGATGGGAGACTTGTGGAAGAGGTCAATTCAAGAACTGAGGCTGCGTGGATGAAATGGCGAACAACAACAGGAGTTATGTGCGACCGCTGGATGAAAGATCATCTAAAATCAAAAATCTATCATACTGTCATCCGCCCAGTAACACTCTACGGCTCCGAATGCAGGCCGACTGGAAAGAGGGCATTATCGTTCCATTGTTAAAGAAGGGTGACAGGAAGAGATGTTCTAATTACAGGGGCATTACTATAACATCTCAAATGGAAAAATTGTACGAAAGGATTATAGAAGGAAAGATTAGACCACTGATAGAACCAAGGTTATCAGAGAAACAATATGGATTCAGGGAAGGCAGATCAACAGTTGATCTAATATTAGATATCGTCATCGGCCAATACTCGTATCCGAGTGTATGTTTCTTTCCTGCATTACTAACATTACTAATTTGTATTCACCCGATGGTAATGTCGCTGGTGACTCGACAGACCAATTCTGGCATAGAACATACGGCCGCACACAATGCAGATGATGGAAGGTGGAGGACGTGGCAATATCTGGCGCAGCTTTCTCCTCTGACGAGTTTCCATTTCCTGCCTTCGGCGTTCTTCTTCAAAATGTGAAACTGCAGCTGAGGTGACTGCACGCCAACGTTCGCGATCTTCCGCAAGTGTATGCCAATTATCAGGATCAATGGCTACACTCCTCAAGGTTTGTTTAAGCTGATCTTTGTAATGCTTCCGAGGTGCTCCTAGAGGTCTCTTGCCCGTGCTGAGCTCGCTGTACAGGATTTTCCGTGGGAGTCTGTCGTCATTCATGCGTAGGGCATGACCGATCCATCTGAGCCGGTGACTAATGATGATGGCCTCTAAAGAGGAATGGCAGGAAAAAGTGCCACAGGCGTGACTTGGTTTAAGGTGGATCCCTACTTGCCAGGTAGTGTCCCACACACTATGATACTGGAACCATTATCTGCGGCACATAAAGAATGAGACATGCAGCTTCCAGCACCAGAACTGCAATGGACTGCCGCTAACTCGGGAAAATGTGAGTTGCGCCTTTACAGCCAGTCCATCTGGCATGGCCTCTTCCGCCTAGAAGCGCGTTGGGAACCTCAAAAATTAATAGGCTCCTCATCCGCCCGTGTTGCCGTTGGGCCTTAGGATATATAATGAAAAGAAATCAAGAGTTCTGATCCCTTGAAGAAGGAGGGCTCAGGAAAGATGAGACAAGGGCCAATTAAGGTGGGAAAGTGAAAGACTCCCTAGGCCTCGGTTACCCTAATACCGTCGGGGTTGGAAAAGAACAAGAGTTGACCAAGGGTGGTCGACAGGAAAGAAGACGGAGAGGAGCCCGGAACAATTAAGTGGAAGCAATATTTGATATACACTCTTACAAACTATGCTATTGATGTATACCTGCATACCATCTGCTGGTGGCAATGCAAACTTTTAGCACACCATGCAACACAAAGGATATTTTTCTATGTAGAGGACCCTCTTCTACCATTTTACAGCATTGTACTGGCATAAGGAGAAATTGTTTAATCATCGGTATTGTACATGGCAACATCCCAATGTGCTTTGATGCAATTCATGAGCAGATATTAGGCAGCAATAGAGATGGGACTATCGACTACTTTTAACCATCGACTGACTAGTCATTTAAACACAAATTGTGCTAAATGTTCCGGCATAACTCAACAAAATGACAGTGTTTCACCCCAGTGTGCAATTGGGCTCTTCAGTTGGTTAAAGCACACCTCACCAAGACACTGTCTAGTACACACTGGGAAGGCCATTGCAAGACGTATTTGATACATGTGTATCCATGTCACGAGCAAAGCCAGTGCACTATGGGAGTCGAAACTCCATTCCAAAGCAATTATAACCTTACCTTGGCATTGAATATATAATTTTCAAAAGAAAAACATGTATTGTCCGTTGGAAGAAACTATCGACTAGATAGTCGACAGGTTACCTGAATTCGCATAGCTCCTAACGCAGCAGTAGTGAGGAGAATGATTCAAGCTATGGTGAAAGGGTTATCAATGATGATTATATACAGCAGGGAAATGTGTGTGCCATAAATAACCATAATGATATTAGAGATATCCCACCCAAGTGGTTATAGGTAGGACACTGTCGATTCTAAATTTATACCTAAAAAATGCAGTTTATGGGCGACTAGTGTGAGTGTTTTAAGAGTGTTCGTTGATTATTGATGACGTGTAAGTGAATGTTGTAATGTTTGTGCCTGTAAGTAAAATTGTGAGATTTTTCATATTTATTACAGCTGTAGGGTAAAACTTGGCAAATTTTAAATTCTAGCTTGAGTGATTGAGGCTTATCATTAATGCTCAGGGCTGCCATGAAACTCTGGTATTTGTTTAGAGAAATGATGAAATGTTACAAACTACAAAAACATTCAAAATAGTACAATAAACTGAATTTTGGAATTAATTTTTACATGAGCCAACAATCCATTATACTTACCTCTATTTACACCTTTTTCTATATACTTTATATATATTTTTTCAATTCTTATCCAATAAATTGACAATAACTCCATCTTGTCATTATCTAGTATTAATTCCATGACATGAAGATCAATATGTGATAAATGAAAGAACAGGTGTTAAAGATTGGGGGAAGGATTCAAATAATTGCACCCTTGTATGTATCAAACTTTATTTTTCAAAAGAATCGCCTCGGATATTTATGACATGAATGATATTTCACTGAGAAGATAGCAGAGAATGATATTCAACAGAAGAAATATTTGCTTAAACATGAAATATAATAGAGAAATTCAGTCTTCAGGTACAATAAAATTATATATCACATTTCATTCCACAGATTCAGGTCGTTTAGCTACCCATTCCTTGATGCCTGGCAAAGCAAGAACCTTTTCCTTAAGAGTTTGTAGGCTTGGATAGTTTGCAATCAAATCTTGGCAGGCCATATAATTCAGGTAGTCGAGAACTGCTACAAAATATAGATCTGCCCAGGTGAGCTGAAAGATAAAACAAATATCAGAGCATGAGAATTTGCAATATAAACCTACATAAAGCCAATTCAGTTCATAAGTGAAGTACAGTATAATTTTTACATGAGCCAACAATTTACTATAGCTAGAGTTTAGGTTTATAGCATTTAAAGCAGGAATAAAGATTTGTGTTGACCGACTGGAAAGCTTTCTTTAATAGTAAAGATTCATCATCATCATCATCATCATCATCATCTTCATTCCAAGTATTGGGCCAAATGTCCCGTTACGGTCTTGCACTTTCCCTCCATCTCTTCATCGAACGGCCTATCGATCTATTTCCCCGTGGCTGGTAGCGAAGGATCTCCTTTGGACATGATGCTTCCAGTTCTTTTGGTAGTCACAAATGTATGTAGTTATTGGTATCACTTTTAGTTCCTTCAGCACATCCTCATTTCTCTTATGATCCCATTTAGTATAGCCTGCTGTTCGGCGCATGAAGGTCATTTCGCGTGCTGTGAGTCTGGAGATGTCCTGACATCTTATTGTCCATGCCTCGCTGCCATAGCATAGGGTTGATCTGGCCAATGTGTTATACAAACGTAAGCGTGTATGCCTTTGGACAAGAGATGGCTTCTTGGTGTGATTGATAATTCCTGTTGTTCTGGTATAATTTGTATTTTTGCAGTTATGTCTCGTTCTTCTTGAAAAGATTAACGATATCTTAAATACTTGAATTCGTTAACTCTTTCTAAAATTTTACCATCCAGACAAATTTTACTGGGGATAGGGTCCTTACTCTTAAAGGCCATTACTTTAGTCTTTTCAGTAGAAATGCACATGCTGAATTTTGATGCTGCTTTTTGGAGGTTGAATACTGACCAGATCATCTTCAGATGCTGCTACCAATGCAACATCATCAGCAAACAGTATAGCGTCTAATTTTTTTAGAAGCCTGCTGATAGGTATTGAACCATGTCTTTCACACCTCCATTCCTTTATTATAGCATTCATGTAGATTATGATTAGCAATGGAAAGAGTCCACAGCCTTGTCTTACTCCTCTGCTGATTCAAGGAGAAATAATTTCAACTCTGAGATTTGCTGATAATATTGTCATCTTAGCCGATTCACCAAGAGGTTTTGAATGGGTTTTGAAATGGTATGGACTCCTCCATCTTGAGGAAATAATTCATGATAAAAATCAATAAATGTAAAACAAAAATAATGGAATGCAGTGGAAAGAAATCCGAAAACCCTCTTGACGTCAATTTGGCAGGAGTAAAGCTAAAGGAATTAGAAGACTTCTGCTACTTAAGAAGCAAAATGGATATAAAAAGTAGGTTGGCTCTGACAAGGAAAGCATTTCTACAGAAAAGGAATTTGTTGACATCGAGTATAGATCTAGGTATTAGGAAGTAATTTTTTAAAGCCTTTGTCTGGAGCGTGGCACTATATAGAAGTGAAACTTGGACTATTGGTGCAGCAGAAAAGAGGAGAATTGACGCATTTGAAATGTGGTGTTACAGGAGAATGATGAAGATCAGATGGGTAGATAGTGTAGTTAGTTAGTTAGTTATTGTTGTTTTAAGGGGCGGAACTACGAGGTCATCTGCCCCTCTTAACACAGATTAAAGAATACAAATTTTGAATTGAATTTAAAATTTTGAGGTGGACATCTAAATTTAAAAAGACCAAAAATTAATAAAACAAAAACAAACAATTAAATAAATAAAAATATAAACATAAACAAAAATTACGGAAAAAACAATACATTATCATTCAAAAACGAACAAGTCGTTGAGTCAAAGTTCACTGGAGTAGATAGTGTAACAAATGAAGAGGTATTAATACGAGTGGGAGAGGAGAGATGTTTCTGGCGACTGCTAATGAAGAGAAGAGATAGGTTGGTAATACACATACTAAGACACCCAGGAATAGCAAACTTAGTTATGGAAGGAAGGGTCAAGAACAAGAACTGTAGGAATAGACTAAGGTTAGAATATGTCAAACAGATTGTCTCAGATGTAAGGTATACTAGCTATGTAGAGATGAAACGATTAGCTCAGGACAGGAAAGCATAGAGGGCTGCATCAAACTAGTCAAAAGACTGAAAACTTAAGCAAACAACAACATCATGATAGATACAAATTTGTTCATATCTCATAACGTCACGAATCTTCTTTATAAATCATTCCAGCCTCAGTACTTTTAAACCAGGTTAGTTACAACTTCTGCTAACAGATGTCACAAACAACGATGTTCAGACTGCCGCACTCTGTAGCAAGTCAGTTGGGAGTCGACACGCGAAAGTGTAACACCTAGGCTATATAACCAACGGCTCAGCTTAGATAACGATGGCCTGGAAAGGAAACTTTGTTGTACCTCGCACTCATCAGTTAAGTGGAAATGTTCTGTAACTGGCTCTGTATTAGGGAACATTTTTGCTCTATTAGCCAAAGTCAGATACCAGGTTATCATTCGAGGTCATCGATAATCAACCTTATACATAATAGAATTCAAGTGCATGTTCAAATTTTATTTTTTATTTATTCATTACATTGTGTTGTTCTAACTGGATACATGTGCATAATAGCTCACAAACCCTTATTTAAAAAAAACTAAGCTTATATAACTAGTGGGAACTGTTATTATGCATTATACAGGGTTCGGCAGAAAAAACTGACGAATTTCAAACGTAAATAACACAGCAACGCAACCCGATATTCACAAATTTTTTGTGCAGTTTAAAAGAGCAGTGTTTGCCATTGTTGTCACATAGATTGGAGCGGCAGATCTAACACCTGTATTGGCCACAGCGCTTAAGCAGGTGTTATTGTTGATGAGCGCGCGGCCGGGAGAACACGTGCAAGGGCTAGTCAGTCGCTAGCATGGCGTGGAGTGGTGAGCATCAAGGTTTTGTGATTGAAACGTACTTCAAAAATGCTGACTCTGTTACCACAACACAGCGTTTATTTCGTAGAAACTTTAGGTTACATAGACATGCAAAAGTTCCAAGCAGGAATACCGTTCTGTTAAGGGTGAATAATTTGAGAGGAACTGATTCAAGTGTTAAAACAAAACAGCCTGGTAGGCCTTGTAGCGTCAGAACACCCGAGAATATCCGTGCAGTGAGCCATGCCATTACGCAATCTCCTCAAGGTTTGGTTCGTAGGCATGCATGTGCTGTGGGACTCTCAGATCGCACCGTAAGGAGAATGATGATGATGAATGATGATTGTTGTTTTAAGGGGCCTAACATCGAGGAGAATGAAGTTCCATCCGTATAAAATGGTGGGTTTGCAGGAACTTAGTGAACGTGATTGGGCCAACCTCAGAGCATGTTGCGAGAGTATCCTGGAAGCTGTGGCAGCCGACTCCAGTCTACTGGCAAGTATAAAGCGCACTTTCATTTGTCGGGCTACGTTAATAAACAAAATTTTCGGTACTGGTCCTCAACCAATCCATGAGCGACCTCTCCACAGCGAACGTTTGACTGTTTGGTGCACTGTCGCTAATTTCGGAATTGTAGGCCCTTCCTTTTTTGAAGAGGAGGACAAAACTGTGACAGTAACATCTGCTCGTTACGTACAGCTGTTACGCAACTTCCTGCAGCCAACATTCAACGACTTAGGCAATCCTCCTGTGTGGTTTCAACAAGATGATGCCACTGCACACACACAGCCTCCTCAGAGAGATGTTTCCAGAACGTTTAATCTCCTTACGGGGTGACGTTCCATGGCCATCCCGTTCCCCTGATCTCGCCCTTTGCGATTTCTTTCTCTGGGGATACCTGAAGGCTCGTAAGCCGCGAACCCTACACGACCTGAAAGCTGCTTTCCGTGAGGAAATCTAGGCAATACCACTAGACATGACGAGGAGGGTCATGCAGAACTTCAGGGAGAAGCTTCAGAAGTGCATACAAAGGGCGGTCGGCATTTGGATGACATATTTTCAAAACCTAGTGTGTATGTGTATATGATGCAAATGGCAAACACTGCTCTTTTAAACTGCACAATAAATTTGTGAATATCGTGTTACGTTGCTGTGTTATTTACGTTTGAAAGTCGTCAGTTATTTCAGTTGCACCCTCAACTATATATCTAGCTATGATAGGCCCAGCAAGCCAGTAGTGGATGATTTATTTGCTTTCAAACATGGAAAAAGCCTAGGAAAGGATGGATCAAATGGAAGACAACCTGGCTACTCTCAAGGACTACTATGGTATTTGGAACACTAAATATACAGACAATGACAGGGAAGGTGAAGGAAGTAGTGGAATTGATGGACAGAAGAAAACTGGATATTTTAGGATGGTTCGATACCAGATGGAGGGGTGAAGGGAAGAAGGAATTGAGAAATGGATATAAATTGACTTGGAGTGGAAATGAGGTTGAAGGGAGAAATGGAGTGGCAGTGGTTGTGAGAGAAGGGATGAAAGAGGAGGTGAAAGGAATAGGGGACAGGATGATGCAAGTCAGAGTCAAAATGAAGGGTAAGGAAAGGAATTCCTACAAGTGTATGCACCACAAGTCGGTTGCTCTGCGGAAGAAAAGGAGAAATTTGAAGATGAAATGCAGAGACAACTCACAGGACAGAGGGTCATAATCATCACATACCTAAATAATAATAATATTGTATGGCCTTGGGTGCAAACTTTGTTATTTGACACCCAGAGGGTAGCTTGCATGTCGAATTTCGTTGTTCCTTGAAGCACTATGACAGTCAAGCAAGGAGGTTAGATATCTAAGCTCCTTGAACACTATAGCGCTTTCTAGTAGAGAAATTAGGAACTTTGTGTTGGCGGAAACTCCCGATATTAATTTTGCCATTATGAACACGGCCTACTGAATTCAAATGGGTTCTTTGACATGCCAACATTGTATGACATGCGTGTCGTAATTTTTGCCACTTTTCAAAAATCACTTACCGCGGCCAGGAGCAAACCTGCAAGCTTGGGGTTAGTAGACCGACACGTTAACCACACACCCACCATAGCAAGCTAGATACCTAAATGAATATGTTACAAAGGAAAGACAAGGCTATCAGGAAGTGATGGGAGCAGAGGGATGGGGAAGGTAGAAAACTGTTAGATTTCTGTAAAAGGAATGGATTAGCAGTTGGAAATACATGGTTTAAGAAGAAGGAAAGCTACAAGTCATGGTGTATGGTACAGTCATGATCTGTCGAAAAAGTCAGTGGTGGACGATGTCCTTTTAGGGTGGTTTTGAGCTGGGGGAAGAGGAAAACGTATGCTGGGGCAATGTCGGGACCGTAGGGTGGCTGAGGCAGGGTTGTGATGTTGCGTTAGGCCAGGTACGCCAGCACGTGGAAGGCTGTGTGGCACGGCGCATTGTCGTGATGGAGCCGCCAGGAGTTAACGATCGCTGGGCGGACACGGACGATGCGTTTTCTCAGCCGTTTAAGGATCTCCACGTAAAAACCTTACTCTGCGGTCATTGTCCAAAAAATTCTTCACTCTTGCCACATTTTCATCCGTTTTGGTGCTCGAAGGTCGTCCTAAACGTGCGTCGTCTTCAACTTCCTCTCTCCCCTCCCGAAACAGCTTGTGTCAGTCAAAAACACTCAATCTGCCCATCGCGTTATCACCGTAAGCCGTCTTGATCATATCATGAGTCTCTTTCCCGGTTTTGCCGAGCCTAACACAAAATTTGATAGCTTAGCGCACTGTTCCAACAGACGAACCATGACACAGCGTGACGAGTGCACTTGCCGAGGTTATGGAGACGAGCGATTTACACTGCACTACAACTGAGAACCAACTGTGTGGCTGGCTCCCAGCCTTCCTTACACCCCCCTCCACCAACCCCAGGAGGAGAAGCCGTGGGCAGTCTGTCCGTCTGCGCGGGAAAAATCCAGTCCGACTACTTTCAGGACAGACTCTGTACATACTAGTTGGTTTCTTAAGTTCAGCTCCTTAGTGACAGTTGGCAGTGTGTTCATCGTTATTATGGCTCCATGAGTGCAGATATCCATAGAAAAACGTGCTGCATTTGTAGCACTGAGACAAGCAGGTTAATCAATTGGCCAAATTACGATACAAAGTAGAGTGTCATAGGGGGAGTGCAATACACCATTCACCGTCAGATGACAACAGGTAGCATTAAGGACAGACCACAACCAGGACAACCTCATAAAAAACGAAAAGTGACAGTAAATTTATCAGAATTACTAGTAAGAGAAATAGGTTCAAAACAGCACCACCATTTCGCGCAGAATCAGTGAACATGAACGAGAAACAAATATCTGTTGCAACAGTAAAAAGGAGACTGCGTGAAGCTGGCTTGAAAGGACGTGTGGCAGCAAGGAAACCTCTTCTGAAGCACATAAATAAAAAGAGGAGATTCGAATGGACTAGAAAACATAATTGGACACCTGAAGAGTGGAAGAAAGTGTTATTCACAGATGAATCGAAGTTCGAGATGTTTGGAACCAGAAGGAGGATATTTGTTCGGCAATGTGAAGGAAAACAGGTGGCCCAGCAGTGTGTTCACCTACAGTTAAACACGGTGGGGGTTCTGTTATGGTTTGGGGATGTATTGCAGGCGATAGAGTAGGAGACATTGTGAAATAGAAGGATGTATGGACCAGAAGCACTACCACCGCATACTTCAGTATCATACAATACCATCTGGATTGCGCTTAATAGAGAAAGGGTTTACATTACAACAGGATAATGACCCAAAACATTGGTCAGCGTATTGTACGAAGTACATTGCATTAAAGGAAAAGCAGAAAGTACAGAAAGATATGGTCTGAACATCCCAAAGCCCTGATTGTAATCCCATTGAAATGGTCTGGGATGAAGTGCACAGATGCATCAGGGAAGTTCATATATCCAGCAAGGAACATCTCTGGAACATTGTTACAGATGTGTGGAATCCTATAGACTCACAATACCTACATAAACTGATTGGCAGCATGCATCGAGTTTGTGAGGCAGTCATTAAATCCAAGGGAGGATACTTAGATGAAAGTAAAATCTAATTATTCTGTTTGTCTTACATTCGTGTAAGTGTATATAATTATATATTTGTAGAAATAAAGTTTGTTTTGTGTTCATATATGAAATAGTAGACAACAGTCATGGAAAATTGAAATTAATGAGCGGTATTGTATGTGATATGTGATCAGGAAACAAAGAAAACCATCTGAAGCCTTGGCTAGTGATCATCGGCTGTGTGACTATTAGAGGAGGTAAAGAGACCAAGGGGGTAGAGAGACAGGAAAAAAGGATATGCGTATGGAAGCTGAAGGAAAAGAAATACAGAGAAAAATTCCAAGAAATAGTGAAGGGCAGCTTACCTACAGATGAAACAAAGTCTGTCGAGGAGGAATGGAAAAGGTTAAAAACAACGCTAGTGGAAGCAACAGAAAGAGTGTGTGGAAGAAATAATGATAGGAAGAGTTGGAAGGAAACGCCCCGGTAGAACGAGCGAGTGTAGGAGAAGGTTGCAATGAAGAACAAAGCCTTCCAGACATGGTTCCAAGAGAGAATAGAGGAAGTAAGAAAGGAATATATGGAAAAGAAGAGAGAGACAAAGAGAGTGGTAGCAAACGAGAAGAGGAAATAGATGGAAGAGTGGACAAAAATGATGAAAAGAGACAGTGAGGGGAGTAGGAAAGTTCTGTATACAATGGTCAAGGCAAAGAAGAGAAGTACAGCAGAAAATGCCAGGATGAATAAAGAAGGAAAAGAAATTGAGGACATACCAGAACTGAAGGAGATGTGGAAGGAGTATTTTGAGGAGTTACTGAATCCAAATGGGAATATGGAGGAGAATACGGCAATGAGAAATTATGTAATGTAGAGGAAGATGAAAAGGACCCGACATGGAAGTGGAAGAAGCAATAAGGGCCATGAAAGGAGGAAAAGCACCTGGAGTGGATGAAGTATGTGTCGAGATGGTGAGAGCAGCTGGCGTCGTAGGAGTGCAGTGGCTCTATCGGGTCATGAGAGTTATATGGAAGGAAAAGAGAACACCTGAAGACTTGAAAAAGGGGATATGGTAATTGTGCCAATTTTTAAGAAAGGCAACAGGAAAATAGTCTAGAACTATAGGGGAATCACGTTAATGTGCCATGCTGCGAAGATATTTGAGAAGATCCTGGGAAGGAGAGTGCGGAGAGTAGTAGAAGAAGGGTTGAGGAAGGAACAGTATGGATTTAGGCCAGGAAGATTAACAGTGGACCTGATTTTCAGTGTAAGACAGCTCTAGGAAAAATACTATGAATATGGAAAAGATATGGTGATGGTGTTTCTGGACATAGAGAAGGCATACGATAGCTTGGATAGAGGCAAGGTGTGGGAAACCCTACAGAAAAAGGGAGTTAAAAATCAAACTGTGGCTAGAATAAAGGAGATGTGCCAAGGAAGTGTAAGCTGTGTGAAAGATAGGGAGAGAGGTCAAACTGGTTTAAGCAGAAGAGTAGGCTGAAGCACTATCTCCACTGCTTTACATCTCTGTGATGGACGGGGTAATGGTAAAAGTGGCAGCACAAATGCATGAGAGCAATGGTGTCGATCTAATGATATGGGGCAATGGAGAGGCAGAGGTACAAGAAAGGTTGAATGTATGGGTTGAGACAGTAAAGCAATATGGTTTGAATTTAATGCAAAGAAATGTGAAACGATGGTGACAACGAGAAATAGGGGAAGAGAAACAACAGAAGGAGGAAAAGTACTAAAGAAGGTGGATTGTTTCAAGTATCTAGGGAGTGTACTAGAAGTGGTAGAAATGACAAGGAGATCAGTGAGAGAGGAAGGATAGTCCATGGATTCCTGCAGAACATGAGAGGTCTGGTATGGAGCAGGGACGTACCCCAGAAGAGCAACTGGGTATTGTATCGAACGCATTATGTCCCATTACTCACCTGCGCCAAACTGTCAATACAGACCAAACCATGAATAGTAATATTCCAAAATAAAGAAAGGATAGAGTAAGAAATGAGAGAGTGAGAGAGATTGTGGAAAAGAAACCCTTACAAGAGATCATAGAGAAATCAAGAATAAGTTGGTACGGACATGTGAGAAGAATGCAGGATGGCAGGATACCAAGGAGGATGCATGAGATGGAAATGGATGGCGAGAGACCAAGAGGAAGGCCAAGAGAGGGGGATTGTGGGTGTGAAGGAAGGAGTGCAGAAAAGAGGAGAGGAGTGGGACAGAGTGAAGAATAAAAGGTGGTGGGAGGATAGAAAACGATGGAGAGACATATGTTCCAAGCAGACCCAGCCAGGGGCTGGAAACTGTAGAATATGATGATGACTATATATATAGTGAGATTATTTCGCTGGAGCGGGGCCAGCGGCCGACTGCCGGGCACACGCTCCTTCCGCCAGCCAACCAAGCCTGAGCCGCAGGGTTGCGCAAGGCGGAGGTGAGCTAACCAGGGTCATTAAAGTCATTAAGTCACTAAACTTTCATCAACAAGGGTGTGTAGCAGGGCACTGCGTAGTTAGTGCCTGTAGTATGTTCTATCCTGCTGCTCCCTTACGGGCAGTCTAAGAAGTAAGCCACAAGCACGTGACATCATGTCCTTGCCTCTCCCCACCTGCCGCTCGCTACATGTGCGAGCGAGCTGTGTATGGTGTGGCGTAGTGCCCTGCAAGCCTGGCAAGTGCTTTTAGGGCTGTATGACCTAGCCTCACACTGTCAGCACTGTCTACGCTGGAACTCGTCAGTTCAGGCGCGCACGGCCAGCCCGTACCGACATGGTTTCGTAAAGCCGTTCTTATCTTCCCTTCATATTATTATTATTATTATACTATTAATATTAGCAATAAAATGATATTGGGTACCAATAGACCACGTCACACACTGTACCCGAGTACATAGAAAATGAATTCTCTATTATTGAATGGATTCATTGATAGCAAAATTAGGTCATTTATACTTAGGCATACCCAAACTTGATGAGTGATTTAAAAATGTTGATGTTGATCCTCTCGCTTAATCGAAACGTACCACACGCTTTCACTTCTCTTTGAAGCCTATCGTTATCTCTAAACGACCTGTTTTGTTATTCCGAAGGTTACTTCACATGTGATGGTGGGGTCCAACATAAATCTTGTATCCTTCTTATGGCCAATAACAATTATTAAGCCCATTGTATTTTTGCTTCTAACACGAGAAAGACACGAAAACATGGATCGCGTAACATTTCTGAAATGTTACAGCTGCATCTTAGATCTATTTCGGTGATTCCTAACGTTTGTAGTAAATCCCCTTCTTAATTATGATTTTTGAACGTGAGCTAGGGTATCAGGCACTCCACAGTGTTTGCAGTATACAGAGTCCTGGCTACGCCCATGGAGGTCTCCTTTGCTTCCACCTATTTGTACTAGGCTACTCCCTTTCATGTCTACTTCTGGATTAGTCAATCTCCATAAAATATGGTGATTGGATAGTTTCTGTACTTTCGCAATCAACCTGCAATTTCATTTTGTGTTTACCATAGATCCGCTTCAGTCTTAAGTATCGGTTATTTATATTCCCTTGGTTCCTAAATAATTAATCACCGTCTTCATCGTTATCACCATTTTCATCATCATCACCATCCTGACAACCTCCTTCGTTGTACGAGCACAAATTACGCACTATGTCATCATGTCTTCAAGCAATGCATGCTCTCTCTGGTACAGTCTCCCTACATGATGCTTACTATACTTTGGATGTTCATTCACTGAAAATTGCAAAATTAGCTTCGAGGTTTTCCTATGCCCAGAACTTAGAATACAATAAAAATCAAATGTCTTAAATACCATATCTGGATTAGCCTAGATATACATATGCAATTGGATTAACTCATGAGGGCTACTTGTAGCATTGGCCTTTGAGAATACTTTACGGAAGCTATTCTAACAACTCTACGCAGTGATGTGCTCTCAATTCGAATTGCAGAATAAGAATGTATAAAAAAAGAAAACTCGTGCCCACTGGCCTGGCGCAAGTCCTCGAAATGAGCACCGCTTGGATGACTTACGTATCATCGATACAATTTCAGTACCCCAAACCGAAATTCAATTTCGTGGCAGGACAGGGAATCAAACCCGGACCACCAGGGCGACAGCCAAGGACGTTAGCCGCTACACTACAAGGTGGTCTCTTTCATTGTCAGCGCAATCAATTGCACGATACCATGTAATTTCTTCACTGGGCGAACTATAATAGTACACATTTCTTCGTATTTTTGGCATTACATAGCCCCTGGTAAGTTAGGAAGACGGTTCGCGTACCATAACCCTAAAGTCGAATAGTTCCAAGAACTAACAAACAAAACAGTCTTAGGCACTACACCGAAAGAAATACAGACAAGCTGGTAGAAAGACAGACAGCATATTTTGTAATTTTCACAGCAAAATAGGCTAATTGTTATATAATGAACAGCACTCTTGGTCTCCATAGTGTTGAAATAATGAATATTGTCCTAAAACTTGAAGGTTTGAAGGATTTCGTGTCTTCTTGCTTATTTTGCCGTATATCTTATGTGTAGGTGAGCCTCCGTGGCTTAGGCGGCAGCACGCCGGCCTCTCACCGCTGGGTCCGTGGTTCATATCCCGGTCACTCCATGTGAGATCTGTGCTGGACAAAACGGAGGCAGACAGGTTTTTCTCCGGGTACTCCGGTTTTCCCTGTCACAATTTCA